>CM034703.1:51099568-51129941 GCA_020142125.1 Phrynosoma platyrhinos
GATATGGCTACCAGTCCTACAAAATAAGAGAATCAGCACTCAGCAAATACAAATGGAAAATCAACCGGGGTCAGGGGCTTTCCCAGCAGACAATCTCCCTGATTGCATATCCTTACCTGGAAGCCATGCCATCAACAACAGAACAATACCTATTCAACACAGAACAATACACAGTTTACATGGGAATAGCAGACAATACCCTTGATTGCATACCTTGAAGTTATGCCATTAACAACAGAACAATACCTATTCAACACAGAACACACAGTTCACCTGGGAACCACTCCTCCCTACCCAGGGTCTCACAGTATATATAGACCCATGCTCCTCCAATTCAGTTTTCTCTGAAGATGCTAGCCACAGATGCTGGTGAAACGTCAGAAAGAAACTCTTCTAGAACATGGCCACACAGCCTGAAAAACCCACAAAAACAATCCTCTGTTTGATGACTATCTGGTCTAGGTTTGATTTCAATATTTAAAAAAAAAAACAGAATAGAAAACAACAGCCTTGGCGTTATCTAATAATGGCTAGTACTTAGACAGCAGTCTGAGGAGGCACACATTTGTGATGTATTAGATTTCTATTTAAATTATTGGCCAAGACCCTCCATTATCCGATGTAACTTTGATGATGTGGAAGCATCATTGTAGTTATTCCTGATGATTCCACTGCACCAAAACCCCTACTTTTTTCAGCCTGGCAGCTCCCCAACAAAAGAGTTTCTGAAGTGCTGCAGGTTAAGGTGCTGGGAAATGAAGTCTGTGGTGCTCTTGTGGTTGTGGGCATATCAACGAGACACACCGCTGCCCCAGAGTCCTACTGCTACTACTTGTCTCAGTGAACTCACCTGCAGAAGAGAATTGCAGGTGGCATTTCCCAGCCTTTCAAGTTTGCAGTGCCTGTGAAACCTTTTGGTTGTTGCATTGCCAGGCTGAAAATATGGGTTTTAGAGGTACATTCAGTCATTAATGACTATAAATATTATTTCCCAGCAGTTATGGGATTGTCATTCCAGTTTACAATCTTGTAATTACTGAGCAGGATGCTAGTGTCAGTAATTATACATACATACATACATACAACTCAGCACAAAAGTTAGAATCATGCAGGTCATTGTATTCCCTATTACCTTGTATGGATGTGAGAGCTGGACAGATAAGAAAAATGATAGGAAGTAAATCAACTCATTTGAGATGTGGTGCTGGAAAAGAGTGTTGAGGATCCCATGGACAGCCAAAAAGACAAACAAATGGGTCCTACAGCAGATTAAGCTGGAAAATTCCCTGGAAGTCTACTTCCTGAAGGGAAGTAGAAAGAGAGGGAGGCCACATGCTGGTTGGATGAACTCTATTAAGTAGGTCACGGGTATGGGGTTGCAGCAATTAAGCAGAGCAGTGGAGGACAGAGGGTCTTGGAGATGTCTCATCAGTAGGGTCGTCATGAGTTGAGATCAGCTTGAGGGCAGTTAACAACAACAAAATGATCTAACTAACAGAATCAATGCAAAAATATATCAGTGTTTGAGTCATATGGGGAAATGGGGAGCATAATAAAATCCACAAGGTTTGCCTTAAGAGGCTCACCAATTTTTAGCCAAGGCATGTCCCATGAAGTTATTAAACAGACTAGGTAAGGGTTCCATCAAACCTGCTCTGCCCTTTTAATTATAACACTATTCCCCAGATTGTGACACACATTTTTAAAAAATCTCTGAATTAGCTTCAACCCTGAATGTGTCATCACAATCCTAGTTATGAGCAAAGGCCATGTGTTAGCTGGCACAGTGTGTAACCTTGGCTTTTCCAAAGGCTGCCCTGCCTCTCATAACATGGCATTTATCATGGAAAGTTTGTTAGAGGCCGCATCAGTGGGGAAGCTAGTCAAGAATTTTTATTGTCAATTAAACAAGCAGAGAACAGGAACAGTACACTCCTGACTCCACCCAGATGCAACTAAATCCAGTGCCACCCAGTGATTTAACATATAATGCCATAGCCATACAGCATTGTGGCAGCTCTGGTCAGAACATCTTCAGCCCTGGGAATGGCATGTGTCTTAAAAGGACAAAATCTTGGCACTGAAAACTTTCCCCAGGGAATCGGTGGGAACTGTGAACACTTGCTGGAATAAGCTCCATTGATAAAATTCAGATTTATTGTCAACTGGGATTCAAATTGATATAATTGATATAATTTATTGTGATCTGGGATTCAAATCCTTCAATATTTGTTGACAAGGAACATAGAGCATGTAAACTCATGTCTGTTTTCTTCCACTGTACCTTTATGGATGTGTTCTTATATGTCTGAGTGTGATATTAAAATGTACTAATAGCAATCTTAGAGAACCTTCATGTACCTACCAGAATTTTTAGAAGCTTCAAATAGGGTGTAGGGGTGCCCCATCTCACAAAATATATGCATGCCTTCAGGTATTAATTTGTATAATTATTTATACAATTTCTCAATTGTTTGTTGGCTGCCCCTACCAAAGACAGGGTGTGGGGTGTGGGAATGAAAACCATGAATTAAAACTCGTCAAAAAGGAAGGAAGGAAGGAAGGAAGGAAGGAAGGAAGGAAGGAAGGAAGGAAGGAAGGAAGGAAGGCTATCCCTGTAAACTGTAAAGGAGAAAAGATGAAAAACACATATAGGTGTCTTCCAAACTGGTCTAAAACAGTCTGAGTTCCCACAATGTAGCTCCTCGGGTTTTGCTGTGTTTTGTCAGATTTTGGAGATTATCACACAGGAAAACAGGCACAGGTTACATGGAGTTTGTATGCATCTCTGATGGATCTTACTGCAATGTCTCGTGCCTGGGCAGTGGGCAGTCTATATGCAACCTGGGCTTCTCTGGCAGCTTTTCAAGAATGTTGATTTTTTAAATGTACTCTAACACTCCTCCAAAGTTTTTTTTTTAACAACCCTTGGGTGTGGTTTGCTGAGATGGCGTTATGATTTTAAGGGCAAATTTCCTTCTCTCTCAATTTAAAAATAAAAATAGAATCATAATTATTGTGCAAAACTGCTTTTTCACTGATGTACTATATCTATGTAACTAAAAAAATTAAAAAGCAGAAAGAAAAAGCAAAGGTAACATATTGTTTTGACATGTTGCAGAATTAAAAAGAACCCATCTTGGTGGGGCTGCAACTTCAGCTGGTATTTGCCAGAAAATAGTCTAGGACAAGAGACTATTGTATCTATTTAAACAAACAAACAAACAAACAAACAAACAAATTGAGAATTACAATAACAAATGTTTCAATCTCCTGAAACATTTGCCCTATGTGGAACAGCCCACAGTAGGACTACTTTCCTTATACAGAACAAAATGTTATCATTGTTGTGGTGGTGGTAGTTGTATATCTTTAACTCTTTTCTGACTTATAATGACCCGAATGCAACTCTGTCACAGGATTTTCTTGACAAGATTTTCTCTGTGGGGTTTACCATTACCTTTCCCTGAGACTGAAAGAGTGCAACTTGCCCAAGGTCACTGAGTGGGTTTCTATGGCCAAATGTGGAGTTCAACCATGGGCACCTAGAGACCTGCTCAACCACACAAACCACTGCACCAATGGTGGCTCTCGAAAGGCATTTATTTCTAAAATACCACAAGAAAATGAGCCCTGTGTCCAGTAATGGAAGACATTTTCATAGTACATCTTAAACTTTGAGAAAGCCCCTTTGGTAAGGGTAGGCAGTAAGTCTCTGGATATCACTACAGTCACATGAATTTTTTTGCATGCTGAGGCTGTGTGTGAAGTTGCCACTGTATGATTGCTGTCTTCTTCCCAGAATTCTTTTTTAATTTCCTATTTTAAATCATTGTTTAGTCAGCTTCTGAACATGAGGTGGGAGGATTTTATGAAGTTGCAGTATTGACTGATTCCCCCTTTTATTTAATCCATAACAATTATGGCTTTAATATACCTAGACAGAAGCACTTCTTACTATTTTCTTTCCTTGCACTGTTCAGCAGAACTAATTTGCAGAGAACCCTATTAAAAAGAACAAAATTAGTTTGCAGCAATTGTTCACAAAATAAGCAAATTAGCATGGAAATGTCAATTGTTAAGTACCCGTTCTACCTTATCTAGCAAATCATTAATGAGCCGTTGGACTGTGAAAGCTATTTAAATTCTCAATTTGATTTGATTCTCCACTGCACTGGGCCTTGCATATTCATTTTCATTTGTTCAAAATGAACATAAAATGCTGTCATTGTCTCACTACCCAATGTCAGAAAAATAATGGCAGAGAACAGTGTTCTTGTGTGAAGTGACAAAGGTGGCATAGTTGGCTCAAGTGGTAATCTGAGGTTAGCACTTCCATGCTTGCCAGTGTTGTTGTTGTTGTTGTTGTTGTTGTCATCTTGTCTAGCTCCTTTGCCACTAACAGTGAAGTGGCACACAGAAATATAATTTCTATGCCAGAAAAAAATCAGCTGCTTAATTTCTGTGTGTCAGACTATTGCTGAAGGCAACAAAGCATGGACAGTTAACATGTTGGCCTTAATCAATGCATTCCATTGTTAGCATTGTAGATGTATGCATGTGGGATGGCAATTATGCAACACCAAAAGAGAGGGCAGATTGGCATAAAATTTGCATATGGACATTTATACATATAGATGCAAGTTAAGGAGTATCTTTTACAGTGAGTAAGATTGTAGGTGGCCTCTGTAGCCAGAATCCTGGTGGTGACATATGTGTACATAAGTGTGTTTTATGTATGTATCTCTCTCTCTCTCTCTCTCTCTCTCTCTCTCTCTCTGGACCATGTGCAAGTTGCTCTTCTGCAGCCCTTTGTGTAACATCCAGAAATCCCACCCTGCAGCTGTCAAGCCCCAGGAGGAGCCACCACAGATGGAAAGGGGGAAAGAGTGGGAAGGCAAATCAAACAAGAAGAGGGGATTGGAGGGTGCTGTCCATTTGTAAGACCACTCTCATTTCCTTCCCTCTTTAAGCTGAGGGGATACAGTTCACCAACATCTGAATTGTATCACCATTCTCTCCTTCTCATTGGTAAGCAACAGCAGAAAGAGGAGAGAGGCTTTGGCTGAGGCAAAAGAATAGACCCTTGTGCCCCTTCCAAGAAAGGACAGCCACAATTCTGTTGAATTGTTACAAATGTATAACAGAGTTATGCACTTGTGACTGTTTCATACTCATGATCCCTACATAGTTCCTTGGTTGGGGGATATACAGGGACTGTGAAAGTCCCTCAGTCCCCACTTACTCGGCAGCTACCATTGTGACAGATGGGGATCTGCTCCTACATCATTCTGGAAGCAGCTGTCTGATGCTCCCACCTCCCATTCCCATGTGAGTGATCTCTGACATGAGTGGGAATTGTGACAAGAATTGCCTGTCACACCAGAGTGTGCTCATGGGAGGGAGTGGACATCAGCCAGCTGCTTCCTGATAGAGAATCATAGAATCATAGAGTTGGAAGAGACCACAAGGGCAATCCAGTCCAACCCCCTGCCATGCAGGAACTCCCAATCAAAGCATCACCGACAGATGGCCATCCAGCCTCTGCTTAAAGACCTCCAAGGAAGGAGACTCCACTACTCTCCAAGGGAGTGTGTTCCACTGTCGAACTGCCCTTACTGTCAGGAAGTTCCCCCTACTGTTGAGGTGGAATCTCTTTTCCTGGAGCTTACATCAATTGTTTTGGGTCTCTGGAGCAGCAGCAAACAAGCTTGTTCCCTCTTCAATATGACATCCCTTCAAATATTTAAACACAGCTATCATATCACCTCTCAGCTTTCTCTTCTCCAGGCTAAACATCCCCAGCTCCCTAGACAGGGGAACAGATTCCCATTGATCACAGCAGCCATTGCCTTGTAAGTGGAGAGTATAGGGGAATTGGGATGAAATTCACAGCATAGCTTATGCATTCATAACTCTCCATCAGGATTCTGGCTGACATATGCAGGAGGCAAACATAGAATTGTGCAGGTGGAGCTTTATGTTTGGTATAGCATCTCAGCCAATATCTCCTTCATCCTTCTGATGTGTTAGGGATGACAGACATCTTCATATCCCTACACTCAGTTCTTATAATTCTCTGTCCTTAAGCTAGACTTGTACCAGACGACCTGAAGGATAGTTACCTGTAAGTCTTTAAATAGAGGACTTGCTTCATATGGATGTGATGTACCCATATGTGTCAACATTCCCTTTATATTAGGGCCCACTTTAGCATTTGCACAATCTTGGATGAAGAGGAGACCTTGACATCAGCCGTTACATTTATACTATCATGAATTGGGACCTGTCAATAGAAATAGGATATGACAAAGAACACACAATAGACAGGACTGGAAATAAGAAAGTATGGCAGCCAAAAGAAAGCATGAAAGAAAAGTTCATTGACACTCTATTCCATAATAAAGATCTGGAAATAGGCAGGTAAAACCAGTTCAGTCCGAGCTCATTGTGAGTCACTCTCATGTAGTTTTGTATAAAACTGTTGAAAATCCTTTGAGCAGCCACTGTTTCCTTTCATTCGGGCTGCTGGGAAGTTACAGCTAAGAAAACCCTGGCAAGCAAATTGCTTCCAGCTGTGCCCTCTCAGCCCAACTATTGATGCAAGCAGGTAAAAAAGGTTCTCAAGGCAATATGTCTTGAACAACAAAGTCTAAATTTTTACATAGAGATGCAGAAGAAATTTTTGCAGAGAATCCAGGAATTTTGAAACAATGCTACAGTTTGTATACTCTTCTCTTGCTTCCTCTGTTTTCCAAATTTCATGCCTGTGCATGTCTCACAAAATCAATATGAGATACTATCCTTTAAGCCAGGGGTAGGCAACCTTTCCTCTTTAAGGGCTGAGGAACTTCAGCTCCCAGAAGCCTCAGCCATGTTGGCCAATAGTCCCACGTTGGCCAATAGCTCCTGGGATTCTGGGAGCTGAAGTCCTTCAGCCCTTAAAGGGGAAAGGTTGCCTACCCCTGCTTTAAGCTCTGGAGAGTGAGGCATGAAGATAAGTGTGTATTTAACCTCGTCTTGAATGAGAGGAGAGAAATGCTGGAATTAGTTTCTGTGGCGTACATATTACTTAATAAACAAGAATGGTCCTTTGAAATTAGAGCCACTGTAATGCTTTCTTTTTTCTGAATATAAAGATTCTTATTATGTTATTTACCCATTGGAAAGAACATGCAAGGGATTAAAAGGGGACTGTAACAAGATCAAGAGAGCAATGCAAACAGGAATAGGATGAGGACTACAAGGGCTGGCCTCTTCTTCATCATCTCTGCATATTCCTAGACCTTTCATTCCAGTCCCATGAAGTAATGAGGTCTGAATGTAGGTTCATCTCAGGTTCAGTGGAAAGGGAATAGAATGCGTTGTGCTATCAGACCCTAGGCTGACTGTCAGTGGCACATTCCAGTTAGACCTCATTACTCCTTGCAATAATTTCAAAAGGTGAAAGGGCCAGATGCATGGGGAAGCTGCTGTGCGACTGGGAGACGTAGCCTTCTTCTTCTTCCCTCTTTTAGCCACCAGGTTCTTTGAAACACACGAACACAACTTTTCCTAGATTTTCTATGCAGGTGGCATGCTTGATTTGACTTTCCATCAAGATGTTTTTTCTAGTCTTGTTTATTGCATTAAAATACAAGTATAATATAAATTAAAAGTAGGACATCTATCTTAAAAGGATTATACTGTTGAGTACTCTAGAGCAGGGCATTCTACTTCCTTTATTTATTTATTTATTTCTGTAGCAGTCATTGGACATAGGATGGGTGATTATCAAACTTAACTTTGACTTCTCGTGATTCTTTTGCTACCATAATATTTTGTTTTTAAATGCAGTTTGCATTTACAAACTGTGAATGGTATGTTCATTCCCAGGAGACTTCATGACCCAGATTAATAGGAGTTGTTAACCATATTCAGCACTCTGTTCCAGTGTTGAGGAAATTCTTGAGATGGGGGGGAGTGCATTACTCCCCCCCCCCCATATCATGGTTTCCATTACTTTCTACATGCCTGGAGGGCATGACTTTCTGGAAAGGAAAGTTTTCTCTATCCATGGAGCTTTCCATGTAAATGGAACCCTGGGTAATCAAGATTCTAAATCACACAAAGGACGTTATCACACGGGGCCTAAAGCAGTCCCATCCCCATCGCATCCCCGTCCCATTGCGGTTCCTTTTCAATCCAGAACTTACCGGCAAAAAGAAAGCAGCAGCATTCCGGTATCATTCTGGTGGTGGCAGAAATGTAATTCCCAAAGAATCTGGCATTCAAAAGAACGGGGATGATGCCAGATGATGCCGTAATGGGATGGGGATGGGTGCGACGTCGTGTGAAGACATGGGGAAAAGAACCGCAATGGGACGGGGATGAGACGGGGATGGGCGGGGTTTCTCTGTGACATCGTGTGAACACAGGGGAAAAGGAAGCGGAATGGGATGGGGATGCGACGGGGATGGCACTGCTTTAGACCCCGTGTGATAATGTCCAAAGAACCTCCATGGAGGACAAACTGTGACTGGTATGTTCATTCCCAGGAGACTGCATGACCCAGATTAATGGGAGTTGTTAACCATATTCAGCACTCTGTTCCAGTGTCGAGGAAATTCTTGAGATGGGGGGGAGTGCATTACTATCCCCCCCCATATTATGGTTTCCATTACTTTCTACATGCCTGGAGGGCATGACTTTCTGGAAAGGAAAGTCTTCTCTATCCAAGGAGCTTTCCATGTAAAATGGAACCCTGGGTAATCAAGATTCTAAATCACATAAAGAACCTCCATGGAGGACAAAGGCTCTCCTCTTTAGAAATTCATCCTCCACAAGTAGAGGACGATGGACACAATGCTGTTTGGGGTAGGGTTGGTGCACTTCTCCCTGCTTTCACATTTACTCTGCAGTGGAACAGATCACTTGAATAGAACTATTGAAAGATAACACAAATGTGCTTTTGTGGTAACAGTTCAGAATCATCAGGGGAAATGGAAAACACTGAATCTGTTTATGTGCAAGAATTGGGCAAAGGATATTAATTATGCAATTTATTTTTAGATATTCATGGAGAATGCCCTACATTTTAAACTTTCTTCTCTCCCCACAGCAGCCCTCAATGCAACCTGTGTTGAAAAGTCACAGGAATTCTTCCTAAAAAAAAGGTCCCTGCATATGGGCATTTCAATGGATGCACCTCTCACAGCCTTTTGTATTGTCAGGTACAAATTATTATAGCTTAGGATATTTCCCAAATAGCACTGCAGCAAAGTCTCCAAATGTGTATAACAACAAGGTTTGTTTGTTTGTTTGTCTATATATAATAATAATAATAATAATAATAATAATAATAATAATAATAATATTACTATAAAAATCAAATAAAATTACACTTAAGTCATTCACTTCTGCACATGCTATAAATATGACACATGTAGTTATTGACATGTTTCTATTTTCTCTCTGGAAAGATGGACAACAATTTAGAACACTGGGGAAATTATCTCTTGGAAGAGATAGAAAAAAGTAGCTGTAGCCTTGTGGAAGAATTCATGGTCTGCACTCAAAAGGTCTCTGATTCAGTTAAGCAGTCCTTAGGTTATAGAGTTTGGAGAGCTGCCAGTCAGAGCAGACTGATCAATGCCCTAAGTATAAGGCGGCTTTGCATGTTCATATTTATGTTTTTCTGTCTTTAGTTTTGATTAGTCTCTTAGTCATTTTTGCACCTGCCTTTCTCCTCGATATGGTAATTGTGTTGCTGGCTGGCTTGCTTGTCCATTTAAAACATTGATACTCCTCTTTTGAACTTTAAGCAAGCTTCCACAGTAGTGAATAATTACTACAAAAAACTGAACCTCACAACTGTGGGCTGGAATCCAATGGTGATATAGGGCTTGTTGCTGCTCCTGCTACCCCCACTACCACTTTCAATTTTTTTCAAACATTCCCTCCTTTCAGCAACACAGATGTTAAATAGACATATCTAGCATCTGTTTAGAGAGCCACCATCTCTCAGGCACTTGCATCAAAATGAAGTGCCCAGATCACATACTGAGTACATCATTTGCCTCAGAGTGATAGGCATGCCAGTGGTGCTGCCAAGGGAGGAGGAGGAAAACTGTTCAGGTTGGGAACTGGCCCCAAGGTTTCAAGGTGGCAGCAGTGGCTGCTGTTGTGGCAGCAGGGGCAGCAGTGACAGTAATGGTGGCAGTGGCAGATGCAGGAAACTCCTCAGGGACAGTCAGGTAGTGTAGACAATCTATCTGATGTGGAGAAAAAGGTATGGCATGGCTTGGGTGGGGTTGGGGTCAGGAAGGGCAAAAGTCCATTAGGACTTTTGTCCTTAGTGTAGACTAGCCCATGCACAGATATGTCTATCTAATATCTGTTTATATATTTTTATGATCAGTGCTGATGGCAGAATGCAGCTCTGCACTGGACCCCTGTGGTCATACCTTACTCTCCTGGTGCTACACTCTGCCCATTTGATCACAAAGGGATGATGGCATGGCCAGACAACAGCCATCTGTGTTTCTGTAGCTAGTCACACAAATACAAAGGCATCTTTGACCTCCCAAGGATCCTCTGGCAGTTAAAATGGTGTCAAACTGGATTGTTTCTGCAGTGCAGATGCAGCTTTAGTTACACCTGGCAGAAAGACAATGCAGTCCAAGATCTCAACCACTAGAACATTTGATGTTTTGTGAGTTAAAGTCTCTTAAAATCCCTGTCAGTAAGATAAAAACACATTAACAACATTGGAAAGTCTTGGATACTTCACCTGGAACACACACGTCTTCAGTTTTTGCTCAGAAAATAGCAGTCACATCCAGCTGAGCAACTCTGGGAAGAGCACAACATCTTCAACCCTCAGTCTGCTACCAGCAGTTTGAGATGGCAGAATCCAGCAACAGAAGTTTGACGTGAGTCTTCTGAACATCCAGCTTGGCTTGTTGGAAGTCATGCCTTTGACCTAGAATACTCACCCTATTCATCTTAAGTATGTGTTGGCTTAATCATCTTCTGATATATTAGGCTTTCTGAGACACCACGTTCTTCCAGTGTATGAAATATATATTCTTTTAAAGGCTAAAAAGTCTACAGCAGGGGTAGGCAACCTTTTTGAGCTGGGGGCTGGGTTGCTGTCCCTCAGACAACTGGGGGGCTGAAGCACCAAAAATTAATTAATTAATTAATTAAAATTAGCATTAAAATTAAAATTAAAAAAATTAAAAATTTAAAAAAATATGCATATACACTCTCTCAGCCCCAGAAAAGCCATGGCAAAACCCCTGTGGAGATTTTGTCAAGAAAACCTCAAGAACAAGTAATAACGACAATAATTTCATGATGGCCGGCGGCGGCGGCGGCAGGACTGGCCTGGGGTCGGTCCAAAGGCCTCGGGGGGGGCGCATCCGGCCCTCGAGCCTTAGGTTGCCTACCCCTGGTCTACAGAAACAAGAAGACATTTAAAAAATATTTCATTTACAAATAATTAAAGAACTTGATATGCATCACTATTAAAACCTATATTTGCACCTATATTAAAAACCATACACATGCTTGTGGATATCATCATCTATTAGTTTCAGAAAGATCCAGTGTAGAGTAAAAAAGCTCAAGATACAGCTTACATTTTATAAACTGTATTGGTTGCCAGTATGCTTCTAAGCTCAGTTCAAAATGTTGGTGTCAGCCTTTACAGTCTGGATCCAATATAGCTAAGAGGGCCTCTGTCTTTATCAATGGACCTTATCCCACGGGGCCAAAAGCAGCAAGAATCGGCTAAGAATCAGGCGCTATAGCGCTATAGTTTTCCGGGTGATCCCACGACGTCACTCGGAATCGGCTAAGAATCAGGCGCTATTGCGCTATAGTTTTCCGGGTGATCCCACGACGTCGCTCAGAATACAACAAGAAACCGCTCGGAATGCAGCATCATTCGGGTTCTTTTGTATTCCTGTTTTCATCGGGCATTGCAATAGCGCTAGCTTATCCATAGCGCTATTATAGCGCTAGCGCCATATTATACTAGCGCTATAGTACTGCAATAATGCTCATACGGTTTCTTGCCACTTTTGAGAGCAGCGTGGGATAAGGTCCAATGTCCCACACCAAGCCACGTAATCAGAAATAGGGGTTGGCAAATCTGTCAAGTATGATCTCTTTGAGGTTTTCCAGTTTGTACCACCAAACTCACATTGACTTCAGTCTGTCCTGAAGGTGAGCTTTCTCCCAGTCTTCCGTAGAGAAATTCATGCATATTTCTGTGTGCATATTTCAAAATATAGACATTTGTGTGCACATTTTAAAATGTGCATATTTATATACACATTCTTCCAAAGCTGAAAATGTGCATTTGGAGGGGGGGATATGCAAGTCATACTGTAAGGTCAGAAATTTACAGATTTCTGTCCTCAAATTGCATTTTGGTTTGTAATGAAGCCCAGGAGGCAGAAATTTGGTAAGCACATTAAAATGCAAAGGCAATAAATTTCTCATCCACCCATAGTTGATAAATAGAGTCTTTCTACCACATATGTTCTGAGGCTATATAATGATCTCCATCCAGAGACAGTACGGTTTCTTTTCTTGCTGGCTTTCAGAAGAGGTTGTATGGTTTATCTTTTCTCACTCTTGCTGGATAATTTGACAGTTCTTTTGGATCAGTGTTTTATAAACTGTGCTTGACTTTATATGACATTTTCAATCTGTTTTTAACCATAACCACCTTGGAAGTACTGTACAAAATATTTTAACTAAATGTTTCTAAATATGAAAGCAGTTTAACTTCAGCATGGTTTGTTTTTTCTGACTACTCCAGATGTACATAGTTTATTAAGCCTTGCATTGCCAGGCTTCTATATGTGTTCCTCCTCATGTCTACCACTGTGTTTATTCAGTGACATCTTCCAGTTAGTTTCTTTTTAAAACTCTTTTATATATCTAACAAATCTTACATATTCTGTAGGGTTTGCAAGGGAAAGGCATCACTTCTCAGGGTGATCCATGTATATGGGTTCATGAACACTGTAAATCTGTTACTTCCCATTCCCTATTCTGTGTTAGGTACAGCCATGCCAAAAATGGCTGTATGCTATATGCAGTGTATTAGATTTAGAGTTCTTTAGTCAATCACTTCAAATAAGGGTGGGCTTTGACCTTACAGTAGGGTGTAGATGGTAGATGGTAGGGATGTAGACACTTAGCAGTTTTGTCCCTGCATGCAAGGACAAATAATTAGTTTTCTCCAGCTGTGGGAGAAAACAAATCATCTTCTGCAGTAGTCTCCCCATCTTCAGACATCTCAAAGTGTTACCAAGAAATTATTATATAACAAGAATAATATGCAATGATGAGCAGAAAATAGGATTTCTGTATAGGAAACAGTGTTTTCTATGCAGGAAACCCACAGAAAGCAGGTTTCTTATTTTTTTTTAAAAAAACACTGTTTTTCCCTTACAAAATAATTGCTGAACAACACTTTGGAACATCAAATAGCAGCATGAAAAAACATCTCCCCAATCACAATAGCTAAGACTCCTTGCATTGTCATTCACATGCCCATTTGGTATTTCTTTTTATCCAAACTGTTTTTCTTGATTGAAGTGTGCTTATACAGTGGGCTCTTGGTATCTGCCAGGGTTTGGTTCCAGGACCCCTGTGGATACCAACATCCATGGATGTTCAAATCCCATTGTATACAGTGGTGTAATGAAATGGTGTCACTTACATAAAATGGATTTTTTTTGGGGGGGGGAGATTTTCAAGTCATAGATGGTGGAATGTGTGGATGCAGATCTGTGTTACTTGGTGCTGGGAGAGTGGGACTTCTAGGGGGGATGGGACTTCCAGGGGATGGGACTTCGACCTTCTGGGGGCGGCACATCATCTTCCCCCTGCCCAGACCCTCAGCTGCCTCTACGGAGACAGATGAAGGCCCGGAATGGTGGAGAAGAGGAGGAACAGGTGTGTGCCTGTTCCTCCTCTTCTCCTGCCCTCCCATCTCTCTGTGTGTCCTCCAAAATGGTTTAGCATGCCAGAGATGGTACCTGTGTCATAGATTCACCAACACGGTTCTATTCACCAACACGGCCCTATACCATCTGGAGGGTTACCTGTTCTGCACCCATATCCTATATGAAATGGCCTGGTTCACACCTCTCAATTAATATGTAGATCAAAAGTTAGCAATCCATAGGAATTTGCACCTCTTTGACTGTTTCAATACAGCACTTAGACTATTTTAAATATAGGAGAGTCCACATTTAAATATACGTTATATATTTACATTATATATATATTTACATTATATATATTTAGAGGCTTTGCAGACCGGCGAAAAGGGCCAGCTTGGGGGTGCAGTTGAGGTGGGGCAGCTGCATGCCAGCCAGCCCAACTCCATCCCGACATTGTCCTGATGTCATGCACCTGTTTGCACAGTGCGTGGCAACAGGACCCCCTCCTGCCATAGAGTGTACACATGCTGTGTCAAAAGGGCACAGAAGAGCCGTGGCACCAGCTCTTAGGGTTGCCTTTTGCTGCCCCTAAAAGAAGCAGCATTTTGCTGCTCTTTTGGGGGCAGCAAAAGGGGGATTGGCACCGTGGCATGGGGTTACCGCAGCCCTTATCCACCACTAGCAGAGGTGGCCCATAGCCACCTGAAACGGGCCATCTGTAGAGGCCCTTAGTTACACTTATTAAAACAATGTATTTTGAAACTTTTTAATAATAATAATAATAATAATAATAATAATAATAATAATAATTTATTTATATTTATTTTTTTAAAAAAAATGTGCACTCATAAAGATATAGAACAGGGTGGTTTCTCATAGTTACCAGTAAAATCTTGTGAAAATAACATGCAATTCAAATACACAACCATGTGGTTTGATGCAGTAGTCACTCATCCATAATTATTCAATCTCTCAGTTTTTCACCTTATTTTCACTGCAACTAACTGGCAATACCCCTACACTGATAGAGTAATAGATGAGAACATGAATTGAAAGCTGCACCAGTCCAAGGATTAATTTTTTGCTCATGGGGCCCTACAGAGGCTGAACAGACTGCCACAAAGTTGCCTCCAACCCCCGCACCCCCCAAAGAAGTATCAGTTTCTAGGATATATCCACACTCCATCATTCTAGCAGTTTAATAAAACTTTAACTGTCATGGCTCTGTCCCACAGAATCCTGGGTATTATAGTTTTGTGAGGTATGTAGAATTCTCTAGAACAGTCCCCTGAACTGAAGCACTAGAGGTCTCTGACAGAGAATTCTCAATATGTCATCAAATTACAAATGCAAGGATTCCATAGAGCAGAACCATGGCAGGAAGGCCATGGTGTATTGACAGGAAAACCTGGCTTACTGTCAAGGCTTCCAGTTTCATGGGGAGGATGAGCAGTCTGCATAACCAGCACTCACAATGGGCCAAGGTCAGCTATTGTGACAAATTCCTCACTCCTGTCCTGGCCACAGTTCCATTAAAATGTGGTGTGCACTGGAGGAACCATGTGAACTAGTGACAGTGCTGTGGTGGGCATTGGAGTGTCTCAGTGGGAAGAGGTCAGTGGCTCATGCAGACGAGGGCACCTCCTCCTGACCTCTTCTGCCCACTCAGGATTTTCCAGCATTTCCAGTCTAATTCAGAGCATATGGGGACTCTTTTTTTCCTCCAGAGAATTGCCTTGGAATGTGGATTGGACCCATGTTTTCCCTGTTTTGGCCCTACGCACCATCTAAACAAATCAGTGCAGGAACTGAGCAGGAACATTTATTTTCCTCTGTGCGGACACACAAGAAGTGGCATCACAGCAGTATAATTTTATTCCTCCCTTCAAAAATGAATATCTTTTATATAGAAACAGGGCAGGAGACCCCTGCAACCTATTTATTCCCAGGCTTTCAACAGACTTTGTCCAGAATCAGGGTGGTGCAGAGAGTTTGGAGGGTAAGGGCTGGATAAACTGCCTTGGGATGATATAGAGTTTGCCCATCCCTACTTTAGAACAACAAATGTAAGAGTTCAGTTTTTAAATGGAGCATTCATCTTTCTGCATCTTTTGAAAAAACTTGATGATAATGTCCTTTAATAATGTTCATTTTCTATAACCTTTAACAAAAAAGAAAACGTCACTATATAAAATAAAGGCATTTTCTTTGTGCTCGGTTTTCTAGTAGGAACAATCCAATAAAAAAAGAATTCACAGTCCAGCAGTTACCCTTTCTCACCAGAAACTCTTTATGATTGGTAACTGATACACTGATACCACACCATTAAGCATGTCTAATTCATTGATCAACCTGCAAAGGAATATGAAAAACAAAAATACAGGTGCATATCTCCCAACATTTGGCTTGCACTGCAGCACTAGCTTGATGAAATTTCCTTTGTCCTTCCCACACCCCAATCTTTGGAAGTGTCTGAAAACTGGCTTAAGCAGATTTTCCACTCCTCAAGAGCAGGTTTTGGGATGGTTAGGGGCTCAATTTCCATTTGATTTTGCTGTTCTACTAGCAGATATCCAATGTTAGATCCTGCCTAGAAATATACCCAGGCTGTTCATCTCTTAATGGGCAAAGCTTTGTGGCATTGCTGTCCTCTTGTGATGACTTACAAGTTTTTGAATGTAATTGTCTAGATAAGTACTGATTGCTGCTGTTTTAACCATAATTTAAAAAATATTACTGCCATTGTTGGTCATCTGGGGAGATGGTTGCCTAATACATGGCAATAAGAGTTAGGTGCTTTCTCAGAGCCACCTTTAGAAGAAAAATCAATCAACCCATTAAAGGCTATGTCTACAAATCATTGGCAATCCTGTTGCAGTGAGTTTGAGCAACCAAAGATAGGTGAGGCTTTTTGACTTTCTAATGGTTTTATTAATGATTGAGAGGAGAATCATTTCATATATGATTACAATTAGTTGCACACAGAGCTTAGAGGTAATGTGTTAGAAATAATAAATGCTATCTATAATAAATATAATGCATTCTGTTTTAGAACAACAGGGGTGCAGTGATGGTAGAGTTTGGTGGGTGGGTTACAGTTACATTATGTTTGTGAATAATGAATACCATTTAACCATGATTTCTTCCTTTTTAGGATCACTTTTGGACACTTATTTGTAAAGATTTTTAAAATTCAAATCAATTCAAAATGTGTTAAATCTCCCCACATACACACACACTAATGTTAATATGTCTTCAAAACATTAAAGCAATTACTATCATTATTACTTTAGCTGTTCCCAGGATCTGACTGGTCAAGAGAGACTGTTGATTTAGTGGAATAAGCCAGCAGAGGATCCTTTGGTTAAGCCATAATGGTAGCAAGCAGTTGTCATTTGTGAGTTCCATATCGGTGAGGCAGTAAATCTGTCCTTGGCTTTAGTCCAAATGTTAAAGGAGCTATCCAAAGCATTGAGCTTATTTGAGGGAAAGGATTCAATAACTTGTATAACTTCTTTAAAGTTCAGACTATAAGTGAGAATGGATTTACTGCCCCATCAACATGGAACCCAATAGCTGCCATTGTCTTCACATCTGAAGTCCATTGAACTGGAAGATGGGTATTAAAGTGAATGCATTATTAATGTTGATTTAGTTCATCCAGGTTTACAATTATTATGTAACAGGAATGCCAAACCCATGAATGGCATTGCCTTTATCATGATACAGACAGTGATTACTATGTTAGATTTAGAGAGTGAACACCTAATCTCAGGAGCTCTTCAAAACAGGTCAGGCATTGGATACTTTTGTTGGCTGGACAGTGCCAAGTTACTGAGATATTTGGCTATGTGCTCTAACTAACTCTCTGTACACATTTTCAAAATGATTATGAAGAAAAATAATTTGAAGCAGCTAATGTGGTTAGGCTTAACCTTAAATTCTGTGAAGGGACAGATGACTTTTGCAATCTGAGACAAAAAATGTAATATGAAGTGGGCTTGGACCTAACCCAGTAAACCACCATGATCTGCATGCAGTCAAGCCTTAAGAACTGAAGGATATGAGGATGTGTACCTCTGACCCCTGCAGTTGGGTGGCAGTATAAAATCTCTGGATGTGGCTAGGCCTGATATAAATGCTAGGGAACTGGCTTTTGTCCCGTTGCCTGTCAACAGACCATAGTTTCTGCTTGCTACATTTCAACCACTAGATTCTCTGGTTTCAAGCTCTTCCAGGTCCAGCCCCCTGACCTCAAAAACCTCGAGCTGGAGGACATTAAACACCTGCCTGGTCTAGACATGGTCACAGCTGCTCATTTTCCTGGCATGGCACTGACATAAACTGTCTTCTTCCTTCCTGGCTGAACCAGGTTACATAAGCAACCTGCAGAGGCCAATCCAAAGAATCCAGAATAGAATCAATCACAAAATTTTAACAGAATAATTTTGTCTAAAAGTATTGTGATATAATTTACAATAGTCTTATGATAGGTCATTTTGTTTAGACTACAGGCTTAGGAACTGAGTAGGCTTGCATACAGACATCCAGTGAGTTCATGGTTGGTGGATCAGATTCGGGCTGACCACTGAATAAATCAAATCAGACCAGGGAAACAGGAAAAAGTTTGATACACAGCTTTCAAGTGTTTCTGCTGTCCATTTTCCTTACACATAGGTAAGAGCTAGACCCTGCCCTAGATAAAATGGTGTACCAGATGTAGAATTTGAAGTTTGTTTGCTTTGCTTTGTTTTTTTTACAATTCCCTGCCCTTCAGCCAGCATGGCTAGTGAACTTGTATTTTTAAAAAAGTAGTAACTTATCCAAGTTCTGCCCAGATGTGGACACCTTCTTGTTCATTTTGTGCAATGCTTTTTTTTATTATTATATTTGTAGCACATCTCCTATTTCCCATTACTAATCCCAGCTTCTGCCAACCTAGCAGTTTGAAAGCATGTAAAAGTGCAAGTGGATAAATAGGTGCCACTTAGGTGGAAAGGTAACAGCATGCTGTGCAGTCATGCTGGCCACATGATCATGGAGTCATCTCTGACAATGCTGGCTCCCTTGGCTTAGTAATGGAGATGAGTACCACCCCCTACAGTCAAACATGACTAGACAATCTTGTCAAAGAGTAAACCTTTACCTTTATCTTTTAGCCCATTTCACAATTTATCTATTTTTCTACTAGGCATGCATATTTTATACTTTTCATCTAAGATTATAATGTTGCATGCATGGAACTGATCATAATTACTCACATTTCACATACCTACTGTTTGTTGAACAGATAGTGTCCAATGACTTAAAAATACCCCATGTAAAAGAATATGCATCAATATAATGACCTAAGCTCAGTGCTACCAGTTTTACAAGTGATGCTGAACTGTTTCTATTATTTCTTTTGAGTGGATAGCTGAAGAGACAGGTTGTATCCACATTTCTTCTTCACCTTAGGTAGTCACCTGCTTCTTCATTTCAGCCTTGCTAGGATATTAAGAAGTTGTAAATGAGAGAACAGCCAAATTATAATCAAGACTAGTGACTTTAATTTAAAATATTTCAAATGTGATAAATCCTTTTGGGATCTACCCATCACCACCAAGGGTCATAGATGCTTCAGAAATTACTGATATCCATCTCTCACAATTTCATATAATTATGAGAACTACACTAATATCCTATAGACACATCACATCTATTGAGAAGTATGTCCTGTTGAGTTCAAGAGGGTATATGGGCATACAGTTGCACTCTTGTAGACCGATACTAAGATCCATGGCTTAAAAGTTTAAAGAAGGAGCTTTATGGCATTTTTAAGAGATTTAATTCAGCATAAATTTGTGGATTATAACCTACTTTTTCAGTTGATTTAGCTATACTGTATGACTCTACAGTTGTTTAAAGACAACCTCTCAATAACTAGGATGGGGAGTTTTTCTTTCCTTCTTATTCCCCCCCCCCACACACACACACACATTTAATTAAGAGCAACGTTTTATTAAATCACAAAGCTCACTGCTGCTTGCATGGGATATTTGATATTTCCAGACTGGCAATTCTTTGCCTTCCTTAACTTATTTACAAATCACATATGTGCTCTTCCTTCCATTCATAGCCAAGATTTTTCTTGGAAGTGTTCTGTTGGCAGACATCTCAGTGACAAGGTGAATGACGTTTATCAGCTTTTATGGCTTGCTTTTAACTGAGTGCATTAGATAGCTCCTATAAAGGTCAGCTAAAGAGAACTTTGCACATTTAACCTCACAATCCACTTGTATATTCAGCAGAATCAAATGATAAATTCTTAATCTGGCTTTTATCAATTCAAGCTGTACACAAGACAGCAAATGTTTTAAGATATGATTAAAGTAAATTACAAGCAAATCTAGCATATTGGGAAGTGGACTAGATTTAAACTATTCTCCTTGAACTCCTACTTTCCTAAATGCAGGCTGTTTTAGGGCCTTTGCAGACTGCCAGAAATAGTGCAAATTGAGTCGACTTTAAGGCAGGGGTAGGCAACCTTTCCCCTTTAAGGGCCGAGGGACTTCAGCTCCCAGAAGCCTCAGCCATGTTGGCCAATAGCTCCTGGGATTCTGGGAGCTGAAGTCCCTCGGCCCTTAAAGGGGAAAGGTTGCCTACCCTTGCTTTAAGGGTTAGGGTTAGTGCTAGGGAATCATGGGAATTGTTTTTCCCCCTCTGAGACATTGAGCCTTCTCTGTCAAAGAGCTCTGATGCCACAATAAAATACAGTTCCCATGATTCCCTGACCCTAACCTTAACCCTTAAAGTGGACTCAATTTGCACTATTTCTAGCAGTCTGCAAAGGCCCCTAGTTACAAGAGTATTCAAGCATGCAATTACCTACTTGAAAAATTCAACTACATTCACAAAACAGAAAATCCAGAAGCCTGGGACATATCGTCCTAAACCAGTGCTCAATCACTTACCTTCCCACTATTCACCTTCTGGTTCCCTGGAGAAACTTACATCCAAATATGGCTACAACAAGGTTGACTGTCACTGGGCCCCCTTAGCTGACTCTGCATCACAATCCCCAAGTGGTGATGTTATTCACATCTGTCCTTGTGTCCCTAGAGCTAATGTCTTATTATTTAATGGGAACACTGAGATTATGGCCTGAATCCTTAGTTCCAGTTAGAACAGAGGCAGTGAATAATTTTTTTTAATATTGAGTCAACACATAGGCAAGGACCACTTATTCAATAGGCTTACTGTACTTGGGACAAATAATATGATTCATGCCTATATCTTCAGTTACTGTAGTAAACAGATTTTAATAGGATGGGGCCCACCTGGTTTCAGATTAAGAATAGGATCTAGAGAACTTTCTATTTAGGACATTTGTGCTGAATTAGTTAAGCTTCCTGCACATTACCCCTATTTTGAGGAGGAACAGTCAATAAAATAATTTGGAATTCGTTTTATTTCAAATTGTTGTTTTTCAGTACAGAGGAACAACAATAACTATACCCTAGAACTATTGCACTAATTTCCCATGCAAGCAAAGCCATACTCAAAATTCTGCAGCACAGACTCCAACCCTATGTGGCATGAGAAATCCCAGAGGTGCAAGCTGGATTTAGGAAAGAAGAGGCACCAGGGTTCACATTGCAAATATATGATGGATATTGGGGTGCACCACAGAATTCCAGAAGAAAATCTGCATGTGCTTTATTGACTACTACAGCATAGATCACAAAAAGCTATGGTTTACTCTTAATGAAATGGAACTGCCACAACTTTTGATTGTCTAGTTCCTTTACTCAGGACAAGAGGCTGCTGCTAAAACAGAATACAGAGAAAATGGTTCACAATCAGCAAAGGGGTCAAGTGAGGTTGTATACTATCACCCTATGTATTTAACCTGTATACAGAAAATATTGTTTGCACAGCAGGCTTAGAGTCACAGGTAGGAGGAATTAAGAACAGTGGAAGGAATATTAACAATGTATGATACACAGATGACACAGTATTATTAGCAGAAACTAACAAAGACCTGGAACAATTACTGAAGAAGTTTAAGGGGGAAACTGCCACGGTAGGCTTAATGCTGAACATTAAAAAACCAAAAATAATGACCATGGAGGATCTACAAGAATTCATCCTAGATAACAAGAAAATTAAAATAGTCAAAGAGTTCTTATACCTTGGCTCAAATATTGACCAGAACAGAGGCTGCAGTCAAGAAATCAGAGGAAGACTAGAAATGGGAAGGACCATTATGAAAGAAATGGACAAGATCCTAAAGTGTAAAGGTATAATGCTGAACCCTAAAATGAGAATAGTCCAAGCCATTGTATTCTCCATTACAATGCACAGATGTGAGAGTTGTATTTACATAGTTTCATGTAGTTAAAGCGAATATTTGGCAAGATGTGTGTTTTTTTTAAAAAATATATAATATTTTTTAAAAAATTAAATTTAAAAATGTTAAATTTATATTATCTTTAAAGAAAACCACCACCACCACCCCCCAAAAAACCCAAAAGCTTGGGGCCTCTCATTATCCTTCCACTGAGCCTCACCCCACTCACACCATCTCTTCTGCTGAGCTCCAGCATTTTAAAGGGATGCAGACAAATGCCACAGCCCATTTCAGCCAAAAAGGCAAATATTTGGGGAGCAATGGTGTAGCCCTCTTAAGGTGTCATCTGGTGTGCCCTACACCTTCCATACCCCCCTTTAGTGATGCTCATGATAGGGGCATCTGATTACCAAAAATATTTCTGGTTACCAACAACAAACTGGTTCAGTTCAAATAGGGTTGTGAAGAGCTGAAAATGGCCCCCCAATTGTACATACACACCCATCCTTGTTCTAAGACAGAGTGGACCAAATGTGATCTGTGGGCTACATATGGCCCACCCAGATCACTTGTGGCCCCAGGGGCCCCGCAGAATAGGGTTGCAATAGTTCAAAGTAGGTGTGGCTCCTGTCCTTTAAAGGTTTTGTAGTAGAAGGAATTTCACCAGATATAACTTTCTACTTGCTTGTATGACAAGCAACACCTGCTGAAACTCTCCTTTCTATATAACCATTAAAGGGACAGAAACTGTCTGTAGTTTTCACTGGCAACCCCATCCATGTAGGAAATATTTGGTCTCAAAATCCATTCCAGGTCACTTCTTGCTGTTAAAATTGGCCTAGGAAAGGAGCAAAAAAAAAAAAAAAAAAAAACATAGCAAAAATACTCTCTGTGCTCTATTGGGAATATTTTGGATTTTTTTTTAATTTTTTAATTTTTGCAGCACAGGTGCAGACCTCCAATGACTCCTGAAAACCAATCTGTCTCCCTAGCTTCTGACTCTTGCCAGTTCCTATGCTAAGAAATATTCTGGCCTTAGACCATCTGATACAAAATGAGAGGGCTCCATTTGAATAGGTACGATGGTCAGCAGCTGCTAGAGATGACAATGATGACAGCTAATGTGTTTCAACAACACAGAACAGTTGCTTCCAAAATGGCTGCTGAAAGGCGTAAAAGCCTGGTCTTAGTTAGTAGTAGTTGCTGCATGTGGATCTGAGGGATGATTCCAAAGTAAGGGAACCTGTCAACTAACAAGTAAAATATCCTATAACAGTCTGGTTTTTAATCTGGCCATTTATGTCATGCAAAGTGAATTTTGAGGGGAAAGACACTTCTAATTTGTTTCACATGCAATGAAAGTGAAACTTTCATTTTCTGGAACTACCTTATGTGGATACAAAAAACTGATTTTTTAAAAAAAATACACAAGGAGGTCCACAAGGGAAATTAAGAGAATTATTAAAGAATGGACAAGTGGAAATAAAGCAAATGTGTATTGTTCTCATCTAGGGATAATATGGAATTGCTTATGAGAGATTTCTTTTGGTTTAGGAAGAATTATTTCTCTTTCTAGAACTGCTGTGAATCATTTTTAATTTTGTGGAAGTTACCAACTGAGCTATTAAATTATCAGATAATAATTATGTGAGAAACAGGCTAATTGAGGCTGTATGAGGGCAGGGCAGCTTATATGGTTGAATAGGGCTATGATCATCAGGATCCAAATACCATTCTGAAGACACAACTGATATATTTGCAGGTCTACTGAAATCCCTACCTAATCCCTCTAGTGATGGAGATGCAGCCATTATGGGCAGAAACACACTGCAGAAATAAGCCAGTTTGAGAGTGCTTTAACTGCCCTGGCTCAAAGCTAGGGAATTCTGGGTACTGTAGTTTGTTGTGGCACCAAAGGACTCTGACAGAGAAGGCTAAATGTCTCACAAAACTGCAATTCCTAGAATTCCCTAGACCTGAGCCAGGGCAGGTAAGCAGTCTCAAACTGGATCACTTCTGCAGTGTGTTTTGGCTCTACAACTCTGAATTAACAGTTGCTACCAGGCTTGAGGGGCTATGGAGAATGTCACTGGCTGAAACAGAAAAGTGTATGAATTTTGTCACACAAGATAGTACACTGAAAATGGTTTTTGCAGGTTTTGTTTTGGCTTTCTCCCATCTATAAGGCAAATGTAAAATGTATATTAGACATTGATAGAATGGATAAGCAATTTAAAATATGTGCTCTTCTTCTCTTGGGTCTGCATGAACAAATTCAGATGACCTTATGATGAACATACTGTAGCAACGCAAAGAAGAAACCCCCACATGGCTCTGTCTGAGCATTAGGTGAAGGGAGCCACACTTGGGTACAAGCAGTCAAGAGTCACTTGGGGCCTTTGCAGACTGCCAGAAATAGTGCAAATTGAGTCCACTTTAAGGGTTAGGGTTAGTGCTAGGGAATCATGGGAATTGTTTTTTTTCCTGCGACATTAATCCTTCTCTGTCAGAGAGCTCTGGTGCCACAATAAACTACAGTTCCCATGATTCCCTAACCCTAACCCTAAAAGTGGACTCAATTTGCATTATTTCTGGCAGTCTGCAAAGGCCCTCAGTTATCATATGTCCAACAAGATTAGTATTTGGTACTAATCTAGATACTTAGAGAGCCAGTGTGGTGTAGTGGTTTGACTGTTGGATTGGGATTCTGGAGACTAGGGCTTGAATCTTGGCTCAGCTGTGGAAGCCCACTGGGTGGGGACCTTGGGTGGGGACCTTTCATTTTTAGAAGAAGGCAATGGCAAACCATCTCTAAACAAATCTTGCTAAGAAAACCCTGTGATACGTTCATCTTAGGGTTGACATAAGTCAGGAATGATTTCAAGGCACACCACACCATGCAGGTAGTAACTATCTATTTTCTATTTAGGAATTTGCTTATTCCTCTTTTCCTCCATTTAAGGTATTTGAACAAATATTTTTGGTACATTCCAGCTAAAGGTAAGCACTTCATTTCAATGGGGCCATGTTTAACTTTCTAACTGAAACCAAGAAGAATTAAATGCGTATCTTTAGCTGGATTGTATACATGACAATATCCCTTTCGGTTGTTTAAAAATCTCCTTTTAAAGCTTTCAGTATGCTTTTGAATTCACTAAGCCTTTGTCATGGAATAGTTCAGCTTGATATGTTTTAAAGTAAATATTGATCCTGAAATCCTATGCATACCCCCCTGGAAGTATGGTAAGTCCAGCTGAATTAGGTTAGATTTACTTCCCAGTAGAAATGAATTGTATTGATAATCACCAGTCTTCCTGGTGAAACTCCATAGGAGGGGTTGTAGTATATCTGTATTAAACAATTATTTCTCTTAAAAGAAAAAAGAAAAAGAACTACCAGTATTTCTCCTAGAATTACTTGTTTGCAAAGGAAACAGAGCCTATCTCTGGTGCTTTATTTAGAAAAGATTAATTCAAAACTGTGAAATAAAATGGTGGTGAGTGACAGTTCCCAGAAAAACAGCTGCCCACACTAGATTTTCATCATTGCATGGCCATTGAGATCTGCTTCAGGTCATTTTTTTCCACTGGCACAGTGCCTCAAGAAAAATTATAGCTCACCTCCTGGCAATTTACAAATATACCTACTGGCTTTGTGAGTTAAGAGAATTAATGGCATCCAAATGAAGCTGCTTACCTCATGCCATTTCACAGATTGTTTTGAACTGAAATTTGGCTATAACTAAGGTAGCAGAAATCAATGAAGCAAGCCTGTTGGAGAGGCTAATGTGTGACAGACTGCAATACAACTGACATATTCATGCACTGGGTTCTCTTCTACTCTAATGGAGTCTCCATTCAATCTTAATTTTTAGGCTTTCTGTATAATAGTCTCTTACTTGGAAACAGCCAGCAACTACACTGATGAGGAAGCCAGTATTCCCCCAGTGAAGGCTGCTGTAAAGATATTATTAGATATTTGTTTTGCAGCCGTCAGTGGAACAGATCAAACTTTCCTACAGGAGGCTGACTGCTTACTGTGCATCCTCTTCCACTGAGAGAATCCATAGCTTGCCAATTTCATATTAGACAGATGGCCATGTAAGACCGCTTGGACTGTAACCATGAATCCACTTGGTCCTGAGAAGTTCTTGTACTTGCAGGACTGTGCAGTGTATAAACACATCAGAACATTGAAGAAGCAAAGCCTGAGAAGAGAACACAGAGACTACCAGGCTGACAGCTAACAGAAAGCAGGCTTTGTTGTTAACAGAGAAGGACTCAATAAATATTTTTAAAAGTTGATCATGTTGAAACTGAGGCTACAGCATTGGGCTGATTTTTTTAAAATAACATTTTGTCTATTAATGTACATTGTGTGCAGTACAAGGTGCTGCTGTCCCACTTCACAGCAACATTATAACAATATATGCATAAATAACAGTGAGCTCTGGATTTGTACACTTCTGTCCATTTCCCCTAACATGACCATGGCTGAAGAGAAGGAGATCCACTTTTAATTATAAATATACTAGTTGCACCTGAACTGAAAGAATTCTGGTTCCTTTAAACTTCTAAAGCAAGAGAGAGGAGTTTCCAGCCCATACAATTATTTGCTCACACCATGAACCACAATCCAGTTTGTGAAAGGTCTGGGGAATGCTCAGGTCCGGCCCAAAGCCCCAGCCCCTTCTCTTATCTTGAATCAGAAACAGGAATGCTATGATGAACAGTGATTCTTTCCTGATGCTGCTTGCATTTTTAATTGGAAGACCAACAAACTACCCAAATTACTTTTATGATCTGTTATCTCTGACCAGAAATGACAACTGGGAAATTCACTGTTAGTATACCTTGCATACTCCATGCTTTATAAGGAGATCTTCATATTTTCATATCTGGAGCCAGCATGTTCTTAAGAAGTCATGATAACCTTTGGAACACCAGGTGGATTTCCCATGAGAAAGAAGGACAGACCAATTAGGTAAATGGGTGTTCTAATTATTCCTTCCTCCCCCAGTCATCTACATATCCTCTTCCACCAAGAGACAAAGGAGGTCCCATTGAATCAAAGGCAGTAAGCTAGCACTTCCTACCTAACTCCATCCATGTATCCAGCCAACCTCCATGTCTCTTCACTCTGAGGTTGTCCTAATCTAATCACTGTTTTTGTTACTTTAAAATTAAAACCATCAACCAGCCCAGAATCCCAGTGTTGATTCTTGGGAAGATGACGAGGTCTTTGTTACATTGGAACATAGCACACTCCTTGAGACTAGAATCCCTAGTATAAATATCAGTCCCAAACCTAGCCCTCTTGTTTTCACAGAGAGATTCTTCCACTTCCTGTGTCTCTCAGACCCCAGTCTGAGCCACTTTCTGTTTGCTGTTCTTATGGACAGGCAATCATCATCATGCTGCACCCCCAAAAACTCAGCTATCCCTGGCATTTCAGTTAGCCCTGAATACTGTGTTTGTCTGAATTACTATCATATATTTGGTTGCATTCTTGTATATTTCTAAATAAAATATACACCCTAAATATACACCCTAAACCTGGAGTTTTTTTCACATTAGCGCCAGTATATACAGTTAGAAATGATCCTCAGGTTACTCAGCCTCCCATAAGCTTCCTTGAGCTCAACAAATTCCCCAACATTTAAGAGAAGCTGACACAGTTGGTGGGGACCATCCTGGTTCCCCCACATTTCTTTGGGTAACATCATCTACCCCAATTTTTCTCCAAGAGGGGTAAGTACAGAATAGGCAAAGAAACCCTGATCCAAGGTTCCACACTGCAAGTCTTTGGGTGCCAGCTGAAATCTCAGTCAACAATTGGGCTTCTTTGGGTTTTCAGAGAGGGAAACAAATCTCAGGGCAAAGGGCATTGGAGAAAGAAGAAGTTTTATTTTTATATATGAGAAGACTTTGATGCTGACTCCCATCTCCGCTCATTCCCAATTGATGCCAAGCCTTATTGGCTCAGCCCAAAGATTTATATGTGTGTTCTGTTCATGTAGTACTGGTCCATTAAAAAAACAGGAGTTAAGGAATGAAAAGGTAGGGGAAGGAGATGATGGATGTATGCTGTTCGGCTAAATGTGCAATTTGAAAAAGTGTCCTGACTAATATTTGGATCCTGGAATGTGGCCTCATGGGATACAGTGACTTTGGGGTATGTGACAAGTCTTAGAGGGAGAGATCAATTGACCTCCACCAAAAGAAGGCTCCCCACTCCTGTTTTAAAATTTGACTAGTTGAACAAATTAGTACGATAATCTCACTTCCTCCAATATGCTACACAGAGAAGATTATTAGGGTTGTGGAGCACTTCTGCATGAGCTTTGGTATACCTTCCAACTGTCACAATTTGGTAGTCCTGGTCTTCTGTCATCCCACTTTTTCAGCAGCTTTAAAAATGTCCCAGTTTCTCTTTCCCCATCCCACTTTCCCCCAGCTTACTTCACTTCCTGCAAACTGATAAACTTATTGCACAGCACTTAGGGAATGGGAACGGAACGGAATGGAAGGGAACAGAATGAAACAGGGCAAAAATGCATTTTACTGGACAGGAGAATGCCACTAATGACGCCGAGAGTCCCCAAGGTGTCCCCCAGCCGTCCTGGCAGCTGATTTTTGAAGGATGGTTCAAATCGTTCTTCAAAATCAGCTGCCAGGAATGGTTGGGGAATGCCTTGGGGACTCCCAGCAGCACCGGTGGCGTTCTTCCATCCAGTAAAATGTGTTTTTGCCCTGTTCTGTTCCCTTCCGTTTTCGTTCTTATAAGTGCTGTGCGATAAGCTAATGAGTTCAAAATGCAGAAATAGTTTGCATTCAATTAACTCATTGGGGAAGGGAGAGACCAGTAGACTCAAGCAGAAGCAAATTGCTGCAACCTTGCTTAGTTTGTGTGTTCTTGCTCATCAATAACTTTTCTCCTCTTGACTACAATAGGGGTTTCATTTTTAATCTGTAAAATGTTAGATAGGGGGGAAGCAGACGAGGGCGTCCGGGACGCCCTGGGACGGAGCGCCACGGGACCACGCCATCCTCACCGAGGTGCACCGTCGGCGCCTCTGAAAGGAGCGCTAAATCAGCGCTCCTTTCACAAGCCAGTGAAAGTACGTCCTAAAAGCGTAGGGCACACTTTCACTGACTTTTCTGCCGCAGCGTGTGTGGACGTTGCAGTGGGAGGTTGCCCTCTGAGCGCCAGCCGTGCGGAGGGCCGGCAGCTCCAAGGGCAACCTCGGGAGGAGGAAGGGGCGCCGATTGTGCGGCTGCCCCTCCTCTTCCTTGCCTCGGAGACAACTCTATTGGTCGTCTGCCGAGGCCCATAGTATGTGACTGGCTCAGAAGGGCTGAGCTTGAAGGAGGAACCCTCATGGAGACACCTTGTGTCACTAGAAACACTAGCCATTGAATTACCTCTTTTTGATTTTCAAGGATCTTCCTGCAAATGTTGCCTTATATCAGGGGTAGGCAACCTAAGCCCGGGGGCCGGATGCAGCCCCCCAAGGCCTTTGGACTGGCCCCAGGCTGGTGCTGCCATCACCGCTGCCTGCCATGATGATATTGATTATTGTTGTTATTACTTGTTCTTGGGGTTTTCTTGGCAAAATCTCCAAAGGGGTTTTGCCATGGCTTTTCTGGGGCTGAGAGAGTGTGTATGCATATATATATTTTTTTTTTATTTTTATTATTTTTATTTATTTATTTATTTATTTATTTTTGATGCTTCAGCCCCCCAATTGTCTGAGGGACTGCAACCCGGCCCCCGGCTCAAAAAGGTTGCCTACCCCTACCCTATATCTTCTTAAACTATCTGTTCTCTTGCTGAATGTCTTTTACAAGCCTAAGTGCTAAATGCAAAATGTCTGGAAATCAAATTCCCTCACAGAGAAAATATAATTTTAGTGGCTTGATGGAGATTAATAGCAAGACAAGAATGATTTGAAGTGCATATGCCTGGTGTAAATAATAACCACAACCAGCATTTTGTCACATATGGTTTTGTTTAACTGATGATGCCAAGGTACAGATTCAGAAAATATGATCATAGAATCATAGAGTTGGAAGAGACCACAAGGGCCATC
>CM034703.1:51146675-51157436 GCA_020142125.1 Phrynosoma platyrhinos
AAAGACAACTTGATATGTAACCTGATCTGGCAGCCTTTCCCTCTGTAGGGTATAGGTTCTTTAATGAAATATATAATCTTAAACACTATCTTCAAAAAAAATATAGGGGTAGCCATTGCATGTAATTGTGCATTTTGGTTGGCCCAATAAAGGCATCATTGTTTGGATACTATTGGATTTACTATCTTCGAAAGAGGGTGTCTATCACCATGTCTTTCCCCATTTTTTTATTTGCATTGTGCAGTTATACTTTCTGTTTTCAGTAAATTAAACAGACCAGAGAATTGTTTATTTCTTTACATTTAAACAGTATCATCAGCATCACATTTTATTTAATATATATCTTTTAAAATGGGAAGATGAGAATTTAGTCTTTTTTTCTCTAGCTAGGAAAGTTGCAGTTTGGAAGGACCAAAAAAAATGAAAAGTAAACAGAAGTCTTTACTTACATTTGGAAGTGTTGACTCTAAATACTCCATGCCTATAGCCATGTACTCTTCATTAGCATTATAAGAATTCTCAATGATGGCCTTTGTTTCCAAGGAAATTAACTGACAGTATATCATAAGCTACTTCCTTATATGCACAGCTATAATGCCAGGAATGGGGGGGGGGGGAGAGTGTGTCTGGTGGGACTTCCACCACTGACAGTGTGCTTCAGTATGCTTTAGACAGCAGGCTTGTATAGAGGGCCCAGCCCAAGTTGTGTGGCACACACAGCTCAGTCCTCTAATACTTAAGGAGTTCAAGGGGAATAATTGGGACCTGCCAGCCCTGCCTACCACCACAAGTATCAAATGCTTCAGATAGTGACCTTACCAGTCCTAGTAGGACAGGTTGTGGTGCCTAGATAAATAAGGTGCAAGAAGTCCTGACGTCTCTGTAGAAGTAACAAATCTGGTTTATTATTGCTATAGGGTTAAACTTTAAGAAATGTGTATATAACACATCTCCAGGCTTTCTTGGATGAAATGGATTACCTGGATCCATTCCAATTTGGATTTAGGCCTGGTTATAGCAAAGAAACAGCCTTGGTCTCCTTGGGGATGATCTATAGTGGGAGCTGGACAGAAAGAATGTGTCTCTGTTGGTCCTCTTGGATCTTACAGTGGCATTTGATACCATTGATCATGGTATTCTTCTGGTTTATTTGGCTGATATGGAACATAATGACGTTGCCTTGTGGTGGCTCTGGACTTTCTTGGCTAAACATTCCCTGAGGGTGGTGCTGGGATTCTATTGTTGGTCATTAGCCTTTGAGAATCCACAGCCCAATATGGTTTTTAACATCTGCATGGAACCACTGGGAGAGGTCATCCAGAACTTTGGAGTTGGGTGTCATTAGTATGTTGATGATACCCAGCTCTATTTCTCCTTTACAAGTGATGCCAAGGATGCTGTAGTAGTCCCAAATCATTGTTTGGATGCAGTAGAGGACTGGATGCAGGTGAATAAACTAAGTTCAATCCAGACAAGAAGGAAGTGTTGGTCAGCAGAAAGACCATACTGGAAGTGAGATCACAGCTTGTTCTGGATGGGACTGCATTCCCTTTGAAAAAGATGGGTCCTTTTGGACCCAGCATCACTCTTGGAAGAGTAGGTTGTTAGGAATGCCTTTGCCCAGCTTCAGCTGGTGTGCTAGCTTCTTTGCTTTCTGAACACAGTGGTTCATGCACTAGTTACCTCTGAATTAGACTACTATAATGTGCTCTTTGTAGGGCTGCCCTTGAAAAGTGTTTGGAAGCTGCAGTTAGTGCAAAATGCAGCAGTCAGACTAGTGTCAGCTGTGTATATTAGAGACCAACACTGGTCTTTTAAGAACTGTATTGGCTTTTAATTTGATTTCAAGATCAATTCAGGGTTCTGTTTCTGACTTGCAAAGTCCTAAATGGCTTGGGGCTGGGATATCTGAAAGACTGCTTGAAATCTGAGATCCTTAGAGATGGTCCTATCGCATGTCCCAACACATAGCGAAGTTAGATTGGTATGCCGAGGGCCTTCTTTGTAGCAGACTCTGAAATGTAGAACTCCCTACCAGAGGAAATTAGGTTGGCTTCATCACTTTTAAGCTTCTGGCAGGCAGCCAAAACAGTGCTGTTCCATGTGGCTTTTAAAGTCTGAATTTGCTCTGTTTTAAAATTGTATGTTAGTATTTATTAAAGACTGCTTTTAAGACTTTTTAAAGAATATGTTAATATCTTTTTAAATGTTTTATCTTTGTATTGTTTTAACTGTTTTATTTGTTCATTGCCTTGGGAGCTTTTGTGACCTGGTTGATGATATTGTTGTCAGTTGACCTTGGGTTGCCCCTAACTCATGGCAACCCTATGGATGAGACATCTCCAAGGCCTCCAAATTCAGGCCTGTGACATCCCTGACTGAGACTAGCCAACTGGTGTGTTGTCTTTCTCTTTTTCTATTACCTTCTACCTTCCCCAGCATTACTGCCTTTTATGAGTCATGTTTTCTCATGATGCGGCCAAAGTACAACAGCTTCAGTTTTGTTATCTTGGCTTCGAGGGAGAGTACAGGTTAGATCCATCCTAGGACTGTTGGAAAATTTATGCATTGCATTCTCCTTTCCCTCCTGAGATAGACAGGGACTTCCCTCTATCTATCTCATTCTATCTAAATATGTGACTTTGATCACTCACTCTTGGAGGCTGTTTAACAGACTCTCTCTCAAGATTCTAAACAGTCTCCTCTCAGTACAGTATTTGTCTCCTCTCAGTTGGCATAACAGTGTCCTCTGAGTGAAGTTAACAGTCTCTTCCTGCTTTATTAAGGATGGCAAGATTTCATCTCTTTACCCAAACCATCACCAGTTAGGGTAGGATTTAGTTTGTTATGTATTTGTTTATTAAAATCATTATTGTTTGTTTTTAAACCACAAACTACATGTTTGTTGTTTCTTTGCATTAGTCTTTATTCTTTAGGAAAGGCATATTTAGAATGTATAGCTGTTCTGCTAATGAAAGCTGGACTCTTACAAGTTTAACTTTCATACTTGTATATTTTTGTTTCCCTTTAAAAGGACTAACACCCTGGGAAACCTAAATTACACCCCACAAGGACCCATTTGTTTGTCTTTTTAGCTGTCCACAGTATCCTCAGCACTCTTCTTCAGCTTCACATCTCAAATGAACTGATTTTCTTTCTGCTCACTTTCTTCATTCTCCAACTCTCACACCCATACATGGTGAAGGGGAATACAATGGCTTGGACAATTCTAACTTTAGTGTCCAGTTGTATATCTTTGCACTTTAGGATCTTATCCAGTTCTTTCACTGTTGCCCTTCTCATTTCTAGTCTTCTAATTATTATTTCTTGGCTGCAGTCTCTATTCTGATAATTGCTTGATCCAAGGTTTGGGAAATTTTTAACTATTTCGATATCCACATTATCTTGGTTGAATTTATATAGATCCTCCATGGTTATAATTATTGTTTTCTTTATTTCAGTATTACGGTAAGCCTGCCTTTGCACTTTCTTCTTTGATGTTTCTTGTTCCAAGTCTATGATGTTTTCCACTAGTAGTATGGTGTCATCCACATATCTTAGGTTGTTGATGTCCCTTCCTACTATCTTCACTACTCCTCCTCCTGAGTCCAAACCTGCTCTTTATATGATATTTTCTGCATACAAGTTGAATAAGTTGCGTGATATAATGCAGCCTTGCTTGACCCCTTTGTCAAATGGGAAATATTCTCCATATTTTGTTCTAACAGTAGCCTCTAGTCCTAAGTAAAGCGATATCTAAAATAAAATAAAATGTATGAAGTGCCCATTCCTTAAAATGAAACTGTGCATGCACTGGCTCAGCATTTGATAATGTTTCTGCATATTCCAAGGCTCTTATGAGCTACTTTGAACTGGGTTGTAGTCTCAAAATACAAATAATTCCCAGCATGGCTGAAAGCATGTTAAAGGGAAAAACTAGTCACTTGGCCAAGGGGCATTAACATTAGAAAATTGAGAACAACTGGCAGCCTATCAACAACCTCCACCCTATCCCATCAGAGCATGTTTTCATAGACATTGTGACTTCGTTCCCAGAACTTGAAGCTTCATTTAATGTGCATGTTGAAATCCATTGGATTCCCACCCCCATCCCAGTTTGTTTCTGAATTAAAAGAAAAAACTAAAAAAAACAGATCATGATATTTCACTTGGCTGGGACAGTATTGCATCGCTGGCTTTCTTTCTTAGTCTTCAGAGATTTCCTAACATCTGAAGACGTCACTAGTGTGAGAAAGTTGACATTTAAGAAAGAGGAAAGAACAAAAATGGGATGCTGTTAACTATTACTTGACAATGAACTCCAGAGCAGTTTTAATTTGCCTTCAAGTTGTTATACAGTACATATTCAAAGCATTTCCTTAGTTCCCTTCACATCCCTGTACAATAGATCCTATGTACATTTATTCAGAACTAACTCAGTCAACATCAGTGGGACTTAGGGGGAAAACAGACGAGCAAAATGTGGCATCTTCCCAGTGGCTTGAGAATGTGATGTACACACAGCATATGCCCCCAAGATGCCAGGAACATACCATGAAGCCACCCTGCTGCCTATACGGCAGTATACCCCTTGGCACCCCATTGTGTGGAGGGGTGGTCTCTGGAATTGCCTCTACAGGCCACAAGGCCAGGGAGTATGGGAAGGAGTCTGCCTTGGGGCTGATCTGGGGTACTCTCTCTTATAAAGTCATAGGGCTTGGGAGTAAGGTTTTTGGCCTTCCAAAAATTGCTGGCTGAGATAGCAACCAATATCTTTGGTTTGCCCTTGGGGTCTGGTGTTTCACCCAAGGGATAGCTGGAGAGGTGTTGGAGCTTGAAATCTTGCCTCAACTGTACCTGTACCAGGATGCTCGCCCCTTGTTTATCAGTTTGCATATTCTCAGACCTTAAACAGTTAAATAGTTTCTTAAGGTTGATAAAATTATCCAGTTAATTGTGTCTGCTCTCATTATTTCACAGTTGGTTAACAATATACTATGGTTATAACTTAATGAGGGGGTAATTATATATTATTTTGTAATATAATGATAACCAGAGCTTGCTAGGGGTAATTATGTTTTGGATTAAGACTCCATATATGGGGACAAAACCCACATTTGTGTGTGTGTATGTGTGGTAGGAATGTATTTCTCCAAGTTCTGCTGGGGACCAAAGTGTGTTAGAGAACTCCCAGCAGTTGTCCATCTCTGATTTAGTCAAGATTATTGAAAATGACTGCCAGACTTAGAGCTATACTATCAAGCAAATGCACTTAATTGGTTGTTAAACTGGATCTTACTAAAAAAAAAAAAAAACCATTAAAATATTGAACATTGAAGGCTTTAACAACCAATTTGGTTGGCATGGGTGCTTGTGGTATGGTAAACCAGTGGTACACAAAGAATTTAAGCACCATGTCATAAGGAAAGCACTTTTGTAAGTATGGAATGAAGTCAAGAAGAAAAATCCACTTTGGATCTCCCCACACAAAGTATTTTTGGGAAATGGATGGCAGTTGAAACATAGTTGTGATATAAGGACATACTTAAAAAATCAGGAAATAATAAATGTGAGCTAAAATCAATTAAAAAACTGGAACAATTAGACCCAAAAATACATTGGTTACTTTATACCCAACTGAGAAAAAGATTTAAGATAGACATTAAAACAGAAGACTTTGAAGATGAACCTAAAGAATTTGATGATATTCTAACGAAATCAGAAAAAAAGAGAATAAGCAAACTTTATAAAATATTGATGGATAAAAAACAGGAAAGAGACATGATCTCAGACAATATGATTGAAATGGACTACAGATATAGGGAAAACAATTCACTTGAAAAGCTGCGAATACATCAGAAAGAAAACAAGTTCACTAAATCTCAAAACTTAAAAGAAAATTACTGGAAAATGGAACAAAGATGGTACTTAACCCCAGCGAAGATTGCAAAAATTTACAATATAGGTTTGAATAACTGCTGGAAATGTAAACAAAACATTGGATCATGGTTTCACATATGGTGGAGATGTTCAAAAATGGAAGCTTATTGGAACAAAATTCATGATTCAATACAAGAAATCTTGAAAGTTAAATATGAATTAAAACCAGAAATTTATCTACTGAATATTTTAAATAAAACTGACATGACATTAGAGAAAAAATATTGGAGAGTTCTTTTATATATGATCTCAGCAGCTAGACTGTTCATAGTGCAAAGGTGGAAAAAGCAGGAATTACCTACAGTGGATCACTGGTTGTTGAAGCTAGTAGAAATGAAAGAAATGGACATATTAACAGCTTTACTAAACCAAAAAGATTTAGAGAAGGTCGATATGAAATTGTCATCAGTTATGGAATATAGTAATAAAAGATGGTAATTAAAAAGCAAGTAGTTATATGGGAATGTTAGGAAAATTAGATTTAAAAAAAGGAGATAAGATTGTAATTAGATACAATGTATGGGTAAGATTACCTACTTTTTGAAAGAGAGCTATTATTAAAGCATCAGAGTCAGAAAAAGACTTAAGGGAAATCATGAGTATAAATGAAGGTATTTATTGTCAAAGGAACTTTGGAAGTATTGTAATCTAAGATGATGAGCTGATAATATTTAAAATTTTGATTGTGAATTTTTTTTTTGTAGATGTAGGTAATTCCTGTTTTTTGTAGATGTTTATATAGTATAAATAAAATAATTTAAAAAGAAAGAAAAAATAAAATGACTGCCAGTGGTTGTCTGGGGTTTCAGGAAAGATTCTTGCCTAACCCTACTTGGAGATTCCATGGACTGAATCTGGGACCTTGTGTAAGAGGGCTCCTTCACCCTTCTATTTCTCTTCATTTCTCAACAGTCTCTATTGACTTTGCATGAAAGGGAACACCAGGGGTATCCCCAATTCAGCCATCTTGATAAAAACTTCTGTAGTGTTTTGAGGTACAGATGGAGGTTAACTATGATGGAAATAAGCAATAGCTCATTGCTATTATAGATGCCATTTTATGGGGATAAGATATTTCATAAAATTTTAAATCTTGTTTTAGGATTTTTTAAAAAAATATCATGGTGGGGATTTTTCTATATTAAATGTCATGATTTGCTGCAGTTTTTTTGCAGCATCTGTATTTTAGGAGCAAAAGAAACAACATGAGAAATGTGGTCTCATTTTACAGTTTTCTAGTGCTTTTTAAAAAAACAGCTTAGGGTACATCTTGGTTGTTAATTTCCCTCAACTCGATCTCAACTGATGGTGATCCTATGGATAAGACATCTCCAAGACCCCCTGTCCTCCACTGCTCTGCTTAATTCCTGTAACCCCTTAATACCCGTGGCCTTCTTAATAGAGTCCATCCATCTTGCATGTAGCCTTCCTCTCTTCCTACTTCCCTCCACTTTCCTCGACATTATTATTTTTTCCAAAGAGTCCTCCCTTCTCATGATGTGTCCAAAGTATGACAGCCTCAGTTTGGTCATTTTGGCTTCCAGGGAGGTTTCCGGTTTGATCTGCTCTAGGACCCACTTGTTTGTCCTTTTGGCTATCCATGAGATCCTCAGCACTCTTCTCCAGCACCACATCTCAAATGTGTTGATTTTCTTCCTTTCATCTTTCTTAACTGTCCAGCTCTCACATCCATACATGGTAATAGGGAATACAATGGCTTGTATGATTCTAACTTTTGTGCTGAGTTGCATTTTAGAATCTTTTCTAGTTCTTTCATAGCCACCCTCTCTATTCTTAGTCTTCTTCTGATTTCCTGGCTGTAGTCCCCATTTCTATCAATATTTGATCCCAGGTATGGGAATTCTTTTACTAATTCTATTTCTTCATTGTCTATGCTGAACTTGTGAAGGTCCTCAGTGGTCATTATTTTTGTTTTCTTTTATGTTCAACATTAAGCCTGCCTTTGCACTTTCTTCTTTGATCTACCTTAGTAGGTGTTGCAGGTCTGTGAGGTTTTCTGCTAGTATTATGGTATCATCTCCTTTTAAAAACAAAAAAAAAACAAAAAACTCCTCCTTCTACTGTGACCAAGCCTCCTTTTCTTATAATATGTTCTGCATACAAATTGAACAGATAGGATGAAAGTATATAACCTTGCCTGACTCCTTTGCTAATTAGGAACCATTCTTTTCTCTGTGTTTTGTTCTGACAGTAGCCTCTTGTTCTGAATACAGATTCCTCATCAGGACTATCTTTAAGGGCATTCCACAGCCTTTTCTTTTGGAATTCCATGGTGTGCTCCATTAGCCATCGTATGTTTGTAATGTGGTCCCTTGTGCATCTTTCTTTCCTGAACCCTGCTTGGACCTCTGGAATTTCTCTCTCCATGTGTGGTTAGACCCTATGTTGCAGAATTTTGAGCATAACTTTGCTTGCGCAGGAGATCATTGCTATGGTCCCATAGTTGCTGAAGTCTCTTGTGTCTCCCTTTTTGTGGATGGGGATCTATATTGATCACTTCCAATTTGTTAGCCATCATTTTGTTTTCCATATCTATTGACATATGTTGGTTAGCACTAGAATTGACTCTGTCAATGTGGATTGCAGCAGTTCAATTGGAATATCATCTGTTCCTGGTTATTTGTTTTTCTCTATTTCTCTTACTGCAGTTTCCACCTCACTTTTTAGAATTTGGGGTTCATCTTCATATGGCTCATCATTCTATCTGTCCTTCATTTTGTCATCTCTTTTGTATAATTCTTCTGTGTATTGCATCCAACATATTTTTATTCCTTCTTGATCTTGAATTATGTTATTTTTATTGTCATAGATCACATCCTACAGAATCCTGGAATTTGTAGTTTTGTGAAGCACCAGCACTCTTTGGCAGAGAAGGCTAAAGACCCTGTAAACTACAAATCCTAGCATTCCATAGGATGGAGCTATAGCACTTAAAGTGGCACCAAACTGCATTATTTCTACAGTGTAGATGCATCCTAAGAGAGTTTCAGGTTACTTGAGAAAGGGAGCAGATCCCTCTCTCCTGCAGTAATTACCCCTCTTTCCCTGAAGCTATGGTAACCCACAGAAAGAAGTTATCACTGGTTCTAGCTGCAGGTTCACTCTGAGTGCAAATAACCAATTTCAGTGATGATTTTCATGAGGACCATGGGGCAAAAGGGGAAGGATTAAGCCCTTCCCTTTGCAGCACAGTCTTGATTCTGACCCTGTACCTCTCATTCTATCTTCCATTTCTTTTTCATTAAAAGAGTACAGCATATTGTCTAGACTGACCTAAAGAAAACATCACAATTCCAAGCTAAGACTGTCCTCATCTGAAGCAAAAGGTCAAAAACATGCTTTTCTAGCAATCCTGCTTTGCTTTGGGAATGGAGCATTTCCCACCCCACCCCTTTTTTTAACCAGATAGAAAGATGAAAGTTGCAGACAGAAAAATTGTGTTGCTGCTGAGATCAGTTGCCTTAAGCACTTCTTATTGTTTCACAGTTATGCCAGTGCCATCGCATTCACTTCAAAAGTTCTCCTTGCACAGCTACACAATGTGTACAAAATGTTCTCTCCAATGAAGAGAATAGGACAGACAAGTTGATTGACATCATTGCTCCTGTATATGCACTACAGTACTCAGAAACTCAAGTTATCAGAATATACTATAAGCAGGAACAGCCCTACCATGAAGTCATACCATCTTCTACTTACTCAGTTGGACTTCTTCCTTTACCCCCTCACTTTTAATATTGATACTTGATTCTAGAATGGGGCAATGTTTTATTTGACTTAGCTCTTTGTCCAGGAAGAAAATTTCTCTTAACTTCAAAACACTGGGTATTTCACCTCCCTGCAACTATCTAGAGGCTTTTATGTCATTCAGGTTCATCTATACTGAATGATTCTCTGTCAACATAAGTATTATAAATTAGGAGAGTGGAATAGGATGCTTGTGACATTTTGAAAGAATGATTTGATCCTGGACTACTTGGGGTGTGTGAACATAGTGGGGTGATACACCCAAAAGGACTGGCACAGCTACTAGATGAGCAAGAAAGGGCATTGCCTCCCTTTTCCTAATAATAATAATAATAATAATAATAATAATAATAATAATAATAATAATAATTTATTCTTATCCTACCCCTATGTTTATGCATTTGGGGTGGCTTACAACATTTAAAATTGCAATAAAAATACAATATACATCCTATAAATCCCCTGCCCCTTAAAATAGTATTAAACAATGAAACAGTAGAGAAGCATAGTTAAAATAAGTGACTATAACAAACAGTAAACAATAGCAGTAGTGAAGAGGATTAAGGGAGAAAAGTTGGGTAAGCTCTTGAAGGCTGGGATATATATTCAGGAAAGGCCTGCCAGAAGAAATCCATCTTAACAGCTTTTTAAAAGCTATTTAAGGTAGTGATATGATGGATCATGTCTGGCAGGACATTCCATAATCTAGGAGCAGTTGCAGAGAAGGCCCTCTGGGCAGTTGAAGACAGCTTAGTTTTTAAAGGCTGCAGAAAATTCCTCCCAGAGGACCTAACTGCATGGGGTGGATTATACAGAAGGAGGCGGTCCCAAAAATAGGTTGGACCCGAGCCATTTAGGGCCTTAAAGGTCATAACCAACACTTTGTACTGAACCCAGAAACTAATGGGCAGCCAGTGAAGTGATCTTAAGACCAGAGTTATATGGTCTCTTCTCGATGTTCCCAAGACCAACCTGGCTGCCATATTCTGTACCAATTGAAGTTTTTGGACCAAGTACGAGGGTAGCCCCATGTAGAGCACATTACAGAAATCA
>CM034703.1:51164432-51206076 GCA_020142125.1 Phrynosoma platyrhinos
AAGAAGGAAAATACTAAATACCTCCTCTTCAGGCTCCTCCTTCTCTCCTTCCCAGGCTTTTTTCCCACCCTCAGAGCATCTTCCTGCTCCTCCTCCTCCTTCTCTCCCATTGGGCTCCTTCTTTCCCCCCTCCCTCCTCTGTGGGAGGAGTCTTTCTCAGCCTCCTCTGCATTATACTAGCGTTAACTCCAGCTCTTCCTGCTTAGAAAATCATCTTATAGAAAATACGGTAAATAGTTTCTAGAATTCTAACATTCTGAAAGTAGGTTCATATCAAACAACAACAGGTTGTTGTTGTCATTATTATTTTCTATTCTAAATATGGTATGTAAAAGCATGAAGAGCAGCATAAGCAATTGGTTGACTACTGTGTGAACAGATTAGATGGGTTTGATTCAGCATGGCTCTTCTCATTTTAATTATGACGTGTGTCACTAATATTTGCTGTGACACCCACCAGGCAAGGTTGCTTTTCTCTGGCTTGCCAGAATATGTTGATGATGTATTTAGGGACACATCTCTAACCTTCACACTTTACACATTTATAATGGGAATCTGTTGTATGCTACTCATATATAACCGTAGCAAACACAATTGCCATGATAATGTGAAGCATGCTTTAGGCTATTGACCTCAATAATCAAGGTCATCTAGCTTTGTATGCCTACTCTTCATTTCATGAGCCATGTATGTCAGGGCATCAAATTAAGCATGTTTATAACACAGTCCATGCATGTCTATTCAGCTCCTAGTACCAATGGCTTTAGTAAGCATGCATAGGATTGCAAACCATACTCAGGGGGGTTGCAGACTGCCAGAAATACTGCAAATTGACTTAACTTTTAGGGTTAGGGTTAGGGAATCATGGGAACTGTATTTTATTGTGGCACCAGAGCTCTCTGACAGAGAAGGCTCAATGTCTCAGAAAAAAAAAATTCCCATGATTCCCTAGCATTAACCCTAACCCTAAAAGTGGACTCAATTTTCACTATTTCTGGCAGTCTGAAACCCCCCTCAGTTACAGCACTATGATTCCAGTTTAATTGCCATGGTTGCATCATTTGGAATCCTGGCATTTATAATTTGATGAGGTGCTAGAGGTCTCTGGCTAGGAATTTAAAAACATGATATTTAAAGTGGAATCATCGTTCTATAATTGTGGTATAGATGGGCCCTTAGATCCAGTCTTTGGAGAGTTTCTATTTCAGATCCAATGTCATTCAGAATTATGGATTCCAGAAACATTTTTGAAAAAGAAAATGGTATTTCCCCTCTTTCATTTGCTTTATTAAGAAAAATCATATCACAAAGTTCATAAAAGGTGCAGTGCCTTATTTATTTAAATAACTCAGAGGCTCTCTAGATACACCACCAGGGAGGTCAAATGAAAGGAAGGAAAATATTAATCTCTAAGATGAGAATGAATACTTTCATAACCTATAAGTTTTAATCAAAAGGTTTTTGCAGACCTAAAATGAGAGGCCATGTCTATCTGGAATAGTGACATTTCCCTGCAATGATTGTATTGATTATCACATTCTTTTAGGCAAGATGAAAAATAGCATAACCTGACAGCATTCGCTAATATTGTGAGAAAGCAATTATAACCCTGGCACTGTAGGATGCTGGGTTAATAACAGATAGGCAGCTTCTCTTTTCTCAGAGGTCCTATCCTTTAGACAGCAGTCTGACAGCTGGAAGTGTATTTTAATTATGGTTGAGGAACAAAAACTACTCCCTGTGAATACATTGTTTGGGGGCTTTTAGTTTAGAAAAAGGGTGGCAATGTACACACACTATATAGGTTTGTAAAATTATGTGTGATGTGGAAAAGTGGGTAGGGAAAAGTTCTTTATCTCTGTCTCAAGCCCTTTCTCCCTCTCCCCAGTAACACTAGAACATTGGGTTACCCAATGAAATGAAATGAAATAATGGAGAATTCTGGAAAGACAAAAGCAGGTACTTTATCACACATAGCTGGTAATAATATAGAATTCATTGCCACATGATGCTGTGTTGGTCACCAATAGACAGAGCTTTAAAATGATATTGCATAACTCTATGCATCCAAATGTATACCACTTCATAAGTGTAGTGTAGTGATGACAAGGGCTCTGGAAGATCAGAGTCTGAGTTCCTGCTCAGCCATAGGAACCCACTGGGTGACCTTGGGCACATCTTAAAACATATCATAAGAAATCATGTCAAGAAAACCCTACAATAGAGTTGTTATAAATTGGAAATGACTTGATGTTTCAACAACAACAAAGTTTCAAATTGGAGTAGATATAGTGAACAACCAATGTTTGCATACATTCCATTGAATGAAGGGTTTACACTCTGGTTGAGAGTAGCAGTTTAATTTAGATAGAGTAGGCATCATGTTACATTCTCTCAGCCTCAGGAGGAGGCAAACGCAAACCCCCTCTGAACAAATCTTGCCAAGAAAACCCCATGATAGGTTTGCCTTAGGGTCACCATAAATCAGAAACAATTTGAAAGCACCCAGCACTGCACTAGGTGTCACCTGGTGTGGGTGGCAGGGCTTCTGGGGGAGGGGCTTCTAGGGGCAATGCACACTCCCTCCCCCAGTGCCATCCCATCTTTTTTCTGATGAGGAAAAGGATGGAAGGGTGCTGGGGTGGGAGCATGTGTGGGGAGCATGGGAGTGATGCAGGAGGCAGCACGTGTGGGAATGGCATGGAGAGGATGGCCCAACTGGGTGCCATCCCCTTTATGGGCTGTCACTTGGTGCAATGACAGCAAGAACAACAAGGAATCATGCAGGCTTCACATAGTTATTGGATTGTACCTCCCATCATTTTTCACCATTGGTTATACTGGCTTAGGCTGATGGAACTTGCAGTCCAACAACATTTGGATGTTTACATTATTTCCACCTTATTTAGGCTGTGAAGAGCAGGGCTATTAATAGCTGCTTGTCATGGTGAGGGCAATATGGGGATGTATTTTTTTGCTAAGTTTTGTCTTGAAGGAAGGAAGGAAGGAATAATTTTAGCGTGTTTTTTATCTGCACAAAAATCACACAGTATTTTAGTGTAAAAATGCTGCTTCCCACAAAGAATCTCATTAGTCCAGGATTCTTCTTACCAGGGTTTCTTGATGCTCAAGAAGGATGTGGGTTTTAAAAACCATTTTCCAAGTATTTTTGGATATCCTTCCCACCTGTACAGGTATATGCCACCTCCATCTCAGAAGCAGATTGCTTGAGCAAAACTGAAGAAAGGTGTTATATTCATGCCCTTATGCTTTCCTTAGAAATATGGTTGGTCACCACAAGACTAGCTAGCTGTTTTGTCTGCTGTAGCAAGACTCTTATGCTAATTAAGTCAGCACCATGTAGCTTTATGGAATATGGTCAAGGGGAGACTTGCCCAAGGTATAACAGGATACAAAGGGAACTTTAGGATGAAGAATATCTCATTAACTTTTTGGAAACAATTTTTGTTAGGACTAAAATGGCTAACAAGCATTTCAGCATGTCTTGTTTAAATTTGGTTGTGATGGCAAGAGCTAGATAAAGTTGCTCTGTGGCTGCATTTGGCCTTTGGACTACTACTAGTTCAGCTCTGATTTAAATAACTGAATTTCTGTGTGAGTGTCAATCTGCACACCCCTTTAAAGATATATCTGGCAGCTAAATATTTTGTCTTCACTTCACATTAGGTGTAGGGGGGACTTTAGTGTTGAGAAACAGGGCAGTCTTTAATCCTCTTCCTCATTGTGATCTCAATCCTCATTGCCTGCCCCTCTGCTGCATTGTGATCTCTGCCTCATTGACAGCAGAGTCCTCTAATATTCTCATTTTAGCACTATAAATTGCAGATATGAGGAATCCCAATCTGGGGTGCAGGCCCTGTGGCAGGTGCAGCCTGAGAATGGTAGATCTTCCATGGAAGGAAGTCATCTTTAATATTACAGTTGTAATAGAATGGGGCATCCTAGAAAAAGGGTATTGCACTGGCACAAAAGAGTCCGCACACTGTCTTTTTGGTTAAGAAAATGGCCACAACTTTATTTATCTGTACAGGGTTATAAACTATATCTTTCCAATAATACATTATTAACTTGACTATAACTTCGTTCTTGACACATGTATCCATGCACGTGACTTAACACCTGATGTAATCATTGACTTTAACCAAGTCAATCAGGGACAAGACACGCCCTCACAAGCATATGTCAAGAAGGTTCTCGCAGAAATTGCTAAACATGTCAACAAATCATCCCCTCCCCATAACAAATTGGATGTCAATACCAAATGTATGATGTAAGCAAATTATGACATCATCATTAAAGGCTGTTGTCGTAAGACAATTTTTTAAGCTGTGGATATAAACCCTTCATCCCCATTAACTAATCAAGTATTGTAAATATCTGAATTATCCCCTGGGGGGGGTCCCTGCCTGCCACAGGAGGGGGCCAGCCTAGCTTGGCATCCCCTCCCCCTCCCGAAGAATCCGTTTAATATTACAAGCGATGGAATCCAGGTATACATCGCAGCCCACCGGAGAGAGATAAACCCCATCACCCCTGTACAGATGTGGCAGATGAACTTTAATTCCATCGTGGTCTACAACAAAAGCCCCCAATTCTCCCAAATTCTTGCAAACAGTTCTGTTCACCCACCGACGAGCCGCATTGACAGCAGAATCCTTTCTTGCGTCCAACCAATTCTGACATGGAAAAAATTTGGTCCATAAAACAACTGTTTTTGGAAATCGTCATTGGATTTCTTGCAAGTCCCTTAGAATCGTTTTGACCAGCTGCAAACTGGTAAGCGTCACTAAGTCATTCTCCCCTAAGTGAATAATAAGAATCATAGGGAGTGAAAAAGTTGCTGTCAATTCAATAATATGCGAGAGAAGAGCTGCCAACCTTCCCCTAATGGTAACCAAGGACAACCCAGACTGTCTAAGGTGAACAACAAAACAGAGCATAATCTCCACCTGCAGGGGCCAAATCTCGACTTTCCCCACATCTGTCAAAAACTGTCTGAAAGCTCATATTGCAAGCTAGTAAGACTTGCGTGTGGAAGGAGCGACGGACTGAAAAATTGCCCTGTCGATCTCTACTCTCCAAGGCTCCATAAATGGGGTGGCACTTCCAATGGTTGCACTGCTGCTTCCAAGGCCAATTGTCAGAACCTGCAAAACTGAAAATGTGAAAGGGCATCTGCCAAAGAATTTAGCAAGCCAGGCATGTGGTGAGCCTGGAATAAGACATTGTACTTCAGCCACTGCGCAACCATAGACCTGACCAATGTCATTACCCTTGCAGATTTGGAGTTCTGTGAATTAACTACATGAACTACTGCTTGGTTGTCACACCAAAACCAAACAGTTTTCTGTGCAAATTGCATTGGCCACAGATGAACTGCTACCACAATAGGGAACAGTTCAAAAAAGTAATATCCCGTGTCCAACCATTAATCACCCAAGACTGAGGCCAACTCTCAGCCACCCACTGACCTTTCCAATATACACCAAAACTGTGGGCACCAGAAGCATCAGAGTGAACCTGAAAGTCTGCCTTTAAAAGCATTTTGGTCCTCCAAAATGAAACACCATTGAATTCCTCCAAAAATGACTCCCAAATCCCCAAATCCTCCCGTATCCCACTCATAATTCGAATGTGGTGATGCGGTGCAGAAACCCCCTTCATGGCATTGTAAAGATGAGCACTAAAGCCCATCCCAGAACTATAACCTTACAAGAAAAATGCAATAAACCTGTTAAATATTGAAATTCATGCAGCGTGGCCTTATTCCTACCCCTCATTATCTCACCTGATGCCTCATTAGATCCAATTTCTCACTCGGAAGGCAGAATAAACACTCAACAGTATCTAACTCAATAACCAGAAAGGTTAGATGGGTGGCAGGGCCCTCCGTCTTCTTATCAGCCAAGGGAACACCCATCTCTGCCATCAAAACCTGAAAAGCCGACAAAGTATCCCAGCACCTTGTCATGCTGGGAGCCCCTGCAAACAAGAAGTCATCTAAATAGTGCATAATTGCATGATTGCCAGACCTCTTAATCACACACCAGTGTAAAGAAGTACTAAATTTTTCAAAAGCAGAGAAAGAAATGGAACACCCCATTGGCATTGCCTTATCAAAATAGTACATTCCATCAAATTGAAAACCCAGCAAATCAAAATCCTCAGGATGTACTGGAAGGAGCCTGAAGGCAGATTTTATATCACATTTAGCCAACAGTGCTCCTTTGCCTAAGTCTCTAAATATTTGCACTGCTGAGTCAAATGATGCGTATTTTACAGATGCTAACGCTGGATCAATAGCATCATTCATAGACTCCCCTTTGGGATAGGAGAGATTGTGAATTAAATGGTATTCACCTGGTGCCTTCTTAGAAACAATACCTAGGGATGACAACCTTAATGTCAGCATTGGCAGATGTTTATGGAGCCCAGATATCCTCCCCGCCACTAGTTCTTTGGCCACTTTATCTCTAACAATCCCCGGTAACTCCCTCACCGAACATGCATTAGGTGCAAAACGGTGAACTCTCAAACCAGAATAAGGTATGTGAAAACTGTGTAAAAAACCATCCAGTAAATACTGGGCAGAATCCTGATTAGGGTAAATCCGCAACCAAGGCTCTAAAACATCCAACTTAATGGCCGTTGGTGCTTTTTCTGCCAGCTGGTGTTGGCTGGGGGACGGCTTCAGCCCCGGCCCTCTTACCTCTGAAGCAAGAAGTGCCACCCCATTTATGGAGTGATTGCCACCGCAGGTGGTGCTCAAACCTGCAGGACTGCCTCTTGCACCTACCTGCGTTGAAGTCCCAACAAACTCCTGGTGCTCTTTTGTCCCCCGTGCCAGGCCCCCTCAGCTGCGTGACCATAGGCACAAAGCCATTGTCACACCTGCACAAAGGGAAGGCTTCTACCATGACATCCGCCCACAACTCAGCCTGTACATGCCGCCATGACAAAGAATGGTCTAAGGCAGCCCACATCTGGAACTGCTCGTCATACTGCAGCCACACAGACCATCTCAAATTAAAATGACAATTGGTATATGCCTTAATCATTATCTCCTGATATTTGGAAAACTCAAGAGACTTTGAGGGCTCCTTCTCTTTAATGACACCCCTGTAAATAGTGAAGCCCATCATCCAATTCACAAAATTCCTCTCTAATTTAGGACATTTGTGAGCCTGGATCTCCTTTGGTAAACTAAATACTACTCTGTCCTTCACCATATTTCTTGGTTCCAGATCACAAAATGTTAGGGAAAACAAATCAATGTACTCCCCCTTCCAAATCCTCTCTTTTGTAGCAAGCGTGAGATGTGATCCTAATGGGGTAGATATACCCTCGTAAGAGTTGCACTCGGCCGTACTGTTCACCCCAGCTAGACCTAAAGCTCCCACTGTAACAACCCCTCTTGACTCATCTACCTTGCCCACCGAGGGCTGCTTCACCTGAACCCCAGGTTCCTGAACCTGGCTCACCCCCACCGCCATTGAGGGTGTACTTAGAGATACTGAGGTTGAGCATTCAGCTTCACAGCTCTGATCAGCTTGCCCTCCAGGTGCCCAAACAAAAGTAGGCCAAGAAACCAATGAATTAGTTGAAGTAGACAAACCTGAGCTGGTCAACTGCTGCGAAGCATCTGCTGATACATGAGAAGCTCTCACTGAGTGTAGCGCAACTGGAGCTCAGTTGTTCTGTTGCAGGGTGGAAGAAGCACCTCCTAATCCCCTGTTCGGTGTAACTGTGGTTTCAGGAGTTGCCCACTGCTCTGGCCTGAAACCACCGCCCTTTGGACCAAGGTGAACAAATCTGCCAATGTAGGCTGTTCAAACACAGGGGCAGCCACTCCTTGGTGTTCCAAGCCTGGAACCTTTTAAAGCAGTTTCATCACATCAGGTACGGTTGGCTGCCCAACCTCCATAGATGAGGTAGCCAGGGGACCACGTGATGTATTGTCCACAGACGCACCAGGTGAGAATGCCTCCTGCACCTGTGTAATCTGAGACCCCCCCCCCCATTTGATCATCATTAAGAGCTGGAATAGTCGGGGTTCCAGAACTAACATCCTAAACCCCCCTCTGAGCCAATTGCTCACACACTGACACACATGCCTGCATGGTGTGACCCAACTGGGCCAGGCGTACAACAATTTCATCATCTCTGCCCTAGGGCTTAGACGCATGTTTAGGTGCCAACTGATCAGCACTAGGACAAGCGGGTGCTACACGCCACTTAGACTGAGACTTACTGCAAGGCATAATGGCCAATTTACTCAGACTAAAGTTACAAGGCCCTTGGGTTGTAGCATTGCTGGTAAGGGCTAAAACCCTTCAGCCAACAGTCAATATGGAGAAAAGCCCCAATAAATTAATGAGCCCAGGGAGATGAAATGCCCCAAGCAAGTACAAGCTGAAATAACAAGGTCCTTGGGTTGTAGAGCTCCTAACAAGGGCTAAAACCCTCCAGCCATTAAACAATATATGGAACTTCTGCACAACCATCAGGACCAGGCCACAGAAGGCCTTCTCCCCCCACCCCCAGTATCCCAGGCCTCAAGGGGGCTATGCCACCCCACTTCACTCCTCTCAGGCCTCTCCTGAACCGGTGCGGAGACTAGGCCAATTAAAGATGCAGGCCCAAATAATTGCTTTGGCCTCCTCCTGGGTCCCTCCTCAGGCGATCAGGCCTCCCTGATCCCAATACAAGGCCGAGCGAGGCTGCAGCCAGCAAATACTGCCTCCTGCCGAGGCTTCCAAGCCACCACGGTCTCTTCCTAGGCCCCTCAGCTGAGGCACAGGCCTCTGAGATGCTTAGCAGCTGACTGCTCACTTAGCTGTCCGAGCTACAAATGGTTGCCACCACGTGGCAGCTGGGGACTAAATAGTCCCCAAATCCCACCCAAAATCTCGCGAGACTAACCGGTCTCACGAGATTATGCAGGCTGTTGGGGATCTTGTGAGATACCTCTGATTGGCTGGGAGGCGCCGGAAGGGCGGGACTTCCTGCCCTCCCAGCCAATCATGGCATCGGCCTCTCAAGATGGCCAGTGCAACAGAGAGCTCCTCCTGATGCATTGGGGGGGGGGGATTCTTTCTGTCTAGATCCCTGGACAGAAGCAGTTCATCTCACAATGTTTTGTTACAAGTCATTCTTGTTGACCTTAAGGTTGTCAGCCACTTTCACTGCACTGTAGTGGGCATAATGGTGAAATATAAGGTTTTAAACAAATAACTTTGTTAGTTCAGAATTCATACCTAAGATGATATTTAGGCTGCCACTGTAGCAAATTTGATCCAAAGTGCTCAGTAGTATAGTCCATGCTGAATATGATCTGTCTGCACTTTTAATTGAAGGCATTCCAGTCTTCCTACATGTCTAAGCTTTTTTCTATTAAATGGTTTAGTTTAGTTAACAGTATGCCTGACAATGAGGGGGAAATCAAGATGTAGAATTTGGCAGGACTTCAAACACTTGAAGAAGCAGAAATAGCCCTAAATTTATAGTTGGAGGAGAAAAATATTACACATGTACACTTATATAAATGCATGCATGTACACACAGAGGAAGCTCCAAGAAACTCTGTCACATATGGTATCTGGATGATTGCTATAACCAGCTGTTTTCAGTGATCCTGGCAGTAGGCAGATATGTAAGTACTGTGATGACTCAGAAAAAAAGCAGAGAGAGAAGGGTGTAGAAACAGACTCAAATAAACATGACTTGGCTTCTGTCAGTAAGCTCTGGCGAAACACCATTACACAGCAGGTTCGCACAGCATTTAGGTTATGTCTTGTCACATAAAGAAGATAACTTTTCAGAGGTGGCCCCTAGAGAGAGCCACATTGTTTCCTAGTATATAGAAGCTTATGTTTCTAATCCTGCCAAGTTGCCTATTGTGCTTCAGCAGTACCTTGAAAAGGTTCTAATTATTTCCAAAGAGAAGTAGCATTCCTGCAATAGATGTCCCTACAGTTGTTAAGATTTTTTTTAGGGGGGCATACTGATGATATCACTTTATTTGGGATGAATACACCTCTTAACCTCTTAATTGTGTGCAAAACAGTGTAAACAATTTTTCTCCTAGTGTGGTCCTATTTGTATGGACATAGAAATAAGTCCTGCTGTTTCCAATAGAACTTATTCCATTTAAGTATGCATAGGATTGCAGCCTTAAGTCACTGAAGGAGATTCAGCATCTGGAAATGTGCACATAGCTACAATATATCCCCTCATGCTGTCCTGCAAACCCATATTTTCAGTTTGCAGTCCTTCCAAGACAGTCATTTTTATGTGAATGGAGGACAGGGGAGCAGCAGAAAGGCATCTAGTAATGTCCTATACTTGGATATCCTACAACATACATTCTTCAGGATGCCTCCTGGGTGTCCTCTGACAGTCCCTGAGAATGATGTTATTGCTATATCTCCAACTGTAAGACAATAGTTGTATGACTTTCTGCTGCTCCCTTTATTCTTCATTAACTGTCATGGCTGTCTGGGGTGTAGAATGCTTTCTCACTGAAAAGCTGGGGCTTTTGAGGGGAATTTTAGTTGTGTGGACAAAACAGAATTCCAACCTCAGCAATGACCATAAAATATGTGTTATAGTGTTGTGAGTTGTTCTTATGCTATTGTAACTCACTAACATGATACTAACCATCATTTTTAGTGTAGTATGAATGAGACAAGAAGACCTTCTTGGTAGCAGCTCTCAGGCTCTGGAACTCCCTTCCTAGAAAGACTGGGATGGCCCTATTCCTGCTTCCTTTTCAGCTTAGACTTGTAGTGAGGTCTGCTTGTCCAGAACAAACTGAAGATGAAAGATCAGAACTGACCTCAGTCACAGCCAATGGAATTAATTGCATGTAACTGGTTCATGACATCTGGAAATACAGTGCATTGTGGCTGAACATGGGTAGAAAATAGATCATCCTGTTTCCGACCCAACTCATTTTTTCAAGTGTTTATTCCTAAATCCATTCCATCCCATTTCTGCATTAATCTTTTATTTCTTTTTTAAAAAGCAAATGCACATTCCCCCACAAAACCCACTGATTTGTACACATTTTGCCCTAAAAAAGCATTTTATCCATATTTTTTTTACTTTCTTCTTCTTCTTAGCAGATAATGATATTTTAAAATTTGAAGAAGTAAGAAAACTGAAAGATGATTACATGCTGATCAATGTATTAGTCAAGTAAGTACAAATCAGGCCAGCCTACTTAAAAACGCAGACCATACTAACTCTTTGCTATCCCTAGATGTAAGTCTGATTAGCATAACTGTACTAATAATTTCAGGATGCATGTAAAGTAATGGGTTATGGAGCATAATAACCACCCAGTTTCCCTTTACTTAAGCAGAACTGAAAAACCATAATGAAGAAATAATTAGGGTAGCATTTTTTAAACAGGACACCACTGCTTCTACCATTTGGATTTTCACTCCCACAAAACATCAGAGATTTCACTTAATGGTTAGTATATAAGCTGCAGGATATGAAGGGTGGAAACTATGTCACACAAATTGCTGTTTAGAGTTCCATAACTTTTTTAAAAAATCAAAAGACCCTACTGAGGAAATAATGGAAAAAACGATTTCAAAGTTGAAAAGCTAGTCTTCAGAAGGCCTGCTTATATAATTTCAGAGAGAAGGACATTTAAGTGAAGACATTAGGCTAACCTTTATTTATTTATTTCCAACCTTCCTGAGGATTCAAGGTGGCTACCAACAAATTTTAAACAGTACAAAGTAAAAGCAATACAAAAGCATTAAACAGTATAAATATGAAGTTTAAAAACCAATTAAACAATTTAAAAAGTTAAAAATATTATACATTAAAATATCAAACTGTATTAAAAAACATAAACAAACCTTGCCATCTGAATTACACAGCATTTAAAAGCCCATTCTTCATCAGTTTGAAAAAGGCTGATAGCACAAAAATGTTTTTATCTGCCAACGAGAGGAAAACAGGGATAGGGCCATCTTGGCCTCTCTAGGAAGGGAGTCACAGTACCTGGGAGCAGCCACCGAGAAGTCCTTCTCCCTTGTTCCCACCAAATGAGCTTGAGAGGGTGATGGGACAGAGAGAAGGGCCTCTCCAGATGATCTTAGCACTCTAATGGGCTCATAAAGAGAGATATGGTCATTCAAATAACCTTGACCCAAATCGCATAGGGCTTTATAGATTTTCTCTACTATGCAACCTAGCCATCAGTGCTTTCTAGGTGCATGGGATTTTTCTTCATTTTCAATGCCTATAGCATAGACCCTTCAATTGCTATTAGACTTCACTCTCCTCCTTGTTGGCTAGGTTAGCCTGGTTTGATGGGCATTGTAGTTCAACAATATTTTGAGGGCCACACATTCCCTGGTCCTGGTCCAGAGCCTGTTCACCAAGTGAAAAGAAGGGAAAAAACCCACCAGGGCCAACCCTTTGCCAGCTCTTCCTTTTTTTATAACTTTGTAGCTTATAGGCCATGTCTGCACAAGCCAAATAATACAGCTTCCCTCCTCATCCTCCCAATGAATTCTTTGGTCAATGAGGGTTTGGTCCCCAGTTCTGGTGTGAACTGTCTGGATGACATTCCACCAGTTCTGCACTGAACCCGCTTTATACTGCCCTTAAAACTATTTTAATAAAATCACCTTTTGCTCCAGATCTTCCAGGAAAATCCAGAACCCTTCATTGCGATGTCGGGCAGAGTGGCTGGCATGAGTGGCTTGCTCTGATGTCAGAACAAGGCATCATATAATCAACGCTGGGCACCTTGTTCTGACATCAGAGTGAGCTGCTCATACCAGTGGCATTGGCATTGTGTGGTGCAGAGGAATGTCATCTGGTGGCACAATGGAGTGCCCAAAGTTAAGAGGGGAATGTCAGGGCTCAGAATACTCTGAGCTGCTCCTGAAGTATTCTGGCCTGTGCAGACACCACCATATTCACAATGAATTATTTTAAAATTAAATTATGTCCTCTGAGTTTATCAAAATTCAGATAGGAAACCTTAAATTTCTGATCCTTATGAGGCTATGTGGGATCAATTGAAATGTACAGAAATAGCATCTCCAAACAGCAGGGATTATATTTACAGGCATGGGTGCACATAGTTTTGATCAGGTAACTGCAGGACAAAGAGACTCTGTGAAGCTGAAGGCTTTCAAGGCCAACATCCATGGGTTTTTGTGGGCTTTTGGGGCTGTGAGGCCATGTTCTAGAAGAATTTCTTCCTGACATTTCACCCAAATCTGTGGCTGGCATCTTCAGAGAATGGTGGCATGGAAGTGAGTGGGATATATACACACGCGCACGCACACACACACACATATATATCCACACACACACACTGTATGACCCTTGGTTGAGAGGATGTGATTTGCATGTTAATCTATGTATTGTTCTGTTGTTGAATGGCAAGGCCTCAGGGTGAAAGGAAATGCGAGAAGGATTAGTGTCTATTTAATTAGTGGTCCATTGTTGGCTGGGAAACCCCCTGATCCTGGGTGATGTTCATTTTCATGTGCCGAGTCTTGATTTTGGTGTTTTTGAGGACTGGTAGCCAAACTTTGTTTATTTTCAGTTTTTCTTCTTTCCTGTTAAAGTTGTCTAGGTGTTTGTGGATTTCAATGGCTTCCCTGTGCATTCTGACTTGATAGTTTTTGGCATGGTCCAAAATTTTAGTGTTTTCAAATAACATTTTATGCCCAGGTTGGTTTTATAATGTGTTCTGCTGCTGCTGATCTTTCTGGCTGGCTCAGTCTTCAGTGTGTTCCTAGATTCACGTTTGAACACTGCATTTTGTGGTTCTTATGTAGACTTGTTCACAGCTGCATGGTATGCAGTAAACTCCTGTGGCTGTGAGAGGGTCTCTCCTGTCCTTCGCTGAGTGCAGCATTTCCTGGATTTTCTTGGATGATTTGTAGACCATTTGGAGGTTGTGTTTCCTCATCAGTTTCCCTATTCTCTCTGTGACTCCTTTGATGTATGGTAAAAATACCTTCCCTTTGGGTGGTTGTTTTTCTTCACTCTTGTGGCTTTTTCTGGGTCTGGCTGCTTTTCTGATGTCTGAGCTGGAGTAACCATTAGCCTGTAGAGCCCAGTTTAGGTGCTTCAGTTCATCTTCCAGGAAGTGGTGTTCACATATCCTTTTTAGATGGGCTACCAATTTTTTATTGTGCTTCTTTTTTGTCCTGGGTGATGATTTGACTTCTTGTGTGGGTATCTGTCCATGTGTGTAGGTTTTCTGTATATCATGTAGCCTAGTCATTGGTTCAATTTGCAGATGACCAGTACATCCAAGAATGGCAATGTTTTTCCTTTTCTTTTTCCTCATGAATTGGATGTATGGGTGGATGTTGTTCAGATGGTTCAAAAACACAGTCAAATCTTCTTCTCCATGGCTCCAAATGGTGAAAGTGTGTTCCACATATCAGAACCATGTTGTGGGCTTTTCGGTGTTGTTTCCAGGGCTTACTTTTCAAAGTGCTCCATGTAAAAGTTTGCTATCACGGGGCTCAGAGGGCTTCCCATGGTTACCTCATCTCTCTGTTCATAGAACAAAGTGACTCTTTTGCACATGTATATTTGCCTGGAGTATTCATCTGGCAGGTTCAAATAGCCATTGGATTCTTTCTGCCTTGCTTTTTTAGCATCACTACATTTGTAGTACACACAGCACTTAGCTTATTTCTCTTTTTTTTATCTGAATCTTGAATTGTGGACATTCAAAGCCAATGTCCCACTAGTATAGATAACATGTGCCTGTAAAAGGGGTAATTCATCTTGCTTTCCTTAATTTTTTTACCCGAAGACTTTAAGCATGTTTCAGAGGTCTTCCAGCATCCCTTTCCTAATATGGCCATAGTTTGCCATCCACCTATTGATATCTGCTTCGTATTTGACCAATAATTCCCTTTATTGGGGTCTGTCTTAAGATGAACACTACAATGCTACAACTTGAGCGACAATTAAGGTGTTTCCATGTGACATTCCTGAGTGTGCAGAAAACTTAAAATAACATGCAAACTGATAACACAGAGACCTTACTGTGGGACTGAAGAATCCCTGATAGTCTGAAATCTAACACAAGCTTAGAATTTCATGTCATTATGCAAGACAGTCAATCCACTCTGTAAAGATGTGATAATAAGTTATTTCTAGCCCAATGTTCAATCAAGTTTGAACTGACCTGAGATGCAATCTGTAAAAACAGTGCCTGAGGCCTGTAGGTATGTTTACAACTCTCTTAGTATATGTTTGCAGCCTGTACTCCAGCATTATAACATTCATGCTAATACAAGCTTCATCTGTTTCTTTTGCAGTCTTTCCCCATAGAAAAGTGTAACAACTGAAGCTGTGAGGTGAGGGAATAATATTCATGGGCACAACTTTTAATTGGGAATCAGCTGAGAGTGAGCATTTCTATCTTGCATTATACATGTTCTGTACTGCAAATGTAATCACTCTTTGCAATGGATATGTTTGTTGTGTGCCTTCAAGTTGTTTTCCACTTATGGCAACTCTAGGATGAACTTATAATGGGGTTTTCTTGGCAAGATATGTTCAGAAGAGGTTTGACATTGCCTTCCCCTGAGGCTGAGAACATGTGATTTGCCCAAGGTCATCCAGTGGGTTTCACAGCTGAGGTGGAAATCAAACCCTGGTCTCCAGAGTCACACAGTCCAACATTCAAACCACTACACCATGCTGGATCTTGAAGAATTAGCAAAAGTGAGGTTTGCTAGACAGATTGCTGGTTTGCTAGTCAGCTGAAATCACTTTGTCAGCTCCTTGAGTGTGGGGATAGAGCCAAAAATCAGTGTAAACAAACAAGTCAGACTGACATTAAAGAGGTGCCTCTGAAAATGCTTCTCATTTCTCTGTGTTACATTTATATACATCCCTACTACACAGTTATAGCAGCACTCTATGAAATGCTGGGATTTGAAGTTGAGATATTTACAATTATCTGCCAGAGAACTTCAATGTCTCATCAAACTACAAAGCTCAGGTTTCTGTTAAATGGAGCCATGGCAGCTAAAGTGGTATCAAACTCCTATAATTCTACAGGGGTAGAATTATCTACCCCTGTAGATCAGGGGTAGGCAACATAAGGCCCGGGGGCTGGATGTGGCCCCCCAAGGCCTTTGGACCGGCCCTAGGCCGGTCCTGCCACTGCCGCCCCCTGCCGCCCCCCACTGTCGCTCACCATGATGATATTGATTATTGTTGTTATTACTTGTTCTTGGGGTTTTCTTGGCAAAATCTCCACAGGGGTTTTGCCATGGCTTTTCTGGGGCTGAGAGAGTGTGCTTGCATATTTTTTTGCTTTTTTTATTTTTGTAAAAAAAAAATATATATATTTTTTTATTTGTTTATTTTTTGGTGCTTCGGCCCCCCAATTCTCTGAGGGACAGCAACCCGGCCCCCGGCTCAAAAAGGTTGCCTACCTCTGGTGTAGATACACCCCAAGTTGCTACAAACACTGTACAGGCATACATCAGTTAACAAAGCTGTTGACAAAGGTTTGTTTTTGTTTTTTAAAATGTCTGTTTAGCCCCTAATCTTTTACTCATCTTCTTTCTAGCTGGCTGGTTTTTACCAGCATTGACATTAGGAGCATGGTGAAGGAGATTTTCAGTGTCAAGTTGCAGCAGTATGTCTGTAGTAAATGAAGCACTCAGGCTTAAAGTGAGGTGAAAGCAGGATTTTACTCTGGCTAATCCTACTGTAAAGCCAGTGTCGTATAGTGGTTTGAGCATTAGATTACAACTCTGGAGACCAAGGTTTGACTTCCCATTCAGCCATGAAAACCCACTGGGTGACCTGGGGCAAGGTAGCCTCTCAGCCTCAAAGAGAGGCAATAGCAACCCCCCTCTGAACAAATCCTGCAGAGAAAACTTTATGATCTATTCATCTTAGGGTCATCATAAGTCAAAAACAACTTAAGACACACAGTAAAAGTCCTATGATAGCTGTGTGTGCATGCCTGCATAGGCAAGGTAAACAGCTTCTCCCTCTAGACTCCCTTATTGAGCATACATACAATGCAAAAAATGAAAAACAGATAAGCCTGCCTTACCAGCTTCCCCTGGCATGTAAAAAAAAATAAATAAATAAAAAGAAAGAAAAGCACAGATATATAAATTTGGTCACCAAAATGGAAATCATAAGAAAGATGGAAGAAAAAACAAATCATCCCAGGATGCATTTTGGAAGAATTTTTCAAGAGGTTTTTAGAAAGTTGAAAATGTTTTTGTTTACTTAAGCAAGGCTTACTTGATGTGGTTGTTTCATTTCACAAGTGCATGTTGTTAAGTTTTGGTTTTAAAGTTTTATGAAACTTAGAGAATTGCTCTTCTTTCTTTGTCATGTAAGAACTTCTCTCTATTCTTTCCATGTTATTTCTCCGTCTGGTACCAAATGTTTGTGTTCTGCCAAGGAATGCATTCACTTTGTTAACTGAGGGACTTTGCAGACTGCCAGAAATAGTGCAAATTGAGTCCACTTTAAGGGTTAAGGTTAGTGCTAGGGAATCATGGGATTTTTTTTTCTGAGACATTGAGCCTTCTCTGTCAGAGAGCTCTGGTTCCACAATAAAATGCAGTTCCTGTGATTCTCTAACCCTAACCCTTAAAGTGGACTCAATTTGCACTATTTCTGGCAGTCTGCAAAGGTCCTGAGGTATACCTGTAGCCCCAGCTAGGGTCCCCAGGTGAAATAAGGGACAGGATTACTGTCTTTTCAATGGTTGTGTAGAAAAAGATGTTTGTGCAGGTGTAGCTGGCATAACAAGCAACATCTGCTGACAGTCCAGCTTCTACACAACCATTAAAAGGACAGGACTCCTGTCCATTATTTCACCTGGCAACCCTTGCTCCAACAATAGGATAAACATATTGTGGTTGCATTTGTGCTTGGGTGTATGTATACTTTTCTAAGCATGTTCTTGGAAATGGTACTAAAGACAGTGGGTTGGGTCTAAATTTAGACACACAGAACTATGGTGACAGAAGCGTATTTCCTTTCTCCATGCTTCCTATGGATAATCCTTGAAAACTGGCTGGAGCTCTGCTGAAAAAGGTATGTCTGTTGAATTTTGAAAGCTATTAGGCAAGCAGAGAAACATGAGTAACTTCGACTAGATCAGGGTTTGAATCCCTGTTCAATCATGGAAAACTTAGGTAAGGCACACTCTTTCAGCCTACGAGGAAAACAATGGCAAACTTTCTTGAAATAAACCTTGCCAAGAAATCACTATGCTAGGGTCACCATAACTTGAGTTCACTTGAAGGCACATAACAACAACAAGAGGAACTGAGGAAAGAAGAGAAGGCAGGGAATTCTCCTTTCCTCACCCCAATAGCTCATGCCAATCTCAAGATCTCCCTCTTTAAAACAACCTTGTTATGGTAGTAGCTTATACTAATGATTGTGAGATTTCTATACATGCCATAGGTATATTTTACTTATAGTAGAAAATCTTTTTATTTCAAGTTGATTCCAGTGATAAAAAAGGCCAAATCTCTGCCTTTAAACAAACAAACAAACCCTCACTGTACCTTTTAAAGATTTTATCCAAAGGGATGTGTCTATGATGATGAAAAAAGATCAGCTTTACCTTGCATTTTTCTGGTCCTCAGGGATCCAACCACACATTTTCCTAGCCAACCCGCCTCTTTTCCCCTTCCCAGCATGTACCAACCTATCAGCCAATAGCCTTATGGCTTGCCTTTTAATCCACTGGACCAACTCTGATGAAATGCTTCCCCTTACAATCCCCTTTCTCCCTTTGCCATTATGATTGTATATTATATAGAATCATTATATCCCAGTGAGTTAGGAGGGATTTCAAATGTAAGCACACACACACACATGATGAAGAAAAACATTTTATTCATCTTTTATGTGTGAAAATATCCACCATGAGATCAGCAGTGAGGGGGTTAGATTGGGGCACCCTCTCCTTCTTCCCCCTGATTGTAACATTCCTTTTTACTCTTCCTTCCTCCTCCGATCCTCTGTCCCATCATTCATTCACTTGCTTGTGCAGAGATCTGCAACATCTATCTATCTATCTATCTATCTATCTATCTATCTATCTATCTATCTATCTATCTATCTAGATATCTAGGCAGGGGAGTGCATGAGATCTCCACACAAGGAGCAAGTGAATGATGGGTGGGAGGATTGGAATGGGGGAACAGTAAAAGCAGTAAACATGAATATGACACTCAGAATGGGGGAGGGGAGAGAAGGAGGGGGTACCCTAATCTAAACCTTCACTTCTTATCTGATAGCTGGATTACATTACACTACAATATGAAAACATGGCAACATACACCAGGCTTGCCAAACCCAATCCGCCCACCAACCACTCCTGCCATTCCTCAGACCTACATGAACATCACTATGGAGCACAGTCCACACACAAGCAAATATCAGGATTTTCTAATGAAATCCAAGGTAAATACCCACTTCCCCCCTCTGGATCAAAGCCCTGAGGTGCTAGAAAGGTTTGAATTTGGCCCAAACTGTCCCGTACGTTGTCTTGACAGTGTACTGTTAAAACAGACTGCTTTATTTGGCCCATGTAGATCAGACCACAGATGTTAGTGGCAATAAAAATCTTCCTTGAAGGATTAGCAAAAAAACAGTTTGTGAGTCAGCTTTGGTCACTGTCATCAGCTTCTTAAATGTGAGAAGAGAGCCAAACATCAGCAGTAAATACAGAGAAGGGCTTGACATCATGGCAATGTCTCTGAAAATGCCTCTCATTTCTTTGTGTGACATTTATATTAACAAGCTGCCATAAACAATGTAGACTGCCATATTGTCAGAATATATTCATGCATGCATACATATTCTGCAATGTAGACTTGATACAACATGTCTTTATAGGTAAGCTGAAAAAGAAAAGTTTGTAGGGAAACTGAAAGAAAAAAAAATATGAGGTTTCATTTTCAGTTTGTTAATCAAAGCCATTTGCTTATCAGCTGTTTATACAAATACCTGAAATGACTTAGCCCTCTTTCCACCTTCACTCTTTCTATTTGAAGCAACAAGAGCCTGAAAAAGAGAAACATCAGCTGTGAATACTGTCAAACAGGCCAAGCCCACAAAAGCCAATCTAAGTAAACAGATATATGACCCCAGCAGTGGGGACACAGTGAGGCATTTTGCCTGCCCATCGGTATGTGGCATGTAGGCCAAAGTCATCAGTTTTCCACTTCAAGCAGGGCTGGGCAATTGTACTGGGTTGTGCAGGGGAATGCTTTGCCTCTCAGAACTTCTGGGGGATACATATACTGGCAAAATAGGTGGGCCAGCCAGTCTGGAAAGGTAAGTGGTTGTCAAAATAACCAAGGAGGGCATGTAGCCCCAGACCTGAACTTTACTCACTCCTGATTTAAAGCATATATGAGCAGATTTTCTGGGCAATTGTTCTCCCAAGCGAGCCTATTTTAAAAAAGAAAAGAAAAAGAAAAAAATAACAGGTTGTGTCCTCACTACTATTTTACCCGGCCCCCGGGGGGTGGAGGAGGAATCACAGGGTTGTATTCTGCATTTTTTTCATGGATTGCACCCACTTGGATAATAGGTGTCACACAGAAAATGGAAACTCTTGGATACCTCTGGTGCTAATAATCTGTTCAATCTACACACACACACACACACACACACACAATGAACACATAGATGATAAAACCCAAGGCTTCTCTGTGGCTACATAACTGTCCTTACAAACTCCTTGGCCTTCTAGAATCATATTGATGCTTGACAGCTGGTGTCTGTTGCCTTTCAATATGGGAAATGCCAGCATGGTAAATAGTTAGTCACTCTTTACAATTGTTTCCTTGCGTGATGCAAATGAACTTTTCCTAATGCTGCATTGGCATTTTTGTCCTGCTCTGGCAAGATTACTCAATTCATCCCCATTTACCTCTTACCACAGCTTAATAGCTGACATTTACTGGGTGAAGGAGATGTACAGAGGTTTTGTGTGTCCCCTGACCCTCAGCCAGCTTCTAAATCTAAACTTTAAAACAAATGCATTTTGTCAGACTGTTTGCTTCTGCTAGTGTCTACAGTTTATATTAAAACTGAGCAATCAAAAGGACAAAGAAAAAACCAACATGCTTTCTTTTAGTCCCTTTATTAAAATTCTGAGTCTCTTCAAATAATCCCATAATAGTGTTTTGTTACCCCTTATTTATTAGAAATGTCACCATATTTAAAAAGATCTATGAACGAGGGAAACAAAACATCTTCTTATAAGGTTAAAAAAACTACAACACTGTGCCCAAGCCCCAAAAGTCCTTGTTTGAACTTGAGAGAATAATGTTTTGCATCACTAAAAATTCTGCAAGGAAGCTACTGCTCATCCTGTGCTGCCAATATATTTCCCCTCCTGTTTCACAGGGCTGCTCCAGGAGCCAAAGGTTCTGTATTCTTTTTCAGGTAGGGTTTGCATAGAAGCATTTTGTTTGCTTTGCTCTTCCCGCTTGCATAAACTATCCCACTCTATAAAATGTGGATGCCCTTACTGCCTTAAGATAACCTCTCTTGAAAGTGAGTTGTGTTGAAAAGACCCGGTTTCACAATCTACAGCTTGTTATAAAATCCCAAGCAGTTTAAAGGGATTAGGAAAGTTATCTTTGCCTTTTTCTTGCATGCAATACAAAGTTTCACTTTCTTTTGCTGGGGGAAGTTATGCTTATTTTTTAAAAAATAATAATATTCTTTTATAATCTTCTGAGATGTGACCAAGCTAAGATAAAAGGTAAACTATTGAAGGTTCCCCTCACCCCAAGGCCTGGGCAGAATTGCCAATAAAAGCAGGAGATATAAACATGATAATTTTTGTTTGATGAGATTGAGGTAGAAAACCTGGGCAGGTCAGGGGTCTCATTTCACCCCATGGAGAACTACTTCCTGCCACTATTGCCATAACTTGGTAGTGCAGTGTCATGAACAAGGTGAGTGAGGAGTGTGCAGCTTGTTTTAAAGCAGGCAGTCCTCCAGATGTTGTTGGATAGCAGGGCCCAACAATTCTAGCTGTCACAAATAATAGTGAGGCATGCTGGGATTTGATGTCCAACATCATCTGGAGGGCTGCTTGATTCCCAACCCCATTGTTTCTTGGGGGCTCCCAGGAGTGTAATTTGACTTTTAAAAAGGTGCATGCTTCTTGTTTGTCTTAATTTAGAGCAAAGATGCAAAGGTTTTAAAAAATTCTGATACTGTTGTATTGTGGAATTTGACTGTGGGAACAGAGTTAGGGTAGCAGGGGCACAAAACAGGTTGGGGCTGCTTGTGGCCAGTGTGCTGCTCACCTAGCATGAGCTAAATGCATGGAGGCTATGACTCTTAAGTGGCTACTGGTCATGATTATTATGTAATACTTTCAGGGTCAGATATAGTATATATCTCAAGATTAGTTGGAGAGGTTGCCCTCATGTTCTGCTTATGGGCTCCCCTTAGGCATTGGGAAACACAATGCTGGAGTAGACAGTGCTTTGGTGTTATCTTATCCCATTATTATCATTGCCTGATATAAATGACATGCTTCCTTTATTTCTGTTCATAGTTACTGGCCAACTTTTTCTCTTAGTAGGCAGACTTGTAACTAATAGCTTTGTAAAAGGAATTCATAAGAGAAGTTGCTTGTGACTCCACATGGCTGCATCTACATGCTGGGAAATGCTTAACCTGCTGAATTACTTTTTGTTATGCAGCTATTAAAAGGCTCAGTAGACTTGCCAGGTACCCTCTCAAATGCACTTGTTTATTACCAGAGTATTTCATTTTCTCAATGTACTTACATACAAGTTGGTGGTTTGTGCTGAATTTTGTACCTAATTTTATTTACTGTTTACCTGCTTGCCTGCCTGAGAACTGAAGATGCTAACAGGACCAAAAAAAAAAAAAAAAAAACCCAGAAAACTGTGAAAATATTCTTCTTTTGTGAGAGATTTATCAATAATAAGATAGAGAATAACATTAAATGTGAAAGCCTGATGTATGTGCAATAGAAAAGAGTACATTACAAAGCCTTGGATGAGTTTGTTTAAGCAGAACCTATGAAGCTGAATTAGCACATGTCAAAGAGTGGAATCCAACCTTTCTCTCCCCCCTCTGCCAGTGGGAGTTCCACTTCGAATATACTTGCTAGTGCAAAAAATAGGGAGGGGATTTTTTCTGATGCTTCTCCCCAGAAACAAAGATGTCTCGTTCCTTGACAATGCACTGCACGGTCGTACAAAATAACACATGGAGTTGGGCAGATCAGGAACCCATATTTCCCTGGTCTGGTTTCTTGTGCAGTAGGAGGAGAAAAAAAAACTTAAGAATAAACTCAGGGTGGAGAAATGAGGAAACAGGTGGAGTGATGGAAAGCTAGGGTCCTGACTTTGGCTGCCTTTGCCTTCAGGAACAAGACCTCAAAACATCTCAGTTTATTCACAACACAGATGTTCTTTCTGGAGCCAGCACAAGCTTGCTGTACTTTCTGTTATGAAACATGACAGGTCAAAAATACACAGCCAGACACAATCTTATGTAGCATTTGGCTTCTGTGTAGCAGTGTCTGCTCTGCAACCCCCTGGCTCAAGCTGGTCATGAGGATCCATCTCTAAAAATAGTAGATGGCAGCTCATATTAAAGCAAGATGACTAGACACAAATAGGTTAGGGATACTTTTTCTGTGGTAACTACCATTCCTTGTCCAAGGTCAACTAGGTAACCAGTTCCTAGGATTGTCTCTAAATGCACACAGCTGATTGCTTTTTAATTAAAATATTTAAGCTGTCAGAATGCTGTGTAAGTAAAAACAATATTACCAGATTAAGGCAATTTAAAGCAATAAAAATAATGCAAATGGATGAAAAAATGCTAAACAAATTGAGAAATTAAAAACAGGTTAAGGATTAAAGAATTTAAACCCATATGTAGAAATATTTTGGAGTAAATTAGTTAGGCCACAAAGTATTTAGTTAACAACCATAGTTTTATTTGGTGCCTAAATAAAATCAGCATTGGGGCTACTGAGGCTCCAAGGGGAGGACATTCCACAATTGGGTGCCATAGCTGAGAAAGTCCTCATGTCCTTACACAGTGTGTGAGACATAGAGATGGTGAGACATAGAAGAGACAGGCTCAGGCTCAATGGTCAGATATAGAGACAGCCTCATTCAGAGGGTCTCAGTCCTTGGGCAGACATGCAGTAGTGGTTCATTGAGCATTGCATTTGAAACATCTGTTTCACCTTACTAGTATCCTTCTAATACGTCATTTGTGTCAAATCCAGTATTTTTATAGTACTGGCATGTTTCTATGATTTATAACTTCTAAGCTTACAAAAATGGACAATGAATGTAAGCCTCTAAATCTGTTGCTAGATAAAACTGATAAATGTAGGAGCCCCTTACCTCCAAAGAGGATGAGCATAAAAGGAGCCGGGGAATGTGAAGTCAAAAGCTCTGTAGCTTAAGTATATCTGCAATGGTAAGGAATGTGACCCTTTTAATAGTAAGTAATACATATGGATGTATTATGGATAGTTTTGGATGGGCAGCCATTATAGATGGGAAAGCCAGCATGGTGTATTGGTTTGAGCATTGGACTATGACCCTGGAGACCAGGATTCGAATCCCAGCTCAGCCTTGTAATCCCATTAGAGTGACCTTGGGCAAGTCACACTCTTTCAGCCTCAAAGGATCATAGAATCTTAGAATCATAGAATTATAGAGTTGGCAGAGACCACAAGGGCCATCCAGTCCAACCCCCTGCCATGCAGGAACTCCCAAGCATCTCCGACAGATGGCCATCCAGCCTCTGCTTAAAGACTTCCAAGGAAGGAGACTTTGCGGGGTTGCAGACTGCCAAAAATAGTGCAAATTGAGTCCACTTTTAGGGTTAGGGTTAGTGCTAGAGAATCATGGGAATTGTTTTTTTCCTGAGACATTGAACCTTCTCTGTCAGAGAGCTCTGATGCCACAATAAAATACAGTTCCCATGATTCCCTAGCCCTAACCTTAACCCTAAAAGTGAACTCAATTTGCACTATTTCTGGCAGTCTGCAACCCCCCTTAATCACACTCTGAGGAAGTGTGTTCCACTGTCGAACAGCCCTTACTGTCAGGAAGTATGGCAATGGCAAACCACCTCTGAAGAAGCTGGCCAAGAAAGCCTCATGATAGGTTCATTATAGGGTTGTCATAAGTCAGAAATGACTTGAAAGCACATAGCAGCAGCAGCAACATCACCACATTAGATACTCTTGCAAATCTAGTAGCAACTTGAGTTTTAAGATAAAATCTTATTTACATATCAGTAGTATGATGAGTTTTGAACTGATAATTGCAGTTTAAAATACAGGGGTAATCAACTTAGCCTTCTAACCTTCTATGAACTCCCTAGGCCTTAGCAATATATGGTTTTAGTTTTAAAAATTCTAGGTTTTTATCCCAATTGGTTAGTGGGGATAGATTTTTCCCTACAGGATGCCAAGGGTATTCTTTGTATACCAAAATCTTGAAGGACTCATTTTTTCAATTTTTTAGAGCAATCTAAGTAACAATGTGGATTGTTAAATTCAGTCATATTTATAGAAAAACAGAAATGGTAATATTATCTTAAGACAGTACTATCTGCACCTTTCGGGTTTGATAGTCATCATTGCTGAAGATTCCAGCAGTATTCACAGCGATTATTAAAACATTTGAAAAACAAACCTGAAGAACAAATGGGATCTGCAACAGAATGTTGCTGTATAGTCTGTTGCTATTACAGGTTGTCAAGGCTGTTGCACAATAGTCAATTACATACACACATACACACAAACACTCACACCTCACATCGAGTTGGCATGCCAGTGTGGTGAGCATACTCCATCCTCATTGTAATCTATTTTTGGTTCCCCACATTGTTTTTGCTTGTACTTCTCCAAACACAGGCATTCCTAAATCTCTCTTCTGCAGAGGTGCTGCCTTCGCTATATAAAATAGAACCATTCAGGGAATTGGGGTCTATAATCTATTGATCAGTCTGAACTATTGCAGGCATGTTGAATGGTGGGTCACATTGATTCAATTGGTCTCCTCTAATTGGGAAACTAACAATAAGATGCAGGTCCATGTTTACTATGAATACACATTTTTAAGAATTAAAATGTATGACTGGTGCTATTAATCCACAATATTGTTTTGAAAAAGATGTCTATCTGAAGTGACCTGTAGTAATTTGCTCCATTTGTATTGGATATGCCCTTGCTTATTCACATTAAGGGCTCAGTCCATTGTATGAAATGCACACTTGCATGCACACAGACTGGTATAGTTTGCACAGAAAAAACATCCCCACTACTCTACTTTGCTGAGACATAGGCAGAGCATCATAGAAAAGTGTAAGCCTGCACATTAGTCCCACATTCCTATCTAGTTTATTCTTATTGTTTAATCATCTGACATTTCCTCAGAGATTGCCCAAATGAAGGAATGTGCACAAAATTGCCATTCCCCATTAAGGACTGGTGTGTTGCCCATGTGTGAACCCATCTGAGATGACTAGAGGATAAGGGATTGAAGAAGACTCTATTTCATCCTGTGGGTCATCTACTTTAAGGCGAGTGGCTCAGAGCCACACCTGCAGTTGTCTTGATTCAACATATGCTAACAAAACCAGTTGCTTTATATTTTGGTATATAAAACATCACAAGAGATTTGTTTTGTAAAAAAAGAAAAGAAAAAGTTTATTATCCACAAGGAAGAGCAATAGGAAAAATTAAATTGTTTTCCACATACTGTTTTCTTCAAACAGAGTCTACAAGGACATATTCAGCACCAAACTAAAAAAAAAAAAAGAAATAAAAGAAAATAAAAAAGGAAAATATAATACAAACAGCCAATGAATATAATCTATAAAGCAAACATTAAATATTGCACTTTGTTTTTCTAACATTTTGGATTTTAGTTATTTACCTCCCCCCCTCCCCTTTTGCTTAAAATTAAATTTTCAATACTGGACTACAATTCTGAACCTCATATTTTACAATGTCCAGAAACTGACCAATATTTTAGGAAATCAGAGATAACAGTAATGCCACAGAATAGTAACTTTTTTTTTGTAAGAGCTATTTTTTCATAGTGTTTACAACTTTCAGTCTGATCACAAATGTATGTGATGCAATGCCAACTGCTACAATATTGGTCAATCCTGCTTCATATGGAAACATCCATTGTGTGGTGATAAATGTAATGTTATGCATAACAGCAATTGTTCCCTAGTTGGCTGAAACAAAAAACAGAATCCCCTCCAAAAGAAAGACACTACCAAATGCCCTTTTATGCCACTTTCCCACTAAAACAGTTTTTAAAATCTTCTGCAGAAGAGAGACATCCACAAATAGTAAGATGTAAAAGAAGGTTCTATCATTCAGTTATCTTATTATCCAGTATATGAAGTTAGCTTGCTGAAGGCCAAACTCTTTTAACTGAATCACTTAAAACGTGACTCATTTTTATACTGTTTATTTTTCACCCTGTTATTGTTCAAACATGAATTTCTGTCCATGTTTTCATAAAGGCCACTTATGGAAAAGCCTAACCTGTGTGTTTTGAAGACTCAACAGCAAGGAAGATTTGAACAAGCAGGGTTTCACCACAGAGAAAGCAACCTTTGTAATAGCATGCTTATCACCCGTGAGCTAACTAACCCAAGAGCCATCCTGATGTCACATGGAACATCAGGATGGTTGATTTTGGTAGGAATCAGTCATGAGTTTCTTTCTGAAGAGGACAGTTGTGCGTCAATATCTTTAATAGTGCAATGCTAGCATCTGAGTTGAGAGCCCCAACACCAGTCATCCACAAACTGTGTCCTTGTAATGTGGGCTGAACCCCACTCTGAATTCTGTAATCAAAGCAATTCCCTGCCAATTATTTATGGCTTCTAACTCTGTTCAGTATAATCCTTCTGCCTTGGAAAGAATGCAATCTGAATGATGCTCATTGCAATTTTTTTTTTAAAAAAAGGTATCTTCTCTTTGTCCTCTAAGACATAACATCTATTTGAGAGAAAATTCCCTTTATCCCTGACTAAAAGATCACTACAAATAGTTTATTCAAGCAAGTGGTTATGGAATACCCATGTAAAAAAATAAATTCACTTTCCCTACCCACCCCAATTGCAGAGAAACCACTACATGAGTCATTATATGAACCACACACAACTTTTCTCCAGTAACTCTTGGCTGATAATAGGTTGGGTGCTAGCTCCTGTGGCTCTTCTAAAAACTCTGTTAACTTGTCCACTTTTCTTAGCTGTATCTCGTATTTTGGAAGGATAATAGGATGTGTTCATTTGTGTATGTCCCTTTTCCAAGTCCCCCTTTCCAAATAAAACAAATGAAGTAACAAAAATAGGAAGAGGAAAAAAACTCAACAGTGCAACATAAACACAAATAGCATTCAACATTTTGGCAAGTGATGAGTTCACCTGAGATTAAGTGATTTTAGGCAGTCTGTAACAAAATTCTTCTTTGTGGTAATAGTAGAAAGGCAACAAATTCTTAAAAAGGAATCAAGAATGTATATAATCTTTACAAAGACTCCTATTGATTTCCTTCTGTCATTTTTCGCCTCACATATCTGTTGCTTGTCTACTACAGTAGGCTGCAAAACGTACAGCAAGGATTGGCTTGAAGGCATTTGATGTTTGTAATAAATCCACAATAGGATCCAAGCTGAAGAGGTGATACATGGATCAGTCTTATGGGACAATTCTGAGCATATGCAGGAAAGTCCAAACTATATTGTTTGTTTTTCTAAATAAAAAAAAATCAGTGCATTTGTCATAAAGTTTTAAAAGCTTTCTTTCGCTCCTTGTTGTGCGGACCACAAACAAGTTAGAAGGGATTAACAACAGTCCAACATAAATGAGAAAAAGCTGTAGTGACACTGAACCGCACAACGAAAGCATTGAGCATGTGCAAATTTTCAAATCAAAAGAGGAAGCTATCCCCCTTGCAACCCGGTGAGTGTTTTGACACATGAGTGTAGACTATTAAGGCTGCTCTTAGTATGTGCCAGTATACAACAGGGAGGGAAAACTCAGATCTTCAAGCATGAAGAGCAGTCCTATGATGTTTGCTGTAGGCTTCAAAAGCATAATCACAGGTTGTTTCATTATTTCACCTTTCCTTTTAGGCAACAACTTCCTTGTAAAGTGTGTCTCCATGGGATGCCTTTATCCTCAACATGGCGAAAATGCAATTCTGACCCATCAACCTTTAGGAAGCATTCCTTCAGCGAGAGGGACAGGATGGTGTGTCATCTGAGGGCTGATCTGGGTTTGGATCAATCTAAGTAAAACAGGGAGAAAACAAGGGATTAATGTTTTTTGTTTAAAAGTCCATCAATAATACTTTTCAAAAGGAGGTTTGATAACATAAATGATTAAAAGGTAACATTACTTAAACATTACTCGGATAATATTGTAGCATTGTTGTAGTTTTATTGTATATATATATATATATATATATATATATATATATATATATATATTATTGTACTATACATCTAAAGCAGTGGTTCTCTAACGTTTTACCCCTGTGATCCTTTACATCTACATGAGGATGTCACCCCTTCCCCCCGATGTAGCATATGAATCAAAATATTTATTTTTTTAGTGGGCATATATTTTCATTCACAAATTCATGTATATTCACATTTTAACATTTTACAAGGGTATTACATTATTTAAATAAAACTGTCCTTATTTGAACAAATTCAATACATAACACATGTATAAATTTTACATATACTGTCTCACAGTCACACTCACATGCACCAATACTCACATATGTACACATCTAGGCTGAAGCTGCAAGGCAAAAATAATGCAGTTTGACACTGTTTTAACTCTCATGACTCCATTCTATGGTTTGCATAGAATGGGATTTCTAGTATGTTGTGGCACCAGAGCATTCTGACAGAGAAGGCTAAAATCTCACCAAACTACAAATTGTAGATTGCCATGGCTGTTAAAGTGGTGTCAAACTGCATTATTTCTGTAGTGCAGATTCATCTTCTTTCTTTCACTCACACACTCATTTATTCTCTCACACACAGAGTCACACAGAAACATTCATTCTCAGGGAGGAAGCAGCAGTGGCTTGGGATAGGCCTCATTAGAGGCCATGACAAAGTGACCTTCCCAGCTCTCCTCCTCCTCCTCCCTCAAGCTGAGGTGGCTGTTCCAGACACCCTCCTTGCCTTTCTCTTCCCCTCCAGGTTAGAAAAAAAGTTGGGAAGTGGAGAAGAAGATGGAGGGACAGGTCCTCTGAGTCTCATGCCCCCCCCCTTTAGCAACTCTCACACCCCCAGGGATTCTGCCCTACTGTTTGGCAGCCACTGTCCTATAATATTTTGCATTTTTGCAAATATTATGCTGCTTCTGTTTAATACGTCTTGCCAAATCACAATGTATTGAGAAAAAGACAGGAAAAAACCTGTCTACACCAGTCTTATTTTATGTATCAATTAATTTATCAAAAACCATCACATGTATCAACCTAGAAAACTATGACTAACAAAATGTAATATGGGATTCCATATCCTATCCAGAAATGGTAGGCCAGATACACTGAGTGGTTTTTTTTAAAAAAATAAAGCTGCTAATTTAAAAATCATATGAACTGGGATGCTTGCTTTACACCATATTAACTGTGCCTGCATCCGCACTGTAGAAACAATCTAGGTTGACCCCACTTTAACTGCCATGGCTCAATGCTATGGAATTGTAGTTTTGTGAGACATTTCACCTTCTCTCTTAGAGAGCTTGGGTGCCAAAACAAAGTACAAATTCCAAAGTCCATAGCATGGCAGTTAAAATGGGGTCAAACTGGATTATTTCTGCACTGTGGATGCAGCTTATGTTGTCTTCAGGAGGAATAAAATCATCTTAAGTGCAGATATGTGCTATTTATTTGTTGGCCATACAATATCAAACAATGTGAAAGTACTTAAAACATTAGTTTATTACTATTACTGTGACAGAGAAATGTGTGCTAATTAAAAACAAAATAATATTTCCTATTGATTTTATTTACTTCTGCAGAAGAATAATTATGGTTGCAGTCTGAGCCCAGTAATGCACCAGCACTGAAGAGTCAGCACAGCACTTCTGTCTTTCTGTCCCCTCACCACTGCAACCCTCAGAACAGCAAAACAACAACAACCAACCAACCAAAAACAATAACAACAACAAACAATTACAGAATGTCTCCCAGCCCTCCAGAGCAGGTTTTTGGGATACACAAGAAAGGGATGCAATAGGGTGAGGAAAACAGCCTCTTGCACATTCTCAGGATTCTGCAAGCAAAAATGTCATGGGGGGTCATGCCCCAAGCTCATTAACTGTTGAATTTGAAAATGCAGTTTGTTATCTTGCCCTTTTCTTATGGAAGCTGTCCTTCAAAAATAAATAGTCAGAGATAGTTATTTAAAAAAGTTCTAGGCAAAATGATATTCTCTACAGGAAGAATCTGAAGAAACTGACTACAAGTAGATATTTGGTTTTAAAGTAGTAGCAGAATCCTACTAGTTCAAGCAAGATAATCTAGGATGAACTATAGATTCTATCACCTGCTCATGGTATGTTCTGAGACACATCCAGGAAAAAACTAAAGAGCAAATATCTTCTAACATAAATCAAAAGTGATGCTTAACTATGTACTTGCAACCTTACCTCAGAATAAAGTGGTGGAGGCAGGAATCGGAATTCCTGGATATAGGCGAATAATGGTCCTTGAAGTGCTCTTTCAAAGTCATCACAAGTAGCTGCAGGTGCTAGGCTGGACTGTCTTTGCTCCTCAGTGACCACTTCTGCATAGCTTGGAGGTGCTGAAGGCAAAAGTACACGCAGTTCGAACATTGTTCTTATGCATGTCAAGATATACAACATGACAAATATATTAAACTTTAGTTATTGTGATATGCACAAGGTAGATGTAAGAAAGGCTCAATGGCTGCTGATATTTCAGTTTTAACTGTTCTGGACAGTCCTAGAAAGTTGCAACTGGACTCTAAAACAAGTTTATTATCATGCTTGGTCATACCATGGTACAATCATCTGCATATCTACATTCTTTTTTGTGGCTCTCTTGGAAGGAAGTTAACTATGAACACTGCTAACTCTCTGAATCTAGATGAGAAGTAACATACATGTAAATAGTAAATGGAAGGTATGCAGGTTCTGTCCACAATGCATGTCAATGAAAAACTTATGCACTTGAACTCTTGGATATCTAGTCTGTCTGTAAACCAGCCAACCAATGTGGTATAGTGGTGAAAGTACTGGACTGGGACTTAGGAGATCTAGACTTAAGTCCCTACTGAGTCACGAAACTCAATGGCTGACCTTGGGACAATATCTTTTTCTCAACTCAACCTTCTTCTTAAAGTTGTTGTGAGGATAAAGTGGCCAGGAAGATAGCCAGGAATGTTGCCTTGAACCCAATGGAGAAAAACTGAGATATATGTGTCGCTAATAAACATTTTTTCCACTATTCAACCAATTAGGCAATAGATCAGCTTTATTTCAATGTTTTGGGTATGTTTTGTTTTTGAAAGGATATTTATCTGTAACTTCTCTCTCTTGGAATGGTAATATGGAGATTCATAGTAAATTTCCTTGTGTATTGTTTGCATAAAATGGTAATTTAGGTTAGTACTGCTAACAGACTCACAAGCCTAAAGAATAAACAGTATGGGATTTGTGTAATAAAATTTACCTTCTGGTCTTTCAGGCAGTGTCAGACCAAACCAATTCATATTCATGCTGCATTGGCTGCTCACACTTGATGTTCTGCTGCCAAATGGATGTAAAGGAATAGTACCAATAACAAGTGGTAGATTGAGAAACAAGTCCATTGCACCAGGAATATCCACATATACCTAAAATATAAGTAAGAATAAATTGTTAAAATCTGAATCAGCTTCCATAATCCACTTGTGCTAAATATTAAAAAATTAAGAGCTTCCTACCATTAGTGAATACTCCACACGGATTATGCTACAATCAAGGATAGAGGGGGAGACAGGTGGAATTTTTAATTGTTTGCCATTCCATGTTTCTGTTTTCCCAGATGACAAGGACTCTCCACGCAAGTTGGCAACCAGCTGTTTTACTTCCTTCATTTTCCCTTTGGCATAGAATGCCTGTGTTTGATAAATGGCAGCCTTTGGCACCACCATCCGGGAAGAACAGTTCTCAATCTCTGCAAAAATCTGAATTGATTCACCTTGAAACAAAAAACACCTATGTTAGATAAAAACAAAACAATTCCTCCCACACTTTAGTCCTACAAAGTGTATTTTAAACTGTTTTTAACACTCTGCTTTTAACAGCACTGTTGTTCAATTAGTTTTAACTTCTGTATTATTATATTTTAGCTAATTTTGATTTTAAATTATTCTAAGCTGCTCTGGAATTCATGCTGGGTAAAAGACAGGGTATAAATTGAATAAACAAATTAAATCAAATAATAGTACAAAACACAGTATTTTTCTTTCTAATTTGAGCAATGGTATGAACATTCAGGATCAATTAGAGGAGTATGTGAAAACATCATACCATTCAAATCAATTACAAAACTTATCAGTAGAAGAACTATACATACAGCCCTTACATTAATATAGTTCAACAATATATATACAGAAACAATATTAGTAGATAGATGAGCTGGCAATCAGGATGTTATTTTGTTAATAATTTAAAAACCCTCACATGACTGCTTTACACTACTATGAGAGAGAGAGAGAGAGAGAGAGAGAGAGAGAGAGAGAGATTGATTGATTCATTAAGAACTTCTGTTACATACCTGGGGTGTAGCCCTTCCTTTCAATTTTGGCACTTAAGGATATTGGGCCTGAGGTACAAAACCAGCAACACAGAGTCTTTTCTTTTGTGCCTGCTTGGGGTGACTGAAAGAAAAAGAGAACAGAGATGCTCACAATTACATTTTTAGCTCTGGAGAATTTCAATTAAACAGCTCTAAAAACCATGTCGGGTTTCTTCTATGGGTGGAGGGAATTCACAATCATGACAAAAAAAATTAAAAAGAACTTTAGAAAAGCGATGTATATTCAGCAACTCATGGTTGCTGTTCCCTCTTTGTGGATCCTCCTAGTCTGTCTGGACTGGTAACTCAGCACAGACATGAGCTTGTTTGTTTGCTTGGCTGTCATGTCAATGCTAGTTTCTATTATAGTTGAAAAGGGAAGTCAATATCTGAAGTGTCCTCTGAAGTGTCATGATACTCTAGAATAATGTGTTGTCTCTCATATGCACTTTCTATGAGAAAACTGTATAAACTTTCAATTTTACTTTAGCATTAATCCAAAAGAAGAAAGTATTATAACAGAGGAAACTGTAAGCTATCTACAGTCCTCACACTGATATCTGCACTTAGCCTACGTTTCTTGGAAAGGGTTGTAGTACAATGATTCAAGTATATGCTTTACAGGCAAAAAGTCCCAGGTTCGGTGTTTGACATCTCTAGGTCAGCATAGGAAAGATTCTTGTTTGAAAGGCTGGAGAGTGATTGCTAATCTGTATAGATAATATAGAATTAATGGGACTTATCCATAATCAAATAGTCCCCTACTGAAGGTAGGAGAGTAGGTAAGGCAATCCTGTTGGGTTGGTAAGGTAAACAAAAGTTACAGGAATCCTGTTGAAAGTAACAGGGCTAATCGACCTGTACTATGATCCTAACAAAATTTATTTGGATATAGATGTCATTTGTTTTAATATTTGTTAAATGTGTATGCCTAAGAGTATAGTCCTACAACACAAAAACTGTAATAGATTTTAATTTAAAGCCAGATTCAGTCACAAGTACACTGAAGATCTTGGTTTTAATCTTTAGATTCAGTCCACAGTTCTAAACAAAAGCACTGCTGAGTTCTGAACATGTTTATGCAATACGAAGCTTCATTGTGTTTGATCAAGTTTACTCCCATAATTAGTGTATAAATTGTGTATAAAATGAGAATAAGCCTCACTCAAAATTAAGTGATTCTTCCTAAACACATAAATTCAATTGGGCTGCTTAACTGAATGATAGCTAAATATCTGGGAATAATTGTATTGTGATAAATGATAAAAGAAATGTGTTTCCAAATCAGTATATTTCCGGGCCATGGTGTGAGTGGTGGAACTATGCCTCTGGTATATATTATAACACTTTTTAATAAGACACTATACTAGTTTTAAATTAATCACCGCAAAGCTTGGTTGAAACTTTACACCTATACTCCCAAATAAATCCCTTGAATTTTTTAATGAATTTCAAGGTACTCTCAAGTGTTCCTTTTTCAAAATCATAGCCTTAATCTAGACTCCTCAACATTTAGTGTGGCTCCAATCAGCACTGACTTGTGAAGTAATGATCCTAATGATCCATATTCTTGGATCTCAGCATTTTCTTTTAGATCTCGGATGTCTTTACCTACACCTTTCATAACAATGAGAATCATCCCACTTGACACAGGGGTTAGGATAGGACACCTCCATCCCCCATTGTATTATTCTTGCTGTCCTACATGAAATACAGATTAAGAACCTTGCCCAAACTCACAAAAAGCAACAGAAACATCTCTATTGATTGTTGTGGGTTTTAGATTAGGTCTTCTATCTCTTTCCCATAGCCTGCCTTTTTAGCCATAAGCAAAAGAACCCTGTTTCAATGGACGTTTCCTTATGTGTTCCATTTTCACATATTTTAATTTAAAAAACCAAGATGGTTTTCAGATCGAATTGGAAAACATCTTATTATTTAATTGATTATCAAAATAAAATTTTATGATAACATACAGAAGTATGATCATTTCTCCCCACTTGATATGTAAATTATCAGTAGTAGAACAATGAATAATGCACTGCAGTACAATTTGTTTTACATTGCTTTGTGAAGCTGCAAAATGTTCAAGTTGAACTTTTTTACATGAATAGAACTGTTCCATATAGAAGTAAGTTAATTTTTAATTGAACAGTTTAAAATACATTACTTTAAAAACAAGCAGCCAGAAAGTACTGGTTAAATTATTATACAGTATGCTACCACTTACTGATTGTTGGGTCATTATATTCTTATTCTTATACTTTAAGTATTTCATTATACTGAATTATCATTACATGTTTTGATATTTCATAGACCATGTATTGCTATTTTTTTAAAAAAAATACTAGAAAAAAGAATAAGTAATTCTGTCAATTCTTACCAGTAATGAAGGAGTGTTGATATCTATATGTTCAAAGACTGTAAATTCCTTCTTTAATTTTACTGGTAGAAGCCAAGGCCTGTGCAATTCTGCTTTCACCCAATAGCGCACACTGCCATGTCTGCCTTCAAATGAGGTAGCAAGTGGTCTGTTCAGGACACAAAGGTCAAAACTGAATAAGTCTCTCTGTATCTTTTTGTTTGCTTTTTTGAACATTAAGTATACACTCAATCCAGGTAATATTGTAGTTAATAAGTTGTACTGTACTGTTAATGCATCATAGTATGTAGTTAAGGATAATTTGTTTGTAGGATTTTAAGTTCAATTAGTTTGGGAGAAATATCTCTGTAGTTAAAATTAAACTGCTCAGTAGATTTCAAAATATGATTGTATGTGTAACCAGAATTGCACTGTAACATGCTATAAGGATATATTAACACAGTCCACAAACTAGTTAAGCAGGTGTACTTGGATTCTCACCATTTAGTCCCACTGAATTGAATGGGAGCTAAACTGTCTTTAATTCAAGTACTCCAGTTTAACCGCATTGAGGATCATGCCAAGAAGTACTTTAATCTTACAAGAGGTCACTTTTTATATCAGTGGAATAGGGGAAACAGGAATATTATAACAGGTGAAACAGATTTATTTGAAATCATCAGGGTTCAAATTTTATATAACCAGCATGAAAGCCAAGAAAACTAGCTCTTCACAGATGATTTCAAGGCCTGAATTATATGTCTGCAGGGCATAGTTTTTCAATTTCATCAGCACCTGATTCTTTCTTAGTAGCTGCACAGATATGTTCTCGTTCAGAGATATAAAAAAGGAGTTTAGATATACAAAATTACTTTAATGGTATATTTGAAATAAAAAATAAATAAAGCTGCATCTCAGAACCCTTAGAGTAAATAGCAGCCTCATGTTTTCTGATCTACTGAAGAAAAACTGGAGTTCTGGTTAGCCAGGATGAAATCTTTATACTCCTTGATAGTTTTAATGTACCTAAAATATTAGAACTAAAATTAGTTTTTTATACATTATGGATTTTCTGTCAAAAGTCTAAACCTCTAGTTATACTTCTAACAAATGCATTCATTTAGATAAATCTGTTAGAAATCAAGTCAATTGTCTTAACGTCTCATTATTATTATAGTTCAGTTCTTTGTTGTTATCCAACTTATTTAAAGCTTTCCTCTTAGTCTGAAAGGCATATTCCTCCAAATTGCACTACATACATACTTCCAGTTGATAACTCTGTGCTTTTTGCTCTCATTTCTAAAACTTCATACTCAGTAAGTTTCCAAAAGTAACACAGTTACAGCTGGAATTAACTGCAATTTCTATCATCTTGCCTCCTTGGGAAGCAACTCTGTATATTAGCTACCTGCAAATCCTACAGAAGCTAGAAAGCTACAGACACTTGGAATAAGACTCAGTATCACCTTTGAACGCCTGACACTGAAGTAGTGTCTGGGTCATACTGCTACAATATTTTCTTATGTTGGTTATCATATATACCCTCCTTTCAACAAAGCATTCTTGCTCACCTCCTGTAATTAATAGTCTGCATAAATGCTTTAGTTGACCCCAAGTTTAAATCCACAGTGGATTATTATTCACTCTCTTTTCAGAAAAGCAATAATATTAAAACCCAGGAAGGCTGTCTTCACCTGGTTTAGACCTTAGTTTCTTCTCCTATCGTCTACCTGCCTAATTCCAGCCTTAACATTTCTTTTATACTCACTCATTCTATCCCATTTTGATCTGATTTATGCTTTCCTGGCATATCTGTTTCAACATGTTTTACCAAAAGCAAACAGCATCTGCACTCTGAATTCAACAGGAAGCCATCCAGCAGCTCGAAAAGGCCGAATGATCAGTCCTCTGTCCCATTTGTAATAAGAGAAATAGGCTACATGTACAGAGCAAATAAAATATTCTGGATGTTCATCAGGTTCTAAAAGACAATTATGGACAGGAGGGCAATAGTTGGTCTTGATTTTTCCTTTCTGAATCAAAGCAACCTTTAAAGAGTTTAATTAGGACAATGTCCCTGTAGCATGTTCAAGTGCAATTCCTGTGACCATTGAAAAGGGTTTTTTCTTCCCCTGCCCCATCTCTCTATATGAACTCTCTGTCTACAGATTTGTTGCCAGTGTGCTGTTTCACAGTCTTGTTGCATAGTGCAGGTATGGCATATACTTACGTCTGTGGAAGCTCAAAGCTGAATGCATATTCATGCCGTCCTGAATGAATGATGTGGAGGCCTTCTTCAGAATTATCGTCATCTAGGAGGGAAAAACCCAATATGCTATTCCACCTGTAAACATTGTACACATACCATAATATATTACATAGGATAATTTATATAAAATTGAATCAAGATAGATATTGTTAAAAGGGAAGGCAGAAGCTGCATGCCCTCACTTAGGCAGCTCAATTTACCTCAATAGCCTTTTATTCCAACAACTGGTCTTTCAATTAATTTCCAAGAAGAATTTTACCTTAACAATTCTTGGTACATCTTTAAATTCAGAAGCTACTTTCATTAAGTAGCAGTTGTATTCATTCCTTCTGGTCCCCGCTCACTTCCGGCAGTGCCTTTCCCACTGTCTAAATACAGATACAAGCTATTCAGGGGCAAAGTTGCTGCTTTCCAATGCAGTTACCTACCATTTTTTAAAAAAACAACAACAACCCTGATATTGAATATGTAACAATGTGACTACTACCCTTGATTATTCTGTAGAAGTCATTTAGTAATGTTTATTTAACGACACTATTAAAAATAATATTGATTTCAGAACCAAGCACCTTATTGAATCCTGTTAAAACCAATATGCTACACTGGAATAAAATATTTAAGATGGGGTAGAAACAAAAAGTCACACCCTGTAATATAAAACTTCCTTGTGGTTTAAAGGATACTTTGAAAGTATCCAGCAACTTCACATAGTGATACATTGTTAAACTTTATACAGTAAAGAAAACATCTGAAAGCTTTTCTTTAGTTTGACTTTCACTAGATGAGATACAAAGAAGCCAGGTCTCTGGTTTGTTTTAAGGGCAGCTTTCTTTGTCCTGCCAATAATTATTTAATGTTATTTTAAATATTAAGATAAGCAGTTTGTGCAGTCATGATCTTGGGTCTATTTATTAGCACCTGACTCTTTCTTAGGATTTTAATCACACAGCTGACAATTGAAAGTATAAATGGTGATTAACCTGTCATAATCCCACAATTGTGCTAATGGTTTTCACACGACGCCGTGTTCAAAGTGCTATGGGAATAACCGTGATAATTGCGCTAATGGTTTTCACACGACGTTGAGGTGAAACGTCATTAAAGTGCCATTATCCCGTGAATAGCTAAGCAAGAAACAGCAACAACTCATTTACAGGATTTTCCTGTGAATGAGTTTTTGCTGTTTATTGCCTGTTTATTCCCTGATTATTCACAGGATAATGGCTCTTGTGTTAATCGCATTTTAATCTCAATTACATGATTTTGACGGGTTAATCACCCAATTTCCCTCCATATGATAAACTCCTCAGTAGTTGCACAGATGTGTTCTTTTACAGAGACATAAAAAAGGAGTTTAGATATACAATCTATTACTTTAATGGTATATTTGAAATTGAATTGGCCTTTTCTGGGCAGAGTTGCTGGTGGAATAGGGGAGGGAAATGTGGTTCCTATGGAGTGCTTTTGTACTGTATGGATCAGACTGTCTTTGACCTCATGATCTTGCAGTTACATTTTGAAGTTACTCTGAGCTCCAACATATACCCAGAACTCTGCTTTCTTTTAACTGCCTCTCCATCTCAAATGAGCATCAGTCGCCACCATTAATCTCCCAGAAAGCTTAGACCAAATCCCTATAAAACTAAAATGCATTCCCCCAAAGGTGGTGGTGAGGGAAATGGAAGACCACAATTTTACCCTAAAGGTGGCGGTAACCTCTGAGCCTGGAAGTGCCAGTAAATATGTGCTTTCTTTTAAAACGCCCTTGTTTTTACCAAGGCGAAGAAAAGAGGTCACATCCCAGAAGAGTGCCTTCCTTTCCTTCAGTGACAAAGAGCTGTGCTTGTCTCCTCACAGAATTATCCCTCTTCATATATATATATATATATATATATATATATATATATATATATATATGAAACATGTACAAATGTTTAATGTGTATCTAACCCACAAAACGGGTACTTTTTGCCGGCCAACCCAAATGCACAAAATATACAATAAATATCGTGCATTTTGAGTCAGTCTGTGTGAAAGGTATCCTTTTTTTGTGGATTTGGGGTGTTATTGTGCTTGGCTACAGGGCTATCCCTGAAAAATGGATAATGATAGCGTTTCTATGCTTTTGAAAACATTTGAATTTTATTTATTTCCATCTATTTTAATGCTTTTAGGGCGCTTTCTTCCACTTCCTCCTCCTCCTCCTCCTTCCTTTTCTTTCTGCCAGCTCAGCAGTTTCCCTTCAGCCCCAGAAAACGCAGCCGCCGCCAAGCTGTGGTAAACAACTGCTGAACTGTCAATCACAGACTAGGCTCTAGCAGGAGAGGACCGGCCTAAACCGGTGCGAGCAGAGCCCAGCCAGCCAGCCGCTCATATGCATACAGTATATAGCGCACGCCCCAGCCAGCCAATCAACTCAGCCGCTCAACCTATCACGCTCGTCGGGAGGCGGAACGGGGAAAATGAGTGTGAGTGTGTGAGAGCGCAGAGAGAACAACCGCTCCTTTCCTCTCAGTTTCCGGTCTGAGCGTGGCTCGGCCGTTCCTTGCGGTAGAAACGTGACAAAAAACACGGGCTGTTATCCCCCCCCCACCCATTAAAGAGAGTGTGGTGTAGTGGTTTGAGCGTTGGATTATGACTCTGGAGACCAGGTTTCAAATCCTGGCTCAGCTATATAAACTCACTGGGTGACCTTGCGCAAGTCACGCTCTCTCAGCCTCAGGGGATGGCCGTGGCAAACCTGAGGAAACACGCCAAGAAAACCCCATCATGGGTTCGCCTTAGGGTGGCCATAAGTCAAAAACGACTTGAACGCACACAACAGCGACAATAGAGAGGCTGTGTGGTGTAGTGGTTTGAACGTTGGACTTATCATGGCCCTCTTTGTATGACACATTTCATTGCTTGAAGTAAAACCGTGGACTTATTTACGTTCTAGAAACAATGGAGTCCGACACTTTGGGCAAATCACTCTCTCTCCGCCTCTGAAGATGGTCATGGCAACCCTCCCCCCTCCGCTCTGAAGAAACTTAACAAGGGCCCTTTGCAGACTGCTAGAAATAGTGCAAACTGAGTCCACTTTAAC
>CM034703.1:51231911-51253673 GCA_020142125.1 Phrynosoma platyrhinos
TATTTTCGGAATGCCTCATTTTCACTTTATTATCGTTTTCTGGCCCACGTGTGATAACGTCCTTAAAGAATAACAAGTGTGTGTGTTTTGAGAGAGAGAGAGAGGCAGCATCAATTTTTGTAGATTGCAGGTGATGCATCTAAAGTTGCAGGCTGAAATCCACAAGGGTTATGAGAAATAAGACTTGTTAGCTTTCCCAACCCCCCCCCCATGCTATATAAGGGACTTGTGGGAGGGGAAAACATTCTCTCCATTCACTGCAATCAACCTTTCACCCAGTCTTTCTATGCATTAGCTAGCGCCATGCCATGATCAATTTACATGCTATATAGCATTTGTTGTTACATAGCTTCTTTTACTCTAATTGCTGGAGGAAATTGCCTTATTTGCTGTACTGTGTTAAATTGCCATTCCAATTGTTGGATTGGTTTAAAACGCCTTAATACATTTCTTTTCTTTCTCTTTTTCTCCTTCAGCCCATGCCCCATTTTGGAAAACATGTGTAAATATGTAATGTTTTGTCCAGAGAACACCATGGAAAAGCACAGCTACTACTGCAGTGTTATTGTTCATTTCTCCCTCCTTCCCCTCCACCAATTGGCTATTTTTTAAATATAGATTGATAGGACTGGGATAACTCCATATCTGATTCCTCCCAACTGACTGTGTTCCCCTGATGTGTTTTGCTCTCAAACTTTTGTGTGGTGGAGTCTCCTTCCTTGGAGGTCTTTAAGCAGAGGCTGGATGGCCATCTGTCAGGGATGCTTTAATCAGGAGTTCCTGCATGGCAGGGGGGTTGGACTGGATGGCCCTTGTGGTCTCTTCCAACTCTATAATTCTATGATTCTATGATTTTATTGTGGGAAAGCAGTCCTGTCCTGTTTGACAAATGAAATCATTTGATTCTGTGAGCCTGAATCCTCAGAGGGAGTGTAACCCCATCCAGGTAGAGATTGGGCTTGCACACATGTGCCTAAGTTCCTGGGGGACAGCTGCCCCTCTCAGATAGCTGGCCCTGCCATTAGACAGCTATCCTAAGTGGCAGTTGTTGGGGGGAGAGCAGTGGCAGCTGCCTTACCATTACCCTCTGGTGGAGGACAGCTATATGCTGCATAGCCTATTCTGCACCTTCTAAACTGGGGTGGGGCACTGTGGTCCCCCAGATAATTTTGGCCTGCAGATCATCAGGTCTAGCTAGTGAAGCCAGAGGTGAAGTGTTCTGGGAATTGCAATGCCAAAAAATCTGGAGGGCCATAATGGCCCACTCCTGTCATGAACAAACCTGCTGCTCTCAGGGATGGTGAGAGGCACTGCCCCATTCCCAGTGCTCATATAAGACTCAACTCTGGGAGTCTGTTCATTCTGAACAAAGTCCCAGAGAATTCGGCGCTTAGTAGTGCCAGGAATGTGGGTACTGTTTTAAATATTTCCAGGGAAAAATTTGTGCCAAAGAGTAAAATCCAAAAGATTTATGCTATAGGATTGGCCAACTGTTCTAAAGCTTTTCATTGACCTAATTTCCCATAAAAACCACTTCCCTTGGTGTTGCCACTAACAGTAATTTAAAATAATTTGGCATTTATTTGCCTCTTTAATTGAACAGTTGTGGCGTTACCCCGCCACCTTGTGGCAGACCACATTTTCATATTTTCACATTAACACATTTTATGTGCTGGAATGATTACAGCAATAGAATAATACAGATAAAGAAACTGAGAATTTGTTTGTACATTTGATCATCAAAATAAACAGATACATGTTGGGTTTTGTCGTTATGTGCTCTTAAATCAGCTTTGACTTACAGCAACCCTATGAATGAAAGACCTCAAAAGGCCCTGTTATTAATAGCTCTTCTCAGATTATGCAAACTTAGAGCTGTGGCTTCTTTGAGTCAATGTACTTTAGCTTTACCAAGCATCATGCTTTTTCTCTGTGAGCTATACCATCTCATGATATGCCTCAAAGCATGATAGCCTCAGTTCAGTCATTTTGGCTTCTAGTGAGAGTTCCAGCTTGATTTGCACTCGGACTCATTTATAGCAATCTGTGGTATTGACAGAACTCTTCTTCCCCCCACCATGTTTTAAATGAGTTGGTTTTCTTCCTGTCAGCCTATTTCACTATCTAGTTTTTACATCCATACATAGAAACTGGAAATGTGGCATAAACTAGGACTCAGACCTCTTTTGAGGAAGGATGAGTCTTGGTACAAGGTATATGCCAGTTTGCCATGTGTGCTCTTGGTTAGTGTTATTAAGATTTCTACCCTGTCTTCTATTCTTGAGTAGGAGTGGGGACGTCCACGGTTTATCAGCTACTACCACCCACTGATTTTGGCATCCCAGTATTGTACAGATAATTGAATGCTTTCTCATTATTAGAGCTAGCTGTGTAGGTAGATGTCTTATCCTTATCTTTATCAATTCCTGTAGTAGAATTATCTACATTTGCCATTGGCTCATTATGCTCTTTCCCTATACCAACTACAAGTTTTTCTTTTCTTTTATGCTTTTGTTCTTTAGTCCCAACTGCCTCTCCCTTGCCAAACTTTTTGTTACATATGATAGCATTGAGTTTGCTTTATTTACTGTATTTCTATTGGATTTGACATTCCCACATTTTTTCTGGCTCTTTGTTATAACCATTTTGTTGGCCTATTACAGAGCTTAACACAATCAAGCAGTGCAAATAATAGTGCCTTGTGCAGTCAGATAATACAGTTCATTAGTCTTATTTAGTTATGTGAGCCTGTTCATTATGAGGGCTGATGAATACCAAATTTTAAAACTATTTCCAAACTTTGACTAGTCTGGAAATGAATTATTAAAAATAAGACAAAACAAAATCACCATTTAACAAATATTACCCCTAATTACCCTTTTGGATGTATCTCAGCTCAGGGGGAAGATGCAAGGGGGTGTGGCCAGGAGTACCTCGCCTCCACTGTGGAACTGATATTACAGGCAGAGACTTGAAGGTTAAAGCTTCACCCTTTAACCAGGGCCAGTGACTGCACCGACAAAGTTCTCTCACTGCCGCCGCTACTCAAGAAGGAGAAGGTGGAGCTCCTCCTCCTGCTGTTCTGTTCAGAGAAGGGCTTCCCTTCCCTGAGCAGAGCTGCAGAAGGAGGAGCCTAGCAGGATGCCCTACTAAAATTTCCACCAGCCCTTCCCTGAGCAGAGCATCCCAGTATTCAATGACAGTAGGAAATCTCTGAAGGATTTACCTTGACTTTTTTTTTGTTGCATGTTTGACTTTGCAAAAACTGTTCCTTGCACCCCCACAGGAGATGGAACATCTACATACTCATACATGCACACACACACTGAGCCCAGGCACACGAGAGAGAGTGTAAAGGAGGAACTCTTTTTTGACAAGCAAGCAAATCTTAACATTCCTATTCTACTCAAGATGCAGTTGTCATTCTGAGTCTTTGAATGCTCATGAGGAAGCTGGACTGCCTTATAGAGTCTGTTGCTATGCTTCCTTAAGGACCACTAGGTAGGCAGCACCTCTCCTACCTCTTCATTTGTCCCAAGAGTCTTTCTCACTGTGTTTTTATAAGCCATTGCCTTTGAAATGTCTGAAAGTGTTTGCATCTTCTCATAATTAGGTCATCCCATTGAATGATTGTCTCTTTTCTTTCTGTGGGGTCTATGTAATATAACCCTACTATCATCAGCACTTTATTTACTTGGAGATGAATCCACACCCCTCAGTTGTGTTGACCAAGATAATGGAAGAATGCCATTATTATAAGTGTGTATTTCCAGTGTAACAAGAGTATGGAGAAACTGTATGGGTGGAATAGGATCAGCTTCAAGGAGCCATTGTCTTAAACTGTCTGATTCATTTGCCATTCTTGTAATTTATTATTATCCCATCATTTTTGGATACTCAGAAACTAAGGAATGGGGCAACACAGTCATAAAAGTTGAGGCTGTAGCCAAGAAAGAGAAGGAGAAGTGTTGGTGGTAGGCTGTGTGGGTTTTGTTTCATCATTGAAATACAGAAAGAGGTAAGTGCAGTGGACTAAGGAAGAGCCAGCAGCCTGTCCAGGAGGTAAAGGCTTTCTCAGGGAGATGGGGAGAAGTTTGAAGAAGAACTTTTCACAGTGGTGTCACTACAGGGTGCAGGGAATGCAGCCTGCACTGGGTGACACCCCAGAAGAGGTTGGGCTCTCCCTCAGCTGCCATCCCATCCTTCTCCTCATGAGGAGAACAAAAGGACAGCCCCAAGGGAAACCTAGCATACTCTCCCTAATGCTGCCCCCCTGTGCCATCCCATCCTTCTCTTCATGCAGAGAATGATCTGGCAGCCCCAAGGGAGGCTGAGCGTGCCGCCCCTGGAAGCCCTGTCCCCTGCACCAGGTGACACCAAGGGCAGGGATGCCACTGACTCTTCAGTAGGCTTTTCCCCAGGAGTTTCATGATCCTCAACCTACCTAGCCCCTTCATGGAGCACTTCTAGAACTGGGAGAGAGTCCTACATGTACTAGAAGGGGTCTGTCTGCCATACCTGTAAAGACTGTCAAGAAGAAGTCTCACCAACTCTAGAAAACAATTATAAGTCCCTGACTGGATATTCCAGGTGTGGTGGGTGATCCTCTATGGCCTGATTCTGCACAGTTTCACCCTCCTCCAATAGGTTTTATCATATGGAGACTTGAGATTGGAGGAGAACCTGATCCTGGCCTGTCTTACTCTCCTCCCAGCAGGTAGTCTTGGCAGGGGGAGTGCTTGGAAAGCCTTATTGCTACCATGATCCTGAGAGTGAAGAGAGTGTTAATTCTGGACTTTTAAAGATGCACAGTGGTTTTTGGACAAATAAACCTCTGTGGAATGGAATTCTTGGTTGTGCTTTATTCGTAAACAATGACTACTCCACTTGAAGGGGGAAATAATCCACAGATATAGATACAATACTTTATATTAATTTAAAGAGGGGAGGGGGAAGAAGAGCTAGCAGTCAAAATGTATGGGGTGTGCAGATGCGCGGCTCTGGGCTGCCCCAGGAAGCGGTAGATCAGGGCCACAACTACCTCACGCTGCAGCCCCAATCCTCCCTTTTGCTGCCCCCAAAAGAGCGGCAAAATGCCGCTCCTTTCAGGGGTGACAAAAGACCACCTAAGAGCTGGTGCACGGCTCTTCTTCGCCCTTTCCGGTGCAGTGCGTCAGAACGCTACGCCGAAAGGGCATCCTGATGCCCTGCACTGTGCATAACGGTGCACGGCATCAGGATGGTGTCACCGTGGGGTTGGGGCACCCGCCGTGTGGCTGCCCCACCCCAACTGTGCCTCCAGGCCAGCCCTTTGGGCTGGTCTGCAGAGACCCTTAGTGTCATGTTAAAAAATTATTTCATTAGTTTGTTTTGATTCGCAATAGCAATAGCACTTTACATTTCTGTACTGCTTCATAATTAACAAAGCACTCTCTATTGTCCCCAACAAGCTGGGCACTCATTTTACTGACCTAAGAAAGGATGGAAGGCTGAATCAACCTGGAGCCCAGTAGGATCGAACTCATAGCAGTACTGGCATTTAACCACTGCACCACCAGGGCTCCCTTCTGCCAGTTCCCAAGATCTGCCAGTGACTCTTTTCTAATACTATGCAAGACTGTGAAGCATTTCTGTTCTCTTTCTCTATGACCTATATCATTGGTAGGCAACCTTTCCCCTTTAAGTGCCGAGGGACTTCAGCTCCCAGAATCTCAGGAGCTATTGGTCAACATGGGACTATTGGCCAACATGGCTGAGGCTTCTGGGAGCTGAAGTCCCTCGGCCCTTAAAGGGGAAAGGTTGCCTACCCCTGGTCTATATAATATCGAGAATGCCTAGAATCTTTTTGCTTTTTAATCTCTCTCTCTCTCTCTTTCTCTCTTTTGGAAGTTTTTAGCTCTGTGATATCCTTATTGGGCTCAGCTGATCAGAATGGCACACATTATTTCATTTTTTCTTTTTAAATTTAATTATAATTTTTATTACAAGATAAAAACACACAGAAAAATTAACCTAAAAAGGAACAACATAAAACTACACATACATACATACATACATACATACATAATACTTACATCTATATAGAGAAAAAGAAAAAGAAAAAGAAAGAACAGAAAGAGAAAAGATTCTTCCCAAACTGTGCTGAGAGAGTAATCATCCGGAGTCTACTATAACTACTAATCCCAAATCCATTTAACATTGTGGGCATTAAAACTAACCAAAAAAGTGTACCATTTACCATTTTTTTTCTTTTTTGGGGTGGGATAAATACCTCTATCCCGAATATGTATTTAATTAACACTATCCGCTTAGTAACAAATACTTAAATGTATAAGGTTGTCAACATTAATATATGATTAAAATACTAGTAATTATTCTATTATATTTAAAAATTATTATATCTAATAATACTTTCTAAGTCAAAATCCATTCTTAAACATCAGTCCTACTTATCTTGACATATCCTGTGCTATTCTGTTAATGCAATACAACTTATCTGATTCTCAACATCCTTCCTGCCCATGCACTTTCTCCAAGGATTCCACATTTTATAAAAATCGGTTAACATGTTCTCTCTTAACAAATATGTTAACTTTTCTACAGATAAACCCTTCAAAATTTGGCACAGAGATCTTAGTACTTTTATTTGGCAAAAGAAAAGACCAAGGGTTAGATTAAAGATTCTACAGGACATTAAGGAGAGAGGAGGATTGGGAGTGCCAAACCTGAGATTATATTTTGAATCATGTTTTTTTTTTTTGTGGATTAAGGAATGGATACTTCTGAAAGATAACAAATTACTAGAGCTTGAAGGAGAAGGACTATATTTTGGATGGCATGTATTCTTGGGCTACGATAAACTAAAAGCTAACAAAGACTTTAATTCCCATTGTGTAAGGCAGGGGTAGGCAACCTGTCCCCTTTAAGGGCTGAGGGACTTCAGCACCCAGCCATGTTGGCCAATAGTCCCATGTTGGCCAATAGCTCCTGGGATTCTGGAAGCTGAAGTCCCTCGGCCCTTAAAGGGGAAAGGTTACCTACCCCTGGTGTAAGGAAAGCTTTATTCCATGTATGGAAAAGATATGAGGCTAGAATCATGAGCAAACTCTTTGGTTTTTGGTTTCCTCTTTGGTTTTCGTCCCAATAAGCAATTCAAAGAAAAGAAACAGCACAAGAGACAACATGGATAACTTACGAGCAACTGTTAAAAATAGATAGTAATGGAAAATATAGTTTAAAATCCGAAGAAGAACTAAATAAAGAGTGACATAAATGAAAATGGTTCCCATTTAGACAAATTCTAGAACATTATAAGACAGATACTAAATTATATGAAATTAGTGAAAGCAACACAGATTTTGATGAAGTAATCATAAATGGTACAAGTAAATGGATTACAAATTTTATGCAATACTCCTGAAATGGGATCTAGAGGAAAAGACAGTGAAAGAAAATATGGTATTGTGGGCAAAAAACATTGGACATCCATTGGAATTGGCTAAGTGGGAAAATACCTGGACTAAAGGAATGAAATATACCTTATCTCAGAGTCTAAGGGAGAACTATTACAAGTTGTATTTTAGATGGTATCTTACACCAGAGAAATTATCAAAAATTTGTAAAACTAAAAATAATTTATGTTGGAAGTGTGGAGAAAAACCCGGGACCCTCTACCATTGTTGGTGGACCATGTAAAACTATAAGAAATTATTGGATTAAAGTGCATGAAATAATAAGCTCCATCCTTCAGATAAAAATTCATTTCTGCCCAGAATTCTTTCTGCTTAACATGTGGGAGGATAAATTAGAGAAAAATCATGGAAAACTTCTTTTTTACCTGGTGACAATGGCTAAAATGACTCTAGCGCAAAAATGGAAATCTAAATATATTCCAAGTATAAAGGAATGGTTAAAAAATATATATATGATGTGATTGAAATGGACAAACTGACTCAATTTTTAAGATGGGAATACAAAAAGAAAACAACAGAAGAATGGAAGCCAGTGTTAGAATATTTAGAACAGATATGGGGGAAAATAGCTTTAATTGGTTTTGAGGATCACCCAAAGAAAATTGTAAATAACTCTGACCCAGTACGGAAAATGTAACTGGTGTAGAGGGAGATGAAAATAGATGAGGACACCTGAAGGAAGTAAACACTGAAAAAGATGAACGTTATATATGAGGTAATAATAAATCCAATACAAATGGAACATGGAATAACAAGATTAGGATTTTGTGATTTAAGATTTAAGATAGGCTAAAGCAAGGAAGCTTCTCTTTAGCTAGAAGTAGAAAAGAAGGCCAAATAAAGTACAATGAGCTAACCAGTATTAGTAAGAAGAAAGTTTAGAATGAAAGGATTGGAATGAAAGTAGAGCAGAACAATTGTCAGTTTGGTTGGAGATGGGTGGAATGGAAAGGAGTTGAAGGTGAAAGAAAGTTGAAGAAGGTAAGAGAATGTGGATGAAGGTGGGAGTATGTAGATAAGAGGAGAGAGATAGAGGTGTAAGTAGGAGGAGGTTAGAGAAGGGCAAGAAATGCAGACGTGTTGAATAGAAGGTTTAAGAAAGGATGGAGAGAAAGGAGAGATGAAAGGAAAGATACAGGAGAGTTAAATAAGTTGAGGGAAAGGTAGTAGAGTGGTTACTTTAATAAGAGAGTATAGAGAATAAGGAGAGTATAGAGGGAGTAAGAAAGAAAGAGAATGGAAGATTCAATGAAGCTGGATAGATAATTTGTATATTATTTATGTATTTTATGAATAAGGAATTCATAAGTAATTTTCTTAGATAATGTAAGTAGATGTTAGCTAACATGATAGATATGTTTGTTATCTGTAGGATTGAATATGTATTGTATTGTATATTGTATTGATTTATGTGAATGTTTTAAGTTTTTTGTCTTTGTTTTTATATATAATAACATATTTAATTAAAAAAAAACAAATATGTTAACTTTTCCATTTCATAAATATCAAGTACTTTCATTTTCCATTCTTCAACTGTGCGAATATCCTGCTTCCTCCAATATTTAGCATAGATTATTCTTGCTGCTATGATCAGCAAAAAAAGTAATTTTCCAAATTCTTTTTCAATTTCAATATTTACAATATTCAAAAGATATATTTTTAGGTCGAGGCAAACTTGTAAATTAGTAATTTCCCTAATTTCAGTGTTAATCTTCTTCCAATATTTTTTGACCAGTCCACAATTTCACCACATGTGCAAGTATGACCCCACTTCAACTTCACACTTCCAGCAAACTGGATTGCAACTCTTGTACATTTTAGATAGTCTGAGTGGTGTCAAGTACCAGCAAAACATTGATTTGTATAAATTTTCCCTTAGATCTACATTAATAGTATATTTTATTCTGCTTTTCCATATTTTTCCCCAATCATCCATTTGAATAACTTGATTTAGATCTCGGGCCCAGTTAATCATGTAATATTTCACAGAATTTTCCTCGAGTTCCCAATTTCTTATTAGATTATAAAATTTAGATACCATCTTTTTAGATTCTCCACCTAGGATTATTTCAAAATTTTTATTTGCCGGCCCAATTTGATCCATACAAAAATCCATCCTAAATCACTCCAACAATTGCCTATACATAAATCAATTAACGTTGTACCCTATTTGTGACAATTCTTCCTGTGTTTTGTACGTCATTCTACTCCCTTCAATTTTAATCAAGTCTTTATATCTCACCCACGACCCTTTGTTATATAAGCCCTTAATTAAGATGGCCTCAGGAGGTGATGACCACAGGGGTATTTTCGTACACCATTTTTTTGTGTATTTTGTCCAAACCCTCAAACATGCTTTACATATATAATGATTTTTAAAATTTCGATCGTGTTTAGTTTTATCATAGAATAGGTAGGCATGAAAGCCAAATTGAAGATCTTCCCCTTCCAATTCCAAGAACTTACTATTATCTAATTTGAACCAATCTTGCAACCAATCAAATATACAAGCATCAAAATACCAAGATAAATTTGGTAGGGCTAAGCCAACTTTCTCAACCGAACCTTGTAATTTTTTTAATTTAACCCTTGATTTTTTCTTATGCCAAATAAAATCCAAAATATCCTTATTCCAGCGCTTGAAAGGTTCTTCATTATCAATAACTGGAATATTCTGGAAATAAAACATCATTTTGGAAAGCACATTCATTTTAACCGCTGCGATCGTATCCATCCATGATAGATTTAAATTATTCCATCTTCTAAAATCATCTTTAATTTCTTTCCAGATTTTTTCATAATTATTTTTGAAAAGATCCGAATTTTTAGCAGTTAACCATATCCCTAGATATTTTACTTTATTCTCTTTTTTAAATCCAGAAATTGCTGTGATCATTTCTGTTTCTTTCTTTAGGAATATTTAATAACAGCATCACAGTTTTAACTTTATTGACTCGATAACCAGAAACTTCTCCATATTGTTTGAGGGTGGACATTATAGTTTCCGTATATCTGCCGGATTGGATATTGTTAAGACAACATCGTCAGCATACTCCCTTAGTTTATAATTCTGATTTTTAATTTCAGCCCCTCTTATTAATTTATCCTTCCTTATCTTATTAAGTAAGATTTCCAACGTAAGAATAAACAAAAGTGGGGCAAGGGGACAACCTTGCCTCACACCTTTACCAATATTAAACTTTGGTGTTTTTTCCCCATTAACCAAAATATGAGCCTCTTGTTTAGAATAAATTTTCACAATCCAATTCATAAAATTATCACCTATGCCAATTTTTTTCTAAGACTCCACACATGAAATTCCATCTAATGCTTTCTCCGCATCTAGAAAAACCAGAACGGCACACATTATTTCAAATGTGGCCCCATCATATTATATACTACTTTGCTAACATTCCTTAACATGGTGGTTTGTATTTTTCACTAGAGCTGTGCACTTAGTTAACATTTTCATAAAGCACAACAACCTCAAATATCTCTTTCTTGGCTAGTTGCTGCTAGTTCAGTCTTTATGTGTTAGCACAAAATCAGTAATTTTTGCTCCACTACCCATTCCTGAACTAATTGAATCAAGCAGAGACTGACATTAAATCTCTACAAAACCAGTTAATGTGTAACAATTCAGCAATCTAAATTACCAGATGATACCAGGGCCCTGTCTGTGTGAGCCAAATAAAACGGCCTCCCTCATCCTCTCAGCAGGAAGATTGGATGACTACAGCCCAAATGATGTCTGGCTTGCTCAGCACCAGGACTGGGGCATCCCACTCATCTCAGAATGGAGTAAAAAACCATATTACATGTTCTGGATCTTCCAGGAAGATCCAGACCCCATTGATCCAACACTGGGCAGCTGTTTAAAATGCATCTTGCCAAGTCACCCAGTACCACCACCAATCCTGCCAGTCACTTTCTCTGAGGTCCAAACAAGGTACCCAGCCATGTAATCATCACTGGGGGGCTTGTTCTGACATCCAAGCAAAGTGACCTGCAGCAACATCAGATACGCTGGGCAGCTGAACAGCAACATCATATATGCCAGGCAGTCCAACAGGGCACATGTTCAATCAGACACCTGGTGCCTAAATTCTAGGCCTAAATTCTAGGTGGGAGGATTGGGACAGCTCTGGGTCCAGGATAGCCAGGGCTGCACCTGGCCACTGCAGATAGGACCATGGAGAGCTTTCACTGCAGGGCTTGCTTAAACCATGGAAGAAAAGAGATGGAGGATATGTTTCTCTATTCTCTTTTGACATTAGTATCAGTATTAGATAAATGAGTTGAAAAGCCAGCTTGCTGTCATTAGTTTCCTCTTTCCCTCTCCTTCTCTGAGCATTGTGATGACCCACCAGTTGGACAGGGATGAGGTAACAAAGGAATCAGAAGCCAACTGGCTGTCTCAGATCCTCTACTACCACAATGGTTATTCTTATCCTCTTCCACCCAGGTCTAGCAAATGAACTGTCATTCCCAGGAGAAAGCCACCAGCAGTATCAGGCTTAGAGGTGATGAGAAGAGAGAAGAAAATTTAGGGGAATAGGAGCTCTCTTCTGAATATATTTTTCTAATGTTGTTTTTTCAGTTTGCAGTTAAGATGTCTAGAATCCTTATGAGCATCCCTAAGATCTGAAGCAGGCCCCTTCATAGTATTTGGCTGCTGCACCCTTCTCACAGAAGGAAGGAGACCCAATTCATCATTTCCACATGAAAGTAGATTTGATTTTATCTGCTTCATTCTCCACTTGGAACTCTGTTTCACTTTGCCACAAAGGATCAAAAGCAGAGAGCAGGTAAGCTTAGTGGACTGGCAAAGAAGCCAAGATTAATCCTTACATTTTTTAAAAAAAATGTACAGTTTTTGCTGCAGACAGGGAGTGGTGGGTGTAGTCCTTTTTAATGAGACCATATTTCTTCCCAGACAGCCTCATCCAAAATGATAATACCTGATATGACTCTTCTGTAAATGCTCCATACCCTTACCAATAAATACTTCATTGTCTGCATTACTTTTAAGTTTATAACATAGTAGCTAAAGAAGGGAAGAAGACAGAATATTTGTTCTTTGTTTAGACTTCAGTATTTCTGTTGTGTTCATCATTGTTAGGAAATGTAATATAAATTAATCTTTCTCTCTTACACACACACTATTTCGTATACTGCTTTGTGTGTGTGTGTTTCCCCCTCCCACCTAAGATAATCTGTTGTACAAAACCCAGGCAGAACCCAGAATACCCCCCCATACACACAATTTAAAAATTATTTTGTGTCTTTTTTTTTTTTGCACTTGAAAGAGAAAGAACAAGGAAGTTAAGAAGAACTGACATTTGCAATATGATTGTATTAGTTCAACAGACCTTTTTTCTTTTTTTTGATTAAATTTTGTTTGAACTTTTATAGTATTTTGTATGTCTATATTTTTAATAATAAAAATTAATAATAAAAAATACTATGTGTATGTGTGTGTTTTCTAAGCAGAAAATCTGTTGTTAGTGCTCTTAGCTCAAAATCCAATTGGTAGTGCCAACTAGAGCAGACCAATCAAATGGTAGGATTTCTATAGCTCTTGCATCACTATTCAACAACTAATTCAGTGCATTTAGCCTGGTTGGTACTAACAATAGGATGCAGGCCATGCAAATAACGAAACAAGTAATGTTGGAATGTTTTTGGCTAAGCAAACTTAAAATTTGTATAGAATCAATGTGCTACTACTCTGCTGTATCACTCATAGGAGTTTATCACATGGGGAGTCCCGTGCAGAAACGCTGCTTTAAATTGAAAAAAAAAAAAAAAAAACGCAAAAGCAGAAGCAATTTATCAACAGGATTTCCCCATGTGATAAACTCCAGCGCAGTTAAAAGGAGGTTAATCCGAGCAGAAATTAGACGAAAACTGCTTCTTTTTACTTTCTGGATCTTCCGAAAGTAAAAAGAAACAGTTTTTGTCTAATTTCTGTTTGGATCAACCTCCTTTTAACAGCGAAGTTATCTGAAAAAACACCCACTTTTGTGGGTTTTGTTTAATTTAAAGCCCTGTTTCCGCACGGGATTTCCCCTGTGTGATAAACTCCATAGAGAACCAACCATTTGAAACTGGGAGGAATCAGTATTCTTTGTGAAATAATGCTTGAAAATTAAGCATATTTACATGTTTACACCTTTCTATTCACCAAATTATTTGCTTATGAAGATCAAGCAATTTTTCCAAGGTGTTTCTCCAAGTTGTGAAAGACTTCTATTTGTCATAGTATGTGATTTCTCGCCTATGCTGTCTTGCATTTAATATGGGTTTGTGTGTGTGTGTGTGTGTGTGTGCATGTGTGTGCATGACTGTGTGACTGGTTCCTAGTGGGTTTAAATTGCAGGACTGGTTGCATAAGCATATATTTCTAAGGAAGGGAAAACAATTATAGAGAAAATTCCCCTTAACAACTAGGTTGATCCTTAGTACCTATTGTTTGTTTATGCTCCAAATCACTAACATGTATTAAATCAAAATTGCACAACTTTGTTTGAGGTTGTTGTTTGTATTAGAATATGGATGGGTTATACAGTCAAAGGTGAAATGTAGAGATTTGTGTGTGGAATTTCCCTCATGAGAATAACATCTAGAAAAACAAAGTGAATCTAACACCAGATGGCCAAGAAGTCATAAATATGAACTTTCCCAAAGGTACAACTCATAGACGCAGATTTTGTTATGGGAAGCAAGATATATCAAAAAGGTAAACAATACAGCAACATCATTAGGGCTGGGAAAGGAGTCACATGGGGGATGATGGACAGCAAGAGGCTGGGTTAATATATACCATATAAGCATTATCCAATCAGCATAAGGTTAACACCCAGAAGGTGGAGTATGGGAAGGGCCTAGAAAATCCTTTGATTAAGAATGTTTATAATTCAAGATGTGAGTGTGTGTGTGCCTGTCTGGCAGCAGTGATATTAACCATGGAGCTAGGTGTTAGCTTGTAGCTGTTAGTATGTTTATACTGCTTTTATAATGTAACTCCTGGATCTGGAAACATGGATCTGTAACTTCTTTTTAACTTTCAACTGAAATAAGTTGGGATCCTATGCTTTTGGGATTGTTAAAGATGTGATCTTTCATGGCTGAACTGGACAAGTTCATCACAATGGATTTTACTTATCTATCTTATTTTTTCTTTTATATGCATTAATAAAACTATACTTTTGGACTTTACAATGTGTCTTCTTGACTAAGGAAGACAAGATCCTAAAGAAGGGAAGCTGAGCCAGTTGGTGGTAAGAGATACAAAGTGGCTGTGGATCACAGCAGCCAGCTTGTCCTGGAGATTCTGCTGGGTGCCAAAGAGCATCACTGCAACACCCATCATCCACACACTGACACTTTGTTGTTGCCTTGGATCTCTGCTTCACCAGTGAGACTCTACTGTTTGCCATACTGAGGCCTTGACTCATTGGGTGTTGTCAACCATTGAACACAGCTACCCTGCCAATCTGGACTATAAGAGCAGCACTGCTGTGGGGCATGGGGTCTCTGGCAGGTGCAACACCAAAGGAGAGGTGACCCCTTTGGGGGAGCCTCCTCTTAGAGGAGACACAAAGGTGAGTGCCTGTCTTTTTACCAGACAGATGGGAGGGGTTGCTACCTGCTTTTAAAACCTACCCATTATTTTTAGTTGTTTTGAAGAGCAAGGCCTTTGTTTGCCTAGCAAAGAGAAATGTGTTTTCCACAGAAGGAAGGTGGTGAACAGATTCAAGGAACTGACCTGGAGTTGTGCAGGACAGAGAGAGATATGGGGTTGGTGGTTGTGGTTACAATGCAACAGATTGATGGCTGTCTCCAAACTGGTAGTCTCAATAGCCTTGTTGACAGTCTCCCTTGTCTTGAAAATGCTGTTGTTGAATGCAAGACCAGTGAATGGGAAAACAACAACTATACAGGATTTGATTGTGAGATCTGCCAGAGAGGCTGTTCAGTTCTACCATGTTCACAGGTATAGTGGTGACAACATGAGAGAGAGTTTTATAAGTGGCTGCCCCTAGACTTTGGAACTCTCTCCCTAGAGTGTCTAGGGAATGGCTTCCTCCTTGTCCTTGCATCAAATAAAATGCTTTAAAAAAGGCGAATAAACTTTCAGAACTTTTAGTTTAACTATATTTGTACATTTGTAAGCTGCCTTGATTTCCAATCTTGAAGGAAAAGGAAGTGTATAGATGACGATAATGATGATGACAACAACATAATACTGCCTGATGGTTGTGGAGTTACATGTGCACAAACACACACCTCTTTTCTTGCTGGGAAGGAGTGGAGAAAATTCTTTGCAGTCTCATCCCCAGATATTCTCACACAAATGATTATTTTTATATCAGAAAGAGCAGTCTATATGGGATTTATAAGAAACAAAAGGGGGGTTTGTTGGGTATGTCAGAACAACAGTGGGGGCTGCAGACTACCAACTTTATCGCATGTCATTTTAAATTGACTCAAGCGTCCTGGGCTGCAGGTGGGAGTCGGGATGGAGTCGGAGATTATCACAAGCTGAATTGCCAGCTGCCATCAGCTTGAGTCCGAGTCGGCTCAGCCAGCACTTTTTAGAAACTGGGATGCTTTCTGGCTTCTAAAAAGCGCCGGCTGAGCCCTGCTGGGACCTGGGCTGATGGCGGCTGGTGATTTGGCGACGATTTAGCATGCAATAATCCCCGCCTCCATCCCGCCTCCTGGCTGCAGCCCAGAAGGCTTGATTCGATTTTAAATGACATGTGATAAAGTTGTATGTACCACTGTATTAAATAAACATTCTACACAGACTTCCAGTAAAAGAATAGACAGACCCTGTTTCATGGGAGCTTATGCTGCAACACATTGGTTGGTTTTCGAGGTGCCACAAGGCTCTTTTGATAGTCATTGGCATTAGCCATTGTGAAATGAGTAATGCTAATAATGTCAGTGACATTCTGACAGAATTAAATAAGGAAAACCTTATTCATGCACACCAGTGGCATTTGATTGTGTAGAAGAGGCAGCATGCCTAGTAATGCAGCCCTCTGTCTTTGTTCTTCTCTTGCGTCTGTTACTAAGTATGATTGATCTGTATTCGCAGAAATGTCACAGAGCTCAGTTTTGTTAATGAGAGACAGCCTGAACATCCCAATATATCCCTTACTGATTGCTAAGCAAATGCAAACAGTACAGGGAGACCTTTGTAGGACAGGAATATTGGAATACTGTGTGAGCAAATGTCTCTGCTTAAACCTCTTAGTGCCTTATGGCATACTGTAGTCATGTAGATTTAGTGGCTGCCAGCATTAGATGAGACTTTCAGTTTAACTTTAATTGGCAGTGGGCAAAAATATATCTCAAACCATTGGATTTAGGCTGAGTGAAGTCAGCGGAACAATGTGTGGGTGCGTGTGTACCTTCAAGTTGCCTGTCAGTTTATGGCAACCCAACAAATTTCATAGGGTTTTCTTAGTTAACTCAACAGAACCTGAGGAGGGAATTTATCTCTAATGAGCATGATGGTTATAAATGCACCTAGTTATTTATAGCTTCTCTGTCTACAATTATAACAATTCACTTATTCACATAGCCTATTATTATTAATTAACAGAATCACAAATCTCCAGTTCCTCATTACTCCCTTTTCCTTGCAAACAATCAATAAGGGGGTTTAGATCTTTAAAACCTATCCTTAACAACCTTCCTCTAATCTGATCAATCATTATATCCATTTATCCTATATTTATGAACTTCAACAGCCATAGAAATCATCCATAGCTCTTTCCAGTAAAACAATCTATGTATATCTGCTCCATATAATTTCTACACACATTTCTCTTCCCATAAATATCTATAGTCCCTTTTGATGTTCTAAATAATTTTCTAACAATAACACATAATTTTATCTAAATTTTATGTATTTTTATTAATCCAGCTATATATTATAGCCAGGATACCCTATAGCAACTAGACATCATTTTATTTTAAAAAATCACTTTATAAGCATTCTCTTTAGTCATAACATAATCCAAACTTCAGTCACTTTAAACACATATTTCCCATTAAACCATCAGTACATTATCACCAGAGTTCTTAACCCATTTCAAAACTTTAGTTTCATCTTCACGTTATATTTAACTCTTGTTTTTTCCTCATGCCTTACAAACCTGGGAGCTTCCCTTGCAATTGCTTAAGTGGAACATCAATTATCAAATTATCAAAACAGATATTGTTTGAGATATAAACCTAACTCTAAGCACAACCTTCTTTTCCAGGTCAAAAATTCTCCCTATCAATAGCAGGTTCAATCACTACCACCCAAGCAGATCTTTCTTAATTCCATTCCAAATTTTCACATAATTGTTTCTAAACAAGGTTACATCCACTTTCATCTAAATATCATTCCCATATTCAGCTTTTCCCCCCTCAAGCTTCAAATCTGATCCATTCATTTACTTAGATTGATCTTTCATCATCATTTTGATTTTTTAATTCATCAAAACTAGATTGGCCAGATCTGTTTCCTTTTCCTGGCTTATGCCCAGACTTTCCACTTTATCTTCAAAATCCTCAATCAGTTGGTTCACAGCTTGTTTAAATTCCTTGACCTCATTTTTCGAATCTTCCTTCAGTTTCTTTTTCAAATCCATACATTCATTTCTCAAAAACCTCATCTCACCCAAAAACATCAGTAAAATTTCTGAAGAAGGCTCCATCTTCTGTACATCCAGCAATTACAGAGTTAAAAGTAGAAGGTGAGTCTCTGTTTTGGAGCCTGATGCTAGTTCTCAGTCTTACAAGCAAACCATCCACTTTCTCATGGAAAGATGACCTCATTATTCAATTATATTAGTATTCTCAAGATAATGAATAAGAAAATAAGATACTGAAAATAAGAAACCTTTTGTCTTTTCAAACTACTATCTGTTCTATGCATTACATTATTTTCTTAAATCACATCTTGTTAATTTTTTGCTTCCTTTTTATCTTGGCATCTATAAATAGTTCCTCTCCACCCATAGATCTTATTGCAGAAAGAAGGAAGCTCACTGAAATTGATTTCACTGCCAGGAGGAGGAACTCATTTTATTTGTAAATTATGTCATTAAAGGTGATTAAGAAAGTGGAGAATTCATAGTTTCAGTGTCCTTTTAGGACTCACTTAGCAGCCTGAGCTTGGTGTTTCTCCATGGGCTCCCCCACTGCATGAAACTCACTCCTGATTGTTGCAAATTCAGTGGTTTCCTCATGAGAAGCAGCAATCCTGAGCATGAGTGGGCAATCTCATGCTCTCTTCCTTATCTGGAGAGAGTTCTGCCAGCTAATTAGTTGTTGATTAGCCAGCTATTCTGCTACTTTGCTTCCTCTGCTTTGGAGCACAAAGCAGAAATATCAATCTGCCATGGTCTCCACCTAGAAGTATTCCCATTTGAAAGTCCTTCACATCTATTCTAGTTTCTTTTGACACTTCCCATTCATCCTCCTAATTGGAATGGTTTTAAATTGTATCTTCGGTATCTCACTTAAAAAAAGAGTATATAATAAAATACATATAAACAAAACAAAACTCCTCCTTTCTGGTCTACGTGTCCTGACCCTCTGTGATGTAAATTGATGCTCTAAGGGATTTTTTCCACCTCTTCTCTCTATGCCAGTCCTCTTTCAGTTCTTTCCTAAAATGAAATTAGATTAGATCAGCACATGGTTCTGCCAGCTAATTCATTGTTTCTACAATAAAGCTTTTAGTTTGTTTCTCCAAGTCATTGGTGTCCTTTCTCCTTATTCAGGATCTCTTACCACTGCATGCACTCTCTATCAAAGAAGCTTTATCACTGTTTTGTACTTCAGTATGGCCACTAACAGCAGTTGTCATGATATATCAACAGTAGTAGCTCCTTTTGCTATTTGAGGTGGGAGGAGAAACACTGTTGTCCCTTTAGCATTACCTTCCTAGCTAATGCCTGTGTTTCCCACTCTACCTTTCCTCTGCAGCTTCAACTTTGTCTACTTACCCCAAATACTTACTTTTCCTGTAAACTGTCAATCATGACCAAGATATCTTTACACAAAGTGCTAACACTTTTACACTTTGCATGCACAGCCCAGGGAAGATATTGAGGATTAGTAGGACACCTACCATATATGGAGTGTGAAAGCCCAGAGATGCAAGCAGGTTTCAGGAAAGGAAGAGGCACTAGGGATCACATTGCAAAGATATGATGGATAATGGAGTGCACCAGGGATTATAGAAGAAAATATGCATGTGTCTTATTGATTACAGCAAAGCCTTTGACTGCGTAGATTATGAAAAGCTATGGTTTGCACTTAGAGATATGAGAGTGCCAGAACGTCTGATTGTCTTGATGTGTAACCTGTACTCAGGACAAAAGGCTGCTGTCAGAATATAATACTTAGAAACAGAATGGTTCCTATTTGGCAAAACAGTCAGACAAGGCTGCATACTATGGAGCCCTCGTGGCACAGTGGTTAAATGTTGGTACTGCTGTAATGTGACTTATGACATGTGTTATATTTTTCAGGATGACAGATTTTGGAACTGCTGAAACTGTGGGGTTTAACATATGCTATGGAAACTAGAAACACTGAAGTTACTTTGGAAATAAATGATATTAAATACAGAGTAAACATAGAGATAGATTGGGAAAAATCCCACCAAATGCCACTTGGAGTGTGTGTAAGTAGATGGATGAATGGGTGTGTGATTGAGAGCTCTTGATACTTAAAATGATTGTCTTATTTGTTATGTCTTAATAAATGTTACATGAATAGTGTCTAAACCCAGATCTGGTTTCCCACGTGTCTTTGTTGAAAATCCTATAATCTAGGGTGGCTAAATTTCTCTCTGGATTAAAAGAACAACAGAGAACCTCTGTTCATGACACTGCAGCCACAAGGTTGTGAGTTAGGTCCCAGGCCTCCAAGTTTGACTCAGCCTTCCATCTTTTTGTAGGTTGGTAAAATGAGTACTCAGCTTGTTGAAGGCAATTGGCTTACAGATTGTAAACTGAGATTGCAGACTTCACTGATAAGAGGTATAAAAATGTAAATGCTATTGCTAAGTGCATACTATCAACCTATTTATTCAATCTGTATGAAGAAAATATGATATGCACAGCAGGCTTAGACTGAGAAGCAAGAGAAGTGAAAATAGGAGGAAGAAACATGAGCAACCGAAGATATGCAGATGGCACAATATATTTATATTAGCAGAAATAAAGACCTATTCAGGCTGAAGAAGGTCAAGGAAGAAAGTGCCAAGGGTGAATTAATGCTGAACATTTAGAAAACAAAAGGCCACAGAAGATCTACAATAATTCACCATAAACAATGAGGAAATTAAAATGGTCAAAGAGTTCCCATAGTCAAAGAGTTCAAATAATGATCACAATGGAGACTGTAGATAAGATAAGAAATCTGAAGAAGACAAGGATTGGGAAGGACAGCTATGAAAGAACTGGACAATAACATAAAGTGTAAATACATAACTGTGAACACTAAAGTACAACCAAAAAAATAATGTGACAACCAAAAAAATAATGATGTTCTGTTTGGAGTTTGACATAAAGTCTACTTTGCATCTAGGCCAGGAGTAGGCAACCTTTCCCCTTTAAGGGCCGAGGGACTTCAGTTCCCAGAATCCCAGGAGCTATTGGCCAACATGGGACTATTGGCCAACATGGCTGAGGCTTCTGGGAGCTGAAGTCCCTCGGCCCTTAAAGGGGAAAGGTTGCCTACCCCTGGTCTAAGCCACTGTATTCCCCATCACCATGTACAGGATCACCACGTACAGGTGTGAGCACTGAACAGTGAAAAGAAACTGATAGGAAGAAAAGCAAGTCATTTGAGATGTGGTGCTAGATAAAAATACCGTGGACAGCCAATAATAATAATAATAATAATAATAATAATAATAAATTTTATTTCTAACCCGCCCCTCTGCTTCAGCAACCAGGGCGGCATACAACAGGTTAAAACTGATACAGATTGAAACATTCCATCAACCAATCCCTAACCCTCCCACCCCTTAAAACTAAATTAAACTAATGCAGATTTAAAATGGCACATAAATATTATATAAAACCAACTTGGGGCAACAGCCAATAGCAGCAAGGAGGGACAGGTGAGCAACCACCTCCGGTGAGCTGGGAGGTTATTCCGGGAAGGCCTGCCGGAAGAGATCCATCTTGACTGCTTTTTTTTATTGCTATCAAGAGTGGTAATAAGACAGATCTCGTCTGGCAGGTCATTCCATAGTCTGGGA
>CM034703.1:51263340-51311544 GCA_020142125.1 Phrynosoma platyrhinos
AACCACTCTTCTGCTGGGAGTAAGCCCCACTGAACTCAGTGGCACCTACTTCTAAATAGATACCCATATGATTACATTATTTGTTGTATATCTGGGATTATGTCCCACTGAACCAAACAAAATTTGATTCTAAATAAACATGCACAGGATTGTGATGTGATTTTGTATTTACTATCTTTTTACTGCATGCATTTTGTGAAAATGCACCCCACCCCCCATTGTTTTGGAATTAGCCTATGCAATCCACACAATGCCTTCAGTCTGTTTGGTTGCAGGTTTAAGGTGCTTGTGTTTGGTAAATTGTCTAGATTTTAAAATGAGGACAGTGTTATTTTGCCTTTAATAGTTCTGTAGAAGATGGAATTTCAGCAGGTGTAGCATGAGTTTGCTGAAATTCCTTCTTCTACAGGACTATAAAAGTTTCAGAAACCTGTCCTCTTTTCCCTTAGGCCACCTTAATTTTCCCAGCAGCTATATTTGTACTGGGGCATTCATTCAATGTTATTTTTGGATAAAAAAATGGAGTCTGTCCTAGATTTCTTCTTCTATACCTGCTGGAATTGAATGAACTAAAGACAACCCAAAATTATGTAGTCCTCCTGGAGAAAGACTAATATCAGAATATTATTATCATTGCAATGGGATGATAAATCTTCTTGCAAAAGCATATATAAAATGCTGTATATAGCACCTTTGAATTATATAGAATGGGGTTGATCACTTGTGGTTTCAGCTACAAATAAGGTTATAGTAGACAATCTCTTTTCCTCCATGCTAAAACCAAGGCAGTTGAGGGTACAATGCAATGTAGATACTACTATGTGACTGCTCTTTGAAAGGAAGCCAATATACAGCTTCATGGTGTTGACATGCCCTAATTTAGTATTTGAGTAGGTAACCAGTGGAGTAGTCTTTGCAGTGGAACTACAAATGTGTTTTCACAGAACTGGAGAAAATTTAGCACTGCTCTGCCATTGACTATGCCTAAGTAGCCTCTATTCTTACTTGATTGAAATTTTGTTCTTCATTTCTTTCTCAATAATTAGAGCAGTTTTCATTGCCTTTTTCATAAAAACTTACCATTACCATAAATTGTGAACAAAGAAAACAAAGGCTCTATTTTATCACTGATGTGTGTATAATTACCCTGTTTTGCTTGTTTTTCATATTCATATAGATGTGCCAGAGCTAACATTTGCATGAATTTCATTGTCTATAAATCAGAAGTAGTGCCTTATCAGAAACTTTGTAATGTTAAAACTACAATTTATTTAATGTATTTTTTTTACCTGTGCATCTGCAGCTGTATTTTCTTAAACTCTAGAAGTTAGCATGTCATTTTTCAATGGGCAAGTTGTTTGGCACATCAAGTGCTCTTACTAGTCTGCTTTTAAGTTTGTCTCTGTATCTAGAAATTTTCTTTTTGCAATTGAAAAATGGAACCTTAACAAGTTTTAATGACCCCCACTAAAGCAATCTGGGGCTTTTTCATTTGATGTGTAGATATTTACCAACTCTATGAAGGAGAATACTTAGGGCTAGAAACCAGTGCTGATCCTATGTTTATTCATTCCTCTAAACAGTTTGCAGTGCCACCATACTATCCTGTTTTCTGGAATTTCATGGACCAGTTGTCATTCTTAGGGGGGAAGCAGACGGTGCTTTGCGCCGTCTTGGAGGCAAAGAAAGGGAGGGGCAGCCTCACTCTGGGTGCCCCAACCCCTTCCCGAACACACCATTGGAGCGCCCGTCGCTCCACATGACTGGCGCTCTGACAACATACTTCTGCCACAGCGTCTGCACAGGCTGCGGTGGAAGAGACGCCGAAGGTGCACCCAACTCCTCTTGCGGCACACCTTTGGTGCCTTGTGGAAGGAGTGCTATTTTAGTGCTCCTTCCAGGGCCCAAAAAGAAGTGGATTGGGGCTGAGGAGTGCGGATACCTCGGCCCCATTCCATAGCTTCTTGTGGCAGCCTACAGCCTCCTGTCTGCTTTAGGCCCTTAGTGCCTGTTTGCAGATGTGATCAATAGATGATGGACAACTTGGATTGAATCAAGGCATAGACTGAGTAAGCTCCTGAGCTATGAATAAAGGATTTGTAAAAGATTCTAAACATGTTCTCAATATTTTTCTGGAGCTTGCCTGGGCTGTAGGCAACTGACTGGCTGCTGAAAAAAAGGCTTTGAATAGATGGGTGTATTGCTTTGTATTGGTGTGTTTTTAAATGGCTTAATACAATAGTGTTTTGCTATTAGAATGTGTTCAATCACATGCTACTATTATAGTATTTTGCATTTTTTCTATGTACATATTTTAATATTCTTGTAAGGATCTTTAGAGTCTCAGATTAGGAGTAGGAAATAAATTTAAACATTAAAGAAAATAATAGCTGTATTAGTTATTACAATTAAGAAGCAATTCAGATCCATCTTCCTTTCCAGCTGTAAACACTAAAAATATATTGTGTTGAAAGGGTGTTGGAAGATCTTTGCATTCTTCCCCCCCTTTTTTTTGGATAGACAGGGATTCCTGCTTGCCAACTCCTCCCTCCCTCTCTCTCATTAAAACTAACCACGTGACTTAGGGGCTAAGCAGACGGCACTTTGCGCTGTCTTCAGAGCAAGGAAGGGGAGGGGCAGCCACATGCTGGGTGCCCCAACCCCTTTCCGAAGATGTCATCGGAGTGCCGGACCCTCCGCATGTCCAGCACTCTGAGGATGCCTATCCGCTGCAGTGTCCACACACACTGCGGCAGAAAAGGCGCCGAAGGTGCGCTGGCAGCCTTTTGCGGTGCACCTTTGGCAATTTGTGGAAGGAGCACTATTTACTGCTCCTTCCTGGGGCGGTGAAGCTGCGCCACGGGGCCAAGGAATGCGGATGCCTCAGCCCCGATCCCCAGCTTCCTGGGGAGGCCCTGTGCTGCCCGTGCTTCCCCCCTTTGTCTGGAGTTACTGCACTGGAGAATCCTTTCCAGAATATGCAAAAATTGGACTGTTTTTGACTAGCCTTCCAAAATATTACTCTCCAATAATTAATGCTTTGCAAGTTAAAGGAAATGTTTCTTTGCAAGATGCTATTGCTCAAGCTGTTGAATTTCAAAATAGGCAGAACGTAATGGAAGGCAACTATACTGCAAAAACAACAGACAAAGAATTAGCTCAATTTGCTGTAGAGGATTTGAAAAAGGCCTTCATTTCTCCCAGGTTAAATAGAAATAATGGGCCTTTGCAGACTGCCAGAAATAGTGCAAATTGAGTCCACTATAAGGGTTAGGGTTAGTACTAGGGAATCATGGGAATTGTTTTTCCCCCCCTGAGACATTGAGCCTTCTCTGTCAGAGAGCTCTGGTGCCATAATAAAATACAGTTCTCATGATTCCTTAACCCTAACCCTAACTCTAACCCTTAAAGTGGACTCAATTTGCACTATTTTTAGCAGTCTGCAAAGACCCAATGTTAACAAGTCAAAGCCAAGAGCTGAGCTGCAAAAGCTGCAAAGACAGGGGCTGAACTCCAAAAACAACTTTAAGAAAGGAGCCTTTAACCCTAAACAGAAATCTTCCAGTCATATTGATATTGGTTTCATTCATGAAAAATTATCTCAAATTACTGGAGATAAATATAAAAATCAACTTTTCATTGATTATAGAGCCAGTGCAAAGAGTAAAGACTGATTTGTTGATTTTGATGCAAATGTAACTTTTCCTGTCTATCTTGCTAAGAAGTTTTTGCAAAGGGAAAAGGGACTGCCATTTTGCAAACAAAACTTGGTCCTGACAGAATAGGAACCTTACAAATGCCTGATGCTTACTATGTACTAGATTTTCAAGCCTCCTTTTACAGTCTGTGAACCACAACTTCAAGAAGCAGCCATGTCAGTTTCAGAAAGCAAACCTGCTTTAGTTTTCATGGCAAAAGTTTGATTTTTAGAGTAGACTTAGGATCTCATGGCTGTTATCAGATGCAGATTTTGCATTCATCTGCAAACAGTGTGATCCAATATAGTCACAAAGACTGTTCAACTTTATGGCTTTGAGACTGGCAATCAAGGGCTTGCAAGAGACTTTAAATTCAAAGCATGCTCCAATAATGAAAAATGTGTAGAATGCTTGAAAGCAAAGGCTCTAAGAGCTCCACACCTTCCAGTTAGGGCCTCGGCAGATGGCTAATAGAGCCGTCTTCCGGGCCCAGAAGAGGAGGGGCAGCCGCACAAGTGGCGCCCCTTCCCCCTCCTGAGGTTGCCCTCGGAGTCGCCGGCCGTTCGCACGGCCGGCGCTCTGGGGATGACCTCACGCTGCGGCAACCGCACGCGCTGCGGCGTTTGAGTCAGGGAAAGTGCGCCCGCCGCTTTTAGGGCGCACTTTCCCTGAAATCTAAAAGGAGCGCCAATTTGGAGCTCCTTTTAGATTCGCCGGAGGTGCGCCGCGGTGCGGAGGTTGAGCTCCGCCGGCGCTCTGACCCGCGGCGCACGGGAAGCTCCCGTCTGCTTCCCCCCTTACAAGCCATTGGATCTTTTACATGCTGATCTTTCTAGAGCAATAAATCAAAAGTCAGCAGGAGGTAACTCTTACTTTGATTATTATTGATGATTTCAGCAGATACACATACACTTACCTTCTCAGAGAGAAGAGTCAAGCATTTCAAAAATTGGAAAGTTCCAAAATGGTGCCTGCTGATGTGTGCATGCATGTGCGAGCACGGGGCACCATCCAAAATGGCACCCCACACTTGCGTATGCATGTGCACCGCGACAGTGGTAGTGCGCATGCGCATGCACCACCATGGCCTGGGGGGCATCAGGGGATAGGGGGACCAGCCCCACCCCAAAAATAGTTGCCGACCCCTGCTCTAACTCTAACCCTGTGCAGGTACAATGGCCAAAGCTGAAGTCTCCATACAGTAGGAGCCACACTGTATGCCAAGGCATGACCTACTAGGCATCCCTGTGCAGGTTCATCAGGCTTAGTTGCCAAGGATACAGTAGTAGCTGTATGTCGAGTCATGACGTTTTAGGCATCCCTGCACAGGTTCAATGGCCTAAGCAGCCGACTCTGTACAGTGACAGCTACACAGTATGCCAGGTCATGGTGCATTCCGTGCAGGAGGTAAAAGTGACAAGTGTGTGTGACTGTCCTTACCTGAGTGGCATCCCTCAGGTACACTCTCTGTGACAGGAGCAGCTTCTCCATGGTGAGAGCAAACTCCACCAATGTGTCTTGTGGCACAATCCGCTCTGACAGGTCTCACTTCTGGGTCCTCCAAGTCATCACTGCCATTTTGCATGAATGCATTTGCAGCAGGGACCATGGCGGAGACTCCTGTGGCTGTGTATTACAGGCTGAGTACCAGTGCGGACCACTCGATTGCCGTGGCATCCATGATTTCTCTACAGCATATAGTGCACAGGTCCTTAGCAATGCCGACATTTCTGTTAAAGGGGCCGTGTTGTATCTGCGCACATGCGCATGCACAGCAGAGAATGAAAAATTAAAGCCACTGCTGCCGGCCCGTGCGGTTACTGCATTCCTATTTGGGGCAACCTCGAGTCTGGCAGTGTGGTTGAAGAGACTTCACTGCAGCCTCGGAAAAGCTGCATTAACTGGCCCCCAGTGCAATTGCTCTTTCCCCATTTAGAGCAACCTCAGGGCACACAGTGAGGTGGCTGTAGTTTGGGGAAAAGGCAAATTCAGATCACCCTTTCCTTCCCATCTACATAGCCCCATAGTTAGTCAAAGGGCCTTTTCAGACTGCCAGAAATAGTGCAAATTGAGTCCACTTTAAGGGTTAGGGTTAGGATTAGGATTAGGGAATCATGGGAAGTGTATTTTATTGTGGCACCAGAGCTCTCTGACAGAAAAGGCACAATGTCTCAGAAAAACAACAACAATTCCCATTATTCCCTAGCACTAACCCTAACCCTTAAAGTGGACTCAATTTGTACTATTTCTGGCAGTCTGCAAAGGCCCACAGTCACTCTTCTGCTACTCCGATAATTTAAAGCCAAACTCCAACAGGCTTGGCTTTCAGATTTTGATATTTAAATATTTTTGTTTCCTTACCAAAGGCTAAAGCCTTAGGAAACTTAAATCACCTCACAAAGGGTGTAAACACAGATTTATGTTTGCATACAACCCAAATCTACATTAAACCACAGTGAGGTACACTTAAATCCATTGAAGTCAATGGATTTAAGCATATTAACTATGTTTGAACTGTATTGGGCCTAGAATAATAATAAGAGCCCTCCCTGCATTCCATCTGATGTCATCTGGGGGAGAGACAACATGCCCAGCACTATTGGGTCTAGAATAAGATGAAGAGCCCTCCCTCCACTCCATCTGATGTCATCTGGGGGAGAGAAAACATGCCCAGCACCATTGGGTCTAGAATAAGATGAAGAGCCCTCCTTCCACTCCATCTGATGTCATCTGGGGGAGAGAAAACATGCCCAGCACCATTGGGCCTAGAATAAGATGAAAAGCCCTCCTTCCACTCCATCTGATGTCAACTGGGGGAGAGACAACATGCCCAGCACCATTGGGCCTAGAATAAGAAGAACAGCCCTCCCTCCATTCCATCTGATGTCATCTGGGGGAGAGACAACATGCCCAGCACCATTGGGCCTAGAATAAGAAGAGCCCTTACTTCTTAAAGGACAGGTGGGATTCAGGATTTTTATGTTCTGTTTAGATTGTATTAATATATCTTTTTGGACATTTTAATATTGTAAGTCTCCCCGATTGCTCTGCAGAGGGGCAGGATATAAATAAATATTGTTGTTGTTGTCATTTTCAGGCATGCATATTGTTTCTATGCATGTTTACTTGGAGGATCTGTGAACAGAATGTGTTTAAAGGAATTTTAAAATGGTAATAGCTATGTTGGGGTTCCAACTGTATTTGAACCTTAGGGTAGGGTAATTTAGGGTAGCTCTTTCCCTTATTACAGTCACCTACTTGAAGTTTTATCCACCTGTCCCAGGGAGTGCAATTCCAACTGCAAAAATAATGCAGGGAAAACATTTAAGCACCTCAGAGCTATGGCTCTGATGTAAATCCTGCCCAACCATTGCTATGGACATTTTAAAAATCAAGGCAAGATCTTGTCTGTAGATCTCTTGTGTCATGTCTGTTTTGGCCCCTGATCAGACAGCTGTCGGGTAATTTTTCTTTTCCTGCTTTGGCCATTATATAGCATCCTTTCCCTTTGAGTTCTTTGAAATAATTTACATGTGCTAGTACAGTTGCCAAAGTAAAGTCTCGTGAATAAAAGAAAAATGCTGACCACATTCCCTCCCCAACTTATTTTTCCACCTTAACCATTCAGTAATAAATAGTTTACGTTAGATTCCACATAAACTGTTGTATAAATGAGAAAATGGTTTGACTGTCTGATCTTACTATCTTCCAGTGTATTTCATATCTTTACCCCTTGATGCTTCATTTAATACATATATCACTGCTTTAGGGTAAGCCCTTGGGTTTGCAAGTCAATTACAGTAAATCATAAATAATTGGTATTCACCACTCCAATAGCAATTTCACACCATGGCTAAGCCCTGTTATGTTTTCCCCCAAAGGGTTTCAAGTACCTTGGAATATTTATCCCATCGTCCATACAAGCTATTTCAAAATGACTCATTTTCTGAATGTTAAGTATTCTGGCATTCTATGATTTTTCTCTTTTTCCCACTTAACATTTCTCATGAGACTAAAATATAGTAAAATTCCCTCAGTTTTTGAAAAGGGTGGATTTTAATTGATGGCCAAAGAGAGATTTTACAGCATAGACTCAAATGATGTTTAGACTCAAATGATGGTAATACATTCCTACACAGCACCTCTTTAATAGTTTCTTTATAATGGTTTCAAAAGTGTACTAGTCTACATAACTCTTACAGTATTTAACAAGTTTTCTTTAATAAAGCCACTGGAAATATTTTTCTATGCTATTTCAGTTCTCTGGCATACAGCATTTGTACACACTATTCACTTCCAGAATGGTGAAATAATCCCTGCAAACATGCTTATTTTGAACATGTAGGGTTGAGCTGTCAAAAGCCACAAATACATAGTGCCAAACCTAGATTGTTCATGATTTCCTGATGTTGATTGGGAAGTAGTGCTCAAAATGTTTTTGGGATCCCTTTACAGGTCTATGATAACTGAATCCATTGGTTAATTAGGTAATCACAGCATGACTAAAAGTGGGTTCCTCTATTGGTGGAACATTAAAAAGAAGTGGTTAGGAACACTAAGGCAGTATGTTCAAATCATGTGTGATAAGTCAGCAAAAACCATTAATGAATAAAATAAAACATAGTACTAGGGAATGTCTGCATTACACATTTGTGCTGGTTTTATCATATGTAACCCCCCCCCCCAAAAATCTTGGAAATTGTAGTTTAGTGTAGCTGCTAGGAATGAAAATTCAACAATGATACCACTATATTCATTTTGAAAACCCATGGCAGAACATTATCTTGGCCTCCAGAGCTGGTTTAGTGGATGGGAGGGGGAGATGCAGTGGAGAGGCAATCATCCCTTTCCTAGATGGTGTCTGCATGGGTCAAGATACTCTAGGAGCATCCCAGAGTATCCTGGCCCCAGAGTTTACCCAACTTCCCAATGTTACCTGGGGCCTTCTATTGTGAAACAGGGTGACTATTTGCATGGACATCCCACTGCATTGCCCAGCATGGCTATGGCAGTGGCAAATCCCTCACTCTGACATCAGGTGCCCAGCTTTGATTACATGGGTGGGTGCCTTGTTTGCTCACGGCAAGTGACTACTGAGGTGATGGGCAGCACAGTGGAATATATTGTATACAGCTGTCCAGCATTGCAACAGAGGGCTCTGGATCTTCCTTGAAGAACTGGAGCAACTAGTGAGTTTATTTAATCTGTTACAAGGTGAGTATACCCTGGGTTTGGTGCTAAATGGGCTGGATGTCATTCAGACTGTTTGCATTAGACTCAGGGATTGGCCACTGTGGGGGGAAGCAGATGGGAGGTACGGGGCCACCCCAGGAAGCTGCAGATTGGGGCTGAGGCATCTGCATTCCTCGGCCCTGCAGTGCAGCTTCGCCACCCCAGGAAGGAGAGCTAAAATAGCTCTCCTTCCACATATCACCGAAGGTGCGCCACAAAAGGCTGCAGGCACACCTTCGGCGCCTCTTCTGCTGCAGCGTGTGCGGACACTGCAGCAGAAAGGCATCCTTGGAGCGCCGGCCATGCGGAGGGCCGGCTGCTCCAGTGACATCTTCAGAAAGAGGTTGGGGTGCCCAGCGTGTGGCTGCCCCTCCCCTTCCTTGCCCTGAAGACTGCACTTTGCCTCGTCTGCTTAGCCCCTGTGTTATCCTGACTCCCCACTGAGAGGACTGGAGAGGGGAGGCTGTTTTCTTTGGCCTGTGCAGACAGGGCCTTAGTTCCTATAATGTTCCAACAGTGGAAGTCCACTACTGGATCTTGCTCTATGGAAAATCTTCAAGACTCTATTCTCTATACATTTTCCAATGTTGCTTAGAGAGGATAAATTGCTGTTAAGTGAACATATTCACCATGTTGATATGTCTAGGGATTGAGTCAATGGGGCAAGCAGATAAAGCATGGACTGGGTTCCATTGCTTCAGGAGCTGATAAGAGGGCCTGAATCTAAAAAGCTCAAAATTATTGTTTTGTTTCTGAAAAGACTGAGAACTCAATGCATTTTGATTACTGCAGCCACCCATAGTTTCTACAATAATTTCTGTGTTTTCAGATTTACATTGTTGGGCTAAAGAGGTCTGTACACTTTGCCTGCTCCAAGCAAGATGTACAGCCTGCATTTAATTCCTGGATAAATTAGAGTGGTACCAGGCCTCACTTTGAAACTACTACTTTCTTCTCTGTGGACATTTGACTTGCTGTCTAAGTACACCCTTGGGTTTGTAAGTAGATTAGAAATAATTGAAATTAATTCACCAATAGCAATTTCACATCATGGCTCTTATGCTTTTTCTCAAAGTGTTTTACAGTAAGTATTTTTGAAAGCAGTGACTTTAAAAGATTGATAAAAGGAAAAGTGTCCTGTACTTATGCCCCCCAAAATTAATTTCTACTGAAAATCTGAATGTGGCCTAAGTCTGTTGGCATTATCATATACAGGGTTACTATTCAAAACTGGGCTGTGTGGAATGCTAAAATGTAATGCATCTGTGAATCCAAATGTGAGGAAAAACTCTTGCATTTGCCCTCTCCAAATTAAAGTTCCAAGAGAGACAGCTTTTCTTTGAAAATATAAGCTGGAATCAGTCAGATTTAGCTTTTATTCGATCCATGAAGCTATCAGAAAGGCATTGCTATCAGAAATACTTTTTATCAATGAGTCAATTAGATTAGCTGAACAACTCAGGGGGAAAAGCACTTTGTTTCTTTCTCTTTTCAGAACTTAGATTGTGTAGAATGAAGTCAGCAAAAACAAATCTTCTCTGAGACTTCAGTCTGAGGAAGAGAGATTTGAGGTCTGTCACCACTAGCAGGAGATAATCTTGTAGTGTAGCAGGAAGAAAGTGCTTTAGCTACAGATGAAAGAGGAACACCTGCTGTGAAGCATTATACAAATGTTGAAGATGCTGGAAAGATGCCAGGGCTCCTTGGATATACAGAAGGGAGCTGCAAGACACATAGCTGCACTCCCACTGGGTGGTTAAAAGAAAACCATTGAAGAATTCTGCCAAGTACAACTACAGTAAGTGTCATGAAATGGGTCAGAATACAAGACCATTCATATACTGTATTTATGACACCCACTGGCTTGCCTTCATTCAAAGTACAATTTAATAACCGTCTGAGATAATAACTTGAGGAAAGCCAATTTTTTAAATCCCTATTACACTACAAAACTGTATCAATTTAGTTTCACTTTAACTGTGATTCCCCCCCCCCCATGGGAAACTATAATTTGACAAAATGCTAAGATTTATTTGGTGCATCTCACTAGCCTCCCATGTTTAGAAAGAAAACAATCAGAGTTTAGAACTGGGGAAAAAGAATGTGTGTTGTGCCACTGGTAGAATCAATACATCCTTGTCAGCAACAAAGAGCACATGCCATAGCATATAGTAGAGCAAGCAGCTAATTCTATTCTTTCTCTTTTCCCCAAAGTACTCAAACATATTTTTTCTCTATCCAGTTAAAGGGGACAGGAAGGTTATTTATATATTATATAACATCATGCTGTTCTTCAGGACATCCTGTCTCCATTCCACTTTTCACACTCAGGATATGTTTTTCAAGCCTTTGCCAAACTCTTTCCATTCACACTATGCACTTTTAGGACTCTGGGTAATCTGCAGATTTGTGGTGTTAGGAGCCTTCATGAAGTAACATTTATGGATAGAGGTAAAAAATAAAAAAGGTGAACAGTGGGAAGCAGAAAAGCACATCGAAAAACAATCTGAAAAAAGGTAGCAGCAAATGCTAGAATGAAAACGATTGAGTCATTTTTCAGTAACACTTGTATGCCTAAATGGATACCCAGTCCTAACTTTTGAACGTTCAGTAGAAGCAAAGGGAAACCAATAATTTAATAAATGAACCAAGAACACAGGTTCAGATGGGACATTACTCTGACTAATGCTTGGATCTAAAGTGGACTGTCTGTGAAAGCTTATGCTAGAAATTTATTTCCTGTCAGTCTCAAAGGTGCTACTGGATTTTTGATATCTTGATACCTTTTAAAGAAAGAATATGATGTGTGTAAATGTGTTTGCAAATTTCCTGTTTCTTGTCTTTTTAAAAATTGCACTCATGTACCATTTGGATGAGAAAATGGACACACGGTAACAATTCCTTTTTAAAATTCCTGAAAAAGAAAGTAGGGGGGAAAGAGAGGGAGGGCCAATAAGGCAATGCCATGGCATCCTCAAGAAAACAGAAAGCAGATTAAGGATGGAAGATTTTGTCTTCTGTTATAGTGGATTGATCTTTAATGTATATTCTGTTAGACATCCTGTCAGAATCATATCAGTGAACAAAGGGGATACTTCCTGAGGCCAGATGTCAGTCATTCAAGGTTGCATGCACCATTCAAACTGGAGATTACTCCTTATTTTTCTGTGGTCTCACTGTTATTCTTCTTGTGTGTAAATCTGAGGGGGGATTGCTAATAGGTTAAATCTGATATTTTCTGAAGAAAACACCCTTTGAAGAACAGTGAGCCCCCAAAATAAGTAATATGTGATGGAATTAAATAGTAGTATCTGTAGGGGTTAATGCATTATATTGAAAATTAAAATAATTTCAATGGTAAGAGTCTTCCACAAGCTGTTCTTGGGCATATCACTGGTATTTATTTCATATTTATTTAATGGAATAATGTTAATGTTCACGGAGCTACTGTTCTACTAAAATCAAATGAAATTATTTTTCTTTCACTTCTGAGAAACTAATTGGGCCAAGGCTCATACTTTATGGAGGAAGATCAAAAATAAATGGATTTAAACTGTAAATTTGAACAGTTTTTCCTCAATTTCTGCATGCACAAATATCATGTTTATCTGATAGTGTCACAGATGTTACTGATTATTTTGAAACTAAATATGTGCTTAGTCCATAAAAAAAAAAAAACCTGTTCTTTATATGATGAATCAGAATCTCCAGATGCACTTTTTGATGAGACATATAACAAATTAACAGAAAACATAAAGATTTATGAAATAACTAGCTGAAGGATAAATCTGAAAATGTTACTTTACATTTACTGCATTTCTAAGCCCAGTACTTATACATGTAGCTTATAGTGATAGTCTAGGTTGGTATCTGATAAAAAAAATTCTTTCTCTATTTATTTCAGTATGTACATCCCGCATTCTATCACAAGATCTCAGAGTGGCATACTAAATGTAAACAATAAGGAATAATTTGGTCTAAAAGCATACTTAACAATTTAAAAGTCAAATCAAGTAAAAATAATATAAAACCATATACTGGTACAGATTTGGGCAAATGTAGTTAGACCTCATATGTTTTGATAAAAGCAAACAAACAAACATGTTTTAACTGGCATGAAGCCAATAATTGCACAGTTGTGCCTTCAGTGGCATTCCACCACCAGGTTGCCACAAGAGAGAAGGCCCATATCCTGGTGGGATACAGAAGAGGGACCTTCCATCAAAATTACTTAATAGTGAGAGCTTTTCCTTTAAGCATCATGGTCCGAGCACATGAACAACTGTGGCCACATTATCCCAGGAAAGGTCATAGCCGGTGTGCCAGTAAAAGTTGGCCTCAGATAATTAAAGTCGCAGAGTCTGCCTGGGCCTCCATTAACAGAGAGGGATCAAGGAATTATGCCAAGCTTCACACTTGATCCTTAGGTTGAGGCACCTCAGTTCCTAGAACTAAAGCATGAAATATACAGAGTCTTATCAGGATTCAACCTCAGGTTATTGACCCTTGTCTAGCCTGTTACAGCTTCCCAGCACTTCTCCAGCTAACTCCAATGACGTACTATCAGCATTTTGTTGGCAGCCTACACCAAACCTCATTACCTTAACTAGTGGCTTCATATATATTCAATAACATTGAGGGATAGGATGAAACCTGTTGGCACTTTACAGCTTAATCCCTATGTATTACTCTTTGGAACCTGTTCTGTGGATAGAAGTACCCCCATAACATAGTGCTTCCCACTGCCATCATGCAGAGCCAGTCCAGTAAGATGTCATACAGGGGTTGCAGACTGCCAGAAATAGTGCAAATTGAGTCCACTTTTAGGGTTAGGGTTAGTGCTAGGGAATCATGGGAATTGTTTTTTTTTTTTTGGGGGGGGGACATTGAGCCTTCTCTGTCAGAGAGCTCTGGTGCCACAATAAACTCCAGTCCCCATGATTCCCTAACCCTAACCCTAACCCTAAAAGTGGACTGAATTTGCACTATTTCTGGCAGTCTGCAACCCCCCATAGTTAGAGTTGCTGGAAGCTGCTGAGAGTTCTAGGAAGACCAACAAACAGCACCCCCTTGCTTTTAATCAATATTGGTCATGAGTCAGGGCAAGTAGGACAGTTTCAGTAGTATATCCACTTTTTTTCTTCAGGATAGGATGTACTACAATCTCTTTCAAAGTGGCAGTAACCTCCACCTGATATAATGAGGCATTTACCACCCCCTGGGCCCACCCACTCAATCCAGATACATTGGATCTTGTTAGCTGGCAAGTTCAAGCTTACATGTGGTGGGCTCCACATTTCTTGTATCTAATCCCAATAGGCTTTTCAGCACTTGGAATAAATTTACTATGTAGGGTATTGAGGTTGAAAATGTTTCAGGCAAAGTAAGGTTTGTTTGAGCAATCTCAGTGATGAATAATGGGCACAACGAAGAGTCCTCACTAATCTTCACTTGCACTTGATTCAAGATCTATGTTATCTGCATTCTGTCTGTAAGTAATTCTGTTTGATTGCCTGTGGGTCTATAAATTAAGGGGACATGTGCTCCACAGCACTACACTGTTATTTGGGACAATCACATTAATGGACTTGTCAATCTCACTATTCCATAGTGAGATCTAAACATCAACTGAATTGCCAGCCCTGTCATAATTCTATAATTCTCCTTCAGATTGTGTAAAACTGTGGGAGTAGGGTATCTTAATCCATAATCCACTGTATGCCCACCAGCAAAATGCAAGTCTAGGATCAGGTTTACATGTGTGAGGTCAATAATTTATTGAGACAGCCACATGTTTGTCATGATAGCTAGATTGTCACAAGAGGGCCCTGTCAGGACAGCCTCAGGATAGATGCTGGAGTGCTCTAAATCTTCAGTCCTAGGCATCTCCACCTCCACCTCACCTCATGGAGCTCAGGTAGGGAGACTGTTGGACAACAGCATGCCTTTTCTGTCTTTTTGGCTCAACAAGAGGTACAAATTCTCAAAAAACAAACAGACTGATTTCCTGATGAGAAGGACAGAATGCTTAAGGGTGGCAACTCCTCTCCCCCAAACCTTTAGGTTAGGCTGGTGTGGCAACTACTCTACTGTTGAACAAAGCTGGGAAAGGTCCACTTAACTCACAGTAATGCATACTAGGCTGGCTCTTTCATTTAGAGCTAAGTTAGGAATGGTGATTGTTTTATTGTAGATCAACCTGGCATTCAATTACAGCACCAGAATCCCCAGAACAATACCTCTATTCAATATTAGCACTGATTGGAGCATTGTGTCCCTTCACTCAAACACAGGTACAAATGCAATATACAGAGTACATAGAGACAAGGTGCCAATGTAACCACATTCCCCATACAGTGGGTCATTGGAATCTGCTGGGTTTGGCTCCAGAACCCTCTGTGAATATGAAAAATCTATGGATGCTCAAGTTCCATCATACAATGCCATTTTACTATGTCATACAATGATATAGTAAAATGGTATCCCTTATATAAAATAACAAAATCAAGGCTTTCTTTTTGGAATTTTTATATTTTTGGAATGTTTTCAAGCAGTGAACAGTTAAACCCATGGATAAAGAATCCATGATGTGGTGGGCCAACTGTAAGTCAGATATTCAAAGGATTCCCCTCTAGAACCAACTGCCTTGCAGCTTGAGTGTCTAGAAAACACAGGGATTGACCAGTGATTTCATTCAGTAAGGCATTCCATCTTGCCTCACACCAACCATGGTTCTCAGCTCTTGACATTACTCCTACCTCTCACTCAGGGACACTCTTAAGGTCTGTGTCTGCATATGTTCTCCACATGTCATGTGAAGGAGGAGCAGCTCCACCTCAGTGTCTTCCTAAAGTGGCAACATGCTGATAATGGCCCGATTTGTTTTATATATCCTCACTACACATAGTGGTGAAAGCCCTGCAGTGGAAGAAACAGATGATCCCAATCAGCAAGTCAGTCCTAGGGCAACTTGTGCTCTCCAGCTATTGTTGGATAGCAATTCTCATGCTATTTTACCACTGGCGGTGCTGGCTGGGAATAATGGGTATGGCAGCCCAGTAACATTTGGAGGGCAACAAGTTGCCTTGTGTTAGTAGTCATACATAACTATGCTCTCTCCTTCTCCTGCCATTGCCTATAAACTTCAAAGGATTTGATGGTGCAGATATAATTTGAGGTGAACTGGCAGACTAGACAACAGATGTGGGACTCACATAAGTTTGTCAGAATGGGACAACAGAGGATTAATCTGGACTGTTCCTGCCAAATTAGGACAGTTGGAGGGTTTATCTTCCACTGTAGTGAACACTATGCATTTGTTATACTGCTGGTAATATTGATTCATTCTTCATTAATGTGTCCTATGTGACTTACTTCTCATTTAACTACAATTGCCATACATGACTTGGGCATTCAAACAATGTGTCCATCTGTAAATTGTAGCAGACATGTTAATGCAAATACATACATGGGCTGGTGCATGTAGTAAGCACACTTAAATTAGATGGAAGAATCTCAGTCAAGTCAGGGAGGTGCTTCTAACATGAAACAATATTGGTTGTACAACTAAGAAAGAACTTAGAAATGCTCTAATGTGTGCCCATGGAGTTCCTCTTCAAATAATAAATGCATTTTATGCTGTTTGTTGTTAATTGCCTTTGAGTTGATGTCAACTCATGGCGACCCTGTGAATCTACAAGACTCCCTATTCTCTACTGCCCATACCCTCTCTGATTGAGTCTAACTATTTGGCATGCAGTCTTCCTCTCTTTCTACTGCTTTTGAGTTTTCCCAGCATTATTGTCTTTTTTAATGAGCCATGCTTTCTCATGATGTGGCCAAGGTATGATAACCTCAGTTTCATCATCTTGACTTCCAAGGATAGTTCAGGCTTGATCTGCTTTATGATCCATTTGTTTATCTTTTTAGCTATCCACAGTATCCTCAGCACTCTTCTCCAGCATCATATCTCAAAGGAGTTGATCTTCCTTCTGTCTGCTTTCTTCACTGTCCACCTCTCACATCTGTACATGGTAATGGAGAATACCATGGCTTGGACAATTCTGTCTTTAGTGCTCAGTTGTATATCTTTACATTTTAGGATCTTGTCTAGTTTTTTCATAGCTGTCCTTCACATTCCTAGTCTTCTTATTTCTTGACTGTAGTCTCTGTTCTGATCAGTGTTTGATCCAAGGTATGGGAGATCTTTATTTTGATTTCCTCATTATCTAGGTTATGCAAATCCTCCATTGTCATTATTTTTGTGGTTTTTTATGTTTGGCAGTAAGCCTGCCTTTGTACTTTCTTCTTTAAGTTTCTTTAATAATTGTTCCAAGTGTGTGATGTTTTCTACTTGTAGTATGGCATCATCTGCATATCTTAGAACAGGGGACGGCAACCTTTTTTGCCGATGGGCCGGGGGGGGGAATGGCATTGGGGGCTGGTGTGAATTTTGAAAAACAAAATGGCAGCCGCCGGCCCCCTGTGGTGTACACGCATGTGAAGGATGGTGCCCCCCTCAGGAGGGCTCCCTCGGCTGTTCTGGGCCTCCGAGAGGCCCAGCGCTGCCGCGGGTGCCCCCCAGGAGGCTTCCTTTGGGCCACTGTGAGGCTCCTCCAGGCGCCATTTTGGATTCAAAAATGGTGCCCCAGAGGAGCCCTTTGGCTGTGAAAGGCCACGAAAGGCTGCGGCAAGGCGGCAGCAGTAGGATAGGGCAGGGGCTGGTCTGAAGGCCTCCATGGGCCACATCCAGCCTGCGGGCCGTAGGTTGCCAACCCCTGTCTTAGAATCTTGGCATTCCTTCCTCCTATCATCACTCCTCCTTCCTCTACTTCTAAACCTGCTTTTTGTATGATATTTTCTATATACAAGTTGAAAAAATAGGGTAATAAAATGCAGCCTTGCCTGACCCCTTTACCAATTGGGAACCATTCTCCATATTTGTTCCAACAGCCTCTTGTCCTATGTAAAAATATTTTCATCAGGGAGTCAAGCAGACCAGCAGCTTGGAGTGATCTATGGCTACTCCAATGCCAATTGCTCTACATTTGGCATGGGACTGTGGCAACCAGATGCTGAGATCTTGAGGCTGGCTGTTGCTGCAATTTCCAACAAACTGCCAGCAACTTTTTTGGCAATCCTTTTGTGACTGGGTTTAGGTTGCTCTAGGCGGCCACAGTGTAACTTAGGTGGTCCTGATCTGGGGGTGTGAGTCATCTGTACGCTACCCCCCAGATCAGACTGAAGGTGGCTCTTTCGGCCCATCTGTTTCAGGCCAGGAATGTCAAATGTTTATGCTGTACCAACTGCTAATGGGAAATTCCTAACATTGGTTTTATCAGGCTGGCTGATTTATTCAGTTCATTCCCTCTGTAAGGCATTTCCTCTGTATGTACATGTACGCTTATAGACAGCATCTAGATCAGTTTGCTTCCACAGACTAAACTAAAATATCCTCCTATCTGTATATGTATGTATATTATGTCTAACATTATGAAGGGATCCTTTGGTATTTGGTTTTCAAACAGAGCATAATCAGTATCTATATATCTATATATCTATATGCTCTAGTTTGGGAATTTAAAAAGAAACAACAGAAATGCTGTGACCTGAAAAGGGGTGTGTGTGTGTGTGTGTGTGTGTGAGAGAGAGAGAGATTTTTAATGCACTGTGTTATTTACAACAGAAGCCTCCCATTTTCAAAAGATTGAGCTAGTCCTGATTGTCTCAGTCTGAATAAATCATAACATGATCCTGAGAACTTGGCAAGAACATCAATGATTTTATGTCTGGCATCATACACTGGCTGCATGTAGAGAGAATGAAAAGATTTTTTTCTTTACCTTGCCTCATTAGTCATTTGCAGCAATGCATGCATTACCACATGCATCTAGTCTTCAGCTCCCAAGACAAAGAGAAATCCAGAAATGTCATAAAATTCATGCATTCCTTGCTGTGCTACTGATTATCTTGTGGAAAGCTAGTAAGAGGCTGAGTCCTGCTGAAAAGTGCATCTATAAATTGTAAAGTGCATCTATTAGTCTGCATATTAATATTGTATGTCAGTAGAACCCTTTAAAAAAACAATTAATCAAGGGGTGACCTTCATTTGTCACAGCCTTAGCTTTAGCCTACAAATCATTATGCAGGATGAAACAATGGTTCCTTTGCCAAAGCAATGTCCACAGATGCTTTTCAATTAGCTGCTAGAAGCGGCTACTCTATGCTAAAGAGTAATGTGATTAAATCAATTAGATCTGTTTGGGGACTTCCCTTCTGGTACACAGAGTTAGGGGTGACTATCTTCAGTGACAAAACAAACAAACAAACAAAATAAAAACACAAAACTTTAAATCACAGCTCAAGAAGGATGGGGAGGCATCTACAGATATTTCTTATGCAAACAATTTGTACAGATATGCTACATAGCTGTTCCCTGAGCATTTTTAAAGAGAATGAAAAATAGTCTTATGGGACAGGTCTGTCAGTTACTATTCTATCTGAAAACTAAATGAAATGTCTGGCTGTCCCATTTTGGAAAAAAGAATGTTGAACTAGATCAGTAATAATATCCATAGCGGTGCAACTCCTGTGATCCTTCAAAATTGGCTGTGGTGGCTAAAGTCTGTAATTTGAAAATATGAAGTAATTTGAAGAGTCACACATTTTCATTTCTGAACTGAACTAGAAAGGTAACCTATGTTTATTTTAACCAGGTGGGCAAGTGAGTTTATTTTTCCATTTGGCCACCTGCTGAAGTGTTCTATGTCCAAAAAGGGTGTGGTCTAAGGGGGAGTAGGTGGGGCTTAGGAAATTTTTGCATAGATATTTTTTTACAAAATAATATAAGCCAACTTAAAATATATTTAAAATGATAAATAAAACATTGTTTTCATATAATTGCACAGAATACAGTTGGTACTCCACATTTGCTGAAGTTAGGGGCACAGGACCCCCCGTGAAAGTGAAAAAACTACAAATTAAAACTGCCATTTTTTAAAATCCTGAGAGAACATCTCTCTGGAAAATGTAGGTCCTCCAGCACAACTCTATGGTCAACATCTGCTAGACATTGAGCATGGAATTGCACCTGATCGTGGCACCATCGTGGCATCTGATGGAAATTGACCACAGTCTCACTGGAGGACCTAGACATTACTAGAGAAAACATATTAATCAAATATGTGAATAATAAAATGCTCAAAAATTAAGGCCACAAATCTGGATGAGGGACTGTATGCATTTTGCTATAATAAATATTAGTATTAAGAAAGAAAATTCCACTAATGCTACTGAGAATTAATTGTTATTTGAAAAGATTACTTTATTGTGTTACTTGTATCAATTACCATTGATTTAGGACTAGCATTCTTATTATAGAATAAATTAAGTTCATTGTAGAGTTATTTTATTTCATTATATCATCATTATTTAATTGTATTTTAAGGGGGTGGGATTATGGGATATGGATGTATATTTTAAAGTTGTAAGCCGCCCTGGTTGCATTACGCAGAGGGGCAGGATAACAACAACAACAACAACAACAACAACAACAACAGAATAAATAACAGAATTATAAAATAATTTTTAATTCACTTAAATGAACATACTATGATAGAGTTGCATAGAATGCATCAAGAGCATCAGAGGGAATAAACTGGAAGTTTCCCATTCCAGTTGACTCTGGAAGCACTTTGAAATGCTTGCCAAACCACAGTTTCTGCTAGACTGGTAACTGATAGCATGATTGACTGGAGTGGCCAGCTAGGCTATGTGGTTTGTATTTAGATTGATAACTGATTATGGGGCTATGCAGATGGGGAAAAAGGGGTGCTTTGAAGGTGACTTGTAGGTGTAGCCTTTAGACAACGCATGCCTAAAAGTCTTCAGGAAAGCACCCTCTAGCTGTCGTATGCCGAGAAAAGCCGCCCAAAAAAGGAGCTGCTTTTTTCCTCTCCTTTGGTGAAGATGCGCACCTTCACATGTGTATATATGCAGCAACACTGATCCACCAGAAAATGTCCATATAAATGCACTGTTGCAATTGACTCAGCAATCCAGAGTGTGCACCCTATGATGCAAGCTTTAATTTAAAGTGCCCTATGCTTACAGGTGTGGATGCACTGACGCAGGCACACTTGAATATTAGAACCCTAACCCTAACTGTAATCTTATGCATGCACCCTAGTAACTGTCCTCTGTATTCTGCTGGATGTATGCTTGCTGTCAGTATGTACAACAATTTGCATGAAAGAGGCTTTTGTGACCTCTTCTGTGCAGGTGTGCATAAGACCTGCACACCACTTCCTGGCATGATTGGGGGAGGGGCTCCTGAAGTAATGTTTGCCCATGTGTCCTGTTGATCATGCCCTTTGCATGACCACCAGCTACATGTATCAAGTCTGTCCACACAAACCTCCCTTGCATGTACCTCTCCCCTCCCCACTGATCTGTGTGGGACATGTTTTGTGGAGGATGATGGAGTGTCTTTTCAGTTGACAAACCCGTTCCTTCACCCCAAGGGTGGCACGTTAAATATTAAAAAAAAGCTTCCTCTGGAGAAGTGGCTAAGACTATTTCAGGAAAAAAAATCTGCTTATATTTATACCAACTTGTAGAAGAGCCTTTCTAATATGGTGATTTTTAAATTCAGCATGTAAAAGTTAAGATACATGCTGAATTTAAAAAATCACTGGATTAGGCTCTTCTATATGGGTTTGGTATAAATATAAGCAGAAACATTCCTAAGATATTAACCATCTCATAACAGGAAGCATTTTTTTAAATGAAAAAATGGGTTAACAATTGGAGATTTCTTTTTAAAAAATTGTACTTTGTAAAAGAATCTGGAAGTTTAAATCAAGAGAGATATTTGTTAAGGAAGGTAAAGATCTTAAATGGTTTGTCTATCCTACCAAATTGGTTTACTTATCATTCCAAAGATAGCCATGTCACTCAAATCTTAAATCAGTTCCATGTGCCAAGTGTCTCTCACCTCTAAGCAATATCCATTTCTTCAGCCCATTCAAAACAACAAGACTCATAATACAATTTAATAAAGTGCGCCCTTGGGATCTGCTGGGGTTTGGTTCCTGGAACCTCTGTGGATACCAGAATCTGTGGATGTTCAAATCCCATTAGATAAAATGGACAATAAAATTGTCCCTTATATAAAATGGCAAAAGCAAGATTTGCATTTTGGAATATATATATATATATATATATATATATATATATAAGCTGTGTATGCTTGAATTTGAGGATAAGGATACCCTTATTTAAGTTTGACTGAAAGAATTTCCCCAGTTCTTGTTTACATTATTGAAATGTTTCCATCTGCAGAAGTAGATATTCATTCAGTTTCCATCTGAACTGTGTTTGCTCCATTTTCAGAAACATTGTGGTGGGATTATTGCCTGAAAAATGTTTTGATAGACTGTCTACCTTCTTTACTAAGGGCCTCAGCAGATGGCTTAAAAAGCCGTCCTCGGGGCAAGGAAGGGGAGGGGCAGCCACACGCTCGGCGCCCCTTCCTCCTCCCGAGGTTGTCCTTGGAGTCACCAGCCCTCCGCACAGCCGGCGCTCTGAGGACAACCTTCCGCCTCAGTGTCCAGACACGCTGCGGCAGAACAGTCAGCGAAAGTGCGCCACAAGCTTTTGCGGCGCCCTTTTGCTGACTTGTGCCCTATGCTTACAGGGCATCCCACGGCCGCCAGTCTGCTTAGGCCCTAAGTTAGCCATATTATTAGAAATCTCAGCAAGATTTGTTAAGAGGAGGTTTGCCATTGCCTTCCTCTGAGGATGAATGTGACTAGTCCAAACTCACTCAGTGGATTTTCATGACTGAGCAAGGATATGAACCATGGTCTCCCAAATCCTAGTACATTACGCAAACCACTATTCCATACTGGTTCTCTTGGTCTTCCTAGTGGTCTTAGGCAAAAGCAAACTGTTGCATTTTCTGCTAGCTTGTGTGTTCTTCCTCATTAATAACTTCTGCCATCCTAACCACACTCTGATGCTGTTTAGCCATATGTGTCCTAGTTTTCATCTGTTAAATACTGGAGGATATACAGTTGCCCCTATATATACCCTGCAACTAAATCCTTGATGTTTTGATTATGGAGTATCAGATTGGTATAAAAAGACCAGAAATTACTGCATACCGTAATTATATTTCTCTAAAGCATAGTTGGTGGTAATGGATTTAGAAGGATTTAACAAGCCAAAAGTTTGCTGCTTTATTCATCATGTTATAAAAGAGTCTCAAGAATTTTTACTTGGTACCAGGGGGATTTGCAGAATGTAGTAAAATCATATTGACATTAACTGTAAAGGTTAATGAAACATTTTTACAACAGCAACAAAGTTCAAACAAAGTACTTCTCTACCTTATACAAACTTATACATAAATACCTGTCATACTATAAAATGTGCTTGTCAAATAAAACTCATAGGGAATAGCAAAGTGTTTTTATTACAGATTGGTGACATGATTTTAAGATTTTCAACTTTATATCTACATGGCTCACTACACTATACTGAGAACATTAAGAAAAAATTGGCAACTTAATTCACTGAAAATAAGTAACTCAGAAAGAACTCCATGGGTATTTTTCAGGGTTTTTTTTTTGTTAACAAAGGGAGGAGGTGAGGTAAACTAGTTAAAGGGCAGCACTAATCACTTCCTCCTAGATCAACCAGAAATAAATATAGCCAAGCTGGAGAATGTAGACACAAAGTGGCATAGTTGTTCCCAGACTTTGGCCCTCCATGTATTTTGGATTTCAACTCCCAGAAGCAGTGTTTGATTGAACAGTTAGCTATTGGCCATACGAATTTTTGGGTATGTCAGCTTTCCCTATCAGTACACCAGTTAGGCTTCTCTTCTTTCATTCTTTTCTCTGTTGATTGCAAAGCCCGGGAAATTCTAAAACAAAAGATTTGGGATATTAGCGCTCAAACAGATATAGCTGCGATGGCTGGCTGTAAATCTTTATTTTGACTAGAGAAAAATAAAACATTTTTGGCCTAGAAAAATATCTTAGACTACAGTTAACATAAAGTCAAAGAACAGCTTTCACAAGAGATAGATTTGAGCAATTAAAATCTATGGTTAGATTAGGTCGATTTTGGAAAATACCTTATCATGAAAGAACATGTATTTGTGGTGCCCCTGTCATTGAGGATACTACACATATTCTATTTGATTGTAGTATATATGCCAAGGAGAGATCCCATTTTTTACAATCTTATCTGGTTAGAACAACTAATTGGGATTCTACTACTAAATTGTCTTATTTTCTCTCTGGGGTGAACCTACATTTAGCAAGCTGTACGGCAAAATTTCTTATAAAAGCTGCTCTTCTGAGAGATCAGTTTATTACTCAGCATGGAATGTCGTGCTATGGTGATGAGTTTATTTAAACTTTCTAATTTTTGTTATTCCCCCCAGTTTTAGCCTGTTATATTTGATATTGTATGTGTAACTTATTTTGGACACAATTTTTCTATTTAGTCATTTATTTAAATGAATTTGTTTTAATTCTGGTCATTTTTACTTTTGTTTTAGAACCAAGTTTTTATTATTGCTTGTATTTTGATATGCTGTATTTGTATTTGAAATACTATATTTTATGTTGATGCGGTCAGTCAACTAATCAATAAAACTTCTTGTTGTTGTCATATAATTGATTAGGCCATATAATTGATCAGGTACTTGAAGTAGTACCATTGGATGTAGGCTTTGCCACATACTCCAGCATTTCACATAGGAAAATACCTATGACATATAGTACCCATGAAGGCTCAGCCAATCAAGGGGTTTAAAGTTCAGAACTTTCTAGGCCCTGAGATCTGGATCCCTACTTGTAATTGAAAGCATTAATTGAGCCTGAATCCTAAGGCCATCTGGGAAACAGAAGCCTACATTAGAGTTTAGTAGAGTGAACCCACTGAATTAGTGGAATATCCATATGTTGACTCACATTCTAGAATTCATTCAGTGGGTCTACTCTAGTTCAGGTTAATCAACAGGATTCTAGCTCAAATCTACCAGAAACTCACCAATGTCTTTTATGACACCTCAGTGGTTAGTTTGTTTGTTTCTGGCAAAGCAGAAAGGCAGGATATAACATCTAGACAAATAAAATGTGCCTTATAAACTAGACAGTGAACAGAGAGGAGATAAGCTCCACATGCTCTAAGATGGTCAACTGTTTATTCAGTGTTTTTACAGTGTTTAAAAAGCCCAACACATTTCAGCCACACTAGGTCTTCTTCAGAAGCTGAAAACAAATATAAATAGGGGTAGCAAAAGGAGTCATTAAATGTCATTAAATAATTATATTACCTTCATACCAATACATGTGTTCTGATGTATATTTTCTCTGTTACAGTCATCCTTCCTAGGGCGTTTTCACACGGGGCTTTAGGCAGATGCAATCCTACCTCCGTCCGGCCCCAGTCCGGATCCTTTGCAAAGTTTTTCACATGACGTCGCAGCAAGCCCCGCCCCATCCAGTGCCATCCCCGGTGCTAGCCCGCGTCAGTCCAGGGCCTTGCTCCGTGTGTTCACACGACGTCGCAGCAAGCCCCGCCCAGCCCCATCCAGTGCCATCCCCGGCGCTGGGCGGCATCAGCCCCGGTCTTTGTAATTCCTTTTTTTAAAAAGGAATTAAGTTGCTGCTGCTGGAAGCAATCAAGAGGCATTCTGGAATGCTGCTGCTTTCACAGGTCTGAAGCTGCAGGATCCATTCTGGAATGGCTCTTGATTGCTTCCAGGTGGCTTTGGACGTTCAAGTGTGAAAACGTCCCTAGTTTGTGGACTTCCCATTTGTGGTCTTGAATTTCCACAGATGGGAAGCCAGGAGGGACAAAATGGTGTGCACAGTCATTATATCCAATGCAGTTTTTCTGATTCATGGGGGGGGGGGGGGGGGGAGGCGTTGGCATCCAGAACAGATCCTCCACCAATTGGGAAGGATGACTGTATATTCAAATTAGCGATTGTAAATTTTTAAATGAAGATTTAAACCTACAGGCACCAAAGTTTTCAGTTTTAGAATCCATCCTATCTCTTTTTTTAAAAAAATATTTTCTTTATTATAATAAATTCTATCTATAACCAAAAACTGGAAATCAAGTGTAGAATGTTGCATACTACAGGAGTACCTTACACTATTTGTGTTTGGTCATGTGAAAGCAGCCCCAAATTACCCGTGTAATAAAAACAATAAACAGTGCCTTTTGCTTTTCTTCTTGCAGTTTAACTTGGATGGCTTGAAGGTGCCTTTTTTAAAAATACCAGCTGAAAAGCAATTTCCAGTTGACATAATAACCAATTCCTATCATTGTCTGACCATATATCACTGATATATCACTGACTGACATATGTGTCATTCCCAAGTTTCTCATTTATACAAAGAGTGTCTATGCTTGAGACTGGTCCAGTCACAAGTGTGGACATGACTCATGTTCAGTTGTGGAGAGATTTTCCCTCAGACTGGAACTAAAAGACTTGCATCACTTTTTGTTCCAATTTTGTTCCAACACTTTTTGTTCCAATTCTCAAATTATTTTTTCTCTTTCTTTACTTTTGTTATCTTTAATAAATCACTGCCTCTGGTATCTTAAATAGTGTTTCACTAAGACAAACAACCTTAAAGGAGAAATTACTCTTTAGAAATAACAACACTGTTGAAATAACTAAATGATTATAGTTCAAAATTATAATTATTCCAATATTTTGACCTTTTGGTCACATGCTTCTGATCAATATCATTAATACTTACTAGAGGCAGTAAGAAGAGAAGGCTAGTCTGATAAATATATTATTGTTGCCTTAGGGTATGTTTTTAAATGTCTAAATACTAATCAATATCTAGAAATTAGGTATTGATTAAAATAGTTTCATAATATGTAATTATTGACTTGGTCTTTTAGAAATTAATTTTGTTTCTTTTTTGGGAAGAAAGAATAAAGAGATTGTCATGCAATTAAAGTGTGTTGTGACCTTTCAGTACCAGTTTCCTCTTTCCAGTTTAAATATGACTGCACAGCTATTATGCTCAAAGCATCAATTTTTAATTATTTTAAGGTCAGCATTGGAATATATGTGATTAGTGCAATAGTGCACTATTTGTTTTCATTTCAGAGGTTCACAGTTCTTTCAGGTTCTGCTTTAGGAGACCCAAACGCTTGTTACAAAGTCTTTCAGTGGTTTCACTTCCCAAAATAGCTGAGTTATTTGCTGCATAATCTAGCAGACCTGTAAATGTACTTGAATCCCCAATCAACTGCTACATTGAGGTCATTAACTCTTTTATAGGAATACAGCTAAATAAAGAATTCAGCTCCCAGAATTTCTGCACATTTGTCACACTGGCTAGGACTTCTGGGAACTAAAGTCCAAAAACATCTGAAAGGCCAGAATATAAGAACTACTGTTTTAGGGATCTTGTAAAAGGCAGTTAACAACAACAAAAAGCACTTTTGAGTCTGAGAGAAAGAAGTTGGTAGTATAAGCATTTGTAGACTAAAGTCTCATCAAATGAATGGAGTGAAGTGCCTTGGAACAGACATTTGTAGCTCTGAATATGCTGGTTGCATGTGTGAATAGCAACAGAAATGCAAAACATGTTGGTATGATGATGCAGTGACAAGTTCAATTTTAATTATGGTTAGTTTTTTGTGGGTTTTTTTGGGCTGTGTGGCAATGTTCTAGAAGAGTTTCTTTCTGACGTTTCACCAGCATCTGTGGCTGGCTAGTATCATTTAATTATGGTTGTTTGGGACAAAGGCAGGAGGAAAGATGTTGCCTAAAGCAAGGTGAATAGGTAAGCATTTGGACAGTGGGTGGAGTTATTGTAATGTAGTGCTATGCTGGCTGGAAACCAGAAATGAGATGTGATAAAATGGCTAAGAAAGCCTCCATGAGGCTGAGGTGTTAACTAGTGTTATAATATGTGTAGTGTGCCAGGAAATCATTGTCTCTGTTCAACCTTCTGTCAATGTACTGGAGTTTGTGGATATATTCCAGTTCTCCTGTTTCTCTTTCCAATCTTCCTTTGTGGATTTTTTGTTCAAGGACTCCTGTTCTGAGATGTGAGACGGAACGCTCAGGAAGATTGAAATGTTCTGCAACTGGTTTCTGTGTATCCCTATTCCTAATGTCTGTTTTATGTCCATTTGGTCTCTTGCACAGAGACTAGCCTGTTTGCCCAATGTAGAGTGCTGAAGGACATTTTTGGCAAAGGATGGCATATATCACATTAGAGGATGAGCAAGTGGAAGTACCTATAATATAGTGGTTGCCATTTTCTGTCTTTAGTCTGTTCTGTAATATTTTAGTCCTGTGTACAACTCTTGTCTTGTTAATTTGTTTATATGAAGTTAAGTTTCAGCTGATGTATCAGGCTTATTTAGTTTCCCATAGCTAATTTTTACTCTTCACACTAAATGTTCCCCAAACTGAGGATCTATTTGTGTGGAGACTGTCTAATATAAACTGGCATTTTTATATATTTGGCAGATGTTTCTCAGTAATGACTTTGTGGTGGCATGCTTCTTAGCTACAGTGTCTTGCAACATCCTAAGTGTGCTTACATTTTCAACTTTTTAAGCTTGTGCATGATAATTTAGCACGTTCTGCTAGTCAGTTAATGACTTCTTGTTACTTTTCCAAGAAAAAGAAATCCTGATCAAACATAATTTTGAAGGCACTCTTCATGGATCACCATGGAATTTTTGACTTCAGACCAATAAAACTGTCATGGCAAAATCAACTTGGAACTACAGTAGAGAAAGATAAATATTTCCATAGCTGTTGCTTTAGTTGGACAAGACATGAATAACTTTCCACTTTGTAGGAAATAGACATCAGTAGCTCATGCAAAAGAAGGTTAAAATTATGAAAGTTTTTTTAATGGTGGATGACTGAGATGTATATAACCTCTTTGTGGATATAACTACATACTGCCAAAGAATAATTTAATTTTTAATTTTCCATTCAAAATGTGCCCATAGTTGATGCAATAACATTTGATGACTCAAGGACACACTACATTCCTTACCAGTCTTTTGAAATCTTTAGCAAAGCCAAAAGGCAAGAAAGAATATCAAATTTTGATTAAAAAGATGACTTTGTGGCTGCTGTTGAAACAGACAAGTAAAGAGTAAGAAATTTAATCTCAAAAACTAGTTTGGACACCTGTAATCCTATGTAAAGCAAACAGTTTTCTGTTCTGTCTCAAGCAGTTCAATTTGATCAAGGAAGGATGCATTGAAAACCAATAAAACTGTCATGGTTATCAAGCTGATCTTGATTAAGTAAGTGAAACCTTCTTTGTGCTTTTTGATTTGTGTGAACTCTAGTTTACATGGGAAATTTGGGTTTTATTAATTAGGTGCAATTTTGTTTGGAGCTCAGCAATTCTGCTAGCTATTGCTGACTGATCAGTCCTACTAAAGGAGCTGATGATGCCTTTGTGATGCTTATCTTGACCTTAACAAATATCAGTCACTTCAACAGATAAGCAAAATACTTTAGGAAGGTGTTCTACATTTCTTTTCTTCTAGCTTTTTTTTGGCCTAATACAGAGTAGGTAATTTGGGTGTTACTGGACAGCAGAACTCACCATTCCTCACTATTGGCCGTACTGTCAATGACTGCTTGCAGCTGTTGTCTAACAACATATAGAGGGCCACAACTTTCCCATTCCTGGTCTAACTGCAGAGCTTTCACTTGGGTGCTCAGCTCCACTTGATATTTAGGCCTGGTTTATGTGTCACTTGCCATGACAGACAGGAGCATAAGTTGTTTCTGCTAGTGATGTGCATGTGGGCATCATGGTCAAGTTACACAGGCAAACATTTTTACATAATGCTGGGTAACATGGGAGGCAACGATTCTGAATAAGTTCAGTGGCAGAAAAATGATTTCATCTGAGTAACATGAAAGTAGGACTGCAATCCAGCTGCAGAAATTTTGCAGTAAGAATATAAGAATAGACTTACTGGATGAAACCATCCAGTTCTACTTCCTGTTTTTTATTGTGGAGATGTTTTCAAGAACTTCACAACCAGGACTTGAAGTCAGTAGCCTCTTTTCTTTATTCACCCTTTATCCATGGATACTCTGTGCAGTACCTTTCAGGTGGCAGGTGTACCAGATTAGTTTTGAGTTGATAGTGGTTCGCTTCTGATGTTAGGGATAAGAAAGTGCTATTAAGTGAGCAGCAATTTCTTTTGTGTGTGTGCATGTGCCTTCAAGTTACCTGTCAATGTATGGTGACCCCATGAATTTCATAGGGTTTTCCTAGGCAAGGAAGCCTCTGTGGTTTTTCCAGTTCCTCCCTCTGTCAGTGATCTGTTAGTATTCTTTATACCTTTTAACACCCATTCTTCAGATTAGAATAGACTAGGAAGTTTGAAATCTTTGTGCTGAGCATGTCCCATTGCATAGATTTGTCAAATTAATTTAACTCTGGTTAATTTTGCTTGCCTGGGCTGGCATGTTGTGGCTGTTTTCTCAGATTATGCCCCAGTTTAGTTAATTTATTCATAATCATACATATATTTCATTATTGTTTTAATTATTGCTGTTATTTTATTGTTTTTATTGTTGGGTTTATTGTTTATTATAGTTCTTTTTATTACTGTTGTGGTTTTATTGTTAAGTTTTTCTTTTTTAATTGATTGTACTACTGCACATTTTGTACATTTTATCTTTGTACTCCTGCCTTGATCCGTAGGGAGAGGCGGGAAATATAAATAAATTATTATTATTATTATTATTATTATTATTATTATTATTATTATTATTATTATTATTATTATATTTGCTATCTTGGACTGATTACATTTTCCAGTGCTGACCACTATGTAGCTGCCAGCATTGCCTTTGCTGTGTGCTTGCAGTACGTGATGGGAAGAACATTCGTCCCCTTAGCTGCCAATCACCAGTCTTTGAATCCTGCTCCCTTCCACCTGGTGTCATAGAACTTGAATGTCATAGATGTTATAGAAACTGAACAGCAACCTGTCACCCTGGGCTCCCTTGCTCTGTTTGCAAGTTGAGATGTAAGTCTGAGTCCAGGGTGTAAGCTTTTCCTTTAATGAAACACATCAGACTGCAAGTGTCAGATCACATATTAGAATATTACTGTATGATATACATGCACAGAGAGAGAGGGAGAAGGAGGAGGAAGAGAAGGGGCATGTCTTGTCATGTATGGGAAAAGGGTTCTGCCTTAGTTTTATACTCACTGAAACATGAACCTCTATAGAGTCAGGAAACCAATAATTGTCATCCCCCAAGGCTGATGAATCTGAACAGTTTTCTGAAGACTCTTAGTGATTTCTGTTGCTTCAGCAGTTGATATTGACCTCTGACAGCAGGAACTAGCTCCAGTATAAATACCATCAATCCTGAGTGTTTGTTTCTTCTGCACGGAGCCAAACAGATTCCCTAGTTTTCTATGGAGTTGGTGTTGATGATTGCTATTAGGCTAATGTTGGTAGAAAACACAAACAACTCCAAATAGACCTATTCTGTGACAAGTGATAGTGGTTAAGAAGGGGTTCTTTGCACCAGCATTATTGAGGGGGCGGGGTGGTCATGGTCCTATTATGACCTGGTCCATACAAAGATAATGTTGACCAATCAATAGTCCATTGCTGCATAACACTTAGCAGGTAAAATTGTTTGGATCCTGGATGCCATAGATCAGGGGTTCTCAACCTGGAATGCCCACACCCCCAGGGGATGAGATGGAATTTCAGGGAGTGTGACAAAGATACTTATGGGAATAAAATGAATAAATAAATAGATTAATTCTCTTTTGTCAGTCAAGACAAAATCTAGAAATTGCCTGAATCCACAGGCAGACCTGCATATCACATTCAGCAAAGAAGTTCACTGTTTTAACAAAATCAAGAATGAGAAACAAGAGCAAAGAAGTAACTGAATTTATGTTAACAGTTGGGATTAATTAATTTTACTGTTTAAAATTTCTTTCTGAATAAATTAGAATCTAATTGCTCAATTTAGATTTACATTTTATACGCTGAGTTAAAAACTTATTTTTTAAGTTCAATTTGTTCACCTGCAGTATTGTATGTGGTTCAGTTTGTTGTTACAAATTAGAAATAATTGTTCATCTTCAAATGTGATATTAATTTTGTAGGTGGTGCAAACATTAATCAAACATTTCCTAGACATGTGGGACACAGAAAAAGTTGGGAATCGCTGCCATAAATAATACAGGTCCAGTAAATATAGTTATGAGCCCTGCTTATGTAGTTATAATGGGTTTGAGTTTATACAGCCCAAGGATATGGATAGGTCACCTGCAGAAATAGGAAGTACCATATGTGTACTTGACCCTTTCCCATCCTGGCTTAAGTGGTCAGATAGAAGAGTTAGTTCATTAAGTGTATAAAATGATTGATAAACTCCCCTTTACAGTATTGTAGGGTTCCACTATGCCTAAAAGAGGCAATGATGATAGTGTTGGGGAGGGGGAACCCCTCACAGACCTGAATCCCACTGGACTGGATCTTTTTCAGTAAGTTTCAAAGGTTTTATTCATAATTGAAACTTGTAGTGGCATCACAACCCAAAAGTTTCCTAGATGGATTATCTAGATCCATTTTGACCTGCCAGAATTTGAATAAATAGTACTTGTCTTAACATGCTACTTTTATTGACCTGATTATAAACTGAGCACATTAACTTTTCCTATGGCATTTATTTATTTATTTATTTTAGTCATTGATTTGTAGCAATTTGATTCCAAGGCCCCCGGCGTGTCTTATGACTAGTGAATTTAATAGTCTGTACCCTGGTCTTGGGACCTTATCGCATGGACAGAAAGCCTGACAGCATCCCAATGGGATGCAGCCAGGTTGTGGAATGCAGGCAGGAATTATCTCATGTAATTGACTGCTGATTTCACCAGGTGAGTGCAGCCTGGCTACAGCTGGGTCCCAGGTGTGCTTTACTTTTCAAAGCCAGGAGCTTTCTGACTTTGAAAAACGGCCTCTGAAGCACTCCTGGGACATGGGCTGCAGCCAGGCTGCACTTGCCTGGTAAAATCGGTGGCCATTTATATGTGATAATTCCTGCCTGCATCCCATACGTCCACGTGATAAGCTCCTTATGGTCAAGACTGACTTCTGCATATTTATTTTGAAGTAAGTCCTGTTGATTTCAGTAAAGCATATGTTTGAATAAACATGGTTAGGACTGACGTTTTAGACTAAGTATAGTGTTATGTACACAACAAGAGCTTCATGGATTCTGTTTTCTTTCAGTGTTCTTTCTTTTTTTAAAATTTGAATTATTTTCTCCTCATTCTATGTAACCCATTATCCTTTGGACAATTAGTTTGCTTTTTTTAGTACATTAAGTCATAGTCATTTCTGGATTCTGAAGGTTTCTGAAGGAGGAAAGAATGGCCTTCTGAGCTGTTAGACTTTAGAATAAAATAGTAAATCAAGTCACTGATATGACTTACATATCATATTAAACACCGAAAATCCACTACAAAATCATTATACCAAAAAGCGACAATTTTGATTGATTAAAATGGTTTGGGCTGGATGGCGTTAAATCACAGTGACTGATGTGATATTACAGTTTTACATATCATATTTCTGTCAAGACAATGAAGGTAAAAGGCATTGTCATCGGACGGTAACGGACAATGAGAGGAACCTTTGTGTTAGATTTATAGCTTGGTTTAGATTTAAAAAGAAGTAATTCTTACCTTGTGCCACTTATCAAATGACTGTAAATTCAATGATGATGTAAAATTCTAAGGCAGAACCACTTAGAATTTTGACAAAGTGCCAACTATAAAGTATTTACTGTTCTTAGACACTTAAATATTTATCAGAATCATGAACCTTTCTGATAAATGTTCCTGATCTTTGCTACTGCTTTTTTAAACATGATTTTTTAAAATCACAGATTGTCTTGACATTTCTATAACAATTCTAACCATCTTAATTAAAATATTAAAAGTTTTGTGAAAATACTAGAGTTTTGATTATGGAGTAAATCTTCATGGCTTTTCTAGCTGGCTGCCCTCACATTACAATGCCTCTAAGTACAAAAGTTGGCCAGCATTGTGGATGTGGATTATAGTTACAGCTGCTTGCGTACCATGTTTCCTAGTTGTGATTTATGGCCTACCAGTTAATTCCTCTGGCATTTAATCTCAAAGTCATGCCTGTTCTCTGTGGCTGCATTCAATATTGTTACTTAAATTGTTAAACTTGTAAATTATGGCATAAGCTGGAGCAACAAAGTAATGGGGATTCATTATTAAATATTATTTATTATGAAGACTACCTTATTGTACATATTTCTAAGACACTTTTAGAAGGCACATTTTATTTTAGAGCAGCTTGCCATATTAACTGTAAGAATGTTTACATATACACTCACATGTTTTATGGAGGCATAGGGAGGATTACACACTAATTATAAAGCTCTGCAAGAAAGCATAGGATGGTAACATGTCTTCTTAATCACCTGTTTTCCCCGCATACAAAATATTTCACCTCAAGTAGCTCAAGGAGAAAGGTTCTGTCTCAGCCCATTCACTTGCTATGAAGGTTTCAAATTGCAACATTTCTTTCTAAGTAAGGAGACTTTAAAATAACAACAACCAAGTCCTGATGTTCTTAAGCAGCAGTCTTTACCTAGTACATTTCACTCTCCTAACTCAGAACTTCTCCACTTTGTTGTACATAAAGCAGCATAAACTGGCTCGGATGATAAAATTCAGATGTGGACCACTGCTAATGAGACATACCATTCAGAATTGGTCCCAGGATAAAACGAGTATACAATATGAATTAGCAAAGCAGGATAGACCATGGTCTTGTCTGCATAGGCCAAAAGGCCCCTCTTCCTATCATTCTGGCATCCTGTTTGGATAGTGTGCATCACAAACCCTGGCTCTGGTGTGAGCAATCTGGATGATCTCCGGCATATTCTACACCAAAACTGGGGGATAACAAAAACCTTACAGTCGGGTTAAAAATATACTTCTTGCTCTGGGAAATATATTTTCTGGGAGGATACTGAGCCCTCTGTTTCCATGGCATGGCAGCGTCTGCCCAGGTGTCCTGCTGAGTCACCTGGCATGTCTGCTGCCATGGATCACTTGCTCTGAGGTCAGAATGAGATGCCTGGCCATATGATCATCATTGGGCATCTTGTTCTGACCTCAGAAGTGAGTGACCCACTGTGATAGCAGATGTGCCAGGTGACTCAGCCATGTAAACAGTGGTGGCAACGTGGGAATGGGGGCCAGGTAATGTGGAAAGTATCCTGGTTCATGCAGACAGGGCCCATGTGAAAACTTTCCTCCTGATGTCCTTATTTACTGTAGGTCAGTATGCTTTCTATATGATGCAATAATAAAAACAAAATTAAATTTCTCCAGTTTGAAATATTTCTGTTGGTTTCCCCATTTTAAAATAATACTAGCTCTTTTTGCTGCATATCGAGACCAGGCCATGCAGATCCTTCACAGTTATCTCAACAGTAGATGGGTTATTTTTTTTACATGCAGTTTTTCAGCAGTCATGTAAAATAGGTATGCAAGAGAGAAACCTGAGCACCCCCTTTCTCTTGGATTGAGAAATGATTCTGAAACCTTTGTCTTCTTCCATCTTTTTAATGCAACAGGCTGCAATGATGTACTGTGTTAGAAAATGGCAGAATTATTAAATATTTAGTCAAGTCAGGAATGCTTTGACATTTTGTTATTTTAACAAAGTATGCACAAACTTTTGATCTGCATGGTAAGTGTGGGTCCCACCCCCACCCCTCATACATTTGGAGGTTGGAAGATGAATCAAGTCATTTTGTGGGGTTCTGAGCCAGGCACCTCTGTATTTGTGAAATGTTTTGGTTGGCTGTGTCAGCCTTATGTGTTGTCTGGCTCTTCAAATTATCGTAATGCATACAGTGCCATTGGCTCAAAAATAGGATATAGTCTGGATGGTCAATTAGTTCCTATGATATTTAAGAGGTCTAAGTTGGTCTAGGTATTGGTTCATGTTACTTGCTTAGGGTTATGTTCCTAATGGGATCATGGCAATAGCATGCAAGATTTATAAGAGTATTCCATGCATCCAAAAAAAAAAAAAAAAAAGCCTCTAGTTTTAAGAGGTAACATGTGCAAAGGGTAAGTCCTACAAAATCAGAGTGTTGAAATCCTGGTGTCTCATTATATAAAATGAAATTCCTATTGCTTAGCTAATTTCCCTTTGGATGCTTACATGTTTTGCAAATGTAACATTTTAAAAAGTAGTTCTGAAATCACATTTTCTTCAGCAGGATGTGCCTTCCAGGATTCCTGGTCAAAAGGGAGATGTTTGTACTAATTTAGGTACAGGTAGGGATGTAAAACTGCATTTATTTTGTTAGTGCATGCAAGAATGAATACTTTTAAAAGTTTTCTCTAAAGTGGATGAGATTACAAGGGTTTTTGTTTTTTTTAATGAAACCTTTTCTTACTTTCAGACTTTATTGTGAAAAATCTGCAATAGAACCTTAGCTTTCCGTTAAAAATGTGGGTTTTGCATTAAAATAGTTGTTGCAGAAAAACAACATTCTTATATAGAAATATATATATATATATATATTGCTAAAATGTCATTTTTTGCACAAACAAATTTTTCACAAAAAATCTTGAATTATGGGAAAATGGGGAAATCTTGATACCGTCAATAAGAAAGGGTTTCTTGAGATAGTGAGAATCAAAATGAATTCTGAATGATTTTGAAGTGACATTTTTTCCAGCAAGATGTACTTCCAGAATTACTGGTTAACAGGGAGAGCTTTGCATTAGGTATAGGCTGATTCTCCTTTATCTGGAATTCAAAAATATTACAAAAATCAATGTTTTAATGGGTGGCTGAGATAGTGACACCTTTGTTTTCTGATGGTTCAATATACACAAACTTTATTTCATGCACAATATTATTAACAATATTGTATAAAACTACATTCAGGCTATGAATATAAGGTGTCTATGAAACATAAATGAATTTTGTGTTTAGATGTGGGCCCCATCTTCAAGATATCTCATTATGTATGTATATGCAAACACAGCTATTCTAAATTAAATAATTAAATAAATAATTTAAAAATTCAAACACCTGATTCTAAACATTTTGGGTAAGTGAGACTCAACCTGTACAGCTAGAGATGTAAATCTCTATTTTGTTCTTGCATGCAATAATTTCAGATGTTTTCTCCCTACTGCTGGAAAAAAGACAAAGGTATGATTTCTTTAAAAATTCTATCCTGATATAATTGCTTGTTTCTTCTAAAATATAAGCATGCTAGGTTAGCAAATAATACGAGGTTAATATGGCATTGATCCAATTTCCATCTTTTTACCTCACTGTGTGAGTTAGTAGACTGCCAGAAATAGTGCAAATTGAGTCCACTTTAAGGGTTAGGGTTAGTGCTAGGGAATCATGGGAATTTTTTGAGACATTGAGCCTTCTCTGTCAGAGAGCTCTGGTGCCACAATAAAATACAGTTCCCATGATTCCCTAACCCTAACCCTTAAAGTGGACTCAGTTTGCACTATTTCTAGCAGTCTGCAAAGGCCTTGTGTTCAGATGAAAAGAATCAGGGACACGCCTGTTCTCCTTGACAGCCTAGATCAGGGGTAGGCAACCTTTCCCCTTTAAGGGCTGAGGGACTTCAGCTCCCAGAAGCCTCAGCCATGTTGGCCAATAGTCCCATGTTGGCCAATAGCTCCTGGGATTCTGGGAGCTGAAGTCCCTCGGCCCTTAAAGGGGAAAGGTTGCCTACTCCTGGCCTAGATGCAAAGTAGACTTTATGTCAAACTCCAAACAGAACATCATTTTTTTTTGGTTGTCACAAATAAAATAATGAGAGATTTCTTTGGCATGCCACATTGCTTTGTTACAAGAGCCACATATTGAAAGCACTAGCCGCTTTCTCAAAAGCTCAAGAGGGAATTTTTCCATTTATTGCTACTAAGTGGTTGCTCCAATGAAAAGCACTTTGTTTCTTTCCTTATTTCTTGGTTTTGACCAATAACTATCTATCTATCTACCAATAGATATAGATTTTTTTAGTTGTAACACAGGATTCAATTTGGATTTTTAGAACAGGAGAGTAGATGAGAAATCTAACTGATTCTGACAAATTTTGGCTTGAAGAGGGCAGCATGATAGGGGCCAGAAATGGGTTTTGGGAGAAATGATAAACAGCTTGTCAAATAAGCATTCTATAATGAAGGTTGTCGATAATGTGTGTTGAAATGTTGACAGAATCTCTGTGTTGTGATAAGTATCTACTTTTTTTTTTTTTTTTTGGTAGACCATCAAGAATAATAACACAAGATGAACTCTGTGAAAATTGCTCAGGAGTTATTTAATGCTGTAAAGTATTGCAAAGCTTATAGAAACCAACCTTTTTCTTATAAGCTAAGATTCATCACACAACACTAGTTGAATGTGGAAGAAAAATGCACAGCACACCCGATGCATTTTTAATTTTTAATAAATAAAATATTTGCATAGTTTTTTAATCACTTCAGTAGCTGAAAATATATTTTGGTCTAAAAGGATTTCAGTTTGAAAAAGAAAGATTTTTTTTAATTGAACAATTCTGGAAGAGAAGCTCCATCTAAATAGCTCCATGAAGAATTTCTACAGACAGAATTCTTTGCCCAAGTTTCAATAGCAGCTGAGGAGGATTACGGTTTTTATTAAATTTCCCATGCCATTTGGTGCTCTGAGGTCCATGTATTGTAAATGAAATTTTTTAAAAAGTTCCCATGGCCTGGATGAATTTCTGATGAATGGGAAAGGGTGGATGCAAAGTCAAGTCCCCATGACCCTCTGTTGCTCCATGCCCCTTCAGTGACATCAAAGGTTACAGATTGTTTGAATGAATAGAAGGCTTTTATGAACCATGCCTGTTGAACACAGGAGAACCTGGTAGCTGTCACCTCATACATCAGGAGAATTGGACCTAGGAGGCACATTTTTAAAAACAAGTTGATGCCACAATGAAATCAGCCCAGTTAGAAGTGGATCATTTCTTTTGGAAAATACTCCCTGTTGGTAAGTTTCTTTTGGCTTTCCTGCTGCTCTCAAAGGAAGTGAATGTAGCTTTTCCCAAAAATATTTGTGAAGCTTCAGAGAAAGTCCATATGGTTCCTTAAAAGAGGAAGAAGAATCTGTTTGCAGCTGTTTTATTTCACTATCCCCCTACTTCCTTTGCTCCCCATTTCTTCTCTGTTACTGAGCAGTCTCAACAAAGTCGAGATCACAAGGTGAGCAGGAATATGTTCTCACAGACTGGGCAGGATACATAGCAACACTAAGGAAAAACTGACCTCTCTGCAATGGAAAGAGGAAATATGTCCCCATAGTGCTGGAGGTACTAACTGGCTATGTTTCCTGTTGTTTTGCATTGTGAACATAGATTCATAACTCATGGTATGGGAATAAAATGGGAAATGAGGATTATGATTGCTCCAAGAATACAAAGTTGTTGGTCCTTTTCATGTCCCCCACAGCATGGGCACACATTTTGTCTTTTTTGTGTCCCATACAAATAATCACCACATTGGAAGGTTTTTTTCTCCTTGGTTGGATGTTGCCACACACACCATGGATATAAACAAAATAATTCTCCCTAGTATTTTGACACAATCCTCTAATTAGCACAGATTTTCCCATTCAAAACTTGATGGAAATTGTAGATATATTAAATGGCTGTTGTCCCAAGTGTGACTGCTAGTTCCATATTTTTGAGGGAGGATTTGGGTGACACTTTCTCATTTCCCCCTTCCCCTTTCCATGAAAGCATCCCCCCCATGCCCAACTCTTCATCCTCCTTACTGTCTATTCCCTTGCTTTCATATCTTACCCCAATCCAAGCGACTAGAGTTACTGAGGTTCTCATCCCTTCTTCTTGGTCTCCTGTCTTTTCTTGGAAGGAACAAAAAACAGGGACTGGAAATGGGCCCATTATTGAGCATGGGTTTCAGTGGGTAGCCAGTGCTGTCAACCCTGGATTATGGCCTTTTCAGTTCCCTGAGATGCATTAGATATGTCAAGAATTAAACCTCATTTTGGATAATTCCTTTTGGTTTTAAAGTGTAAATGACTATTTATTTTGAAGGGCAGGGTTTTTTTTTAAGTTGCTACCAGCTTTTATTTATGAATTTAAAATGCTTATTGATCATCAAGATGGTTAGATAGATAAAACTGATTTATTATTTTTATTTTGAAACATTTATACACTGCTTTTCAATTCCACAATAAAAACAGATACAATAAAAATGCATTAAAACCACCTACAATAAAAAACAGATACAACAGATACAGACTTCCAAAGAAAACAGCATTCAGAGAGCTATATGGCATGGAAGGGTTGCTATTGGTTCAAGATCTTCCTCTTTCATTTTAATTTAAGGGTCTCTGTCTAAGATGTTAAAACTTAACTGTCTTCCCAGTTCCCAGTGATCATTGTCAGCAGAGTTACAGGAAGTCACTCTTCGAAAATTGTAATTTCTACTTTGGTATATAATGTCTTTACTCTGACATCCCTTGTCTTGACAGTAGGTGTCACTGCAGGACAAAGAGAACACTCTCAGTTTAGCTGTCCCAACTTCTGTTTTCAGTCTGATCCGCTTATCTTGTTTCTCTGCAAAAAAGATCAAGGTGTCATAGGATGTACATACAACTTTTAATGCATTTACTTGGAAATGGATGTTATTAGAACCTTGCTTTCCATTTCTTTCCTAAAAAAAAAAAAAAACACCTGAAAATGTTGTAGATTGTAACACATGGTTGAAAAATTCTTTTCAAAAATATACAGTTGTTTCAAGGTTTTCCGTGGTATTTGATATATCTAAAATTTAAATCCAATTAAAAACAGGATGTTAGATATTAATAAAAGTTAACCAAGGCACTTCTGAAGTATATTTTCCTAACCAAGGCGCTTCTGAGGTATATTTTCCTTCATCATTTCTCAAAATGCATTACATCTTTAAAAACTGGGATTGGGTAATCAGGGCAATACTAAATTATTCCTATTTAGCTCAGCAGAGCTTTTTTTTTTTTTTTTAATCCCAGGTAAGGGTAATTGGGATTGCAATGTTACTCTGATGGGAATTTCTGTTGTTTCAGTTCCACCAAAATGAATAAGAGGTGTGCAAGGACACAGACGTTACTGCATTCCTTTAATATGTCTATCATAGTCATAGCTCTCTGCAGAATCCTGTACCCTGTATTTTAATACCAGCATTCAATTTTACTGTTTGGATTCTGTCATAAATTCTTAATACTAAATTCTTTTCTATTTATTACTAGTTTATCCCTTCACAATAATACTATTACTGGTTATTATTGATATCCTTCCTCATCATTAAAGTTGCAGCCAATGTTGTATAGTGGTTTGAGCACTGGACGATGACTCTAGAGAACAGGATTTGAATCCCCATTTGTTCATGGAAAGCCACTGGATGACCTTGAGCAAGTCACACTCTCTCAGCCTCAGAGGAAAGCAAAGGCAAACCACCTTTGAGCAAGTCTTGCCAAGATAACCCCTTGATAGGTTCACCCTAGGGTTGCCATAAGTTGGAAATGATTTGAAGGCACACAACAAGTTCTATTCCTGTTTCCCTGAAAATAAACCCCACTGAACCTAATGGACACTATTGCACTATTAGTGTAGACTCAGAACATAGAAGGTTTTTTTTAAGCAGTTAGTTACACTGTCTGCTACAAACCGATTTCTCAAAAGTAACTAAAGTCAAATAGAATGTATTTATTTATTTATTTAAAGTAATGATTTATCACTCTCCCTCCTCCCTGGCTTCTAAAGCAATAAGTAAGAAAAATATTGGGAAAACCCTCTGAATGTTACAAGCTGCTAGCCTGTAGTATAAAATAAGTTCTCTTCTGATCCACATCATCATCATCTCAACACCCACAACAGTAATTTCTTTTGTTTGTTTTCTTGCTATGTCTTATGGGAAACTATTATTTCTTTACTTCCTTAAATCAACTTTATTTTATTTATTTATTTATTTTTGCTTTCACTCTATAATAATGGTTTATTTTAGTGGCATTCTTCACTTATTTCTGAAGTCCCAGTTACGTCATTTACTGCAGTTAAAACTGCAGTACTGCAGGTACCTGTATAATAATAAAGCTTTCATGGTGCTAAATAAATAAATAGCTGTGTATACAAATATTGTACATTTTGTATTGAATCCACTCTCCCTTTACTGTGTGAACAATTTACCCTACCCAAGCAGATGATTTGAGATTGTTTGTTTTAGCTCATTATTTTTTACTGTGGCTTGTCACTTGCAAGGCAACATAATGACTTGGGACACAGAATGTTTTAAAGAACAAATAATACAGATTTCTTTTGTAGCTGAACACTGGAGTGATTTTGAGGAAGTAAGATGGTACTTTGTACCATTTTGTAGTTGTGCTTTCCAGGAATTATATGTGGTACATTTCCATTTAAGTAAAGTGGAACAATGATCTACTAATATTTGTATTAGGTATGGAAATGTGTAATGTCAGTGCCAGGTCATTTATCCAAAAGGAAAAATAAAGTATTGGCACTCAAGCATTGATAAACTTTGGCCCTCAAGTTTTGATGAACCTCAGGAAAATGAGAATGGAAGGGAATGATTACCACAAAGAATGCCTTTCTGTGTATACTATTTCATAATGGCACATGACTTTTCTATTTTAGAGAATATGATGCTATATAAGGAAGGTAATAGCTTGTGCCACTTAGATCACTAACACTTGGATCCTTGAGCTGCATATATTTCTTAGTAGTCCAGCCAAACACCCAACAAAGATATTTATAACTGTATTTATTGCTGCTGCTGTTGTTATTGTATGCCTTTGAGTTATTTCTGACCTACTACAACTGTATCACAGGTTTTTTCTGGCAAGATTTGTTCAGAAGGGATTTGCCATTGCCTTCTTCTCATGCTGAGAAGTGGGTTTCCAAGCAGGGATCTGAATTTCCAAGGGCCTCGACAGACGACTAATAGAGTCGTCTTCGAGGCCCTGAAGAGGAGGGGCAGCCGCACGAGCGGCGCCCCTTCCTCTTCCTGAGGTCGCCCTCGGAGTCGCCGGCCCTCCGCACGGCCGGCGCTCCGGGGATGACCTCACGCCGCAGCGACCATGTGCGTGCACACACTCATTACTTTTTCTTCACTTGTCTAGATTCCTTCTTCATATCATGGGAATCCAAGTGTAGTTTGATCTATGGCTCTTCTAGTTTTAGACCATAGCATGTTCAATACACCCCATCAAAATAGATGCTAATAGTACCACTGCTTAGAAATTACTAAGTGGATTGGGGGAAGGATTCCACACATGTGTCCAAAAGGTGAAAAGCACTATCAGTACTGACAACATCATCTCTTTATCTGGCTTTTTTTCATGTGTCACACACTGTTGTAGCAGGTGATCTTTGGATTTGATAAGAGGATTTTAAAATTACCTCAGGCTGTTTTAAAAAATTGGGAGATGTTTAAGAAATGATGCAATGCAGCTCAAATCAGACAAAAGAAATTGAAATCAGTCACTGAATTCTGCATTGGCATGGGTTTCATTAGAATGCTCCCAAGACTAACACCTAAATTCTGAAAAAGAAGGCTGCAGTACTATGTACTCTTGGGAATAAACTCTGCTTAGTTTAGCAGGGATTGCCTCTAGAGGGGAGTAAAACCCCATAGGAACAGGCTGTAAAAGAATGTTGTACTATCTTGGTTTCTAATTGGGATGTGGCTATGTATCTCTCTAGCTATGAAACTGCCTTCACTGTACTTCTATGCTCTGCAATTTCTCTCTCCCTTTCTCTCTCTTGTTTTTCTCTCCCCCACTCCCTCTACAGCTGGTAATAGTTTATGGAGCATGTTGCTGTGTTAATACCTTGTTACGGCTGTTTCAGTTGCTGGGTCTTTGAGAGGTCAGTGTCAGGACTATTTTATTCTGAACCCTTGATGTGCAGGGTAAAACTGGGGACAGGTAGAACTTCTACCATCTTTCACTGCAGGGAGTCTTGTGCTCCAGGCATCCCCTCCCATAATGCAGTGCTTCTGGCAGTATAAGCAATAAAAAATAATATGTTTCTGGTCAAAAGTAATTAGGCCAGCGTAAAGAAGCATTTATATTAATGGACTAGACATAACATCACCAGCATTGCTTGATATTTCTCAGTTCAGTTTGGTAATGCTGCAGGTGTTTAAGAGCTGTTGAATGTTATTGTCTGTACATTTCTGGCAGGTAGCAAAAACAAAACAAAGGAAAGGCCTGTGGCTTTCAAACCACAAGTAAAAATAGAAGCATGAATTCAAAAATATAAAAGTTTAATATTGTTGCACTTTGTGGTATTGAATCATTTGTGTCTGGTAGCTGGCATCTTTGAAAAAGCAAACATCTGATTGGAGAAGCAAAAAAAGCCTCTCTTTCTCTCATATGTGAAATGAAAAGCATATTTAAGAGAATGAATGTATATGAAATAGGTCTTAAATTTCAGTCATGGTCAATAAAGCCAGGAAAGGTGGCTACGAACACATTTCTGTCTCTTTTCTTTTTCTGCTTAATTTCAGCATATAAGCTGAGTGGTCAATTTTTGCGCTCAGTTGGTTGTGAGGTTAATCGTAGGCCAAGAGTGTTTATGTTTCTCTAATACCAGCTTAACTTTCTGGCTGCCACCAGATTTGTGAAAGGTCTGCTTCTTTTATGCTAAATAACTTTTTAAAACATCAACAATAATTATACATTAATAAAGCATTTGTATAATAAGAACCAAATGTTAAGTTTGTGTCATGCTCAGTGTATGCTTGTGCAGGAACCCAACCACTATTCAGAATTAAGGAGCAAAGTCTGTGAAATTATTTCTAGCAAATGTGTTGCAAATTATGAAATGAATCAAAATTCCAGTGCCAGAACATTCTATGGCAGATTGTGAAATGTGAGTTCTTGATTGGTTTGTAAAAAATCTTTCTTTACTTAACACCTGGGTTATCTTTGATCCTTCAATCAAATAAAAGAGAAATTAATAATGAGTTGTATTTCTTTAGAAACTTCAATCTAATTTTCTGTCATAGATTTTGGGGTAGTTGGTAGGTGTGATGGAGGTGATATCAGTCTCCTTTTACTCATGTGATGGATATAACAAGCAGGGCTACATGTGGACTTATCTATAAAGAAACCACATGAAAGATTTACTTGCACAGACATGTAATGGATGTTTTTGGTCCTGAACTTATTTATTATAGAATTTCATTTATTACTGATGAGGTAAATGATATTCCTATATTATTTATTTAAGTATTATTTGTTATTGTTTATGACTACTTTTTTTGTCAACATTCTGGTACCTTGACTAATAGGTTTTATAGGTTTTGGAAAAGAATAGTAATATTAGTACCTGAAGTACTTGAAGTTTGTGACCTATGTACCCATAATTTTAACTGAATTAATAGGAATTAATAGGAGTTGCCCTTTCTTGATTAGGCAAAGCATGTGAACTCTGGTAATATGCAGATAACTTCTTAATACAGGGATATCTCATCAATTAACAAAGTAGATGTGTTCTTGGCCATTACTTCTTTAATGGAAATTTTGATGCCAGAGGTAGAAATAACAAGGGAGAAAGAGAGATGTTTATATAATTTACATGACGCCTTTCTCCCACAATGGGACCCAAGGCATCTCATAGATGTAAATCAATTAAAATCTACCAGGCAGGTTCCTATACCACTAAAAAGAGCAGTTCACTATGTTTCAGCAAATTTCTTATCCAAAATGAACATTATCCATATGTGAAATGAAACAACCACCTCAAATAAGCCTTCTGTAAGTTAACAAGACTTTCTAGAGACCATTTGACAGCTTCTTCCAAAATGCATCCAAGAACTTTTTTTCTTTCATCAGCTCCATTTTTCTTATGAGTTCTGTTTTGGTTACAAATTTATAGTTTTGTGCTCTTTTCACTTTATATACTTGGGGGAGCTGGTAAGGCAGACTTATCTGTTCTCCTTCTTTTGCATTTCATGAATGTTCTGTAGGGAATTCTGGAAGCAGCCAGCTGTTTATCTTGCCTGTTGTAGGCAGGCACACACAGCTATGGTAGGATTGACTAGAATAAAACCCTACCTTTCCTCATCTTAAACTCTACTACATTGTTTATTGAAGACATGCTGCCTCAGCCTGATATTGAAAATTTGTGTTTCTCCAGCCATCTTTAATCTGTTTTTCGCTGATGCTGCTATAAACCACCCAGCCAGACAGTTGATGAGGGAGAGGGAAGGGTATAAAAAGACTTTGTAAAATGGAGTTTCTTTGTTAGGGACTTTAATTGAGATATTTCTGTAGTCAAGTCACTATTCTAGTTCAAAATACATGGGTTAACCTAAAAACAGCCAATTTAGAGCTCTGGCAGTAAATATCCACTAATCCTGAAGTGCCCTCACCTCTAGGGCTGCATCTGCACTATGGAATTAATGAAGTTTCATACTGCTGTAACTGCCATGGCTGAATGCTATGGAATTCTGGGAACTGTAGATTTGTTAGACATTTAACCTTCTCTGAAAGAGTACTCTGGTGCCACAACAAACTACAAATACCAGGATTCCATAACGTTCAGCCATGACAATTGAAGTGGTGTCAAACTGCATTAATTCTGCAGTGTAGATACAACCTAGATGGACTATTAAAACACTACAAAATTATCTTTTAGAGTCTATCTTTTTCCAGGAACAAGCACTTCACTTGTCCCTCAGAATGCTTGGCTATGTAATGCTTAAAGGTAAAGGTAACCCCTTGAAATGAATGTCTAGTTGTAACTGAATGTAGAGGTGGTGCTAATCTCTGTTTCTAAGCTGAAGAGCCAGTGTTGTCCAAGGACTGCTTTGGTGGTCATGTGGACAGCATGACTGCACCAAATGCTGTTACCTTCCCACTGAGGTGGTACCTACTTATCTACTTGCATTTGCATGCTTTCAAACTGCTAGGCTGGCAGAAGCTGGGACTAGTGACAGGAGCTTGCCCCACTATGTGGCACTTGGGCCTCAAACTGCCAACCTTCCAAATGTCAGACTTGGCATCTTAACCACTAAGCCACCACATCCCTTAACACAGGGGTAGGGAACCTAAGGCCCGGGCATCAGATGCGGCCCCCCAAGGCCTTTGGATCGGCCCCAGGCCAGTCCTGTCGCCACCGCCGCTGCCACCTGCCATGATGATATTGATTATTGTTGTTATTACTTGTTCTTGGGATTTTCTTGGCAAAATCTCCACAGGGGTTTTGCCATGGCTTTTCTGGGGCTGAGAGGGTGTGCATGCATATTTTTAAAAATTTTTTATGTTTTTTTTTTAAATTATTTTTATTTATTTATTTATTTATTTATTTATTTATTTATTTATTTGCTGTGCTTCAGTCCCCCAATTGTCTGAGGGACAGCAATCCGGCCCCTGGCTCAAAAAGGTTGCCTACCCCTGCCTTAACACATCCCCCTCTTAGCTTACTGGTTAAGATGCCAATTCTGATGATTGCTCTTAGCTCCATCCCTCTGAACAGAAGGCATAGTTTTCCTTTTCCAATCCCCAAAACAGGCAGGCTGAAAAATGTAGTGCCATATGCACTGGGGCTATGGCAACCCCATGCTCCCAGCCCCAGTCTGGACCGTGCCACAGTTTTGAACCAGGCCAACAAAAGGAGCAGTATTTTACTGCTTCTTTTTGGCCCAGTTCTTTGGAGAAGAATGTGGGTCTAGTGTGGTTTCTCTCCATATTCAGGCCATACATAATCTAAATCCAATGCCCTGAACACGGCTGGAAACTGCATTTTTTGGTCCATCTGTTTGGGGCCTTGTTAGTCTCTATTGTGTTTTAACTAGATGGCAGAAAGGTGATCACTGAAAATCTCTATCATCTGGCATATCTACAGAGCTGACAGAATATCCCTTCATTGACTCACCCATGTTCTTTTTGTGTGCTTTACTTAATGTTGTTTGTATCACTGCTGCAAGTTGTGGCAGATTTGGGCCTAGTTCAGTAGGTCCAGGAGCTTCTTTTTCCATCTGTTTCAAGAAAACCTCACATTCTGATCAAGGGTTGCCATCTGGATAGGAGTATGATGAGTGAAAATATTTTTATAAATAAACCTAAATGAGTCATTTCCAAAAAATGTAAATATTCAAATATCTCT
>CM034703.1:51317649-51327704 GCA_020142125.1 Phrynosoma platyrhinos
GAGGTTTTTCTTAAGTTGGGGCAGTTGGAAATGAGTACTAGAAATGGAAGGGTGGTAAAACAAGAATCAGAATCTCAGACAGTGAGTCTAGTACTTCAGAACAGCCTACACAGACATGACCAACCACAACTAGAAAGTTGGAGACAAAGAGAAAAAGAGATACAGAGGTTCAGATGAGTTCTGGCAGTGAGGATGAGAGAGGCAAAACAAAGGTGATCTTGCCTAGAAGGACTCAGAGAGTGAGAAAGCCTCCAGAGCATTTTGTAGTGCAGGGTGCAAAAGCCTGTATAGTGATGACTGATGAGCCTGAGAGTTTTAAAGATTTGCAGAGTTTTCCTGAGGAGGAGAAGGAGAAGTGGTTTTCTGCAATGGATCAGGAGTACATGTCATTGGTTGATAAGGAAGTTTTTGAAGTTGTTGAGAAGCCTAAGAATCACAAGGTGATAAGTTGTAGATGGGTTTTCAAGAAGAAAGAAATGCTGGATGGTACCCATAGATACAAGGCTAGGCTGGTGGCAAAAGGTTTTGCACAGCAGAAGTTTGAGAACTTTGACAAAACATTTTCTCCTACAGCTAAGCCAGAGAGCCTGAGATTGGGTTTGCCTTTAGCAGCAAAGAAGGGCCAGTTGGTGAGGCATTTTGATTTTGAAACTGCTTATTTGAATGCTTGTCTTGAGGAAGAAGTGTTCCTGGAACAACCTTTGGGTTTGAACAGGACAGTGATAGGAAAGTGTACAAGTTGAAAAAGGCTTTCTATGGTTTGAAGTAGAGTGCAAGGAGTTGGAATCATTGTATTAATGAGGAGTTGGTGAAACTAGGGTACAAACACAGCATTGCTGATGCGTGTGTTTACACAAAGGGAGATGTGACATTGGTGATTAATACTGATGACTTATGTGCTGCAGTGAAGTCAGAATGGGAAATTCAAGCAGTGCAGAAAGAATTGGCAAAGAAATTAATGATTAAAGATTTGGGTTCTCTCAGAGCCTACCTTGGGATTGAGGTAGAGTGGACTGAGGATGGTAGATGTTTGTTAAGTCAACAGAAGAAGATAGAAAGGCTGATTGAGAAATGTGGACTGCAAAATGCTAAGGTAGTGAAAAGCCCTATGATTCTTGGTTATGCCAATAGTGAATCAACAAAGGAGTTTGACAATCCAGAATTGTTTAGAAGCATTGTTGGTAGCTTGATGTTCATTGCAAACAACACAAGGCCAGATACTACATTTGCAGTTGGTGTGCTTAGCAGAAAAGTGAGCAATCCAAAAGTTGAGGATTGTATTGTATTGAAACATGTGTTGAAGTACTTGAAACGTAGCAAAGACAGAAAGCTTGTGATACAGGGCAGCATGGTTCAACTTGGATGTTTTGCAGATAGTTCATTTGCTTCAGAGTTGCATGGCAGAAAATCAGTGATTGGTTTGTTGATAAAGTTTGGAGAAAGTCCCATAGTTTGGCGCAGCAGGAAGCAGAACTGTGTAGCATTGAGTACAACTGAGGCAGAATTTGGAGCATTGTTATAGATGGTTAATGAGATATAGTGGATAAGAAAGTTGCTTGAAGGTTTAGGTGAGAGATGTACAGAACCTACTTTGTTTCATGAGGATTCGCAATGATGCATTGTGATGTCAGAGGCTGAGAATTTGAGGTGCAGAACAAAGTACATAGGTGTGAGGTATCAGAATGTTAGGGAGATGATTCAGAACAACATTGTGTATCTGTAGTACATAGACACAAGAGACAATATAGCTGCTGTGTTTACAAAAGCATTGTCAATTGAAAAACATGAACAGCTAACACGTCTAGTGGGCATGGCACCTTAAATGCACAATCCTAGCTTTTAAGCTAAAATACAAATTCTGTAAATAACATGACACACACATCTATATATTTCAGAGGGGAATGTTGGGATATGTAGTCAGAGTGGAAATGAAGAAGACTAGGAATGAGAAGGGCAGCTATGAAAGAACTGGAAAAGATACTGAAGAGGAAAGACATACAACTGAGCACTAAAGTCAGAATCGTTCAGGCCATTGTATTCCCAGTTACCATGAAGGAAGCAGACAGAAAGAAAATCAACTCATTTGAAATGTGGTGCTGGAGAAGAGTACTTAGGATACCATGGACAGCCAAGAAGACCAAAAAAAAAAAAAAAAAGGTTCTTGAACAGATCAGACCAGGGCTCTCCTTGGAAGCAAAGATGATCAAGTTGAGACTATTGTATTTAGGCCACATAATGAGAAGGCATGGATCACTAGAAAAAGCAATAATGCTAGGAGAGGTAGAAGGTAGAAATAAGAGAGGAAGACCACAGACCACAGACCAGATGGATAGACTAAATCAGGGGGGTTATGGGGAAGGGCTTGCAGGATCTGGGCAAGGCAGTGGAAGACAGGGATTCTTGAAGATGTCTGATCCACAGGGTCACCATGAGGAACCGACTCTAGGACAGCTAACAACAACAACAACAAAACAGTAGGTGGACCCAGAGTCCCTTGCTGAGCATTCATGAACATCAAAACAGAGAAAAAGCTTCACCGGCTACCCTAGCATGTAAAAAACAACAACCACCCATAGATTTGTGTTTCACCAACAAAATAGCAATCTTATGAAAGGTGGAGGATAATGTGGGGCGGGGGAAAAATCAAATATTTTGTTTATTTAGTGTTCATATTTTCATTCACATATTCATGTATATTCATGTTTTAATGTTTTAAAAGGAAATAACATTGTTCAAATTGGAACAGTTTTATTTCAGTAAATTTATTATTTAACTCAATGCATGTGTAAATTTTACACATAAAAAGTTTGGGGACAGGATGAGGAGGGATTAGAGCCTCCATGTCTTGTGTTCCCTTGAGCAAATCTCGTTTCCCCTTGAAGGTCCTCACTCAGTGTTTGAGAACCACTGGTTTAAAATGTTTTTGTTTATTTATCCAAGGCTTATTTCACTTGCTTGTTTCATTTTACTTCTGCATATTGTTAGTTTTGAATAATAAGTTTGCTGAAATGTGTTGAATTGCTCTTCTATTTTGTGACATATGAACCTATCCCTATTTCTTCCATGTCATTTTTATCTCTAGTACCAAACTTTCTGTTAAAAAAATTAATGCCTAGGAACACATCTATTTTATGTACTTTGTTAACTGGCATGTAGCTCTACCCCTGTAACTTCACTTTAACTGTGATGACAACTTTCTGTGGAATCCTGAGATATGAAGATTAAATGTGGGCAAGTGTTTAGAATTTTCTTTTACAGAGCTGTCGTGTTCCAAAAAACTATAAACTGTCCAGTATGAAAGTGTCCAAGGTGAGTGTAGTCCAGGGAGCAAATGGCTAAAAATCAGTTAACAGTCAGATTCAAAATATTATCAGTCCACTATTCCCACTTCTTAAAAGTTGGCTCTGTTTTCCAGTAACCTCTTAGCAACTTTTCCTTGCTAACTCTACCACTCCAAATTTCTTACAGAATGCATAAGCTGCTCCTTTCATCCTGTTCTCTGCAGATAGGTGCGATGTGTGTATGTGTGATAATACATTTAAAGTAACATTATGGGACATCATCAGCTGTTAAGGTCTGTCTCTTCTCCTGGCACAACGTAACAGTAGGAGCTATATTCCAAAGAAACTCTTCATGCCATGTAGAAATCTTGTATGACTGTATCATCTCCCAGTTAAAAGAGTAAAATATGCCATACTTTAAAGGTCTGTTTTTAAAAACTCTTGTCAACCCACCCTACCTTTGGCATGTTTTGACCATGTTTATAGCATGCTCATTTTTATTTTCTTTAAAATGAGGAATGGTTTACTGATTTTTATTGTTATCAAAATCATTTGTCACATGCTAACTAAAACAGTATGTGTACTCTGTCACAGCTTCATTATTTCTAGACTTAATGAATGGCAACATATATGTATATATATTCCCTTTGTAACATATGAGATTTTAAATTTGGGTCTGTTGTATTCAGTCTCTGCAGTATTAAGATCTGTTGATAGGGATGTCCTCTGCATATTGTTGTTGACAGTTTGAGAATATGTAGAGATGTGAGGGAGAGCCATCATGGTGTAATGGTCTGAACATTTGATTATGATTCTGAAGATCAGGGTTCAATTCCCCACTCAGCCATGGAAACTTACTGGGTGACCTTGAGCAAGTCACACATTCTCAGCCCCAGAAAGCCCCTTAGAATTGTCAGAAGTGACTTGAAGGCACACAGCAACAACAACAACAACAACAAGAGATATGAGGATGGACCACTTGGCCTTGGCACCCTGATCATGGAATTCACTCTTTTGAAAGCACAGCTTCCAAGGCCAACAGTGGCCCCCTTTTAGCAGCACATTATTTCCTGGCCATTTATGATTACTAAGCACAGCTTGATTTTGTTTCATCAATTATAGAAAGGTCTTCTGTAGGAGGCTGAGATGGTGCTAATGCTGTAATTTTTTAAAAAATCATTATTTATTTAATTTATATCCCATTTTAATTTCATGAGTGGGAATCCAGTTGGCTTGCAATAGTAATATTTGTTATTCCGCTAGTCACTCATATAGTAATAATTTTGGGATAATTATTGTAATTAGATTTATAATGGACTGCCTTGGAAAGTGCCAATTTCTGTGTGACAGGAATTTGGCATTATGAACAAGTTATCTCAGGAATTTAAGCTCTCTGCTATCTTCTTCCTCGTTCAAGGTAGTGATAATTTGTCCAGCATATTTCCCTTACATTTGATCCCCTGAATGGCAAAGAACCTCACTGTTGAATGATGTTATTGCTTTGGCTGAAGTCGTCAGCCTGGCAGGTGAGTTTTGAATATCTGGACTTCTTTGTGCCCCCCAAATTGTAGTAAACTCATAGCCAGATCAAATGCATTAGAGTTACCAGTTGACCTCCCATACAGCAAATATCAAAAGTTAGGACATGGACCTCTTCAGATCTTTTGACAACATGATTGCAATATAAGTCAGAGTGTGGGTCATGTCCTATAAAAGGCTAGAAACATTGGAAACTATGGCTGGTTTGTGGTTGGCGACACTTGTGGGTGTAGCTAGGGCTTTTGCCCATGTATATACTTTTTTGGACCTTGAGATATTTAGCATCTCTTTGCACAAGGTGGCACACTGCTGTGCAAAAACTTCAGGGGTTGGGGACTGCTGGACACATCAGCTGTGGTGTGTTGCTGAGCTTCTTCTACCTGCTCTTGAGTACCAAAGAGTAGTTTTACATTGCTGGCAGAGGCTGCTTCTTCTTCCCTTCAGGCTCAAGAGCAGCTGGAATGAGCCTGGGTACATCAGTGCAGGTGTTCAGTGGCTGGGGAACAGAGCTGTGTTTGGCAACCCCCTGATTATTGGCATACACCAGGGGAAGCAGCTGTACAAAGGGAGCAGCTATCACCCCCTTCTGTAAACACACTGTCAAAGACTCATGCTGCAATAGCATCAGGTGGGATATCAGCCTATAAATCCCAATGTTTCCACTCTGGTTTTTAAATGATATGTGGCGAGTGTCTCACTATTTATCATCCATATGATCAGTTCATTTGTTAAGGGTAAATGTTCAGGAGGCAGGGACATGTTTCACGATTATAGAATGTTCTTCCCATGGAGTTCTATTGAAACAAGAATAGTAGTTTAGAAAAGCTAGAAAACCAATTTGTGTAATTTGAGACATATTTTGGTGTTATGATTAGATATGATAGTTACTAGGTAAAATATTCAGAAATTCTATTGACCTTTGGTGCGTCCTTTGGGGATTATTTATTAAAATCTAAGTAAATGCATATGAATAGGAGCTTGGTGGTCTTTAATAGAAGCAGAGTCTCTGGTATGCTGTCTAGATCTATGCTAATTTGCTGTGCTACAGCTTTTATGGACAAAATAGAAATGGCACATCTATTGACTGGTACCAGCTGTTCCCTGCCAATTGTATTTTCGTGCAGATAGCAAGCTGTGCATTTGGCAGCAGCGAATCTCAAACAGTTAACATGTGCCCTAGGGAGGGCAACTGCTTACCCTAAACCCATCAAAAAGCACAGCTATCCTCTGCAAGATTCATGTTATACTCATCACATCTGTTTCATATTTTTTGGTATTCATAACTGATGGAAGAGTTGAGATGAAAAGTCACAGATTTCAATATAAAACAAAAGCAACCAAAAACACAGACAGAAGATACATCTTGATGAATAATTTCATAATGAGACTTCTAACAGAAGAAACATGAAGTATACTAAGTTATTTTTAGATATAAAAGACAAAAAATAATGCACTCAGTACAAGTCACAAAAGTATCAATGTTTCTAGTTAGTGCTCAACAGTGAGAATTGCCTAATGTATCACAAAAGGACCTGGTCCTCCAAATGAGAGAGGACCTTCAAATCTACCACCAGCTTTGGTAGCATTCAAGTTAGCAGGATTAAAATATAGAATATTTGTGCAAGAAGTAGCTGGTACATTCAACAGGCACCAATAACTGTGGATCTGAGAGAAGTCCATCAACTTCTATATGATAACAAGTGGTCTTATCTCATTAAGTAAATGGTAGTCTTAATTGTGGAGTGGTTTAGATAGTGCAAGACAAATCCAAATGAGTGGGAAGTTCTGCTCTTGCCAGACCTTATGATATATACTTTTTCAGGGGTGGAGGTGAGCCAGACCAGACTTACTAATATTTTCTAGCTGGACAGGTGATTTGTCTCTATACCTGTCCATTGGTATTTCCTAACCTTCTTTCTTCCCTTTGGCTTCCAGAACCTTAGACACTTGCATATGTACAGGGCTATGAGGGCACTCTCAGTAGCCATCACTTACATTCCATGCACAGGAGGCAAGAGAGAGAAGGTGAAATGGGAGTGAACTGCATAATGTGGTAAAGTGGTGTGCAAGCTGAAAGTGAACAGCAGGCCTATTTGTTCAAAAGTTCTAACTCATAGACAAACAGACCTGTTAAAGACATATGGATCCCCTTACAGCTTTCAAGGGGGTAGGAATGTACAAATACTTTCTTTGTAAATGATTTGGAATGACGAAGATTTACTGTATCCATCCAGTTGTTGACCTCAAGCATTCATGATTCTGTTCCCAGGGCAAGAAGGGATCAATTATCTTGCTACCATGTACTGTCATTTTAAATCTACAAAGTGCTGTGCACAGTAAAAGCTTGAAAGATTGCTATTCTATTGTAAACATGTGTTTTTATCCATTTTAAATGAGATGCCTAAGATTAAAACAAGGGGTTGCCCAGTATAAGCATTTTTGAAGTTTGTAGGTTTCAAGGTGGGGGAAGGGTTGTTCAATGGAGAAACAAATGAAACAGCATTGTACCAGGATATGAAAACATATTTGTTAATTACAGTGATCATATAGTCTTTCAAATGCTAATAGTCTCGGCTGCAATTTCATTTTGTTTGGTACTGATAGAACTTATGATTAAAGAATGGTATAGCTTTATAGTGATTTTACTGCCATCTGTGTGCACCAGGCAATAACTATGTACAGATGGTTGTGATTCAGAGACAGGTTGCCACATGCAAAAAAAAGTATGTTTCAGTTATTTCAGTAAGATTTATTGCAGCAGTCACAGTTAAATGCTTGAACCTTAATGATAATTGCTACTAATCCTTCAAGAAAAATGATTAGAGTTTAATAAACCGCAAGGAGCAGCTTTTGTCATAAACTTCAGAAACATATCACAAAGGTATATTTTATTTTTCCTCCCTTGTCTAATCATTTATTTCAGCATACGTAGTGCTGCAGAGCTTTCTAATGCAAAAGTAAGGAAGACTGTATAACACTTAGATCCTGTAGACTGCCTTAAGTCCCCATTAAAAGGGGAAAAAAATCAGCAGTTTAAACCAGGATCTTTAAAATCCTGGCAAATATTTTTAACCTTTGTAAATGAAATAGAGATAAAATGTATAATCTAGTGTGCAATGTTTTGTATTCCTTATCAGAGAGGGGAGATGGGGGTCATTTCAGAGCCTCCATATGGTCTTCAGATGCTTAGTCTTACAATTTCTTGTATTGGAGAACAGGTCAAAGAATGTTATGTTTTATGGTGTTTCAGACAAGCCACAATAATAGCAGTCATCTCAAAGATTTTTCTCCCTCCTCCTCCTTTTGTGTTGTATACACACACACACACACACACTTAAAGAATTTTCTTTTTCTTTTTTAAATATCACATATAATTCAGATTGACCAACTGCTACTATTTGTTACAAGCATGTTTTTAGTATATCTTAACATACAGGACTGTGTAATCTTAAGCATATGTTCAGAAATAAATTGCAGTGAGTTCAGCATTCCTACTTACAAGTACATGTCTATAGCAATGCAGTCTCAGGTTTTATATTGTCAGTATAACTAACCTGATAAATTTATTAGCTATTAGATGCATTTTTATTATGGTTGATTGTGAAGATAATAAACTTGCAATTCATATATAAGGGTAATTATAAGATATAGCCGTGTTAGTCCCATTAAGAATGGGAATACTCAAAAAACAGTGGCAGAACATTTCAATCTCCCTGGGCCTTCCATTTCAGACTTCAGAACAGTGGTCCTTGCACAAAAGAACTACAAAGGTAGATTAGAAAGTGAAACAGCAGTGTTTTTTGTGGGTTTTTCGGGCTGTGTGGCCATGTTCTAGAAAAGTCTCTTCTAGAACCCTAAAAGTAAACAAAGTTTTGCTACCAGTCCTGCAAAATAGGAAAATCAGCACACAACAAATGCAAACAGGAAACTACCCAGGGTCAGGGGCTTTCCCAGTAGACAATGAACACTAATTACAAGACAATAATCCTCGTTTGCATATCCTACCCTGAGGCCCTGCCATCAGCACAGAACAATACATAATCAGCAACAGAACAATACACAGTTTACATGGGAATCATTCCTCCCTACCCGTGGTCTCACAGTGTGTGTGTGTGTGTGTATATATATATATATATATATATATATATATATATATATATATATATATATATATATATATATATATATATATATCACTCTCTTCCATTCCAGCATTCTCTGAAGATGCCAACCACAGATGCTGGTGAAATGTCAGAAAGAAACTCTTCTAGAACATGGCCACACAGCCTGAAAAACGCACAAAAAAATATGGATGCCAGCCATGAAAGCCTACGACTTCACATTAGAAACAGCAGAACTGGAATTTATCCATAAACTACAGTCCCTCAGCAATGGATTTAAGAAAGGCAATGGATTTCTTACTCACTACACATACTTCAACACTATCTGACTCCATCCTCATAGGGGTATCCTACATTCATCTATTCCTCTCACCACAGCCTAGTCCCATTACAAAACAGGATCTGCCAGTTCACCTGCCATGCACAAAGACCAGTTTCTATGTCTTTGTGCACTAACAACCATTGTTAAGACTAGACCTGCCACTTCATTTCCATATACAAAGGATTTGTAATTTGAATTGACATCCTCACATATATATGTCTGTGTCTGGTCTCCATTCCACTAAATCATAGAATCATAGAGTTGGAAGAGACCACAAGGCCCATCCAGTCCAACCCCCTACCATGCAGGAACTCCCAATTAAAACACCCCTAACAGATGGCCATCCAGCCTCTTCTTAAAGATCTCCAAAGAAGGAGACTCCACCACACTCCAAGGGATTGTGTTCCACTGTCGAACAGCCCTTACTGTCAGGAAGTTCCTCCTAATGTTAAGGTGGAATCTCTTTTCATGGAGCTTGCACCCATTGTTCCGGGTCCTAATCTCTGGAGCAACAGAAAACAAGCTTGTTCCCTCCTCAATATGGCATCGCTCCAAATATTTAAACAAGGCTATCACATTACCTCTTAACCTTCTCTTCTCCAAGCTAAACATTCTCAGCCCCCTAAATTGTTCCTCATAGGGCTTGGCTTCCAGACCCTTCACCATTTTAGTTGCCCGCCTTTGGACACGCTCCAGTTTCTCCACATCCTTTTTGAATCGTGGTGCCCAGAACTGGGTACAGTTTTCCAGGTGAGGCCTGGCCAAAGCAGAATAGAGTGGCACTATTACTTC
>CM034703.1:51327804-51362844 GCA_020142125.1 Phrynosoma platyrhinos
GCTGGGACCTCTCCTGTTTTCCAGGAATTCTCAAAGAGAATTTGAGCCAGATCCTGTGAATGTTTACCATTCTTATGCACCAGATCATGTAGATACATGTCATAGTGATAAGCATGATCCTGAGGGCTCTTGCCTTTACAGTGGGCCCTTGGTATCTTCTGGGGTTTGGTTCCGGGACCCCCTCATGAATACCAAAATTAGTGGATGCTCAAGTCCCATTATAGACAATTGTTGAATTATGGTGTGAGTGTGCAGAGTGTGTGCAGGACTGCCATTCACCAGCTCCATACATCTCTGGATTGTAGGTCCCTGCAGCTTGCAGCATTCCATGAAACCGCACCAGAGATCAAAGTCTCTTCAAAAGAAGGTTCTTTATTCTTCAGTTGCAGAATTAACATATCTATTTACATTACAGAACAGCCATTAGCAGGCAGAAAACAAAGGAACCTCCACGCCATGCCCAGCAATCCACTCAAGGCAATAATTCCTATTATTGCCTTGAGTGGATTGCCTTGAGTAGATAACTATTGCCTTGAGTGGATAACTATTTACATTGTAGAACATCCACCTTACAGGCAGAAAACAAAGGAAACTCCTTGCCAAGCCCAGCAATCCACTTAAGGCAAAGATCAAAATGCAAAAACTCCACCCCCAGGCTGATACCTTTATAGACATTTACTAAATAGCTTCTAAACCCAACCTTCTTCCTATGTCTTATGTCATGTGGCCGGTGGTTCTCACACACTCTGATGACCTAATTTGTTTTTCACTTGTATCCTGTGTTCTCAGACACATACTGACCTTGGCTATGTTGTTTTCGTGTAATCCACCTGCAGGCTAAAACTTTCACAGCTAGAACTTTCCCACATCTGTACATTCCCACTTTGACTAGAAAACCAAACAACAGTGGCATAATAACTTGGTATCCCTTATATAAAATGGTAAAATCAAGGTTTGATTTTTGGAATTAATAAATTTTTTGAGTATTTTCAAGCCATGGATGCTTGAATCCATGGATAAAAACAACAACCATGGATAAGGAGAGCCTACTGTATTTTGGGGCCAATCTTGAATGTACCTACCAGCAGACCAAATCTACTGATAGAGTACCTGTCTGTTTGGGGAGCTGACACTGGGTTTGACTGATGCCCTAGGGAAAGATGATCCCTCCCTTAACCTGCCACTTGTACCAGTGAAGGGGGCTTATCATAGAATGTGAGTGGTCATGCCTCTTTGAAGGCTTCACATGGAATGGGGAGGGCTTCAATGTGACATTCTGCATGCAAGCAAAATAATAATCATTACACCTGACATTTAGAAGTTTTGAAGATAAGATCTTGAAGTGTGCCAGGGGGAAAAAACCTTCTTTATACTTTAGGAACCAAGGGAAAGACCAATAGGATGATCCATAAGATGACTGAAAGGTGATGTAATAGCTATCTTTAAATATCTGAAGGAATATCATGTAAGATGGAGTAAGCTTGATTTCTGCTGCCACAGAGATTAAAACATGAAATAATCAATTCAAATCACAAGAAAGGAGATTCCAGCTAAACATTAGGAAGAGCTTTTTTTTTTTTTTTTTTTACTGTAAGAACTGTTCGACAGTGAAATAGATTGCCTTAGAGGGTGGTGGACTCTCCATCTTTGAAGGTCTTTAAACAGTGATTGAATGGCCAGGAGTGTTTTACTTGTGTATTCCTGCATGGCAAGGTGGAATCATAGTGCTACACTTTGTGTAACATGAAAGGGCTCCTAGAGGAGGTGGTTTGTTCAGCCAACTGGAAGTTCACAAAATATTTTTCCCGTCTCTCCATCAATAATGTAACAACTTTGAAAGAGCTGCACTAGATCAGACCAAAGGCCTATCCATTTTGACATTCTGTTCTCTTAGAGGTCAGACACTTGCTCACATGAAGCTTGGCAACAGGCCTTGAGTGCAACTGCCTCCTTCATTTTGTGCTCCCTAGGAACTGATACATGCTTTTCTCCAATCTCCCTTTAAAGCCATCCAAGCTGGCAGCCATCTCTACATCTTGTAGCAAGCAGTGACGTCTATAGTTTATCAGTGTACAGTGTCAATAAGTATTTTTTTAAAAAAAACTATCCTGAATTTTCCACCATTTAGTGGATGATCCTTGTGTTATGGAAGAGAGAGAGAACTTCCTATCTGCTTTTGCCACAACATGTATACTTTTATGTATCATTATCATGTTTCTCCTTAACTCACTTTTTTCTAAGACAAACAGCTCCAAACATTGTAACTTTTCTTCCAGTCTCTTGATCATGCTGATTGTTTTTTCCACACCTATTTTAACTCTAAAATATCCCTTTTAGGTGCAGTGACCAGAACTGTTCACAGTGATTGTTCTGTGGATTCAAAATGAAGGCAGTATTCAGGCCTGCATCCTTCCGAAGTCACTAAAATGAGTACCCAACTGTTGGGGGGCAATGAGCTTACAGTTGTAAACCGCTTAGACATCCCATAGCATGATATGAAGTGGTATATAAATGAAGCTGCTTTGCTTTGTATGATATTTTTAGTTTCCTTTTAAATTATGCACAATATTATGCATACTGATTATGTACATATTATAAACAAGTGCAGTAAGAACAGCAGTTATATACATGATGTGATTGTGTGTGTGTGTAGATGGTGGGTCCCGAATATTTGCTGAACAGCTCCAATATGTTATTGGCCCAGTGAACAATAAAGCATTCTCAGTCTTTTATTCTGCAGCCCTTGTTGACCACATGCTTGCTGGAAAATCAGTTTGACTGCATTCCAAGACTTTTTAGGGCTCCATAGCACATGATAGATAGCATAGTATAGTGGATTAGGTGTTGGACTTGGACTCTGTAGACCAGGGTTCACATCCCCACTTAGTCTTGGACACCCACTCAGTGACCTTGGGCATGTCACACTCTCTCAGTTTCAGAAGAAGGCACTGGTAAACGCTCCTCTGAACAAATCTTGCTAAGAAAAGTCCATGATAGGTTTGCCTGAGGGTCACCATAAGCCAGAAATGACTTGAAGGCACACAACAACATAGCATATGATCTGAAAGGTGCTTCCCAGCATTTACTGTGTCTTTGTTAGGAATTGTTTTATTTCACTGTAACAAAATGTCTTGACTTGTCCACTGACATCCTATAGAAATCTCTGTGGAGTAAATTTTGTTATTTTCTTCACTCTATTATTCCTTGTCTATGTCCCCTCATTGCAAGTGCAGACCTTTAGCATTGTAATGTGCCTTCCTCTTGCAATATTCAAGTGAATTGTTCAACCTTATCATTACATTAACTTAAGTTTCCTCATATGACAAACGATAGTATGAAAGTTGTAAAAATATTTATTTTTTTAAAATGCATCATATAAATATATAATTGTGTACAGTTGATTCAAAATTGTATGTGAATGTGGATGAAATCAGGAGGATAACAGCTTTCCCTTTATTAGAATTACTCATTTTGGAGATACCAACATGCAGTTTCAGATGGAAAGAAGGAAAACCATATTAAATGTCCTTGAAGTTTTCAATACCAAAACTCAAATGTGTACAATCTGTGATGGGCATATTGCTTAAGTGTGTTCTGCTTTGACTACAATAGTTTACAGATGATTTATAAGGACTGTGTGGATGCCACCTGAGTGTGTGCTTCATGATGAATTCCAGCTCAGCCACTTTTACAGAATATTTAGCAGGAAGCCTTCTGGAATAATCCTTTATGGCTTTCCAATTCTGCAGCTTCCTTTCCCCAGTGGTTGACTTTTCTGTCACATTATTAAGTGGCATTTTATGCAGAGGAAACATCAAGTCAACTTATTACTCAGGGTATAGTGAATTAATATATTCATGTTTATTAATTTAAATCTTGTTTGCTGTGAACAGCATTATCACTTAGCTACAGTGATTTTCCACCTCATTTGGTATCCCACTAAATTTAGCAGCATCAGTATCTCTGGTAGGCTGTCTAGGAATGCTTTAATATGCTACATTTATACTTTGGAAATGCCAAAAAGAAAAAAAAATTACTAAGTTCCCAAGATTTTCCTTGTCTTGAAGTCATCTTCCATTTCAATACCAAGTCCAAAATTCTACAACATATACTATAAATGAACAAAATTTTGTTCATTTTTTGGTGAATGTTTGTGATTATGGAATAAGACAATGACTGTTATTCTTACTCTTCTGTCTCCAGCTTTGGAACTATGTGAATTGCTGTGAATCTCATGCTTATTTTCCCATATCAGTTTAGATTACTCAGGTATCAGATGCTTCCTAATAATAAGAACAAGTTATGGATGCCAACTTGTAGAATATGAAACAGGGATTGGACAAAGTCATGAAGGTTATCAGAAGTTACTGGTCATGACAGTTTCAAAATACCCCAAGTTTCAGAGTCTCTTTACACTAGTTACTGGGGAATACAAGCAAGATCATGCAGTCACATCCATGTCCTTTGTTTAGGCTACCCATAGACTTGTGATTGGCTACTGCATACACAGAAATGAGATTTAACAAGCTCTTTCATCTGATCCAGCTTGGCTCTTTTAATATTGTTAAATGATCCACTGGGACAAAGCCTCCTTAGCACTACTGGGGAGAATCAAACACCTGGGTGTAATTGCAGAGATGGTTTGGAAATTTCTTCTTTGTCCCAGAAATGGACTGTCAAACCTGAACATACAGAGTCTGTTATTGTCTAGCCTCATGGCTCTGACTGTTGCAGAGATCCATAATTTCAACCATAAGTTTGACTTTGTAAGCCTACTTCCATCCCCTCCAGTAGTTTCTTCTCCCATGTTGATAATGCATTGCCTATAAGGTCAGCTCCATTCCCATATTGACTGCACAGGAAAAGGCGGACTTGCTATAGAGCAGGGGTAGGCAACCTTTCCCCTTTAAGGGCCAAGGGACTTCAGCTCCCAGAATCCCAGGAGCTATTGGCCAACATGGGACTATTGGCCAACATGGCTGAGGCTTTTGGGAGCTGAAGTCCCTCGGCCCTTGAAGGGGAAAGGTTGCCTACCCCTGCTATAGAGTCTTGACCTCTCCTTTTCATTTAAAATAGGTGAGGCAGATGACATTCTGTAGTAGTGTTTGTTGAGAGTAATGAAGTAGATGAAGTAGTTCCAGTCCCATGAACTGAAATTATCAAGATAAGATGGTGATAGTATTGGTAGGGGATATACCTATTGGTAGGGGATAGATGTTGTGTCATGTTTTGAAGAAGATTTAACACACCCTATAGCAGAAATGGTGTATGTATGGCCTTCCATATATTTACATACTACTATTCCCAGGATCCCTCAGGTCCCAGAAAACATGTAGAGGGCTACAGTTTCTCTAGCTCTGCCCTAAAGAGTCAGGAATCTCTTTACTACAAATTGATTCCCTACTTAGCACCATGGATATCCAACTGGCAAACAAAGGCATCCTAGATATCACATCTGTGTTGTTTTCTTAGTATATCATTTTGGGGAGACCAGGAAAATACTTCTCAGGAGTCCCGACTTCACAGAAAAACATAAATTAGATTTTAATAAATATGCTGGTAGACCTATTAGACATGGGCAGTTGAGTACTGGCAATTGCCAATACAGAACAATCTAGTACTAGATTATTTTCTCCCTTGCTCTTTTTCTTTTCTTTCCTGTTTCATTCTGCACTGTCCTTTTGCTCTCACTTATGTCATGTCTAAAATTAGATCATAAATTCCTATGGGTGTAACAACTGTATTTTTTTATTTGTTCAGTAAAGCCTCCAGCATAATATAAGTACTGTATAAAAATCATCATAATGTAAAAATATAGCAGAGTAATTTTATTAAAAAGAAATTATTCTACCAGAATTGTGAATAACACATGCATTATTTCACCTCTCAATCTTAGAGTGCCTGCAGAATTCATGTGTTACCACTTTTTTGTTTTTTTTTAAAAAAACCTTTTAAACCTATCCGTAAAACTCTGTGTGCTACACAAGTGAGGGTTTGTGTGTGTACACATTCCTTTTTATTATTTAATAAAGGCATTTGTGTTCCATACAGTTCAGGGCAGTGGATAAATTCTGATATATATTTTTTAAAAGTATCCATTAAAAGAAAGGAATGCTTACCCTCCCCCTCAAGAACATAGGTTTTCTCAAGCTAACTCCAAAACATGACTGTGGAGCCCTCTCCAGGATAATGTAGGCTGAGATCCTATACATGTTTACCTGATGTGACTCACACTAAATTATTTTCCTAATTATGCAATATAAACATACATAGATTGTACTGGTGATCAAGTGAAAGGTTGGTGTCTCTGTGAGTATAATCAACCCTTTATCTTTTCATCTCTCTTGGAAAGCTGAAATGAAGGGGGGGGGGAAGCGGGATTTAAATCACATTGCTATACTGAAGATCCATATAGGAAGAAGGACCAAAAGGAAGCCCAGCATAACCCATTAAAAAGAAGAGGTTGTTTCTTTGTCTTTCATCTTCCCTTCATCCTTTTCTCTGGCTGCCCCTTCTCTTCAAGCCATACCAGGCACTCATTTCTCACTTCCCATAGCACTATGTAGTGACAACATACTGCTGGTGTGGGGAGCATTGTTTTCCCACAGTTTCAAGATTTTTCTCCACAGGCATGAGGACTAGAAATGTTTAAAATAAAAACTGCTGTAGTCACTTTGAACAACTTTGAAGCTAGATATTTGTAAATAGGGAAAATACAAGGAAGAATGTTATTTCATTATAGGAATGCAGCAGGGTAAGAAAAGGCAGGAGGATACTCACAGGAGGAATATACACACACCTTGCTAAATGCTGGTGTAAAATTAAGAGTCGTGTTCTGGTGAGTCTCTGTAACATATGGATCAATGCATGCTCCTGTCTATGTAGCTGAGACTTTTCAGGAAAAAAAAGATAGGCATTTCCTCTAGTAATTCAAAGTTATTGTTGTTTGCAGACATAGTCTATGGAAATTGAGTACTGTAGGAGGGAGCAATAGATTATGAAATAGCTCTCAAAAGATTCAGCATGTGGGTGATAGTTTCTCTTTGATTGATGTTGCCTGCTCAGTGGGGTAGACTATCAAAGATGGATGGATGCAGTTATTCATGTGCAGGTATGCACTTTCCTGGATGCGTTTTTACAAATCAAGTAATAGGTAGGCAGGTTTTCTTAAGCATTTTGCTCAGCATGTGTATATCTGTTTGTGTACATTACATTTACCATTCTACCATTTTATCATTTGTGGATACTGATAGATATAAGGTATATCAACAGTTCTTTGTGCTTTCTACACTTTGATGGTCCAAGTCATACTGCCACTGACTTTTTATTTTAATTTTATTTAAAATTATATATAATGACAATGCATAGGAATGAATAAAATGCAATCTGTGCACCACATGCCACCCAAAGCATGTGGTGGCATGTGGAGGTTCCCCATGGACCTCCCCAATAACCCCCAATATTTTAATTTTAAAAAGTCAATCACTGTTTTTCAAATCTTCCAGGAGTTGCAATTTTGCATTAAAACACTTCAGGGCTTACTTGTGCCCCCCTTTTTTTGACCAACCTAAAGAGTTTTATGAAATTGGAATTGAGCTTATAGTCACTCCCAGTTTTAATATTTCTCTTCCTTTCTGTTTTAAGGCTGTGACTGATTTAGGTCCTGGGAGTGGAAAATTAGTCCCTAGAACTTGCCCACCTCTGTTAATACAGCAATAGTGTAGTGTGAAAGAGTCTTGGCCAGAATCACTTGCTCACTTTGAGCTTTCCATTGTGTTGCAATCATTTGCTTTTCCTTCTGGATTTAGAGTTGTGCTGTGTGGACAGCATTCTCTACTCTAAAAGCCCAAATCAGTTCCATTAAATAGTATGCATATCTTGTAGGGGGTGATGGTCATGGTGGTGGAGGAATGGACAGAACCTGAAGAGGCAGAAGTCAGGGTGGAGGAAGGGAACTGAGGCTGCCTTCAGATGCAGGACGGATTTTTCATTTCTTAAATCACTGCTGCAACCTCTTTCTAGGAATTAATTGAGTTGGGATTGAAATGAACTACAGGAGTAAACTCAAAGGTGAAGGAATGGAAGTCACCCCTCATAAATGACTCTGAATTTGTCTCTTTTACTGTTTCTGGTTTGAATGTTGGACTACAACTCTGGAGACCAGGGATAAATTCCTTGCTCAGTGTCATGCCCAATCTGGCTGAAGACTCAGAGGACAAGGGAGATGAGCCTTGGGACCTGAGCCTGAAGCTGTTGTACCTGAGCCTGGCCCTAGTTCTGCTTTGCCAGCTCCAGCAGAGCCTGTGACCTCCAAGGAGGTTCCACAGCCAAGCCTCCCGGCAGCAGAATCTTCAGACATGGAGGAGGATCAAGGGGCAATACCTAACTTCAGCCAGCATCAAGCAGAAAAGGAGACCCTTCAGCGTTTGAGGAGACTTTATGAAAAACACCAGACCAATCAGCCTCAGCTGAGCTCCTGCAGCTTGGTAATTTAAGCAGTTGCAGAAGGTCTGTCTCAGTGCCAAAGATTATCTGAGCTTCCTACCAAAAGCGTCTATCTCTATCTCTCCTTGTTCCTTGGCCTGAAACCTTGACTCTTGGACTGTTGACTTATCTTGAACTTCTGGAACCCTTGACCTTTGAACTGCCTTGTCACCCTGCCTCTCTGGAATCCTAGACTTTCAGATTGCTTGATCATTTTCTGGCTGGACCTTTGGATTGATAATACAGACCTTTGCTTTCTTGCTTTGCATTAGCAAAATACTTTTGTTTGCCTTCAGACCTCACAAGAAGCTGCTATCAGCACTCTTGGTGGCTTTCTTGGACATTCAGCTATCAAACCTATTGGGTGACTTTGGGCAGGCATGTGCTCTCAGCCACTGGGAAAAGCAATGGAAAACATCTGAACAAATCTTGCCCAGAAAATCCTTTGACAGCTTCACCTTAGAGTCACTCTAAGTTGGAAATTACTTGAAGGCACACAATGACAACAACAACAACAACAATGTCCATGTTTCAGTCTTCAGCTTTGACTTCTGATGGTGTCTCTCCTCTCAGTGATTGTCTCAAAGCAGTAATGGACTGGATGAGGAAAAACAGATTGAGACTGAATCCAGACAAAATGGAGGTACTTATGGTAGCGGTCCCGAACCCAGGTATTGAGATGCAACCTCCAGTCCTGGATGGGGTCACACTCTCCTCTAAGGACTATATTCACAGTCTAGGGGTGCTCTTGGATCCTGGACTTGAGCATCCATGGATTTTGGTATCCATGGGGTTGTTGGTGGGGTGGTCCTGGAAACAAATATGATCTGATATCAAGGGCCTGCTGTACATTATGTTGGAAGCCACTTTGTTACTTTTGTGCCAGAAAAGTAGGATATAATTGTACTTTATTATAAATAAAATGTATAGCATAAGAGTGTATTTAGATAAGAGAAGTTTGGATCAGGAATAATATGTGGCACCATCACTCTTAGAAATGTGAAGGTATTTGAAAAATTTCTCATTCTTAACAAGAGAGGCTGCCTTGATATGTCAAGATGGACTGTTGAGAGATTGACAATCTCCATGAGAGTCCTTATGTCCAGCACTGGGATGAATCAGTGAACACTTTACTTTTCATTCTGGTTTCTAACTTCACTGAAAATATGTTTACAAAACTACTGCTGAATGCAAAGTTTCCATCTGATGATTTTATTTATTAAAAAAAGTTGTTAGAGAAAACCACCCTCTTCTATAATTTATAACATTATACAATGCAAAAATTCACTTGAGGCCAAAGTATCTTGCCCTTCTGAGAAGTGAGAATAGCTCTGCAATTTCTAGTTCTTGCATGCAAAAATGAGACAAGCATTTGCATCCCTAAGCCTCTGTGTTTTCTTTATTATTTGACTGGTTTTAATTGGCCAGAAAGAGTGTGATCTAATCAAAACTGAGGGCTCACAGGTTCTGTTAATAATGGTGAGAGCAAGTTTAACACCAGCTTATCACCCACTTAGTCATCCTGCTGAACACAGTAGGAATGAAATACTTTTAACTTTGACAGGATCATGGCCTAAGTATCTGTAAAACAGTTATTTTCTCAAGTCTACAGTGTACCTAGAGCTTATACTCCATTCCTGCACTTCTGTCATTATCTCGGTTGAGTAAGAAATAAATTCACACTTGTAGAAGTCTTATCAGTACCACTAGTTCACTAGCCTCTCACCTCCAAGGCCCAATTTTAAGCAAAGGTTACAATTAAAAATAACTTGGATTGTATCCATGTCCCCATTTGTGTGCACCATGAAAATGACTATCATGTATGTCACAATTGTCAGTCTTTCCTCAGCAGTGTTATAGGAGAGGAATAACAGGGGTTCTGTCACAGGTCAGCTACAAGGTATATAATCTGAGCTTTGGAAGAAATCTTTCACTGTGGTTTGTTTCAGGTCACAGCTGTTAAGATCTTTCACATTTATGAGTTCTTACATTCTCTCACCCACTGAAAAGAAGGTGCAGTTGGGAACTCGTTGACTTCTGGTATTAAAGCATTCAGTGTGTCTGAATGGAATGTGGACTAGCTTTTATTTATACCATCTGTAATAGCAATCCTCCCATCTCAAAGTTAAAAATGAAGAACAGGTAGTAGTTGTTTTCCAAAGTTATTTTGATAAACAACACCAATAAGTGAAGAAGTACTCTGCAAATCTTATTTCTTAATATTAGTTCTCAGTTCAATGTGTTCATAAGAATTGTTTACTATGTTTATATCTTATCCATATATATCCAAATTCAAGATGGTCTTTCCCATTTTTTTTTCCTTACAATAATTCAGTGAATTAGATTAGATGGAGAGAGAATGCCTAGATCAGTGATGGCGAACCTTTTAGAGACCGAATGCCCAAATTCAGTGGCGTTCTTACACTGGATTTCACTGGGCACCATGGATGGGACTTTGGGGGTGGGGAGTGGGACTTCCACCTTCTGGGGATGTGATTTCTAGGGGGAAACCCAAGGCACTCGCTCTCAACCTCAGGCTAACAATAGAAAACCCTCCTCTAAGGGAACTTGCCAAGAAAATGCCAAGATAGGTTCACCTTAGGGTCGCCATAAGTAGGAAATTACTTGAAGGCACCATACAACAAGTCACACTCTTTCAGCCTCAGAGCATGGCAATGGAAATCCCCCTCTGACAAAGCTTGCCTCATGATAGTTTCACCTTAGGGTCACTGGAAACTAGTGTTCAGAAGGGAGGGAGGGTGCTCTGGGCCCATAAGTTGGAAGCACGCAACAACAACAACTACAACAAGCATAATAAAGCACAGCAGGCACAGCACAACAACAAGAACAAAGAGAGCCAGCAATTTGAGCATGTGACTCTTGAGCCAAGGGCTTGAATCCAAGCTCAGCCATGAAACCCACTGGGAGACCTTGGGCAAGTCACACTTTCTCAGCCTCAGAAGACAATGGCAAACCCCTCTGAACAAATCTTGCTAAGAAAATCCTGTAACAGGTTTATTGTGACTAGTCCGCTGGGAGATCAGGGTTCAATTCCCCATGAAGCCACAGAAACCTAGCACATAACCATGGGAAAATCACATTCTCTCAGCCTTAAAAGGGACTCTGAAGCATGGGGGGAGGAAAATAGCCTTTAGAACCCTGTGGGGTACAAGCCCCGTTGGACTCTGAAGGATGGGAGTAAGGAAGGAACCTTCAGAGCCCTGTGGGGCACAAGCCCCATGGGATTCTGGAGGGTTGGGGGGAAGGGAAGGGATAGGGTCACCAGAAATGACCTGAAGGTTTACAACACCCCATCACACTGTCTCAGCCTCAGAGGATGCCAATGGCAAACCTCTCTGACAAAGTTTACCTAGAAACCCCAGGACAGGGTCACCAGAAACCACCTGAAGGCCCACAACACAGAGACAAACACGAGCCTGGGAGGAGGAGAGGAAATGGCATCCCCCAGGAGACTGTGCCTTGTGTGGGGCACAGCATCTGGCCAGAAGAGGAAGAACCGGGCCATAGCAAGGAGCCTGGCCAGCTGTATGTGCGTCCCCACCCTTCCTTCCTGTGGCCATTGCATGCCCTGTGACATGGCTTCACATGCCACAAATGGCATGCATGCCACGAGTTCACCAACATGGGACTAGATGAAAGTTACCTAGTGAGTTTGATAGTTATGTGGGAATTTGAACACAGGTCTCCTCCTGATTCCTAGTCCAACAGTCAGATTGCTATTTGATAATGGCATGTTAATTCAGAAGTAAATCTGCCTGATTTTATGGGACTTGGTCATAAGTGAGTACACATAAAATTGAAGTTGTGAATTGCAGTTCTGTGCTTGTTTACTTGGAAAAGAGCCCCACTGAGTTAAACAGCATGAGAATGGGAATGCAGTTTTAGTTGTTCTTTTTCCTGGTTATGTTGAAAAGATAGCTGCATGTTGTTCTGCATGTTGTTCTGGTACAGCACGCTAGCTTGTGGGAAATCAGTTATATACTATAGCAACATCTTAACTCAGTATTATTTTGAATCAGCTCTCTTTCTGAAAATATAGGCAACCTATATCCAATTAAATAAGCAAATTATTAGCAATCTTCCAACGCATGACATAGTTCTAGTGTGGCTTTCAGAATGACATTTGCAAGGCCTGATTCAATCTGAATCAGGTAATTTGAAAATCTGGCTGTAATTTTGCCTAGTTAATTTATTCTTCCTAGATGGACAGTTGGGCTCAAATGTTAGGGTCAAACTATACATTTTTATTTTAGAGTTCCCACCACATTTTTCAGTTTTCCCCTTTCTTCTTTGCTCCTCCCATTGCAACTGCAAACTTTTTGCCTCATTTATATGGCAGGGAATTGAGATTAGTACGACATTGTTGGGTCTAGACTTCCTTCCTTGAGTTTCTGTTAGCCTCTGAAGAGAACATTGTAGGCTTAAAAGCTGAGCCAACAATGTATCCATTCTGTGGCTACTAGTTGTAGTTCTCTGCATGTGTTCTAGCTATGGGACTGAAGAGGATGGATTAGACACCCCTCAGACAGAGACATCACTACTGGTGTGTGGGGTACAGACAACACTAGGTAACATCTCGAGGAGGGGTCACTTGGTGAGGTGGTACACCTGGAGGGACTTACAGCTACTGGGCAAAGTAAGAAAGGGCAATGCCTCCCTTTCCCACTCAAGCAGCAGCCTCACTTGATCCTAAACAGGCTCTCTGGAGGCCACAGCACTTCAGGGTCCAGTGTGGCTGCTCTTTCAGAAGCTGCACCAGACTATGAAGGCCTTTCCAGTGGGGCAGTACCTTCAAGCTCTGGTGCAACTGGTGGGAGAGCAGCCAAACTAGACCTTGAATGGGTACTCTGGAAGCTGCAGTGTCATCTCTCTCAACAGCAGTCTGGGCAGTGGATGACTGGGGGGAGGGAGGGCAGAGCAGTTTGCCCCCCCAACAGGTGACACCAACTTCAGTGATGATGCTGCCCCCAGAATGCTTTTATATAAAAAAAATTATGTTTGGCATTCCAAAGATGAAACTCCAGGATAATATGTAGTTTTTGTCTTTAGGTACATGAAGGAATACTTTTCAATTGTTTCCAGCATGAGAAACCTAATGCAAAATAAATACCTATTGCAAATAAGTGATTTTGCAATTCCTTTATTCTGCTGGAGACCTGGGTTCAAACCCACTATGGACTTGACTAAATTTTACATATACAAGTATTTAATACATCATAGCTGCTTTTAATAACATGGAGCAAGCATGGAAAGCATGGGGTTTTTTTTGGGGGGGGGAGAGAAAGGGAAAGTCTTAACATTTGCTCCACATGCAATTTTTCTTTTTCCAAATAATCTTCCTCCATAGGTCCCCTCCACCCCTTACATGTGTCTGGAATCCATCTGGGGAAAGGTTGGGAGAATGATTTGGAGTAGAGAAATAATGTTCAGCGGGGAAAATGTTAAGTACTTCTTCCTTTCCATACTGCTTCTACCTAAAAAATGATCCTGAAACTGCTTTTCCTTATTAAAAACAGACTGTAGGATTTAAATATGTGTATTCATGTAACATCTGGTGAAGACTCAAATTAATTGTCCCTCCCACTGTCTATGTACTTTGAGGGATAGTCATAGAGATCGTCTATATGCTTTGCATATGTAAAGTTTCAGGTTTAGTCCCTGATTAACATTGCCTCAGGTATCAGTGCTAGAAAAGGCTCTCAAGACTTTGAAATGCAGTCAGCAATCAAACTTTTTCATATGAAATACTGCCAGGTTAGATAGACTAGTGCTCTGACTCAGAATAAGACAGTTTCTCATATCTCGCTATCTATTCCACTGTTTATGATTTTTTGCTCTGCTTTGCTGTTTAGCATGCTTTTAGTACTACAGAAAAGCGTTACCAAAGCATTGTGCCAATTGTACAGAGCTGTATTTCTATAAAGGTCTTGTGGTGCTAGATGGTTAAGCAGATTGGCAGGTGCAGTATTATGCAGAGCCCTATTAAAATAGGTGGTTATATTATTAGTACTAGTACTTTCTGAAATTGCATGCCTTTTAAAAATAAAATGGATTATACTATTACTTGTCTTCTTTTAGCAGATGTATTTAATGTTTTAGTTATGAAATATTTGATGGGGAAAACTCACTTGGGAGATTCTTGGCACTTGAAATTAAGTTCACTTGGAAGGTGGAAAAAGAATTTTAATAATTGCAGCAATGGTAATTTGATACATTCTTAGCAATAAGTATGCCTATGACACCATGCTCACTGCCACAAATCAGACTAAGGGCTATATTCATGAATGAGTCATGTTCCACTTACCCTCCATTTTTATGTGGTATAAATTTAATGGAAAGATCAGGTAGTGTGTCTTTCCTGTGGATTGTGCTACAACTTCTGTTTATGACAAGAACAGGTTTTTTTTCTATCAAAAAAAGGTGTATGTAATTCTGTAGAAGAGAATAAATTTGGACACATATGCAATGTGTTGCCCTCACAAACCAGTGTACAAAAATAGATTCTGGTTATGGTGATAATTTTAGATGGCAGATGAGGATTAAAAACAAACTTTTCTATTTCTATTTATTTAAGATATTTCAGATATATTTTTGTAAATCATAAACTAGTGTAGTGGATAAAACAGGGATGGAGACCCTCGGAATATCCAGGAAAGTAGAATTTATTTTTACATCAACGGACTTGCAGACAGGTTAGCCCCGTGACTTGAGAGCCCCTTCCTCAGCTAATCAACATTCTTATATACCATCTTACACAGCTAGTTTATAATTACATTAACATATGCATAATTCAACATTTTCATTGGTTACACGATATAGTTTCAATCTCCACCTCTGTTGATTACATATTAAACTTCTACTTGGCATGTGTGAACTATTTTGGCATTACTCATCAACACGTGGACTCATTAATTGGGTCTTATCTTTTTAGTTTCCTTACTTTACTCCCATTTCATACCATCAATCTTATCTCTTTGGCTCTGAAACAGTCTGCCTGTCTTCAAGGTAAAAAGCAACATTCCTTGCTATCTTTTCCAGTGAAGTCAAAACTAAAAGCTTTTTACAATTGTTTTGCAAATTCAGTTTTAAAAATAGAATATGAGACCTCAAGGATCATCCAATCCAGCTCCACATTAGCCATGAGCTTTGTAGAGGTGTTGCAGACTGGCCCAAAGGGACGGCCTGGGGTGGAGTTGTGGCAGAGCAGCTGCACGCCAGCCACCCAAACCCCAGCCTGACGCCATCCTGACCTGTGCAGCTGTATGTATGGCGTGCGGTGTCAGGACACCCTCCTGGCACAGTGTGTAGACACACTGCACTGAAAGGGCATGGAAGAGCTGCAGTGCTGGCTCTTAGGGAAGCCTTTTGCTGTCCCTAAAAGGGGCAGCATTTTGTGCTCTTTTAGGGGTGGCAAAAGGGAGGATCGGAACCACCGAATGTTGTTGCCACAGCCCTGATCTGCTGCTCCCTGTGGTGGCTCTCTGTCACCCCAAACAGGCCGTCTGCATCGGGCCATAGTTTCTTTTACATTATTTCATCCCCTACACTAAGATTTACACAGGCCAAAATAAGGAAGCAAAGGTATCCTGATCTCAGCATATATAACTTCCTTTGCTGTTCATGTTCTGATTTTTTCTTTAACAATATTTTCTTTGTCCTGCATACAAAGAACTCTTAGATGAGAACAAAGACCTATCTAATCCAGCATCCAGTTTCCTGTAGTGGATAACTAGGTGCCAATAGGAGGACTACATGTAAGAAACGGGGACAGAATGATATCTTTTTCCCACTATTGCTCTTTGTAAACTGGTATTTAGAGGAATATTGGCTCTGAGCCTAGAGGTTTCATATAAACATCATAGTAGTAGCCACTGATAACTTTATTCTCTATGAATTTGTCTAAGCACCTTACCCCTCACCCCATAACTTCTTGTAGCAAATTCTATAGACTGAGCTCTGTACTTCCTTTGTTTGCCTTATATTTTGGCCACTCAGCTTCACTGGATAACTTCAGGTTCTTATGTTAGTGGGGGAGGGGGCATCTCCAGCTGCGTTTTCCACATCATGTATATCTTTACTCACTTCCATGGTGTCCCCATCTCAGGTTTGCTAAACTGAACATCCAAAACACTATAACCTTTCTTCATAGGAAATTTGAATCCCCTGATAAGTTCTGGTTGTCCTTTGCCACACTTGCTCTTATTCAACAATATTCTTTCTTTTAAAACCCACTAATCCATACTCCAAGTGTTCTCAGACTGTAGATGCTATTAAGTTGGCAGGTTTACCCAGCATGGAAGTCCTCTGCACACCAAGTGAACATTTCCATTTTACCACAACCTAAAGATCTAACTGTTCAGTCACTGCCTTCTCAGGCCCCATTAGTGCCAATGTGAAGTGATGTGATAGTTTGGCCATTTGCACTAGAAGAATGGGCAACCACCCTAGGTCTGGGGGCTATATATGCCCCCAGTAGACCTGGAAGGAACTTCAATTTGTTTTAGACCGAGGAGAGGACCTTTGTCCCTAACTAGGAAATGAGCAGAAGTCATATCCAGTATTTAAAAAAGACCCAGTTCAGGAGTCTATGGGCTGCACTTTATTCATTATGGTCATTATGTTGGAAGTTGCTTGAGAGCATTTGGTGGGCTCATGAGGCTTTCCTGATGCTTCTGGACTCAGGATTCTGACCTAGAGCCTTTACTCTTTAACATTTTTATCAATGATTTAGATGACAGGGTGGACAGAATCCTTATCAAATTTGGATATGACACATTGGAAGACAGAAACAAAATTCAAAGGATTGGGATAAACTAGAAAACTGCGCAGAAAATAATATAATGAATTTCAATAGAGACAAATGCAAAATTATACATTTAGGTGACAAAAACCAAATGTACAGGTATAGGATGGGAGATATAAATCTCAGTAGTACTACATGCGAAAAGGACCTTGGGATTACTGTTGACTGTAAGTTGAACATGAGCTAATAGTGTGAGGCTTTCATAAAGAAGGTGAATGCTATGTTGTTGTTGTTGTTGTTGTTGTTGCTGCTGCTGCTGCTGTTGTTGTGTGCCTTCAAGTCATTTCCAACTTATGGCTACCTTAAGGCAAACCTGTTGTGGGTTTTTTCTTGCCATTTTTCTTTGGATTTCTTTGGATTGGAACCCTGCTCTCCAGGGCCATAGTCTAGTGCTCAAACCACTACACCACATGGGCTCTCAACACCACACTGGCAACAAACAACAAATAGTTTCCTAGTCAAGGGAAGTAGTAGTCCCTCTATGTTCTGCACTGGTCAGGTTTCTTCTGAAGTACTGCATTCAGCTCTGAGTGCCTCATATTAAGAAGGATATAGACAAGTTGGAGTGAATTCAGAGAAAAGAAAAGAACATAGGCAGTATGGAGAGCAAAGCATATGAGGAAAGTTTGAAGTAGGCCCACTCCAACTCTATGATTCTATGATTCAATGCAATACTCAGCATCCCTCAGAAGCATAACTAATGGTAAAGAAATCTAGGAGATTTGGACTCTAGAGTTGCATGGTTCCTACCCCAGGTATAGGGAAAATTGATAAAGGCTAAAATGCTTTCATGAGATGAGGACTGTAGCTATAGTATACAATAGGGGTGCTGGAGACTAGTGTGACATTACCCTAAACCTTAGAGGGCCATGCGTCCACCACAGTGCCTGAAAAAAAATATTTTTTTTTATCTTCTGCTACTAGGGGTAGATAGGCTATTTTAAGCTATTTTTCAAAAGGAAGTTGTCTGGAAATCAATTTCCAGATCACTTTACTTTGGCAAAAAGTTTCTCCTGGGTGTAAAATGGCCTGGGATCAAAAGTATGCCAAAAGTAGCTCCTACAGCTTGTAGTAAACATCTGGGGATATTTGAGGGATAGGATGTTGTTTTTTCTTCAAAAAATGAGGGGGGATATATAGTCCACAGGATGCACTTTCACCTCCCTTTAGCCAAAGGGACTGTAGCAATGGTGTAAAAAATTATTTTGATGCATTCCTTGTGTATCTAGATGAGTGCATGGGCTTTGGTCACTCATTCCAATAAATGGAGAAGTTTCTTTTATTCATGGATATTTGATCCCACAGTTGACATGAATGGAAAACTCAGCATAGGCAAATCATTTTCCATCCCAGCAGCCAAAACATTTGCAATGCCCTCAGTCAAATCTGTCACACTGGCTGTCATGTTCAGTCACTACACAATTATAGTACTTTTTCCTAGAGAGATCTAGCAATTCACCCATAAAGACCTGATGCTCTGGTGTGGTGAAGTGGGCTAGAGCATTGCCTCTCCAGGCTTATGATGTGAGGGACAAGCAGTTCCCCCCCTCAGTGTTTCAGAGAATAGCATCATACTTGTTCCATATTATTTACCAAGTATTCCCTGCCCCACTGCTCTGGAAACTCACCAGGGACCAGTAACAGACAGCCTGTGCACTGGCACCACTTTGAGTATCACTGGCCTAGAGTATTCTAGTGCAGAATCTTATGTATCTTACCAAACTACAAAATCCAGCTTCCTGAGGATGAAACCATGATAGTTAAAATAATATCAGTATTGTAATTGTTCAATATCAATATACTCTGGGGGAGGGTCTCTGTGCTCAGGTATTAATGCATATATTTATCAAAAGTGTTTACAGTTTTTATTGTATAATATTTATGTGTGGGAAGTATAATCCAGAGACTTTAAAAAAAACCCCACTTTTTGTGCACCTATGTTCTTTTTGTTTTTGTCATTGTTTTCCTAGCCAAATTGGGTCTTGAGTTCAGCAAGCAGTTTGACTGATGGGATGTGGGTGAAGCAGGGTAAGTGGAACAAAAGAATCTCAACAGCATGTGTAGATATGGTAAATGTGTAATTTTGACAATCACTACTTGTGATTATTTCAAGGTGGCTTGACAATTGGGGATTAGTTTATGCATACAAGTCTTCACACGGGACATCTTTTTGTAAAGAATTTATTACAGTTGTAAACCCTTGGAAAAGTTGCCAATTAGCTGAAAAGCATTATCTGATTTTGTCCATCCTCTGTGCCTGCAGTTTACAGATATATAGTAGATACCGACATATGTTCTTAGTACTAAATTTTGTGGTGGAAAGCCATTGAATAGTTATGTGGCTGTGTAGTGCTTATTGTGCACTGATTTATTTTATATTCTTTATGCTATAAATCAAGGTAATAAGGAGCATTTCCAAATGTACCACTGGAATTATTATTTTTTTGCATTGCTTTTTTCATTTATAACTTTGTGGGTTTGGGGTGTATTCTTTTTTTCTTTTGTATATAAATTGTTATATTCTATAGAGGAACTGATATACACTAATAGGGGCAGAGGTATAAAAATCTCTCTTGGCACTCTTAACATGGTCAGATTATTACTGTGTTCTTTGATTCACTTGATGTGTTCAAGGATCTTCTCTGGTCTGAAAGGTCAGCTGCTTTTAGTTGTGCACCAGCAGAATACTAATACTGTCCTTATTCAAATTACCTGCTACAGTACTTATTAAATTGATGGCTTGTGCTCTAATTTAATACTGTCGTCATTCAGTGGCGGGTTGCAGCTGCACTCTGTGCTGAATTAGGTAGATCTGAGGCAAAGTTCAAACAGAAACCATGGTTTTGGGCTGCATTTTCCCACTAAATTAGCAGTCAGATGCAGTGTATAATTAATTAGCACAAACCAGGGAAAGCTTGTCATTTAATAAGCCTTTTTTATTTCCACATTACACAAACAGTGGGAATTGATCCATTAAGTGTCTGGCTATTAATGCTGTTTAATGTATGTCTGGTTGCTAAATTGAGATGTCTAGTTACATATATACACTGAGTTTTCAAGAGCTCCTCACAGATTTTCAGCGATTGCTGAGATTTTAAGTCATGTTCCACAAATCAATACTAGCTTCATTAATACTTATGAACACAGTTTGCTCATACAGAGGGATCTAAAATGCTAGGCTTCACTTGGCTTGAAAATATTGTGTCAAAAGCCTTGTTGTAATGAAAGACACAATATTGTATGAGGGATTTTTTTGGTCTATTGTTATTGAAAATTGTTCAGCACAATGGTATGTAATTATTAAATTGTGCAAAGTATATTAATCTGTGAAAAAAACCCTGGATATTATCTGTGGTGTTATCATAGAATAGGTCTGAGGTAGGTCAATGGTTTAGAACAGAGGTGGGCAACTGGGGTGAGCCCAGGGGCCAGTTTTCTGCCTCTGGTAATCTTTGTGGGTAACATAGACTAGGGATTGCAAGGGTCTTCCAAAATTATGCAGTTTCTGAAAACTATTTGCAATTCAGGACTTGTTCTGCCAGTTCCAATGCATTGTAGTTAGGTGGATGTCAGTTGATGGTGGAGCATTATGTTTGATGGTGTACATATTACTGTATTGTTCTTGTAAATATTTGCTGCAACTAAGATTAAAAAACCTCTTTGGAAGAACCTCAGCAGTAGTTAGTAAACCTCTGTTCAGCAGAAGGAGTTTTTTCTTTTCAACTATTTCCAGACTTCCCAGTGGTGTTTGTTCCCTGGCTGGCTGTCCCTGCACTAACAGTTCAGATAGAGTTGGAGGGAGTGAAGGGATAGCCACATCTGCAGCAAATTGTGACTATTGTTGCTTTAGTGTCGCTGCCGCTTTCTTTAACAGAAGTGAAGCAATAGTGCATTAAACAGCAAGAATCCACCCATAGGATACTTTCTATAATTTAAACTTATCCATTGATTAAGCTCTAAGAGCAAAGGACATAAATGAGTGGGAGAACAAGGATAGAAAGAAAGAATTAAAACCCAGTTTGATTGCTCTAAGAAGCATCAAATTAAGAATAAGATTTGGATATTGACTGGTGCTGATAGTGATGGATATGGATGGAAAGGGAAAGAAGTTAATGTAAATTGTCCCATTTAAAAGGAAAGACAAAAAGTTAAAATTGATTGGAATAAGAAGAGGACTTCTTAAATGTTTGATAAAGGTGACACCAAGTAATAAGATTTTTCCTGGAATATGATCAGAATCTGAACTTTACATTAAAGACTTTTGAATTTTTGGACTTTAAACTCGGGGTGAATTAAACCCTAGATTTTTTTTCTTTTCCCTTTTTTTTGGAGATTTGGATTGGACTGTACTTCTAAAGAAAATGGATTGAGACAGTGACCTTGAAAAAGCCAACCAAAGAGGATACTTATTCTTCTTCCTCCTCTGATGTATTTTCTAGGCAGCTTATTTTGTTGTTTTGACTATGCACTGTAACCAACAGAACTTTTGGACTCTTGTTAACTTTGTATTGGAAAGAAGGAACCATACTATATTACTGAGAAAAAAATTGAAATATGGCTTCAGGAAATCGAAATTGAAATATGGCTTCAGGAAAAAATGCTGTGTTTCAAAACTCATCCCAAACCTGAGCCAAAGGAGACCCTCAATGGAAACAACTGTTAAAAATGCAGACCAAAATAAATCCCTACTGCAGGAAATAAAAAAAAATATGTGGAGGAATTAGGGAGGGTAATGAAAGGATAAAAAATGAAATGAAAGAGGAGGTAAAACTTGAAATGAGATTGGAAGGGACATAAAACAAAATTTAGAGTCAATTAATAAAGAGATGGGGAAAGTTACTGAACAAGTGGAGAAATTAGAATGTGACATTAAAAACTCAGAAGTGCAATTGGAGAATATAGGATTGGGAGAATTTAATCAAGATGGAGATCAAAATTTGTGAGAAATGTTTTAAACTAAGAGGAATCCAAGAAAAGGAAGACGAGAATCTGTATAAATTGCTGATACCTATTCTAGCTGACAACAGTGAGGAATTGGAACAATATTTCCCATGGGAAACAGATTGATTATATAGCCTTAACTCAAGGGTGGCATGAACTAGGAATTTACCATAGGATGTGATCATGTACTTTGTGAGGAAACAAACTTGTGATTTGTTTATCCAATATAGATATAAAAAGATTTGATAATCGATGGGGGAAAAAAATCCAGATCTTCAAAGATTTGCTGACGAGAAGGGACTATTTTTTTCCTCACAGACCAACTTAAAACATATGGAGTACAATTCAGATGGGAGGAAATCAAAGGCATGTCAGTGACTTGGCATAAAAAAAGGTACAGACTAACTTTATAGAAAAAGGAGTGGACTTTTGGCAGAAATTTAGAAAAGAAATTAAAAAAATAGAGAAAGAAGTCTGGAGGGAGAAAGGTATGGAAGATGACTTGTGCTAAGAATGAAAACAAGGGAAGACTATAAAAGAAAGGAAGAGAAGGAGAAAGACATGGAAGAAGAAGAAGAAGTGGATGCAACAGGAGGAGAAGGAATAGAATAAAGATTTTTTTTTAGTGGGGTAATTAGGATGACCATTTAGTAAGGGAATTGTTTATTTTGAGTTATTGTAAGTGGGGTGGGTGTTTGGCCATTTAATCAGTAATTGGATAGTTAATCAGTAATTGGACATCTAATAAAAAAGTGTCTAAAGATGTAAATAATTTCTTGGAATGTTAGGGTGCTAAATTCACCATGGAAAAGGGGAAAAAAGTGTTTGCATATATTAATAAATCTAAACGAGGTATAACATGTGTTCAGGAATCACACATAAATACAAGGGATAGGAAATCAATTGCCAGGAAGAATTTTGGTAAGGAGTATATCTCATCTACATCTAAGAGGAAAAGTGGTTTAATTATTTATGTGAATAATAATTTGGAATCCAAAGAAATCTTCAATGATAGAGGGCTATTTTGTTAGGGTCAAAATAATTTGGAAAGAGTTGAAATTTTTGATTGTGGATGTTTATAGCCCTTTGGAAAATAAAGGAAAATTCTACCTGGATCTACAGACCAAAATATCAGAAGTTGATTATGAACATTTAATAGTAATTGGAAATTTCAATGGAGTATGTGAACCAAAATTAGATATGGTATCACCAAAACTAATTAAAGAAAATGATGGGAAACTGCCTAAAACCTTTTTTAATATGATTGAAATCTTACTTTAGTGGATGTCTGGAGGTACTTATACAATTCAAGAAAAGAGTACACTTTTAGATCAGATAGGCATGACTTGATGGCCAGAATAGTTTTGATGCTCATTTCAAAAACTATAGCAGGGGATATTAAGGAAATGGAGGTATTACCCAGACCTTTATTGAATCATAGTATGCAAATTCTGAACTTAAAGGAAAAAGAAAGAAAATATAATTGGAACTTAAATGATGAGTTGTTGAGATTCAATAATAGTTTTAAAAGTGAAACTAAAAATAAGTATTTTTTTAAAGAAAATATAAATAAGGGCATAGATATGGATATTGTATATGATACTGCTAAAGCGGTGCTAAGAGGATTTCTTATCCAGCCAAATAGCATAAAATGTAGGAAACAAAAACAAAGAATAGTACAGTTAAATAACTCACAAAGAGAACAGGAAGAGAAATTGGTATTAGATCCCAAGAACAACAATGCAAAGGAAAGGATTAAAATAGTGCAAAAACAGTTTTCAGCAGAATTGGTCCATGAAATTGGGGAGAAGTTAAAAAAGATTAAACAAAATGAATTTGAACACTCAAATAAAGTAGGTAAATGGCTAGTATATAGACTCAGAAAAGAGAGAGAGAAAAAACAAATTTTAAATATTAAGGATGGAGAAAAAGTTGTGATGAAAAATGAAGAAATCAAAAGAGCTTTTCTAAATTATTATGAAGAGCTATATACTAGAAAAGATATAGATAGGAGTTTTAAAGAATGGATAAAAGAATATGAAATTATTAAATTAGACAGGTCCCAAAATAAAAGTTTAGATGAGGGAGTTTCTAAAGAGGAGGTATTGTATGTCATAAATTGTGAGGGAAAAAAAAAAAAAAAGCTCCCAGTCCAGACAGATTTACTCTATTATTCTATAAAACGTTCAAGGAAGAGTTTTGTGTCCCACTTCAATTAACAATAGAAACACATTAGAAAAAAGTATTCCAAACTATTGGAGAGAAGCAAATATTATTTTGATTCCAAAAGAAAGTAAAGATAGCTTGGAACCGGTGAACTTTAGACCCATCTCATTATTAAATATTGATTACAAAATATATACAAAAATTCTAGCTACCAGGTTTAAAAATTGTTTAATGGATGTAATCGATGAAGATCAGAAAGGATTCTTGCCAGATAGACAAGAACAATTTGAGATATATAATAGGGTTTTTTTTTTTTTTTTAGAATACTATGAAAACTACAATAAGAAACAAGCTGGACTTTTCTTTCTTGATCTACAAAAGGCATTTGATTTGGTCAATTGGAGTACGTTAATGCGAATCCTTAATTAAATGAATATAGGGGAAAATTTTCAGAAATGGGTGGGAGAGATCTATAAAGAGCAAAAAGCTCAAATTTGTATTAATGGGGACAAAACTCAATTTATAAAAATTGGTAGGGGAATGAGGCAAGGATATCTGCTAAAAAATTGCCACTTTTATTTTTAATGGTGATTGAAACATTGATAATGAGAATAAAAAGAGATGAGTTTTTGAAAGGTATTAAGATTAAACAATTTAATTATATAATAAGGGCATTTGTTGATGACTTTGTAATAAATTTTGAGGAACCATTAATCAATGCAGAGAGATTGTTATATATATTGGACATATTTGGGGAAGCCACGGGATGTAAAATCAACACCAAAAACCAGCTATCATCACAAAGAATATGAATCATAGCGAAGATATAGATCTCCAAAATAAAGCAGGAATTGTATAAAGAAGAAAGTGAAATATCTTGGAATAATTTTTTCAGAAACAACAACAACAAATGGACTATTTGACAATAATTATGGAAAATTATGGAGGGAGATTAAAAAGGATTTATTGAATTAACAGAGATTACATCTTTCTTTAATAGGCAAAACAGCAGCTATTAAAATGGTAATAATACCTAAATTTTTGTTTTTATTCCAAATATTACTAATCAGGATCCTGAATCAAAAATTGGCAAAGTGATGTAACAAAATGTATATGGGGTGGAATAAAGGCCAGGATTAGATTCAAGGTTATGCAAGATGCAAAAGAAAGAGGGGGTTTAGCAGTCCCTAATCTCAAATTATATTATGAAGCCTCTTGCTTATTCTGGATCAAAGAATGGGTAGATCTTAATATCAAAGATTGCTAGAATTAAAGAAAGAGAGTCTAAAGTTCGGGTTCCATGCATACTTAATATATAGTTAAGAAAAATCAAATTACCAGGTAAATAATCATTGTATTATGAAATGCTTATTATTTATATGGAACCAATATAAAAGGAGAATCGTTAATGGTTTATTGGGATAGATTTCTCCTCAAGAAGTGTTTTATAGAAAATAAATGCTTCAGGAAGAAAAGTAGTGAAAATATATAGATCTTATTGTGGTTGAAGCTGGAGATATTAATATAAAAATCATATGAGGAATTGAAAAGGATTTCAAATTGATTTGGTTTGAATACAAGCAACTGTATGAAAGGGGAGAAGATAGATATAAAAATTTGGGTATGAAAGACAAAAATTCATATTTGGAGAATATCTTAAAGGAGACAAAAAAAGAATGATTGGGAAGATTTATGCTGTTTACTTAAATGGGAAGCAGAAGAAAAAGTTGTTAAAGAAAATATGATTATTTGGGCAAAAGACTTGGTATATTCTATACAATTGGACTGATGGGAAAAAGTGTGGAATAAGGGATTAAAATATATGATAGCACAAAATTTGAAAGAGAACTGGTACAAAATGTTTTACAAGTGGCATCTTAGACCAACAAAAATTGCAAAAAATTATTTTTAAAAACCCAGATAACCTGTGCTGGAAATATAGGTATACACCAGATACTTATTTTCACTGCTGATGGATGGGCAAAAGGACCAAAAAAATTGGAGTATGATTACCCAAATAATTAAAAAAACATTAAGCATAAATTTGGTGATGAAACCAAAATATATGTTGTTGGGAATATTTGAAGATGAGACAGAGAAAAAAATATGGTAAAACCTTATTTTATTTGACCACTGTGGCTAGATTACTTTTTGTACAAAAATGGAGATCAGAAAATATGCCTGAGTTAAAGGAGAAAGGATGTTTAAACTGTATGATATTATGGAAATAAAAGAATTGTCAGACATGATAAAAAATAACCCAATGAGGAATGATACACAATGGGACCTAATAAGAAACATTATAAGGGAACCATCGGGTGCTAGCACGGTGATACGTATTTAGAATCATAGAAATATAGAAATATAAAAGACAAGTATAGAAATTAGGAATATAGAGGATTTTGACATTACATTTATTTTTAGTGTAACAATGATAGCCATATCGATTGTAGATCAGAATTATAATCTATGAGTGATTGGCTAGTATTATTAGTTTATTTTGATCATTTAGTGTTTATCTAGTTTATTTAGGGTATATGGATAAGTACAATGTATCTATAGACATATGTCTAACCATTAAATTTTTATGAGACTATATGAAAATTAGGATTTAAAGGAAAGTCAAATAGCTTCAATAAAGCAGGGAGGGGGAAGTTTGGTGTTGAAATTATTGGATATGTGAAATTAACTGTCTTTAATTTGAACGTATTAAAATTATAGTTCAATAAAGATTAAAAAAATTATTCACAAAATTTTGTGCAAGCTTTTGAAAAAAATCACAAAATAATATGTTTTGTCTCTGCTTTAGAGAAGACTCTGTTAAGAATGTCATTATAGTGTGTACAACCTACCATATTCAGCTGGTCTCAGCATTTGGAAATCAAACGTGTATAGCCCAATACCTGGCCTTCATAGTTTGTGACCACCAATGTTATTCATCTTATTTGTTCAGATGGTTTTAAAGGAACTTAAACATATGACTACCCAAGAGCATGCAGCATATTGTTCTGTGATTGGATGTCATTTTTTGGTAGTTCAGGTGGTTTGAAAGATTTGTAGTTACTTCTCTGCAGATGGCAAGGAAGAATAACACAGTAGAGTGTACTAAGTAAATTCTACTCATTGTTTTCAAAATGACAGAAGATTGCTTGCATTAGCCTCCTGAGAAATGGATTGAATGCCATGGAGAAAAAGCTGTCTATGTTTTGGAATATCACACTTCATTTATCCCCTTAGTCCCAATTATTATAAGAAAACTTTGTGAAATGTTTGTAAAGTTGATTCTTCATAGTGCTGCTAATTTGTTTTAATTTAATATAAAAACAGAATTTGTGCAGTGATGCATAGAATGATACTTAAAAGCTTGATTATTTTAAAAAGCAAAATATACATGCATGATGTTATACCATGGGTGCTAAAGAGATTTGGACAATCTTTCCAAAAAGATGTATTGCACATGCATTTGATGAAAGGCAAACTTATACACACACACACACACACACACCCACACACTGTACTACTACTAAGAATTGTCTGAAAGTTTAGTCTTATAGTAGTCTGACCAAGTGATCTCAAAGCTGATGTGAGCAGTACTGAGGAAGATTATTTTCAGCCATCTTTTCTATAAACACCTTTTGTTCTTCTGTCAATACAAGGTTCAAAGTGTATTTGATGGTAGGTTGGCAGAGAACTTCATCATTTTTAGGCTGAAGCCAAGGTTTATGGAAAGCTCTGCTAGGATGAGTGACAGGTGACGAAAAAAGACCTTAAGTCCTTTCCCACAATATCTCTCCTGTAAAAGCAGAAGGGATTTCTTCTTTCTTTGTCTGGCTTAGATATGTGATGTTACTCTGCGACTCTCATGGCTCCTCAAAAATCAGAAAGTAGCCTCTTGTTAACAGATCCCTCATACAGATATTTTAAACTGTTAAGGAAATATGGGATAGAAAAATTCCACCTCTAAGATACTCACATTTATGCTGAACATTTCATACTAATGTGGATATATAAACTTAATTATCATTGGCAGACACCTAAAATGGCAATGTCCTCAGGGCTAGGACAAACATTGTACACACTAGGTTTATTTTAAGTCATTGTTTAAAATAGTCTTCAGAATAGTAAATACCAAATATATGTATGTTTAGTCTTCCTTTGTATTACTAGCTTGCAGTATTGTTAATACAGAAGTTTCAAAGCATGAATAGCTGTCAATTTATCAATGTAAACAGTTTGTCAGTGTATAAATTCACCTTCAGCCTATTTAAAGAAAAAACAATAATCTACAAACCTGAGTCCCTAGACCTTTCTTACTAGCCTTGCTCAGCAGCATAAAATCAGAAAACCCCATGGAATGAATCCATTTAGTGCAAATCACCAATCTTGCAAGAGGAAGGGAGGAGCAGGAGGAGGTGGCAGCAAATTCCTACTTGTTTGTGAAAGAAAAGAGCAGCACTCAGGACAAACCACATGAACAATTTCAATTTTCTTAGTGTACTTGCTGACTGTTTTACCATGTAGTACTGCATGTACAGTTCAGGTTCTTGGCCTGAGACCCAACGAGAACTATTTTGGGTAATCCTTCCTTCTTCACAATTAAAACATACAGTGTCATCTTGCAGCACCGAAATGTTAAGACAAAAGAGTTTTTTGGCACCAAAAGACTGACAAATTATATTATGGCACAATCTGTCCTGATCCACAGATCGGTTTACATAAGACTTTTGTTTTTGGCTGCAACTGACTAACATGACCACCATTCTATCTAGTAAAAAGCATTTAAAAAAAACCCTGAAATTTCTGTTATTGTAATGCTATTTAATTAAAAGAATATAGTGTGTGTGATCATTCCTCAAGTGAAATCTTTTAGCTCTGTCATTTGTGATCTTTCTGTTTATTTATTTATTTATTTATATACAAAATTCAATCATACACATATATTCTACAAAAAAAAATAACATAAAACCACCAACATATATAACACCTAACATACAACACCTAACACGTAATACTAATACACTACCTATACACTAGCTCTCTAACTCCCCTCCCCACAATAAATCCAAACCCAAACATACTACAAAAACAAAACACAAAATATAACAACAAACAAACAAAAAAGGCGAATATGTCTTTTGAGCATATCATTAAATTTCCATGACACTTTCTTTGTCTTCCAAATGAATGAGTATTTGCTTAATTAATGAAAATTCCTTGATCCCCTAATCAAAATATAAATTCCCTAAAAAAATTCTTAATAATTAACTCAGCGAGACTTTACTTAAATAATTTTGATATATATAATCCTAACCTTTACTTCCTAAAATCCATTCATATCTTATTCTTCATCCTTTATTTCTTTATCACAATATTCTTTAAACCTTATCCATTCCTTATTAACCTCATCTTCTGTTCTGTCATTTAAAAGACCTGTTAGAATATCTGCTTCCATTGCTTCCCATACCTTATTTATCCATTCTTTATTAGATGGTGTCGTAGGTTGTTTCCAAACTTTGGCATATAAGATTCTGGCTGCGGTCACCATGTATAATAGCAAGCGCTTATTTTTCTTCACCAGTTCTTTCTCTAATGACCCCGTCATATTTAATAAAAAGAAAGTTGGCTCCAAAGGTATCTCACCTTTAAATATATTCTCAATAGAATCTTTTATCCTCGTCCAATAGTTTTTTGCTTCCCTGCATTTCCACCAAAGATGGTAAAAGGTTGCTCCAGTCTTACCGCATTTCCAACATGAGTTTTTTACTGTTTTGTATAGATTGTTTAACTTTGCCAGTGATAAGTACCATCTAAATGCCATCTTTATATGATTCTCTTTATAATCTTGGCATTTAGTGAAACTGTTCATATCCTCCTACGCCTTTTCCCAGTTTTCTAAATCAATAGGGCTCTCCACATCCTGAGCCCATCGAACCATGGAATGTTTAATCGTCTCTTTTTCCAAGTCTCTATTAAGTACTTTATAATACCTCAATATATGTCCTTTCTTTTTATCCAAAAATATTTCATCTATTTCATTTTGTACATTTGAAATTCCTTCATTTTTCTTATCTATCCTACATCTTTCTCTTAGCTGGCTATATAAGAACCAGTCATCCTGTATTGGACCTTTCAACTCTTCCCGTCTCTTAATAGATATTTTCTTTCTGTTTTATTTACCCAGAAGTTATTTTTAATGTCGTAGAGTGAACTTGATACAAAAAGTTACAAAATGTATTTATATTTACTCTTGAGGTCAAGAGGAGATTTCAAGTTGTTCATAGATATTCCATAACCCACCAAATAATTGTTTCAGATATGGAAATCTTTCTTTTTCTTTTCTACTGACACCCCCCAAAAAAGTGATATGGAGCAAGTATATATTTGTTCCCAGATGGGAGAGGATATTTAACTGGGTAATCACATTAGAGTTGGGAGAATAAATGTCAGTTCAGCCTTGGGCATTACATTCTCACAGGCCTGTTTCTGGGAGAATGTAAGTAGGATTAAAGTGAATCTCTGTTATAAGATGGTTGTGATAACAGCTAATAAAGTTCAAGAAGCCTTCTCTGATCCCACCCTGCTGTGGATATGAACAGAATTGGTCCAATACATTTTTCTGTCTGAGGTAGAATAGCAAAATAACACCTTCTCCCCAAGTCAAGGCATATTGTACTTGAGGTTGGTCAAGTTGATGCATCTGAAAGAAAATATCACAAATTGTCTCTGTTTGGGAATAAACTATAGAATAATAAATCAAATAAACAATTTTCTGCACTCAAAAACAGCTGCCTGAAGTGGTCATCTTCTGCCTAATGCTAGGACTAGCCTGAAAAGTACTTTTATATATCCATTTGTAGAAGAATTTGTGTTGCTTTTCTGACTAGTGGCTGTCACAGGTAAGAAATACTGGGGTTTAAAGTTGGAAAGAATAACAGTTTTCTATTTCCTTTTGCTTGGATGCTCCCTTTTCTGCTCTAGTGACTTAAGTTAAAAGAGTGTGAGTGGATAACATCTGGTGCATAGTCCTTGTATGTTCTGAGAGGACACTGCATCTCTATGTGTGCCTGTGTGTGTGTATGTAATCAATGTCATGTTGTTTATTACTAGCTTTTTCGGGTTTGATGCCTTAAACCACTGTCCTTTGGTGGTGGATTTTCTGGGTCTCTCTATGGGTCCAGTAAGAAGGCCTGTCATGTTCAACGCTACAGCATTAGCTGTGTTGTTCTTCTAGGTCAATTTTACTCAACCTTTACTAGCAAGAAAGCCACTTCAGATTGAGTTTTAAAAAAAATTGCAAGAGGGATATGTGCATATTTCAGCACCTGCCACATGTAACTGTATAAAATCCATTCCATAGGTTAGTGAAAATCTAAAAGTGTGCTGAGAAGTGAATAGTAGAACTGTAAGTAAAAACCACCAAATATTATGTGGAGGGGAAAAGTTAGGAAATATTTAAAAAAAAAGGAAGGGAGAATTCTAAGTACTAATTTGTGATATGAATTAAGAAAATTTGCTGAGCTGAGAAGACAGGAATAGAAGAAGGAGTAGATCTGTGGGTCATCATTTTCTTGAGGAAAATGGAAGCATCCTTGACCATGATTGAGAATGCATGATACTGGGGAAAGGAATTTTAAAAATAAATCAGCAGCCAGCATGGCATAGTGATATGAGCATTGGACTATGACTCTGGAAATCAGGGTTCAAATCCCAGCTCTGCCATAAGAACCCACTGGGTGACCTTGGCCAAGTCACAGTCTTTCAGTCTTAGAAGATGGCAGTGGCAAACTTCCTCTGAACAAACCTTGCCAAGTAAACCCCATGATAGGTTTGTCTTAGGAGCTTTGCAGATGAGCAGGCATGGGCCGCCCTGGGAAGCAGAAGATTGGGGCTGAGGCTGCCCCACATGTTGGCCCCAATCCACCTTTTTGGAGCCTGGGAAAGGAGCGCTAAAAAAGCGGTCCTTCCTCAAGCCCCAGAAAGGGCACCAGAAGAGCCATTGCACAGCTCTTCTGTGTCTCTTCTGGCTCAGCCCGTGCAGTGGCTGGGCCAGGAGGACGTCATCAGAGCGCTCGCCATGTGTAACAGTGGGCACTCTGATGATGTCCTTGGGAAGGGGTTGGGGCATCTAGCATTTGGCTGCCCCTCCCCTTCCTTGGCTCTGCAGCTGGTGCTTTGTGCTGTCTGCAGAGCCCCTTAGTGTCATCATAAGCTGGAAATGACTATAACAATAATGGAAAAAAAATATCAGGAATAGTTAACAGAGAATCAAATGGCAGGCAGGGGAAAGCTTGTGAATTCCAGTCATGATCAGTTTCCTATTCTTGGCTGGCCAGTTTTGTCTCCCCCAGTTCCTTTCATTTGATCAGTTTTGTTCCTCTATGCCCTTTTCTCATCCTCCCAATCTGTTGTATATGCAATACCTTCTCTTGCTTTTCACCCTCTTTCTACTCCAGTTTCTCCTCACTTTCTAACTGATTTAACTAGCATTTTACCCCTGGTTCTTTCCCAACGTTCTCCTATTAACTCTTTTCACTTCTATAATTTAATAGCAATATGAATTTCAGTAGACCTCTACCACATGCAGTCTTTCAACAATCTGATATAGTTTGTTCCAAAATACAGGTTTAATAGCTCATCTGTTGTTTATAATAATAATAAAAATAATAAAATTTATTTATATTTTCCTGCCTTTCCCTATGAATCGAGGTGGGTGCACAAGGATAAAATGTACAACACTGTACAATAATAAAATATGTAAAACATGATAATAAAAACAACAATAAAAAGCAATAAAAACAATAATAGAACAGCAAATAATCAGTATAAAGACTGCAAGGCGATCTATACCATAATTCTCACTCCATATGAGATGATAATGTTTTATCTTATTATTCAATTAGGGAGATCAGGTGGATAGGCCCGCTGGAAGAGTTCCATCTTGAGTGCCTTGTTAAAGGTCTCTAGCGTAGAGATAAGACAGATCTCTTCCGGCAGGCTGTTCCATAGCTTGGGGGCTGCAGCTGCGAATGATCTTTGGGAAGTTGATGTTAGCTTGGTTTTACAATAATTTAACAAATTCTTCCCTGATGTTCTGAGAGTGCGGGGTGGATTGTGTGGGGAGAGGCGTTCCTTCAAGTAACTTGAACCCAAGCCATGTAGGGCTTTATAGGTAATGACCAACACTTTGTATTGCACCCAGAAGTTAATTGGCAGCCAGTGAAGAGCTTTTAGTACAAGAGTAATTTGGTCTGTTCTAGATGATCCGGAGACCAACCTAGCTGCTGTGTTTTGAACCAGTTGAAGCTTCCCAACTTGGTACAAAGGTAGCTCTATGTAGAGCGCATGACAGAAATCCAAACGAGAAATTACCAGGGCAAGTACTACTGCTTCAAGGTCCCTTTGGTCCAGGTAGGGGCACAATTGGCAAACCAACTGAAGTTGGTTCCAAGCACTCCTGGCCATTGCATCTATGTGAGATGATAACTGTAGTGATGAGTCCAGGAGTACTCCCAAACTGCGTACTTTGTCCTTTAGGGGAAGTGTGACCCCGTTCAGGACTGGATGACAAAACTCCCTTCCTGGACCAGGGGTACCTATCGTGAGTACCTCTGTTTTCTTTGGATTCAGCTTGAGTTTGTTTTCCCTCATCCAGCCCATTACCAACCCAAGGCAGGAATCCAGAGGAGTAATGCCATCCTTAGTCACCGCAGTAGTCGGAGACATAGAGAAATAGAGTTGGGTGTCATCAGCATATTGATAACCCCATGCCCCATATCTCCAGATGATCTCTCCCAGCGGCTTCATGTAAATGTTAAATAGCATGGGGGACAGTATGGCGCCCTGCGGCTTTCAGATGTCAGCTCCCTTTCTAAGGAGCAACTGTTCTCCAGCCTCACCATCTGGGATCTGCCTGAGAGGTAGGACCAGAGCCAATACCTAACTCCCTCAGGCATTCCAAAAGGATACTATTGTCTATGGTATCGAATGCCACTGAGATGTCTAAGAGCACCAACAGGGTCACACTTCCCCTGTCTATACCCAAATGGAGGCCATTGATTAAGGTGACTATGGCAGTCTCAACTCTGTATCCCATCCTGAAGCCAGTTTGAAATGGGTCCAGGTAATCGGCTTCATCCAAGACTGCTTGGAGCTGGAAGACAACTGCCTTCTTGATCACTTTGCCCAAGAATGGTAATGGGGAGACAGGTCTGTAATTATTTCTTACCAGGGGATCAAGGGAGGGTTTTTTCAGGAGTGGTTTAACTACCGCTAATTTTAGACTCAATGGAAATTTGCCCTCCATGAAGGATGTGTTAATTATCTGCTGTAATAGTGATTTCACCGCATCTCCTCCCTGGATGGTTGGCCAAGATGGGCAAGGATCAAGAGGGCACATTGTCTTCCTTACACATCCAAGAAACTTGTCCACTTCATCAGTATTTTACAAACTCAAATTGATCCAGTTTAATACAGACCACAGAGTCCCTGGATGTGTCTCTTATTGGTTCTGTTATAATGCCCGCATATAGATCGACCCTCATCTGAGAGACTTTATCTATAATGTTATATATACATACCGGGGTCATATATATTAGTGGGTTTCTATTGCTCTTGCCCTGTGCGCT
>CM034703.1:51381361-51405611 GCA_020142125.1 Phrynosoma platyrhinos
GCTACTGTCATGATGCAATGCACCAGTGCTTGGTGAAGTGGGAGCTAGTGAGTAAGTGCTACAGGCAAGGAAATCCTGAGTGCATCTACACTGCAGAAATGATGCAGTTTGACAAGACTTTAAGTGCTGTAGCTCTGTTCTTTCTTTGATATTTATAATGCCCCTGCTTTGGATTGGTTATGCTGCTTGCTACCTTATCCATAGAATACAGAATTACAGATATACCTCAGTTGACAAAGATGATGTGCTCCTGGACATGAATTATTTAACAGAAAAATTGGTGCCAGAGGCAGAAAAAATGGAGAAAGAATAGGGATAGGCTCCTATACCATCAAAAGAAAGAGAAGTTCAAAACTAACAATATGCACATATAAAATGAAACAAGCAGGTAAGGGAAGCTTGGCATAAGTGAGCAAGAATATTTTGGATCTTCTAGAGACCACTCAAAGGCTTCTTCCAAAATCCATCCAGGGATAAACTTTTTTTATTTGGCTAGCCTCTACTTTTCCTCTAATCTCAATCTCTGATCAAACTTGCTGTTGTTGCTATTGTGTGGCTTCAAGTCATTTCTGACTTATAGCGAACTATCACAGGTTTCTCTTGGTAATTTTTAAAAGGTGGTTTGTCATTGCCATCTTCTGAGGCAGAGAGAATGTGACTTGCCCAGGGTCACCCAGAGGGTTTCATGGCTGTGCCAGGATTCGAAACCTCCAGAAACCTGATTTGTCCAATGCACAAACCATTCTGCCATGTTGGCTCTCTGATCAAACTTATATATCTATGCTCTTTAACATGTTGGGGATATCTGGTGAGGCAGGCTTATTTGCTTTTCCTGTATGTCAGTTGTGTTGTTCATTCATTCTCAGTAAGGGATTCTGGAAGCAGCTGCTATTTACCTTGCCTGATGCGGGTAGAATCAGAGTAGAATCACATTCCTCCTCCCAAACCAGATTTTATGGTATTGATTACTACAGACAGACTATTGTGATGTGATACCAAAAGTCTGTTTTATTCCAGAGCCTCCTTCACTATCCTCCCAATGCCTATGCTGCTAAAAACCTGGGCTGGGAAGCCGTAAACAGATTTTGCAAAATGGAGGCTCTTTGGCAGAGGCTTTGTTAAATGAGGCATGTCTGTATTAATCTACAAAGATTAGCTGAATGTAGCTGAAAATGTGTGGATTCTCCATCTAAAATATGCCATCACTGTTATATATACATCTGAATATCTATTTATCTAAGAATGTAATGACATTGATTCACCACCATATAATTAATTTGTATATAGCATAAGACTGCAGAAAATTAATGGGAAATGGGAATGGGGATGGGAATGGGAAAAAAGACAGCAATAAAAATAAGGATAAAAGCACTGAAAAATATGGTCTCATTGAACATTGTTACTTTCTCTTTTTCTCCTCAGCTGGGGAAGGGTATTTGTATGCATATAACAGAACAGTACTGAACATTTTTTTTCACATTAGCATGCTATTTAGTATATAACTACTTTTAGTATAAAAATGTAATATCTACTAAACACATCTTATTAATCTTATTAATTCTGTAAGTAAAGCTTTAAATCTACCATGAATAAAATGCAAGAGCAATAAATAAGAGGAAATAATTTTTTTTAAAGGAAAAAGAATACCTTAAGATTTAGCTGGTCAGAAAATATAGTACAAACATCTTCAAGTATGAGCAGTGAAAAATAATTGTGGAAAGCTGCTTTTTGCAATTGCCCCCATTTGAAATTATCTGATTATTTTTATTATGATATTATTTCCTAGAGAAATGTGTGCTACCTCAAGACATTTTTGAAATAATTAATCTTGTTTTGCTTTTGGTTTAAATTTCTAAAGTAGACACATTTAAACACAGAAGCATAGAAACACTGAATTGTAGAGTTGGAAGGGAGTCCAGGGGTCACCTTGCTACTTTTTAATGCTGTGAAGCAAAAGAAGTTTGCTAACTAGCGTTCTGCACATTGTTAATAAAAATAGCATAGAAGTGTGCTTTGTAATGGGTCACCTCTGACATTTCCTAAACACAGTGACAATAGCAAGATGTTCTGGTATGCCACAAAATCTGTATTTTGCAGTAAAAGTGCACGCACACAGGAAGAGACATGTTTTCTATAACTTATAAAATCACAATAATCTTTCTTTCTCTCCCTCTCTATTTTTTCCTCCCTTACCACTCTGAAATTAAAGGTCTGTGGATTTATCTTGTGCCTGTCATAGTTCTTCACATGACTTAAAAATAATTAATTGCAGCATTCACTGATGATTTATGATTCCCACTGACATAATTAATGATACACATCAGTTTTTCCTCTTAATTGAAGGAGGCACAACAATAAACTTTTTTCTGTTACATGTTAAAGGAGGACAAAAAGTGAGGGTGCCTTAGAAACATTTATAGTTTTATAATTTTAAGCTCAAAATATGTAAGAAATTAGAATACAAACTGTAGCTAGGCCAAGAGGATTTTCTTTAAACAGAATAATTACTAATGTGATGGTGTAATATTACAGTCCTAAACATGTTTATCAGAAGAAAGTGAAGCTTACAACCTGGTAACTATGCTTGGATTTAAGCTGAAATTAGTGTCATGAATTGGACCTTTTCCCAAGTCTTCAAATCATATTGTGAACAGGCGTGTGTTTGTTTGTGTGTGTGTGTTTACATGAAGGATTGATATTAGCCATTTCTTCCCTTGTCTTGTTTTTAAAATGTAATACTTAAAGCCAAAGAACCTCTCACCAAATAACAAACCCAAAACCACCAAACCAACAAACACATATTTCCACCTAATAGGTTTTAGATTACAGACTGCATCTCAGTCTGCTTATTCAAACCCAGTCAAATATAATAGAAATGACAATTTATTCAAGGTCTGACAACTGCACGCCATCAGTGTATGGTAAAGACTGTCTTGCTTACATAGTAAGTTTCTCAACAGCTTTTAAAACCTGAACATTAGAAACATGACAATTTTACATTGCTGTGCTCAATGAAAAGAGGCAGAGAAGGAGAATACAGATATTGCTAATAATTTGCATGTCTATGATCAATTATTGTCTAGGGATTTTCACATCCATTACAACAAGATGCTTGAAATACTATTGCCTGTGCAATAACAATTTAGCCAGTCTGAACAGTATAATTAACTAAGAACTTGGGCAAATTAATTGTTACTTAAGTCAGATTTATGCCTTCTGTACTTTAGTAAAATAACAAATAAGGTAAAATTCTTTTGCACATTTTAAAAAGCAACAGTAGATGTGTCAACTGTTCCCAACTTGATTTGTGCATTTTATGGTACTCCAGTCAGCTGCCTATTAAAAGTGTGATCAGGTAGTTTAGACAGTGACTAGCTGTGTCAACAGAAGGAAAGTGGAGGATTAGTCTCTATGGCAACAACAAAGTATCCCTGTTTGTAGACAGACAAATTCTGCTACATCTGAGAAAGATTGACAGGTCTATTCCTTTGCAACTGACCCATAGAAATTAGCAAGTAAAAGTTATTATACTGGGCTGTATTGAAGGATTCTCAATATCTTAAAGTGCTCTTGTAAGTTTTTCTGCAGCATTTGCATGAGAAACTTGGCAAGAATTGTTCTGAGGTTTATATCTATGGTTTGATAGCTGCTTTGAGAAAGAGTGTTGCTTGTGAGAATAACTTAATTTTCAGTTCTTTGTATGACAGAATTGTTAGAGCATAGACTGAGGGAAAAAGCACACATCAAAGGACCCTGGCTGAATAATATGTCACATTTCCAAACCAAGAAGCATTATAGAAATGCTAAAAAATTGTATATTCACAATAATGCAATTATAGAAATATTTCTCCTCCAATTAGTCTAACGTAATTACAAGGAGCTGTTTCTCAATAATTAAGCTTTCGCTTTTGGGGAAAAAAACATCATACGAACCAGGAATTTCTGTGATTTAGCCAGGTGACCTTTCTGTTTCACTTAATGTCCCTGAATTGCAAGACATAAATGTTGTAATTGAAATATTCTACTTCCAACTGAACAGCATTCTTTTATAAGGGAATGGAAAATTGATGTTCCTATGTAATTCTTCATAGATCTTATATCTAGGTACAAGTTTCAGAAAGTGGATTTCACCTTTAGAGGGATTATTTGAAACTCTTTTCATGGCTCTTTTATGTCTATCCATTTATCCATTGGCAAAATTTTCTCTGAATTTGAGGGACTGAGGATTTGTCTTATTAACCTATTTTTTTTCCAGAGAAAAATAAAATAGTACTAGACTAAAAGATAAAGCATTCAGCTTCTTTGTAAACTAGTGTTAAATGAAAAAGGTCCAATAAAAATCCAGTTCACATAAATACTGGCACTTTTGGTTTGAAGAAAACATTTTTCCTCACACTGGATTCTACTAATTCTGGTAGCAAGAGTTTGTCTCCTGCTATTATTAACTTTTCACCCAAAAGTAAAGCAGTGCTGTTTTTAAACCTCAAAGTGGATTTATTTATAGTTTTGGGCATACACATTGATAAATAATTTGGAAAGAAGAGTTCTTTAACTTCATCATCGAAGAAGCAAAATGGAGAAGACAGGATTTTTTTATATGTGGAACTGCAACATTAATTTCCCCCTCATATTTTCTTCAGAGTACATGTTGACAGGAAACACTGTCATAGGGAATGAAAGTAGCCAGATTGGTGGCATATCCATTTGTCATATAAGCAGTGCATTTGGGAGAACTGGGTTTGCATGGTTTTAAAATGCTCTCCCATTTGTGTTCTTTGCAAACCTTTACTGCATTCGATTACTACAAAAGATTTATTGAACAGGGGAAAAAAATGGAACTTTTTTTCCCATAGACTTCTAACATGAATTTTTTTAGGAGGGTTGACTATGGCATGTGCTGTATCAGAAATGCTCTCAAACTTTCCTCAAGGTTCAAGGGCATGTTTTCAGATAATGGGGGAAATGAGTGATGAATCATTTTACATGCATAGAACCTTCTATTCTTCTGGATCTTTGAATCTCAGTAGCAGTCTGATTCAGCCATGTCTTTATTTTCATGGATCCAGAAAAAAAATCACCTAGTTTATGTAGGACTAAGCGTCCTGTTCCAAAGACTAGACACTAATGGATTTACATTACACGAGAACAGATTTCATCTAAACACTAGGCATAATTTTTTTTAAAACTGTAAAAGCTGTTTGACAGTGGAATAGACTGCCTCAGAGTATGGTAGACTTTTCATCTTTGGAGGTCTTTAAACAGGGGTTAGTTGGGCATATTTCAGAAGTGTCTTCCTGCATGCCTGCGGGTTGGACTTAATGACCCTTGTGATTCCTTCCAATTCTATGATTCTGTGAGTATGCTAAATGACATCAGTGTAAATAGACCATATACAAAATACTGATGAATACAAGCCAGTTACTCTAGAAGTAATTTAATATCCATGGGGCTTCAGTGAAGGGATTTGTGAAGTGAAGTGCTGTAAAAGTAAATACATAGGGCCTAAAAACCCAAAAGGCACCAGATCCTATCTGATTGGGAAGGCTAAGAAGGGTCAGCACTGGTTACTTGGATGGGAGACCACCTATAAATATTAGATGCTGTAGGATAGGGGTAGGCAACCTTTCCCCTTTAAGGGCCAAGGGACTTCAGCTCCCAGAAGCCTCAGCCATGTTGGCCAATAGTCCCATGTTGGCCAATAGCTCCTGGGATTCTGGGAGCTGAAGTCCCTCGGCCCTTAAAGGGGAAAGGTTGCCTACCCCTGCTGTAGGATATATTTCAAGGGAAGGAACTGGCAAGTCAACTGTGAGTATGTCTTGCCTAAAAAAACCCTGTGAAATTCACGAGGTTGCCATAAGTTGGAAGTGACTTGAAGGCACACACACACACACACACACACATGCACACAGAATCTTAAATAGACTAATTTGGGAAACAAACTTGGTTGTGCTGACAGTTGTAAGCAAGTGGCCACATGATACAGCTGAATGTCTTTGGTCCTGCACAAAAGAATTCAATAACTTTGAAATTGTTATCAAAGGTCTAATGCAGACGGGCCAAATGGATTGGGCCAGAACCACGAAGGTACCAGTCATGCCAGGACTGTGGTGACCACATGGGCCTGGGCCTGATCCAGGCTGCTGTCATGGTCCTGAACTGGGCTGCAGGAAGGAGCAGATTCTATTTGCTCCTTTTTGGCCCAGTTCTTTGGTTTGGCATAGCATCGACACGGCGTAACGCTGCATTCAGGGCATACATCATGTAAATGGCACACCTCCAACGCATCCTGAAGTCATGTCATTTTGCCCATGTGTTTGGGGCCAAAGATCTCTTCAGCATCTTTATTACCTCAGCTTGGTGGTATATGATATTATGAATGCACTCTCTATTGTCAGTAAAGAGAAGGGGGAAGGCAGGAATATTTTGTACTTTAAAGGACAAAATTAGCAGTTTGAGTATTATCCTAATGCTGATGAAATACTGTGTTCCAGTTGACCCATTTTAATTAGTAAGTGGGATGGACGACTGTTCTAACACATATCAGATCATCTTTTTCAGAGTCTCTTGTACTAGTCAAGTCCTTTAATTTGTATCATTCTTATATGCTCCTCCTAAGTGACAAAGATCTAAGTGGCTTGCATGGAGTAACCAGTAATCTCCCATCTGCACTGTGATTGGGTTCACAACTGGTTAGCTTTTACATGCTGTACCACATATGGTGTCTATAAGATTCACTAGCTCAGGGCTGGTCTAGATTTCTGGTTCACAGAAAATGAATGGTGTCTAGTAGGCCTGCCTCTGAGTGAAGGGAAGGCATATTGATATCTAATGACCATCACTTCATGTTTGGCTTCATCTTCACCCAGTCCTTTCAAATCCACTGATCAAACATGGGGTTCTGAACCTGATTACATGACAAGGAAGTACAGTTATATACCACTAGTGTATCAATGCTTTACCTTATCTCCAATTTTCTGCATCACTTTGCTAAAGTTGCATCACATACAGGTAGAAATAGAACTACAAGATAATGGAATGAAAATTTGTGGGAAAGCTATTAGCCACTGAACCCTGGCCTATAGGAATCAGTCTCTACATATATACCTTCTTGTTTCTGCAGGCACAGTATTAATAGTTCATGAGCAAGTTCATCAAAGGCAATGCATTTGGTTTAGACTGTAGGATCACATAAGAAAAGGTGCAATTCTTTTGTGGTTAGCTACAAGACTATCTGTATGCACAAGGAAGCAACAATAAGGAATCTCCATTCTGTTTTCTAGGAGTGGTTATATCACATGTATTCTCAGCTAGAGCAGCAAATTCAGAAAGGAAAAAAAAATAGAATTCTAAGGGCCAAATGATAATATTGTATTTATATGTTATATTTTAGTTTTTATTCACTCAAGGATTTTTGTGTGTCTGCATGTAATGTGCTCTAGTTAAGAATTCATACTGAGGAGCTAATTATTGTTTTCTAAAGAGCATTCAAGGCCCCTTTTCACCATCACATACTTCCCCACCTTTTTTATCCTCCTCCAAGGTTACCAGTAATAAAGAAATGTCAGCTGCAAAGTGAATGAAGCTAAGAATGTAAAGATATAACCTGCTCTTTAAAGAGGGGAAACTACCCTGAAAATCTGGTAATGACTTCATCATTGCAGATTTATGTCTTGCAGGTTATCTGCTTTTGTAGCTGTCTTGACTACAATTGAAATAAAATACAGAAAAAAATTATTCTTATGATGGCCATAATTAATTTTTAGGTGAGCTGAACTGATGAGCCCTGCTTTTCTGTGTTTTTCTGTGTCTACTGTCATTAATAAATGTAATGGATTTGATAATTCTTGACATCCTGTCAAGGCAGAATATGGCAAGCTAATCCACAGGTAGGTACTTAATTTTTTCATTATTCCTTCGCAATATTTTTCTTCTTCTTTTATAGTGGGATATGCAACAATTAATCATTTACATGGTTTACTTCTTTATATGTTTGTTACTTTCCTCCCTGATTTTTTTTGGGGGGGGGCATTATTTTGTGTTTTATAGTACTTTCTAGCTATGTTAGACAGTGAAATATAGAAAATCAAAGAAAATTATGAGTGTTCTTTTAGTGAATACATTTGAATTTGATCTTTTCCTAAAGCTATCACCACAAAAGAGGCTGTAATTAAACCTACAAAGTATATACCTGATTGGATTTTAACTGCAATATTAAATTTATCATCTGAATGAAGATATTAAGTTTATTGTCAAGTCTCTTTTAATTAGATGATTGAAATCATGGGAGATCCCAAAGTCACAATGAACACAGAGGGAAAATATCCTTTTTAGAAAGCAAACCTCAAAGACATGAGAACTGGTTTAAATAAAAATAGTATGCTTGCTCTGATGTTCAGTAAAGAAAGGTTTTAGAGGAAAGCACACTAACTAAATAATTCTCTGCATTACTATTTTGTTAAATGGTTGAGGAAATTCAAGTGGTATCCAAATGTTAAGACGTGCATGTTCCTATTTTTAAAATGTGTTTGGAAAAGATATGAAATCACAGGAAGTTCATATAACAGGGTAAAGGTGCCATTATACACTACTATAATTTTATTATTGTTACCAATTTTTAGGGTGGAAGCTTTCTAAAGCTATGGTTTGGTATAGGATCCATAGCTAGGGATGGATGGCTCACTGTATTTTTTTTAATCTCAGTTTTATATTTGTTCATTCATAAGTGCATTCCATCCTATTTTCATATCAATTCACAAATTATTTTTAAAACTAAAATTAATGAAAATTCACACGTAAATTAATATTGAAATAATATTTTGTAATGCTTTACTCCCTTAGTATTTATTTATTTTAAAAATATGTGTTTCCCATCCTATATCAAAAGATCTCAGCGTACATGTTCTCCTAAAATCAGATGTTATGTGCAATTTGCTACATTTTAAAAGGCAAGACAATTAAATTACCAGTTAAGTCATTTGGGTTTAAAATGTGGACTTCTTAATAGACAAATATACCTACCTATTGTTTACTAGTGGGATCTAGGATTGTGCATACAATCCTAGTTCCAGGCTCTCTTTATGTCTCGTTGAAACACTAACAGGGATAACAAAAGCCTCACACTTAGACACACTGGAGTGCCACTGCTATTTGAAGTTGATGGTACAGGGGTGAATGGGCTGGTACTCTGACAATGCCAATATTTTCTTACAGTGAAGCTATTTTACATTATTCTAAAGGGACAGGGGTTCATTAACCTTCTTTAAAGGCAGGACCACTATCTTTTGTCTATGAGAAATATCTGCTTTAATTTGCAAGTTCCACATCTTGCAATATCATGAGGTACCTAAGAGAATCTCTGACTTGTTTTCTTAAATATAATATTTAGCACTGTAATGTGCTCAAAATGTACTTTTCCTATATTTCAGCAAGCCTTACAAAGTGGGCCAGCATAGTTATACCCATTTTGCTGATGTGGACATGAAAATGATACTGAGAGACTGTCTTACTGAAGACACCCAATGAGTTCATGGCAGAGGCAGTTGTTTGAACAGTAAATTTACTGGTTCCTTGGCGAGTTTTTTTACTGACTGTATAGTTAGGAAGTAGCTATTTACAAGTTGTGCTCTACCTAAATACCAAATAAAAGTATTGATTTAGTTAATATAGCCATGTGTTTCTCTGTAAAATTAACATATTGTTCACATTAATAAATTATGTGATACACACATTTCTGTCTTTATGAAGGGCCCACCACCACACAATGAGGATTTTTTGTTGGTGGCATCTTGGTCAGTCAATGTAAAAGGAAAGCTTTCCAATCCTTAAATATGGCAAAATCCTTTATAATAAGGGATGCCTGTCAGTTCTATATGGGATAAAGCCTCCAACATTCACATAGGTACTACAATAGTTTTCAATACAGATGAGTTATCCAAGCTCTAATTTGCTAAGAAAAAACAACTTGCATTGCATTTGACTAATATCTGGCCACTTAGCTCTATATTGTCCATAGCAATGAATGTAATGGGGCAGCATTTACCATCCCTGAAGAAGGGGGAGAAAAACAGGATTTTCCTGACACTATGGGGCAGTTCTCACTTGCATTTAAATCACTTTTTGAGTCACATTGACACTGGGTCTCTGAATCGATTCAGGCTGATGCGTAGTTCTCACTATGGAAGCAAGGTATATCCAGAGAAGAAGGAGCCTTGTCCTCCTTGGTGGTGAGGATATCAGGTCACCCTGGTTACAGGATTGGACCCAAGTTAAAAAGTTTGGGGCTCCATCCCCTCCACACATCTGTTGGTGTTTCCCCCCACTCTCACAACCATTGTTTACATGGAAAGACTGGAGAAATGATTCCAGGTCAGGGTGACCAAAGGTTGTCCTCCTTTCCCAGGGCACATCCTCCATTTGCACCTTCTGTGCAGGAGGAATTACAAAGGGTCCTCCATTTGGAGCAGGGCTAACAAGTATGAATTAAATGAGTGCTTTTAGCGCCAGAGCCCTTGCACTTACATTTAAGGCTGGCATCACATGAAGTCACTTGGGAGCCCAATGTCAAAGGATTTGGGCCACTGAAGAGTCATTGAGGGAGGGAAAAGGGGGGGGGACAGAGAGGAGAGATGACAGAAAGAGAGAGAGAGAGAGAGAGAGAGAGAGGGTTTATTTTCTCAGCCAAACTTTCAACTCAAATGCAAGACCTGTCAGGAAAAATGGGGGACATCACACACACACCCAAAAGCTAAAAACATGCATATAAATTCATGCTTCCCAGTTATGCTCAGAATGGAGGATATTTTGGTATTTCTCCTGGAGAGAAGGCTGGAGTGTAGGTCAGGTCCTGGGAAAGGAGGACAACCTTAAGGCAACCCTATCACAGAGTTTTCTCGGCCAGTTTCTTCAGAGGAGGGTTTGCCATTGCTGTCCTTTGAGGGTCAGAGAGTGGGACTTGCCCAAGGTCACCCAGTGGGGATTCAAACCCTGGTCTCTAGAGTCCTAGTCCAATGCTCAAGGCCAGGGGTAGGCAACCTTTCCCCTTTAAGGGCCGAGGGACTTCAGCTCCCAGAATCCCAGGAGCTATTGGCCAACATGGGACTACTGGCCAACATGGCTGAGGTTCCTGGGAGCTGAAGTCCCTCGGCCCTTAAAGGGGAAAGGTTGCCTACCCATGCTCAAGGCACTACACCAGCCTGGCACTCTACTCAGACATAAATCCCCCTATTGCAATGGCACTTACTCGCAGGTAAATGGCTATCAGGACTGAGGCATTGGATTCTATAGGAACCCAGAGCTCACAGAGAGGGTTTCCCTAGCTAAGTGGGGATTTGAACCCTGGGTCCTTTCTGGCTAGGCCTCCTTGGGGGTTTGATGGGCTTGGGTTGAGGAGTGCCTCTCCTTTCCGCTGCTGCCCCCATTCAAGCCAGGGCCGGTGACCTCCAAGCAGCCTCATCCTCACCAAGGGGCTGGCCTTGGTGGGGCTGTGTTGGGACTTGGCTTTTCTGCGGTTGGGGAAAGGGCCTCTGAAGAAACCCTGGAATCTAGGGCCAGGGTGGACGGATGCCCTCACCACAAAGAAGGACATGGCACCACCAAATGGAGGACTTGCCAGCAAAAATGGGGGACATCACACACATACAGATACACACACATACACACACACTAAAAACACACATATAAATTCATGCTTGCTAGTCATGCTCAGAATAGAGGACACACTATTCCTCCTGGGCAGAAGGTTGGAATGTAAGATGGGTCCTGGGAAAGGAGAAGGGGGGAAATTGCAGATTTCCCTGAAACCAGGGACAAGATGGGTTACACCTTCTGCCAGCCTTCTTCCATTAGTCCCTCCCCTCCAGTGCGATGTGATTCAGGTGCATTGTTCCCATTTGCTGAATACACTTGCTAATCAATTGTATTCAAAAGAACCACCAAAAGATCAGTCTTCAAAAAGAGTGATTTTTTTTGCATTTGTCTTGCTTCAAAGCAAGTCAGAACAATTGCAGTTGCATCTGAAACCAAATCCAGTGTGAATAAGGCACATATAAAGCTATCAGCAAATCACTTCAAATCATAGTGGGAATGAGGCCTAGGTGTCAAGACACAGGAGTGAAGGAAGGAGAGCAAGTGGGTATATTACCAATTCTGCCCCCTGTTTTTCCTCAAAATTAAATAGTTAACTTAGGGCCGATGCAGACCGTCCTAAAGGGCTGGCATGGGGGTGGAGTTGGGGTGTGGTGACCACACGCTGGCTGCTGCAATGCCGTCGTCAAGGCATGTAGTTGCCATGGCCCTAATCCAGCGCTTCCAGGGGTGGCACAGAGCCACCCCTTAGGGGCTATCTGCATTGGCCCATAGTGGTCTTTAGTTTACCCATACATTTGTATGTCTGAATTCTGAGTGAGAGGTGATCCCTTATTTATATCACACCTGGAATACCACAATGTCATCTATATAGGCCTGCCTATGAAGAATGTCCAGAAAATGAAACTAATCCAAAATCGGGCAGCAAGGCTAGTAATTCTGATGGAGGATGCTGAAGTGTATTTAATGGGGAGTAGGGAGAAGGGGCTAGTCAGTGGCTATATTCTGGTTCTGAAATTCCATCCCAAGGGAGATCCACCTTGCCCTCTCTTAAATGGCTTCCTTTTGGGTTATTAAAAACCAGTGTCAGGGAGCCTTTGAGCCTTGAGTGGTTTTTAAACTCTCCTAACACATTCTTTTGAATTTCTGAAGCTGTCTGATCAAATTATGTTTTATTCTGTTGTTCTCAATATTTTATTATTAGATTATAATTGTTTTAATTGTGTTAACTCTGTTTTATTCTATTAATGAAAGTCTGAGTGTACATTTGTAAATAAAATGCATACATATCTGCATGAATATATATCCCTGTTCAAAGTAGTTGTAACAGACAAAATAGTTGTCTTAATATGAAGAACTATAAAGAGAGAATTCTAAAAATGATTTTGTGCATATATAGCATTTTGGCTCACTTTTCTTTGCAAGCTATAGCCCAAATATTTCCTTATGTTTTATTTGTGCATATAATGCCATGTTCAAGTGGTGAGCTTGTGCAGCAAGAAATAAAGTAAAGAAAGAGACTTCTGATACTGAGGAACCATGAAGAGTAAGATGGACCACAGCTTTTAACAGTAAGTGATAAGCAAGGCAGCAATGGAAACAGGAACAGATAGAGTTAGCACCACACATGTGCCTTGGTGCTCACTGGCTTGGAATGGTCATTCTTGGCACAAATATAGTGATGTTAGTAGCTTTGTTAAATCTACCTTGTTTTAACCTTGTTGTGAGCTGCCTTGGGTCCCATGTCAAGAGAAAAGTGGGATATATAGATTTGCCAGCCACTCAACAACTGCACATTGGAACATTGTTCCAGAATCTGTCTCCTTCTCCTCCAGTGCCTTATGTTTCCCACTTATAAGAGCATCAGAACTCCTCACTTGATTATTCTCTTTCTTATCTAGCATACTAATTCACTGACTTCCACTGTATATGATATATACAGTATATATGAACCACCCCCTTCAGAATTCAGTGTCACACCATTGTATCTCTCGGGCATTTTTATTCTCCCCTGCTGTCCTGTAGTCTTCAGAACTACAGCACAGTGGAGTAACACCACTGGGTTGTCATTCACATATAGAAGAGGTTGCACATTAGGGATAGGGAAAATCTATCATTTCTGATTTCTGTTGCATTCAGAATTTTTTTAAAATCTCACATTCTTTCCATTTTGTATATGAAGATATTTGCAAATATTGGTAAATTGTTATTGCAAGTGAACAGAAAGGTGTGCCCAATCCTTGTCTACACTAGTGGAATTTTCCAATTCCAAAATAGTTGCAGAAGCTTTAGGATAGTATGACATCCATGATTCATTTTTATACTGCTTAAAAAACCCCTTCATAATGTGTACTCTTTCTTTTCCTTTGGCTAAATATGATTGTCCTTTTACACCACCACCTTGTCCCTTGATATTCCTAATGTGCACACACACACACACACACACAAACACACAGAGTGAATTACCTTTTCTGTTGTACACTGACAGTCTTTGGGATCCATTCTAAAAGGAAAGCACCCTGGTGATTGTAGTCTTGTCAGAGAGATGTAATTTTCCAAGTGATTTAGGAGGGCTGGAGATTGAATTTCCATTTCTGCTTGAAATTTTCTTGTTAGAATCCCTAGCAATGACTATTGAGGTTTCATTTAAACATGAATATAAGTACAACATTAAAATATGGAACACTATTTGTGAAGTTTCTTCTGCATAAGTAGATGAAATGAATGGTTCATGCAGAAGAGTATGGATGTGTTTTTGTGTAGCTCTATTCATCTTTTCAGATTTTGCTCAAACTAGATACATTCGCAGTAGACTGTGGCAAAGGTTATAAAGAAATCACTCCTTCTAATGGTGCATATAGATGTTCAGTGCCAGTGACTTTGTTGTGTATACTTTGGAGTTATTTTCCTTCTCCCTTCCCCATCAGCTTAACATGTGCATGAACTGGGCAGAAAATATCTGTTGGGGAAAAACTGTTGAAAACCAGAAAGGGGAAGAGAATGAAGAATTAAATTTTGTTAGTCTAAAAAAGTCACTCTGGACTGCAGTGTTCTTGTTCTTATTTTTACAAATCACACTTGTTTATAAATCTAACTTGTGATTCAAGAATTTCAAGATTATAGGAGTCACTAAATTTCAGCCTTTATTTGATAACTCCATAATGGTCATGCACCTCATTGCCACTGAGCAGGTTCAGTATAGCTAGATGTTGTCCTTGCCACTAGTAGCTGATGCTGGCTGCCCCACCACACAACAATTAGAATCAGTCACATTGGAACTTTCAAATATGGAGGACTAGTTCTAGGGATGAGCCAATGTGGTGCAGTGGTTTGAAGATAGGACTATGACTCTGCAGACCAGAGTTTGAATCCCTGCTCAGCCATGAAAATCCATTGGGAGAACTTCTCAGTCACACCCTCTCAACCTCAGGGGGTTGAGGTAAACCCCCTATGAACAAATTTAGCCAACCCCCCCTCCCATGATAGATTCACCTTAGGGTTACCATAAATTGGAAACAACTTGAAGGCATACAACAACAACAACAACATCAACAACACAACAACTCTTAAGTGTGGGAGGGAAGCAAGTTGCTGACCCTGAAAATGAATTGGGACCTTTTGAAGTGATATCCCTTAGGAGGGTTGATTGAGTCAGCCTGATCCCCCCCACACATAACATGTCTGCCTGCCCCAGTCATCTGAGGGGAAAGGGAATACTGGAAGTCTGGAAAATGTAGCAAGTGGTTTCACATAAACATCTTGTTAAGCAGGAAAGGCTTGTGCACTTGAAACATAAAGAAGATGCCATTATTTTGCATCTTCATACTAATGACATTTCTGCTTCTGCCTGGGATTATGGGGGTTAATTCCAACTTCTCTCATTTTCTAGTAGGGATTATAGGAGTTGTAGATTAATGCCAATCATCTATTAAGATGGATCTCTTCCAGCAGGCCTTTCCAGATTAGCCTTCCCTCCACTGATATTGATATCCCCCATTTGCCCCAAGAAAGATAGATGTCTCGTCTCTAATTACCTCTAATTTTAGCTAATTTGTTATTTCTTCCACTTTTAATTAGTATTTTATATTTTTATTTATTTTATATTGTTTTGTTTTTTGTTTGCTTCTTTTTATGATTGGGAGAGGGGTTGCGGTAGGGGATTATTTAGAAATGTGGATTTTAATTGTATATTGTATTCTTATTTGTTGTAACCTGCCTCGAACTGCAGGGACCCCTGTATTGTCACTTGCTAGTCCAGCTAGCAGCCTTGTAGTACACAAAGCAAGCTTCTCTCTCACACATTACTTTAAATCACCATATCAGGCAATAGGAGTGAGATACAGAATAATGGAAGTAGGTAATGCTGTACTAAGGTACCGGTATATATCAAGAGACTGCTGCTGTTATGGCTAATAGTACACCAAGTTTGTAGTATTGAACTATGGACCTGCTTAACAACAGAGAGAGAGAGAGAAAGAGAGAGATCAAAGGGACAAGGTTAGTACTATAAAACCTCTGTGCAATCATTTTTCCCCCTAAAAGTTTGTCTTCTGTCTTTTTAGATACTGAAATTAGTGTGTAAATTTATTATCTATAAAAAGATGGGTTACTATTACAAAAAAAATATTTTCAGCACTGATTGGCTTCATCTCAGGTTTATTTATTTATAAGTGAAACATTTTGAAAGATAATATGTATCAGTTATGTAAATATTTCAAAGACTATTTCATAATTCTATTTTGTACAAGCAGTTTTAAAATCTTGTTTGAAATACTCATCAGTCTGAAGTTAAAACTCTGTGTACAAACCAAATCCCCCTAAAATGGCATTTTCTACAAATATAAATAAATATTTTTGCATGTGTTTCAACAGTACACTTTTTTATAGGCAGGTGTAAAGAAAACAATACTAACTGATATCTGCGGTTTTGAAGTGTTCTTGCACAGTTTACCAATAAAGTTAGGAAGAAATGTTGCAAGTATATGGTGTGGGGAAACTATCACTGAATACTTTCTGTCACTAGTTGTAGAGTGGAATCTTTATACAAGGGGTTGAGATGGCCCTTCTCCAACTCTATAATTCTATGATTCTGTACATTGATCGTTGCTGAAATAGTAAACCAATGGTTGCTTAGATGTACCAAACTATAACTACCTCTGTGGTCATGTTATTCTGTGTGCTGCTTGAAGTATGAGATTATGGTTCCTTCCAGTGTTCTCAAAGTATGGCCTTTGCAGTCTGCCAGAAATATTGCAAATTGAGTCCACTTTAACTGCCCTGGCTCAGTGCTAGGGAATCATGGGAACTGTATTTTTTTTCTGAGACATTGGGCCTTCTCTGTCAGAGAGCTCTGGTGCCACAATAAACTACAGTTCCCATGATTCCCTTGCACTGAATCAGGGCAGTTAAATGGACTCAATTTACACTATTTCTGGCAGTCTGCAAAGGCCCTTAGAAGTTAAAACTGAGACTAATCAATGCAGAATATCTGTAGTTGAAGAATAACATGATTTGTCTAGTATTTCCCTCCTTTCTGATCACTCTAAGTGATAGAAGCTGAAACCTGGCTGAGCTGTTCACAAAAGTAGCAAGGCTGATCATAATTAAGTCAGGCTGAAAAAAAAAAACGTTGAATTGGTTATAAAAATCAAGATATGGGGCAAGTTGCTGTTTTATAAAATAAGGTTTAGGTTTAAGGTTTTATAAAATAAGGTTTTATGAACCACAAAACATGTAAACATGTTCTCAGTGAACTTTCACTGAAATTAATGGCACACCATTGTCTGAAACTAGAGATTTTTTTAAAAATGATTTAAGGATAATATTGTCTGCCAGTTTTCACTGTTTGCAGGTGAATTTAAAATTAAATGGGTATGGGGAAATGATACTTAGTGCTACTATGCTGGAAAGCTATGTAGTGAACATGAATAGGCAATTTTTGTGTAAATTGCTATTGGAAATCCTAGCTGTCATGAACTCTTTGGTTCTACATAGAGACCATGGAGACACTTTTCATAAAGTTTCAGAGCTTCATGTTGTAACTACCATCTTCAAATCATTGAGAGATAAAAATATCCAAAGTTCACCAAATATGACACAATTTTTGTCCTTAAGGTTGATATATGAGGGGATGCTCTTTCTCTCTGTGTGTGCCTTTAAGTTGCCTTTGATTTCATAGGGTTTTCTTAGGCAACGGATATTAAAGATGGTTTTGTCAGTTTCTTCCTCTGAAATAGAGTGTATATCACCTGGTATTCATTGGTGGTCTCCCATACAAATACTAACCAAGGATGACCCTGCCTAACTTTCAACAACAAATAGGATCTGGTGCCTTTAGGTTAATTAGGCCACTGATCATAGGATTCCTTACAAGATAATAGTAATAATAATAATAATAAATAGCCATTTCCTCAAAGCTCAGTCTGTTCCTTGAATTTCTCCTTTCATTTCTAGAAATTCATTAAATACAAATAATCTGTATGGCTTAGCAATAGTTGGAGTAGTCTGACATATCTGGTTCATTTTTGCCTCAAAATTAAATCATTTGTCAGCATTTGGAATGGCCAGTGTAGCAAATATAGAAATTCTACACAGGTATAACACAAGGAAAATGCATCCAGAAATGTCATTTTTGAAAATTACTTTGTTTCTAACATTATATTGATAGTAATTTAGCAGCTGGCTTCCTATTTTACATAGTCATGCAAGGACAGTTATAAAATTAATATAATGATCTCCTTTAAAAATGAAATGAAAAGAAAAAAGTATTTCACAGCATGACTCCCATCCCGATTTTCCTTTTCCTTTTCACAGTAGTCTTCCAAAGACACCTTTAGATAGAAACCCAGTTCTCCTGTAAGAATTGTAAGCAAAACAATTGGCTAGTTAACAATAGGAAATAATTAGAATCCAAAAAGCTATACAATCTGACAGAAATTGTCACTTGTTATGGACATGGTACACAAATAAAGTACAGTATTATGGCAACCACTTATGGCACAATATATTTTAATCCATTCCTATTACATTTTGCCTTTCATATCAAATTGGATAGAAAAAGCCCTGTACAAATATGTGTCTCAGTCAATGTATGCATCAGGTTCAGTTCTCCAAGAAGTTTGGAAACATGACACAAGATAAATTTGGATCCCTCTTTGCACCATACATGTGCAGATTCAGTATACACAACTTCCTAAAAGCCAACACACACACACAACACACACTCCTGTTATTTGACTGAGAAATGTCTTTGTATCCTCCACTCTAGAGGATGGAATATAAAATATACTTGTGTCACTTTAACGTTTTTTTCAAGATAGGACCAAATATCTAGAATACTGAAAATGGTTGTTTTACTTCTGCGGCTATTTTAAAATGAAAGTTGATTGTTTAAACCAGGGAGTAGTATAAAACTGGCCAGCAGTGGAAAAGGAAATGCAGTGGAAAGGCAATAAACGATTCTGTGTATTTGCTTATACTTCATAGCAGAAGGGGGCACTAGTGGTCTACAGTAAATAACAGTGAAACTCTACTTCTGTTATACCATATTTAATAACAATAATATAATTTTCCTACTTAATATTGAGGATGTTTTCACGTGAATAATTAGCATTATAAATATATAATGCTAATGTAAAAAGTTAAATAATTAATAGAATATATGTAAATATAGTTGGTTGTCTCTCCTGTCTTTTTATATTATTGTTGTAATGCTAAAATTAAAATTGGCCCACTAGCCATGGAAGAGAACTAATGCTTATTGTTTTAATGCTTAGAATGATGACTTCTGGCATAAGACAGTAGCATTATGTATAGACAATTTTGTTAATTTAACTGGGTTTTTTTGTGTATTCATAGAAAAGTAATTGCTTGAGCCCTTTTGTTTGAACTATGAGATAGGAATAGTATTATGGATAGTGCTGTTTTTATTTAGAGCATTTTGTCCCAGTATAAAATCCCCTTGTTTCTTTTCTTCCCTTCCTATTTTTAAGCATAAGAGAATGCCCTGGTGATTTCTGTGGGTGCATTTTGCAAAATTAAAAAAGAAAGGAAGGACTGACTAATTCAAAGGTTGATGATTTCATATCTCTGCTGGGTATTTTAGAGTACTTCTAGAAGACAAACTCAGCTTCAGCTACCCACGTTAGTTCAAAAATTGCAGTTAGAAGTACTCAAATGTTTTCACTTTCTTCTCTTCAGTTTCTGAGTGTAGGAGTAGATAGAATGCTAAGCAGCAAAGGAATGGGAGCCCAGATTTAAGCCTATGGTTAATATTTCTACATGTTACCAAAATGCTATTTTATGCTAGATGATTGTGGGTAATTAACTTGAATTTTATTTTATTTTATTTTTTAAAAAATAGATTATGTTGAACTCATGAACATTCATTTTAATGGTTTCTTATATTAATATTTCATTGGTGGCCTTTAGATGAAAGAGATGCAAATGAAAAATTCCTATGAAGTATGAAACTTTCTTTCTTTCAATTTTTCATAGTTTTGTTACCAATAAATTATGAAATGTGAGGAAGCTTCTTCTGTTGCATGGGTAACAACATAGATTACATCATAAAAGTAACTTTAGCTAGAAATAAAAATACTGTGGAATGTATCCTTTCTTTAAATCTTCTAAACTGGAAGCTCCTACAGTGTTAATTCTTCAAATAAATATACATACTGTAAGTTCATATATTCACAAAGAATAAGATTGCCATACAAACCTATTATACTTTGATTTGTCTAAAGGCTGTTTAACAAGATTTTGAACACAATTTTCAAGTGGTTACTAGGAAAACTCCAAAATCTGTAATATGGCAATATTTCTGTTAGGCCAACCTCAAATGTCACATAATAGTATACAAACTTTGGGGTTTTCTATAACATTTCCGCAGGGGTGGGGTGGACAAATGCAGCCTACTAGATACTGCTAGACTTCAGTTTCTGACAGCCATGGCTTGTGGTAAGGAGTACTAGTAGCAAAAATATCTGGAGAGGTATACTTTACCCACTCCTGGTCTGGAGGGTAAACAAAGCAATGGGATGCTGGCTGGATAGCTGTTTGAAATCATAATGCTGACATGTAGTCACAGTCTTAAATTGGAAAGGGGGAGAATTAAGCAGAAAGTCATAGCAGGCCATCTTCAGATGCTGGTAATAGTTTCAGATTGTATCTAATACTGTTGGGATGAAAGAACAAACTATTTTTGTGTTTGAAAACTATAATATCTGGCTATTATCCAGACCTTTCTTCATCTTTTGTAAAGAACATACAGATTGCAAAGTAATCCAGGTACTTAGCTAACATTAGGACCACAGCCTGAATCACCTGGATTTAAACTTCCATAGAGCAAATGTTATTTTTTAGAAAGTTAAATTTTCATAAAGTTACCACCTTATTCTTACCTGTAGAAAAAGGGGAGTTCACAGTGGCTTTCTTCCCCCATCCCTCCAAGGAGGAAAACAGCAGATTAGAAGTTAATGCAGAGTTATTTTATCATGGACTATGGGCTCATTAATACTCTTTACAAGGAAAGAATTATGTTAGGCAGTCTTAACTTGAATCCAAATGGTGAAGCTAAGGAAAAAAAACATTGCTTTCAGGGTTTGTAAAGGTCCAAACTGTTTGTGTTTATACCGGTAAGGTGTTTTTTCTTTCTATTTTTCTCTTATATATTAGTAGAACTGGTACATAAGTGATGTTGCACATTGATGAACACTGAGACCATGGTTGGTACTAAATGAAAGAATATGATATAGGGAACACAAATAAGATGTTTTTCACACTCATACAAAATCACACAATCATTCACTCTCTTCTCCTCTACCAAACCTGGTTCATCCAGTGCTAAACAATTTCAGAAAGATCTAAATATGTTTAAATTTGAATAGATTTTGTTTGTGGTTATTTTCAATGGTTTTTTTTATTGGATAACTGAGTAAGAGAGCAACCTTTTGCAACTGTATGTCTGACCCGGACTTTTGATTAAGTTTAGTGGACCTTTGCCTGAGTAAACATTTATATTGTTTGTCTATCCAAAAGATTGTTTTGTGTATCAGTGACTACTAAGATTACTTATGTACAGTAAAATGACTGCCAATCAAAACCATTGTGTCATCACTCTGAAAAAAATATGTGATATTATCCGTATCATTATAGCATTTACAATGTGCAAAGTCCTTTGCAGGTTTCATCATGTTCCAGCTCACAGCATGCCTCTATGTTACATTTACATATTTATTTCAGTGTGTCTTTTAAATTTCTAAGGATTTTTGTTTGATTTTTTTTTTTTTGCAGACCAAATGTATTCAGCAATTAAAGCACTTTAGGAGCATGCAGGGTTTTTATTAACCCAGAAGGAAGAATTTGCTCTAAAAGGATGTCTGTCTGAGTACCTGAAAAGTTGTTGTCAGTTACCAAAAGTTAATGAGGCTTCTATAGAATTCTTCTGGCATTTGCCAGCAGTTAAGAAATGTTTTGTCTTTTTAATAGCCATGTTGCTTAGGATTTAGAGGAAAATCTTAGCATTACTATCACAAAAAGATATACTGAGAGATGTCAAGGTGCATTTGGGACTGTTCTTGCATGATTTTTTCTGTTTTGGCACACTAAACCAAAGCTTAATAATTGTAGCATTTAGATATACTTTAATTTTGGCATCAATATAATTTTTAAAACAGAAGACTTGGGATGTAATCAAAACAGTTTGTTCATGAAAGATGAATATTCATTTTAGCATAACTGCAGAATGCTTATAATGCATCTGAACAGTATAATCCAATGGTTCTCAAGCTATCTGACATGGTGGACCAGCATTCTCATTCCCAATGTGTTAGGGATCAGTAAAATATTTGTGCCATATTATTATCCAATTAGCATAGTTTCCTGGAGAGACATCATGGTGTAGTGATTTAATCACTGGACTATGACTCTGGAGATCAGGATTTGTTTCCCCACTTGGCCATGGAAACCCACTGGGTGAGCTTAGGTAAGTCACACACTATTATTCTCAGAAAACCCTGGGATAGGTTGAACTTGGGGTTGCTACAAGTCAGAAATGACTTGAAGGCACACAACAACAACAATAATAACAGGAACAGTTTCCTGGAAGCTCACTGCAGACCAACTGCAATGGTTCACGGACTAGCACTTTGAGTAGCCTGTTATAAATTATCTTTGTATATTGGTAAATATCTAGAATATTGTTGCTTCTAAATGGAAGAAGTATTCTTCTGACTAATATCAAGAATATTTAGGTAATGGAAATACTACTTGTCACTGAAGAAGAGTTTTACTGGTGCCATTATCCAGACAAATTCAAATATTTTAAGTCTAATTCATATTGGTAGGAAATTTGAATACATGCTTACATTGTACCATCATACCATTCTGAAAGCACCCATGCACAAATGATTTTGAAAGTTAAACTGGGTTGCACATAGTTAATACTTGAGTGGAAGACCTACAAAAGAAACATGTTTGAAATATGGCAGAGTTGCTGCCAGTGACATTTCCCAGCACTGGTCTAGATGCACTAAATATCTAAATCAATACAGAAGAGCTTCTTATGTCCCTGCATCTCCCAGTGAGGTAGAGTACCTCACTGGATTATGCCCTTGTTTTTCAATTGCATGTGCATCTCACACTTCTCCAAGCAGCTGAAAGCAACATTTTGATGCACCCACCCCAGACCATAGGGTAGAATGAAAACTGATGACTTGACTAAGGCCAGTGAGTTTATCAATGTGTACATATTTGAGCTTGGATCTTTTGTTCTCAGGACCGGATATAAAATTTAGGATGAAAAAAATCCATGTTCATTGCTTAAAGGAAGAATGCTATGAGAAAAGGCTTGTTAGGCTCACCATTTTTTTCTTTTTTGATTTGATTTGCCAGAAAACAATTGGAATATTATACACATTTCTCTAGGAGTAAGTCTTATAGAACTTGATCAGATTTAAAAATAGACATATATAGAATTGGATTGTTGATCATAACAAACTGCCTCTAATAAAATAGAAGTCTGATATATCACAACTCTTTTGCTACCTCAGATGATGAAAGAAATCTGGATTTACTTATAATGGAGCAGAGAAGATGGATCCATGTTCTCCCACCTCTCCTTTCTACACCACATACAAAGGTATTAACAGAATATAGCTTTTTCCTTCAGTGCACTGATATTTATATAAATAGTATACTGTCTTGTTTATCAGAGGTCTAAAGAGTTTACATACTTTGCTCCAGTGTCCTCTTCCCTGACCTCTTAGCATGGATGTGTATACAGCCTAGATTAGAAAGCATAGAAAGTGTGAAGAACAGAAACAGATGATAGGCAGACAGGCAGGCAAGCAGGCAGGCAGGCAGGCAGGCAGGCAGACATGCTTAATACAAACATGGTTGGTACAAACACGGTTGACTGGCCTTCACAAATAATGGGTTACTGGACTATTATGAGGAGGAACGAAGAATTGTAAAGCAATGAAATATTCAGAAAGAACAGGGAACAGTAATTGTGTGCATGCAGTATGTTAATAATGCTGGCATCTTGTTGGGGCACATGTGAACTGAATTCATTATGTGCAGGAAACTAACGCTGGAACAAATGCCAAAGATCAATCTTCACTGTGAAGTTCTATGTAGGCTGCAAATGCTGCAAGGAAAAAAAAAA
>CM034703.1:51408591-51424550 GCA_020142125.1 Phrynosoma platyrhinos
GATCTGTGTGGGACATGTTTTCTGGAGGATGATGGAATAGGTGTCTTTACAGTTGACAAACTCATTCCTCTGCCCCAAGGATGTCACAATCAGACAGTGGCACTTGTCTACTACACCTGCTCCTTGCTGGAAGACGAGGTCAGAGAGTCCTTGCATGATATGTGGGTGTATGACAGGTCCTGTGAAAGTGCACAAGGATGCTGAACTTCAGTCACATTTGTACACAGAGAGTGACAGACTGTATACTAGCCTATGACAGGTCCTGCACAGGTGTGCAGAGATGTGGTCCTGTGCACATGTACATGCATTTGAGAGAACGGAAAAAAAAGTAGCTCCTGCTGGTGCATGTGGTTGCTCCATCTCCCTTTGCAGCGTCCTTGGGGCTGGTGGTGTGGTTGCTGGGGCTTCAATACAGCCTTGTAAAAGCTGCATTGACTCCCACAAGTGCAGTCGCTCTGTCCCCATTTAGGGCATCCTCGGTGTGGTTGCTGCAGCTTAGGGAAAAGGCAGCTTCAGGACACCTTTTCCTGCCCATCTGCATAGCCCCTATATGAACATATTTACATTAAAATGCTAGTGCAATGTGTAATTGTTGTTCTCATGAATTCTGGCTTCAAAACAAAGAGTCTAAAAAAGTGCAAAGGGAAGGGAGAACAATAAAACTGGAAATGGCTCCAGAAGTTCTGTGTCTCAGGCTATTTATTATCACTTTTCCATTTTAAGTGTCAGGTTTAAATTTCCCTGTAGCAACAATTTAAATCTTTCTTTACTTCTTTCTTGAGGCAACTTAAAAATTTAATTTAGCTGAGGCACTCTATGTGTGCTTTATAACAGCAATATAGAAAATTCTACTAATTTAGGGGTTGACCCTTAAACAGATTATTGGAATTTAAATATAATTAGTCAGCTTTATTCATAGTGCCATACTGGCTTTTTCCAATTTATTCATGTAAATTTCTTTGCTTCAGTTGTGACAGACAGTATTAGACACATTCCTTTCCCAACTGAAATGCTTATAATTTTGAATTCCAATTGTCCAATAACTGTAGTGGAACCTAGTGCAAATATCAGATGGCCAAAAATGCCACCCTCATACTATATTGATGCTGTGATGTCGACTTTCAAAAAGGTAAGCAGGGAGCAAAGTTAAGTTGCCAGGGAAGGGGCCTGAGGGGCTATTTTATGTTGGGAACTTTGTTCTTCTCATCCAAATAGGGAAGTGTACAGGCAGCCAATGTGCCCTGCTTCCAGAAACATCCTCATGGTTCTGCCATGATTGTTGCTCCAGTAGTAAAGACTGAAAGGGGACAAATGTTGGAGGTAGAATAAGAGAGATGGGAGGTTTTGGATACCATCCTCAGCTTCTTGAATGGACAGGAAACTAAATGACTGGATCTGCTGGGAACAGGAAAAGGTATTTAAAACTTCAGACCAGAACCAGTTTTCTTCTAAGAGAGGAAAACACAATAGAAGAGAAAACTAAGCTCCATCTTTTGCTTTAGGGCCTATTCACACTACACAATTATAGCATTATGATTCAAATGTGTGTGTAAGGAGAGCCAGCAAGGTGTAGTGATTTGAGAACTGGACTATAACTTTGGAGACCAGGGTTCAAATTCCTACTTAGCAATGGAAGCCCACTGGGTGACCTTGGGCAAGTCAGAATCTATCAGCCTCAGAGTAGAGCAAAAACAAATTCCATCTGAACAAATCTTACCAAGAAAGCTTAATTAGTTTCATATTAAGGATGCCATAAGTAATTTCTAACTTGAAGACACACAACAGCAACAGCTTTGCAATGGAAATGAAGAAACATCCTCAGAACAACAGTTTAATTTCTTGAAAAATAGATGACAGGGCTCAAGGCAAGAGTGGAGGATGGGCAGGATTACAAAATTATATCTATTTGGCATTGCTTTGGGTAAGCTCTTTGCTCCATTCTCTGCCTCACCACTTAGTTGACGCACTGGTGATGGATTGGAACAGTCTAGTTCTGGAGAGACATGGGAGAACTGCCATGGCTTCCTAAAAGAGTTTCTCACAGCTCCAAAGAGACTGGAATCACTGGATCTCACAAACTGCAAATGATGAGTGCATACTATTGACCTAAACATCTGAGACAATAAAAACATTTAGGAGTGGTAAAGAGAAGTCATGGAGGGGAATACCTTCATGAGGTTTGTTGGGCAGATAACCAAAGAAAATTCCAGTATGAGTGTTCAAGCTCAGACACACCTACAATTTGTTGAATTATTTCACACACTCTCCAGTCTTTGTAACTACAAGCACAATTTTTGCCTTACCTTCCTCACTAAATTTGCCTCCTCTGAGACCCTGGGCAGATGGGCCAGAAAAGATCCTGTGCTATTCTGGTCTGGGTACTTACCCAGGTCAGTCCCTGGGCCAGTGCAGCGATGGGCAGGTGTTTACATGTTGGCCCAGGGCCCCACTACTGGCACATGCTCAGTACCTTTCTGTACCAATGCTCCTACTGAGAAGTCCCCTATTGCTGCATCTGATGCAAAAGTGAGACATCTGGCTGCACCCACATGACCAGGTGCCCTTTTCCCATATCAGACACAGTTACAGGTAGCTTCCCAGTAGGAGTGATGGCACAGAAAGGTAAGGAGTGCATGGGGGCATATAAACACTGAGGTTTGCCCTGGAGAAACTCCACAGCAAACTGGAGGTTAAATTGACCCATGTTAAGGGTTGTTTACCCTAGGATTGAGCTGGATCCACTGGGTCCATGACCAGTCTGCCAGGATTCAGCCCTATCCTGACCCTGGGGTTTTGGTCTATGTTGTCCAAATAGGATGACACAAAACAAGGGAGAACACAGGCTTTGTGGCTCATGCAGACAATCCCCAAGATGTCGCTCTGTTGACCTCATACCCACTGCAAATATAACTTCTGGGACATTTAAATCTAGCTCATGTGACTGTTTCAAATGAGATAAGGTGTTTTTTTGGGGGGGGTTTTTTGGCATCATGATATGCCCTTATACCCTCCTTCCTTCCCTTGATTTTTACAAAAAAAACCCGGAAGGGGCAAAGAAGAGCCGTGCGCTGGATCTTAGGGCACCCTTTTGCTGCCCCTGAAAGGAGAGGCATTTTGCTGCTCCTTTTGGGGTGGCAAAAGGGAGGATAAGGGCCACAGTGTGCAGTAGCCATGGCCCTGATCCTCCACTTCTCAGGGCAGCCTAGATCTGCCTGTCTGCTGCCCTCCTAATTTCATTGGCAACAACCTGCCATATTAAACAATTTAAATTACTAACTTGGTACCAGTGAATTAATTTCCCAATTTCTACCATTTAACATATCCAGTTAATTTTCAAAAGTGTTCCAAACTCTGGGTAGTCCCAACTATATTGAATCCACTGAATCAATTGGATTTGAATATTGGGACTGCTGATAGAGTTGAAGTTTCCTTGTATACAGTCAAGGTGAAACAATTTTATGATGCTTTCCAAAAAAAAAAAAAAAAAATGGTGAAAATCAATGCACTCAAATCAAGTGAAGATGCATGTGGAATATCTCCCATGTGGTTACATGTGAAATGAATCCTCAATTTTCAGATTTTAAAGTACTAAATTCAAAACTAAAAATGTGTTCCTATTGGTCTTTTGTCCTCCTGCAATATTCCACTTTCTAGGATACCTATGAGGGGATGCTGAAAAGTTTTTGGCCTGATCAAGAAGGGAATGACCTAGAGCCATGGAACTTACATGCCATTCTACATATTCACCCTGAAGTTCAATACACTTGGCACAGAATTTCTTGCATTTTTAACCCTTAAAAATATATATTCTGATATATCATCGCTGAAATACTGCTCTGCTGCTGCTACCACCTCTAAATCATACAAAAATCCCTTCCTTTCAAGCTCTTCATAAGATTTGGAAACAGGAAATAGATGGAACAAAATCTGATGAGTAATGTGGATAGTCTGCACTCAAACTAAATTTTTAAAAAACATCTATTGTCTTGCAAGTCCTGTGAGCAAGTTAGAGTAGTATTCTGTATTATTTGCTTGGCACTTCTGAGCCTAGTCAATCATCAAAATACCTTCCTTATCCCCCCAAAAAACCCTATAGCCATGACCTTTCCTGGTGACCTTTGAGTCTTGAATTTCTTTGGCCATGGAGAACCCAAGTGCCACCACTGCAAGGACTGTTGTTTGGTCTCCAGATCATAGTAATGTAACCTCGTTTCATCAACAGAGATGAGTTGTTCCAAAACATTATCAGTAGATCACTCAAAATGCTGCAGAATCAGCTTAGAGGTATCCACTCAATTTCGTTTCTATCAGCATTCAAACATTTTGGTACCCACTTGGCTGACAGCTTCTGCATAGCATTGAATTATAAACCCAATGCATTTCTGGGCTATCTCTAGTGTCTCAGCAATTCTCTGAGATTCTCTAATCTGCCAAAATCAGGTCATGAACATGCTCAACAATTTCAGTAGCTGACACCTTTGAAGGCCTCCCAGACTTTGCTGCATCATTGTTCTCAACATCTCCACATTGACAGTTGACACACTACATCTTCACACTTGAGAATGACGGGCACATATCACACACCCCTGGATTCCCTTTGGAGTTTTCTTCTGCAGGAACAGGAATTTCTTGATACCCTGGAGTTCAGCTGTTGAAAATTCTACACTTTTCATTGACCTGGTTCCATCAATAATTTGGGGGAAAAAATCCAGAAATTAGAGCTATTGGCAATTTATAATTTAAAAGAACACTCTTTCAAGCTACAGTGACAAAATTACACTCAGATTTTGGGAAATGGGTTGAGGCAAGAACTCTTCAGACCCCTCCCCCATATAAATGCCCAGGTAAGCAGGCACAGCATCATTATGTCTTGATTTAAATGGCTGAGAAAAGGCCCTCCCTTCATATCAACTGCCATGGCTCTGACCTCTGAGGAAGAGAACAGCAGTCAGGCCCAACATCATAATGCCTTGATTCTAGCAACTGAATCCCTTTCTCCATGCTGCTCCTTTTCCATGCGTTTCATGTCTTTTTAAATTGTAAGCCTGAGGGCAGGAAATTATCAAAAACAATTTGTAAAACATTCTTTTAATATTTTTTTTTGCCTGAATGACAGGGTACACATTTATTGCTGGTTGTTGTTGTTGTTGTTGTTGTTGTTGTTGTGTGCTTTCAAGCTGTTTCTGACTTGTGGTGACCCTATCATGGAGGTTTCTTAGCAAGATTTTTTCAGAGGAGGTTTACCATTGTCTTTCCCTAAGGCTGAGAGTGTGTGACTTGCCCAAGGTCACCCAGTGGGTTTTATGGCTGAGCAGGGAATTGAACCCTGGTCTCCAGAGTCATCGTCCAACATTCAAACCACTATGCCATACTGGCTTTCACAAACCCATTAAACAAATGTGTAATATATGGGGTTCCCCCTAAAAGGTCACTTATAAATATAGAGTATATTCTAATAGAGGTCTAAATACATTGAAGATATCAGATCCTGTCAGATCTCAGGACCAAAGTGGGGGTCAGGTATGGTTAGTACTTGGAAAGGAGACAAACAGGCTCTAAATACCAGCACTTTGTGCTGGCATTGGGGCAGAGTGAGGGCATGGCAACCACACACCACATGATGAAACATCACCCTGATGCCAGCGTCACACTGCCCAAGTGACTGCATGGCAGGCAATGTTTCTCTGTTTTTGCAGCACAGCATTCAGACACGCTGCACCACAGAAACTTTGAAAAAATGCCACCATGGCGGCAAAGGTGCACTTTCCTTGTTTTAAAAAGGAGGGTCCAAAAATGCCAGATCAGGGCTGTGGCATGCAGTTGCTGCAGCCCCTATCCAGAAATTAAAGGGGTGCCGGGGTGCCAGTCCAAAGGGGTGGTCTGTTTAGCCCCAAAGCATACCAGTTGTTGTAGGCTATATATAGGAGTGAAGCAATGGCATAACTCCTCAGAATAAATCTTGCCAAGAAAACCCTATGATAAGGTTGCCACAAGTCAAAGCTGCCTTGAAGGCACATAAGAACAATAAACATTTCTTCTTCTACAATGCTCCTTTAGTAATGAAAATTTTGGAGGGGTTTGCTAATATGTCTTTCCCCCACTTCTCCTCACATGGTAATAATCTAAGTTTAGAGATTTTTGATATTGGAATGTATTCTATTGAACCCCAGTTAGGTGTCGGGTGAATAAATCAGAGAAAAACAAAACTCATATCATCTTTTTTTTTGGGGGGGGGGTATCAGTAATCAGAATGATTGAGAGCAGTAATCCCCTCTTTTATCTCTTCCCTCCTCCCACTCACTCTCTAAGATGGGGTGGCCAAAGTGTGGTCTTCCAAATGTTCCTGAACTGCAACTCGAAGAAGCTCTAGTTGGTATACCAAGGGTAATAAATGCTCTGATTACAGTCTTAACAATATATGGAGGGCTGCAATTTGCCCACCCTTGCACTCAAGGTCATCAAACCTGGGAATTGTGTGCACAAAATAATTACAAAATACCCAAGTATTTTGCAAGTGAAACTATCTGTGTGATGTATTTGGCGATGGGTCTTGGCCTTGGACCTTTTTATGTCACCATTCACATCAACATCATAAAGTTGTTGTGAAGTAGCATGAAATAAAAATGGTACGTCAAGTACAACATTAAAAGTATTGTTGAATTAACTAATGATTACTGATTTATCCATAGACCATTGGAATAACAAAATCCATAAATGACTCTCTGTTCAGTATCTGACAATATTTTACAGGTATTATGTGGGAAAGAATGCTTGAAATAATGAAGACAGTTGCACACAGAGGAATAAGTGACCTCATTAATTTTAATCATTAGTAAAGAAAGGTAAAGGTATTCCCCATTGACAAGGTTGTCAAGTCGTGTCCGACCATACGGGGCAGTGCTCATCCCCATTACTAAGCCGAAGCTCCAGCATTGTCAGAGACTACTCTGTGATCATGTGGCCAGCATGATTGCACAGAATGCCATTTACCTTCCCACTGAAGTGGTATCTGTTTATCTACTTATATTTGAATGCTTTCCAACTGCTAGGTTGGCAGAAGCTGGGAATAAGGACAGGAGCTCACCCCATCATGCAGCACCCAGGCCTCAAACTGACAATCTGTCAATCTTGCAATCAATGGAGCCAGCGTCTTAACTACTTGAGCCACTGCATCCCATACACTGCATCCCATACACACCCAAAGGGCTGGCCTGGAGGAAGGGATGGGGAGGGTTAACCACACACTGGGCACCCCAACCCCAGGCCAAAGATGTTGTGATGCCACGTGCCATTATGCACGGTGTGCAATATCAAGATGTCTTTCCGGTGCAGTGTCCTGACACGCTGAGCCGGAAGGGGCGGTAAAGAGCCACATGATGGCTTTTAGGGCACCCTTTTGTGGCTCTCAAAGGAGCAGAATTTTGCCACTCTTTTCTGGGCTTGCAAATGGGAGAATTGGGGCCATTACATGTGGTAGCAGCGGCCCCAATCCTCTGCTTCCCAGGGCGGCCCAGGGCTGCCCATCTGCATCCCCCCTTTGTTAAACCATTTAAAATAATGCTGAATCAAAGTGTTCTGTTTTGGTTGGTCAGGAGAAAGCAAGCTTTGGGGTGATGGGGTTGGTGTTTTTTTTAAAAAAAAAAAAGTTGGTCAGAGGGGAACCTTACATGTGTGGTAGCAGCAGCTTTATAGGTTTATATTTTAATCTTAACTAGTTCTGCTGTTGGTGGTTGAACTGATGGCACTGCAGTCAGTTGACCATCCAGCAACCATTTGTCTCATTCCCTGTGTATTGGCAATATTCTGTGGGGACACAGTATACTGTTCCATAGCAGAAGCACTATTGTTGGATAAAGGGAAGAAGTGGTGGTCCTGAGGCAATGCCAAATCCTTATAAAATGTTGACCCACTTTCTTGACCTTCCAAAGAGGGCTGTAGAGGTGAGGAGGCTGTTTTTGCTTAACACTAAGGAAAATAATTTGATTTTTCAATGATGTTTGTGAATATTAACCAGAGTATTTTCAACTGGTACATTCTATTTGAATTGAATTAATATGTAAAATAAACCCATCAAAAACATTGAACGACATGAATTTAACATTCTGTTTCTGCTTATCCAGTTTGATCGCAAACGTTTTAAAACATACATTAATACTGGGGAGGCATGGCAAAGCTCAAAGCAAATGCATTTAAACATTTGAACAGCTATTAATGGAATTCTTCCCCCAGGTGCATGCCCATCTCTCTGTATGACTCTGCTGAGGTTGGTTAGTTACACCCCTGGAAATAAAAACTGGAGAAAATGAAAGGCTAAAAAGATAGAGGACTAAGGCAAAGATAATGCAAGCATAAAATAAGCTCAGTGTATTGCAGTCTCCAAAAATACAAAAATTCAACAGTGATCTTGAGCTGCAGCAGAGCTCTCTAGGACAGTCTTGCTTTTCAAATGCTAAGAAAATTGTTGAGACTTCAAAATCTTTGTAAGGGGTGAGGAAAAAGAACTGTTAGGAGAGTGTAGCATGCTGCTAATGAATTACAGATTCACAGATATTAAAAGATAGGACAAATCTATTCAATCTTGTGTATCCTGCTGTTGATACTGGATAGTTTTCCTTCAGTAAAAATCACAGCTGCTATGTCCCATTCAGTTTTCAAAGACATCTCTTGAGTGATAAATGCCATCACCTCACAAAACATAACCAGAATTTTTCTTTCTCTGTATTAATAAACCTACATTTTTGGAATGTTCCTTGTTCTGCCAAATGTGCAGGTGCATTGTCTGTTAAAGTAGCTTCAAATTTTAGATTGCAATTGTAAGCATAATTACTTGGGAGCAAGGACCCTTTCACACTACATAATTATAGTGCTATGATTCCACTGCTTTGGCTCCATCCTATAGAATTCTGGAATCTATGGTTCAAGGAGGGGTACTTATTTTTAACCTGAGAATTCTACTCTCTCCCCAAACTACAAGGATTCCAGGATTCTATAGGATACAAATGGTTGTTAAAGTGGAATTATAGTGCTATAATTATGCAGTGTGAAAGGGCCCTAAGTCTCATGAATGTAGTGGAAATTCCTTCTGGGCAAGCATGTTTAGGATTGACATGGATGTCTGGATTGAGCTTTTGCTTTTGGTATATTGCTGTTGTCACTTTCAAAGATGCCAAGTAAAAGTGACATTGCTCTTATACACAAATGTATTTCCTGTGTTATTGCAAAAATAGAACTGATATCTTGTTCACATATATTTTCTCCAAACATTTAAGACACCTCTTAGCAGAATTCTTGCTTGACATGTTATGAGATTGCTTGTAGTACACTCCAGCACTAACATACTATTTGTTTTACTGTAATTTGCATGTTACACCATCACTAGTGAGATGCTACCTGGTATACTTTTCACAGGTAATTTGCAATGCCCTGTACACATGAGAAAGCCTCTGTTGTATATGAGCAGCTCCACCTTTTACATGTTATCACCGAAATTCTATATAACCTGTTATGTTATGTAACTTTACACATCCTAGGTACATAGGAGAGGTGCTTGAAACCCTTTACTGAACTGCAAAGATGTATAACAGGACACTGGCAAGAGTGCATGCTGTGCATTGGTACCTGATGTGTATCAGGACTGATGCAATGAGTCTGATGTACATTGATTGCATTGTGCACTGGTTGCATTGCACATTGATCCGTTTGTCAGCTCTACTATGTAGTAAAGTAACAACAGCCCTCTGCCAGATCTGGATGTTATGGAATTGCCCAATTCTAATTCCCTCATATTATTCAGATGTAAGTCACCAAAAAAGATTCTGGGCAACAATTTTTGCCCTGGTTTCTTTTAAGAAATGTGCTCAGACATATCTAAAATATCCAGGTGCATACAACAGGATTTCCTTCATTTATATTTTATATACTTAAAATATGATTTGTGTAAATATTTTGGTATCTATAGTGGTCACCCAGAGAATTCCCCTTGAAAAGTGGAACAGAAACAGAAGTGTTTCATTGTGTAAAGAAGTAGATGTTGCAGAAGGTATTTTGCTGAGGGTGAAAAAAGCATAAGTCCTCTTCCTGTAGCATCTTGTACTACAAAATAACATGTGAAGTGGCATATCTCTTCTGTGACTCTACTTCATGGGCTATTCCTTGTAAGCACAGTAGGGAGTGCAGGGGGTGAGAACCACACCAGGAGACACCCTAAGGGGGTGATACCACTGCTCCTCAAATGTCTGCCTTTTAGCAGAAACAGGCTGTGGCATTAACTTGTGTCCCATTAAAATGCTGAAGAGATGGAGTGAGGCTCAGTGGGAGGAGAAAGGAGAAGCCTCCGTTTTTTTAAAAAATAAAATTTTAAATTTCCAAAAATATTATTTATATTTTAATTTCTTTAAATTTTAAAACATCACATTTTACAAAATTTTCACTTTAAGCACATGAAACTATGTATATGTAAATGCATTTAGGCTGTGTGAATGATATTGTAATTTAAAAGTAGAATTTTAATTGTGCTAGTTGTTTATGTCACAACTATGTCACAACTATTACCATTACATTCAGTGATAAATGGGAATTACTATTTATGAGTAACATTAGTACAAAAAACTAATGGTGTGGTATAGGAGGAGGTCAATGGGAGGAGACACTGGGTGATTCCAACCCTAGTGATGCCATTAATGTGGACCATGGGAGAATGCCATAATGAATGTTTTCTAGGTGATACATGAGAAAAGAACAAGAGGAAAAACAGGAGTGCTGTTTTTGGAGTAGCCACACCTAGCTCCTTTATTCCCAGTTCACAGACTATGTGAATTTCTATGTTTCATGTCTGGAAACCAAGTGTTATGATGAATGAAAGACAGAGTTGTGTAAGCTTAGCTTGGAGAAGACAATACGGACATGATAGCCATCATGAGATATCTGAAACAATGTCATGTGGAAGATGGAGTAAGCTTGTTTTTGTCTGCTCCAGAAATTAGAACATGAACCAATGGTTCAAATTACAAGAGAAGAGATTTCATTTAAACATTAGGAAGACCATTTTTTTAACTGTAAGAGCTGTTCCAAGTGGAACAGATTGCCCTGGAGGGTGTTGGACTCTCTTCTTTGGAGGCCTTTAAACAAAGAATGGATAGCAATCTTTCAGAAGTGCTTTAGTGAGTATTCCTGCATAGGAGGGGGTTGGAATAGATGGCACTAGTGGACCTTTCCAATTCTATGACTCCATGATTGTCAAGCTGGTATCCAATGTCACATTTCTCAGCTGTCTCCATGAAGAAAATGGGCCAATCATCTCTTTATTATGCCTGTTCTGTTACTTATGCAGTACCATCAGTATTCATTGTCTTTTGGAGATTTATATAAGCAAAAGAGGTACCTTCTTCAATAAATATGACTTTTTATTTTTATACATAAATTATTGTTATTAATTACAATTATATCACAAACTTTCCTAAGAAAGCTGACAGAACTGTTTGATGGTTTTTCCCTTGCCTTACTTTTATTCTCACATCAGTGAAGAAGGGAACTGAACTTATCTAGTACTATATTAACACATAGAAACACACCCACACTATACATTGTATAACAGTTTATTTCTGAGGGAAAATGGGTAAAACATTTCAGTGAAACACTTGTTTACTCTAACTGAAAAGTGCTTCTCTAAAAATGACAATGTTAACATTGTGTTGACTTGCACTCCAACCATGACCTTCTTACAACCCAGCAACAACCCAGACACAGCCATGATCAAAATATATGAGAAAACACATAAGAACAAGAGCCCCAAGGTTTAAGACCCCACATGTGTTTTTTAACCAGTTTGACCCGTCTGTAATCTTTTGTTAAAATGTAGCAGCAATCTGGATATTTAATTTTTTATTTGTATTTTTTAATTATTATTTTTTGCTCAAAATGTTGATACTACAGTTGTTAAGCAGCCAAAAAACCTAACCCAGATGTACTGAGTAAACCCAGCAGATTATTTGTCAAACAAATTCTGGAACCCAATTTTTTTAAATTTAATTGGTATGCAAATGCAGAAACAAAGTAGCATTTGTGCTTGATACAGTTGTCACTTCAAATTCTAATAACATTCATTATTGTGCTTCCAGATGTTTTTTCACACCTAACATCTGCTAATACCACCTAAACCCCAGGAAGTCATCAAACCTGTGCAAACTTCCTTTCTGTCTCGCTCTTGCTCTGTTATCTGCTCCATGCACACTAATTTTGTGCATCTGAGGCTTCTGCTCGCCAGAATTATGCCTGCTTCCTAACACCTCTGCCTCCAGAGCTTTGGATTTGAAATTGAACAGACACAGAGCCAATTTATCACAGGATGACATGTGTCATGTTCATGGTATAACCAGAGGGACTTGCAGTACACACTGTATTTATCCTTTTGTTGTCAGCCTGGACCAAGACAATATAAGCAGTAGGCAACCATTACATTTATAAAGCATGGTACATATACTTAACTGATAAAACTGTGAATAGTTTATTTCAAAAGACAGGACTGGATCATTTTGTTAGGGATCAGATTTTTCTTTTTCTTTTGGTCAAATATCATTATCTCACAATAAAGCATATGCTATATTCAAATGTGAGCTTAATTCCGAAGCTTTGGGGAGTGAAGTCTCAAATAAAAATGAAACACAGAATGCTTACTCATTTATTTTATTTTATTTTTTGAAAAATAAAAATTCATTGTCTTGGTTCATGTCTATGTTCACTACCTTAGCAAGTCTCAGAAGTTTACTTATGTGCAATGAAGGACCAATGCCTATCAGCTAAATTTGGAAAGAGGTTATCAGCATGGTTTAGTGGTTTGAGTGTTGGACTATGACTCTAGAGACCAGGGTTCTATTCCCAGCTCTGCTTTGAAACCCACTGAGTGAATTTGGGCAAGTCAGATCTTCTCAGCCTCAGGAAAGGCAATGGCAAACCTCCTCTAAAGAAATCCTGCCAAGTAAGCCCCATGATAGGTTTGTCTTAGGATCACTATAAATTGGAAATGACTTGAAGTCACACAACAACAACATATCAATTACCGTCATTTCAGTTGTTGATGGAGAACCAAACATTTGGAAAAGAACCAAAGGGTTGTCATGAGGAAGAATAATGAAAAAATGCTGCTTTTGCCAGCCTACTTGCACTTACCAACATTGGTATCCAGCACATTGTTTTGATTGTACAATATATTTTTCCCTTAGAATTATATGTATTTTTTAAAATCCAAATTGCAGATCATAACTAAGGGCTAAGCAAAACTCCCCAAATTGCAGAGAAATGTAGCCAAACATATTCATTCATTCATCCATCCCCCCAGGGAGGGGGTTGTTGGGGTTTGGGGGTCTTATTCTGTAGTTTGTATTTTATCTGTTGTAAGCTGCCCCGATTGTTTTAACAGAGGGGCGGGGTAAAAATAAATTATTATTATTATTATTATTATTATTATTATTATTATTATTATTATTATCCCCACTCTTTTCAAGGTAGCTTATAAAATTTAAAAGAAATGTAGGTAAAATATATTTTAAAAACACTATCAGTAGAATTAAAAGTATTTTTTTAAAAAAAAATCAGTTCAAACCAACAAATGTGGACAATATAGCACATTTCCCTGAAAGCTTTTAGTAATAACACTTTTCTTCACAATCAGTCAGTTCCCAAAACCCTATTGAAACAAAAAAGTGTTCATGTGCTTCATGTCAATAAGCAAGGATCCTGTCTAGGTTCTATAAGAAGGGACTTCTAGAGAGCTGTGAAAACTCTAAAGGGTCTAGGGAGTTGTAAAAAGCTTGTCAATATGAGGAAGATCTACCATCCAAATAAGCGTGAGTGCCATGTAGTGGTTTGAGTGCCAGACTAGGATGAAGACCAGGGGTCAAATCCCAGTTTAGGTAAGACAAACATTTTCTGCTTGCCAGGAAAACAATCACAAACCTCTGATAAATCTTGCTAGGAAAACCTTAGTCATAGGGCTATGAGTAAGAATTAACGTAAAGGCACAAAACAACAAAACCAGTAATAATTTCACTGTTATCTTTTCTCTGCTTCCCTTTCCTTGTTTTACACTGAGACTTAACTAATTTATTCCTAAAAGTTGCAAGGTTAAATACAAAGCATCAATTGTAGTAAGCCACTTTGAAGTGTGTGTGTATATGTGCCTTCAAGTCACCTGTCAACTTATGATGACCCCATGGATTTTATAGAAAATTCTTAGACATGGAGCCAGTTCCTTCCCAGAAATATAGCCTAAGGCTTCTGGGACTAGTTTGTGGTCTCCCATCCAAATGCTAACCAGGGCTGACCTTTCCTAGCTTCCAAAATCAGGTGGAATCTGGTGCCTGAAGGTTATTTAGGCCTCCACTTGAAGTATGTTGGTTTAATTTTGTGGACCAAGCTGTAGATTCAGAAACTTTATGGAATATATATTTGAGACATAAATAGGGCAACTGTATTTTCACCATTTTTCCCCATAATGACTAAGAATCTAATGTTACAGGAATATGTGAGTTCAGGGAACTTCAAAAAGCTTGTATTTTATTTGTATATTGATTACTGTGCTGTAAACTGTCAGATCAATAGACGTAAAGACAGAAAAGTAAACGTGATGCAAGAGATCAGGGTTTTAATGCTTTAAGAAAAGCTATTTTCTTCTGGATTTAGGAACCAAGTTATAGTAGAAAGACAGAAGTTTATGGAATGTGATTAGAAGCAGCCAATTAATCATCTCAAAGTTTTAAAGGAATGCTGTCAATTATATGGCTTACTTATGCATACTGCACATGAGCGGTCTCTGGTAAGAAAAATTTAATCTGACAAAACCATACTAATTTGCTACATCACATTACCAAATCATATATTCCTCAATCATACCAGAATTTAATAGCTTCAGTTATATAAATACATGAGGTCTTATTTTTCCATTTTAAGTGCAATAGTTTTGAACTCCAAATCCTCAGGTTTATAGAATGAATAGTATCAATTTGGCAGATAGCCATGACTGGACAAATGGTCGGTCTAGATGCTGAGAATTCTACATTTCTGACATGAAAAAAGAATAAGAAGGGGTAGCTAATATCTCAGAGGGCAGGCTCAAGATTCAAATGACCTCAGTGGATTGGAGAGCTGGACCAAAATTTAACAAAATTAATTTCAACAGGGAGAAATGTGAGGTACTATTTTTAGGCAGAAAAAAAAATGAAATGCACAAATATAGGACAGGTGACACCTGGCTTGACAAGAGCACATGTAAAAAAAATCTAGGGGTTTTAGTAGACCACACATTAAACATGAGTAAACAGTGTTATGCAGCAGCCAAAAAGCCAATGCAGTTGTAAACTGAATCAAGAGTATGATGTCCATATCAAAGGAAATAATGGTGCCCACTCCATTCTGTTTTCATTAGACCTCACCTGAAATACTGTGTCCTGTTCTGGACACAGTATTTTCAAGAAGGATATTTATAATGTATCCAGAGCAGTGCAATCAAGGTGATAAAAGATCTAAAAAATGCCTATGAGGAACAGCTTAGGGGCTTGGATATATTTAGCTTGGAGAAGACAAGGCTGAGAGGTGACATGTAGCCATATCTAAATATCTGAAGAGTTGTCATATAAAGGATGGAGCAAACTTATTTTCACACTTGCTCCATCTTTTACATGACAACTCTTCAGATATTTAGATATGGCTGTATGTCACCTCTAAGTCTTCTTGAAAGGATTCATATTAGAAGAAAAGAGATTCTACCTAAGCATTAGGAAGAACATCTTAACTGTAAGAGCTGATCAACATCAGACTAGATTGCCTTAGTGAACTGGTGAACTCTCCTTTGGAGGTCTTTAAATGAAGCCAGCGTGATGTTGTGGTTTGAGAACTGGACTGTGACTCTTGAGACTAGGGTTTGACTGTGACTCAGCGGGTGGGGCTTTGTTGAGTGGCATTTGCAA
>CM034703.1:51463854-51486683 GCA_020142125.1 Phrynosoma platyrhinos
CCCTTCCCGAACACATCATTGGAGCGCCCGTCACTCCACACAACGGGCACTCTGATGACATCATTCCCCCACAGCAATGGAAGAGACACCAAAGAGGTACCCAATGCCTCTTGCGTCACACCTTCCGTGCCTTGCAGGGCCCTACAAGAAGTGGATCATGGCCGAGGAGTGCAGCTACCTCGGCCCCAATCCGCAGCTTCTCGGGGCTGCCTATGGCCTAACTTTAGTACTCAGTTGTATATCATTACTCTTTAGGCTCTTGGCTAGTTCTTTCATAGCTGCCCTTCCAATTCCTAGTCTTCCTCTGATTTCTTGACTGCAGTCTCTATTCCAGGGGTAGGCAACCTGTCCCCTTTAAAGGCCGAGGGACTTCAGCTCCCAGAATCCCAGGAGCTATTGGCCAACATGGGACTATTGGCCAATATGGATGAGGCTTATGGGAGCTGAAGTCCCTCGGCCCTTAAAGGGGACAGGTTGCCTACCCCTGCTCTAGTCTGATCAATATTTTATGCAAGGTACGGTACTGTTTTAGCTATTTTGATTTCCTTATTGGCTAGATTGATTTATGTAGCTCTCCTATGATCCTTATTTTTGTTTCCTTTATGTTCAGCAGTAAGCCTGCACCTTCCTTAATAATTGTTCCAAGTCTTTGTTGTTTTTTGCTAATATGAAGGAGCCATGGTACCTCAGTGGTTAAATGCCGATACTGCAGCCATTCACAGCCACGAGGTTGTGAGTTTGATCCCAGGCAGGGCTCCAGGATCCTCTCACTTTGCATCCTTCTGTAGGTCACTAAAATGAGTACCCAACTTGTTGGGGGCATTTAGCTTACACATTGTAAACTGCTTAAGGAGTGCTTAAGTGCACTGATAAGCCTTATAGAAATGTATTTGCTACTTGCTATTGTTAATAGTATGGTGTCATCTGCATACCTAAGATTGTTGATGTTCCTTCTGTCACTGAACTCAGGTCTTTGCCTTAAACAGTTGGCCTGCATAACTGGTAGACTTGAACCTTCCATCTCCTGAACTTAACTGGAAAGTAAATGCCATGGCTAAATTATTTCATTAAGTGGAATAGAGGAGTGCAGGTTCTCTCAAACAAATTGTTCAAATATCCAGTAATTCTCATAATGTGTGAAGTAGTTCTGAAATTGTATGTGCTCTATAAACAAACTACTTTGATTTCCAAAGTTCAGTAAAAATCTATCATGTTTTAACAGTCTATTGCTTATTCAATTATACCCATGGAAGTTCACATCCTGACCTTTTATGTATTGCATAGTAGTATTTGTCTGTAGCACAGAGAAAATTACTTCTGTTCAGAAAATAATAATCAGTAAATCATGCTGTACTGGGGATATTCAGCTATGTTTTTTTTAAAACAATTTTTCAGTATAATAACATGATCAGTGAATTTATTTGTTTGATTTTCACATTTTATATCCAGACTGATTAAAAGAAATACATTCAACTGTACCTCAAATAGCATTTGTGTGTCATGAAAGGAAACATTGGTTCTATCTAAAAATGGTTTTGTATAACCATTTTGAAATCCTCAAGACATTACCTTCCTCCCTTCTGTTTTAGAATCCAGTTTAATTACACGGACTCTCCCTCACGAAATGCTAACTTCTTTATTTCAAAATCATTGTGAGAATAAAAGGATTATTGACAACATTGGCTCATTGATCATTTCCATAACCATTTCTTATGAGAGATCCAAAGGCAAAGGTAGTCAAAACAAGAAACACAATAGCAAAGTTTATGACATAGAAAATGGATGCTGATATTTTGGTATTTTGATTTAAAATGCCAAGGATGAAAAGTCAACTACTTACTACATATATTATTATTTATTACTTTGCATTTGGCTGAAATTAATCTCTTTTGACAAGCTATGGTAAATCACAATATAAGTTTTAGAAAATATGAGAGGTGATCCTTCTTTTCTCTTTTTAAAAATGCACTACTTAGCAAACTTGTTTGAAACAAGCTGAAAGCAAGTTGCTTGAGCTACTTGAAGACAAGTAGCTGTAAGTATTTCTTTAAAAGCTGAATCAGAAAAGAATATATTTTTGTCAAGAAATATGCAATTGGTTGGTTATGCAGCCAGTTCTTAAAGCATATATTGATGATAAAAAAAGAATGGAGAAATTCAAGTTTCACTTGTAATGAAATTTACTAAATGATAGCTGTAGGGGTTTTCTCCATTTTATTTTATTATCTTAATGCCTCTCTGTTATATGTGGCTTTATTGTGAATATATATGGAAGTTCATTATTTTACAGTGAGGATATTGAATCTAGACCATAGAAAGCAGATTATCCATCATGGCATTAATCAAAATATACATGGCAAATGGGATTTAAAATAGTGTCAAAGAGCCATCTGCTTTTATCAAAGAACATAAATTTGTTTAGCTCTTTTATTAAAAGTTATTAGGACAATTCATTTTCAAACCATCACTCCAACATCATTAACTAACATATAATTTAATGTAATCCCAAGCAACTTGACTTTTACATGTTCTTGAAAAGATTAATTTGTTTTTGCAAACTGATGTAAGATATGTGTTTGACCTCAAAACAAATTCAAACTATTAGCAATAAATTAGATTATATTTCAGAAGTATCTTTTCATTATGCTTTCTGTTTGTTTGTTAAATATACTGCATGTTTACAGTTGTCTCTGTTTGTTTGTTAAACATACTGTATTTTTACAATTGTTTCTGGTGATACAATATTGTCCGACAGAGAAAGAAAACTTTAAAAATAACTTTTCAAGAGTCTGTTGTAAATAATGTCAAGTCTAAATGACTTATTTTGAAGAAAATGGGAGAGCACATCTCTAAGTAAGACTCTGTAGAAATTCAATAGGATTACTCCTAAATTGTTGGGTTTAATTAGTATTAATCATTTCTATGGCACTCTGAAATGTGCAGAGAAACTGGTCTCCTCCCAAATTAACCTACTGTCCCAGTACTGGTGGTGTTGAAGTAAGATTCAAATGATAGTCATTATGTGGAGAGGAGTATCTTGGCTAGCATGGTATGTACCACCTAAAAACTTAAGATCTTCAGACAAAGGACTATTGGTGGTTCCACCAATGTATGGCTCTGTCAAGGCTGCAAGTCTTTCAGGATCTGGCCCACATTTGTGCAACAGTCTTCCTTTACACCTCCAGCTGTAGAAGGATGTGATCCACTTTTGTAAAGGGTTGAAGACCTTCCTCTTTGACTTGCTGGATTAAGTTCCAGTAGCAACTGATGAGGATTTTGTTTGTTTTTGTGTTTAGCTTATTTGTATAGTATTTTAGTATTTTAGCATTGCATTCTGTGGTGTTTTATTGTTCATTTTTTTTATTGCATATGTTCTGATGTACTGCCTTTTGGTGAAAAGGGCATTATAAATAAACATGTTGTTGTTGTTGTTGTTGTAATTTGCCTCAGGCAGCAAAATTGATTGGGCTACATTTGCTCTGTAGCATGATTGTTTTCCTACTAGGCCCAGCACCATCAGGCCTAAAATAATAAGAAGAGCCCTCCCTCCATTACCCTCCGATGTCATCTGGGGGAGAGACACTAGGCCCAGCACCACCGGGCCTAGAATAGGAAGAAGAGCCCTCCCTCCATTACCCTCCGATGTCATCTGGGGGAGAGACACTAGGCCCAGCACCATCGGGCCTAAAATAAGAAGAGAGCCCTCCCTCCATTACCATCCAATGTCATCTGGGGGAGAGACACTAAGCCCAGCACCACCCAGCCTAGAATAAGAAGAACCCTTACTTCTTAAAGGATGGGTGGGATTCGGGATTTTATGTTTAATGTATGGAAATTGTAATGTTGTAAGCCACCCCGATTGCTCTGCAGAGGGGCGGGATATAAATAAAAATTATTATTATTATTATTTATTATTATTATTATTATTATTATTATTATTATTACTTCCATGTAGTGATTCAGACTTTATGTGATGGATTCACCATAATCCTTTCTAGATAGAAAGGGTCCTTCTAGCCACAGGAAGAATCCAACCAGCAGCAGAATCCTTTCTGTGGAAGTAGACAGAGGGTTATGATCTTTGTTGATTTCTCTCCTTGAGTCTGTAGAGGATGAGGGAGTAGGACTGTCAAAATTCACCTCTTCCTTTCTATTAATGGAAGTGGTCTCAGCAGAACGCTGCTCAGATCCTGCTTCCACTGGAGGAATAATCCATTTCAGTGTACATTGCTTTTTTTTTTTTGCTTATAAGATAGAGGAGCTTATTGTATTAACTATTAAACCGGCTTACCTGAGCTGGCTTAAAATTTAAAACAGGCAGCATCTTGATTTTATCAGAAGGATTTAGCCACCAAATCCACTGCCTGGGTCCAGCCTGGGTCCAGCCCCTCTCCCAGGGGTGCTCCGGTGGCCTTCTGATAAAATCAGGATGCCGCCCGTTTTAAATTTTAAGCTGGCTAAGGTAAACCAGTTTAATAGTTAATGCAATAAGCTCAAGAGTCTGTATAATAATTACTCATGAACTCAGAAGATCCAGGTTTCTGTGGTGGCCAGGAGTGGATATGCATATTTAAAGCTGAAGTGTCAACTGTGCTCATTCCTGGAAAATCCTGATCTAGCTATAGTGCCAGACAACAAATGGCATTCCATTTGGATTACTTTTTTTGCTGAATGTGGGGCTTTCTTTGATTAGTGCTCTGAACCTTCAGTTGATGCAAAGTCATGCAGCCACAGTGTTAACTGGGGCTTGGTACAGGGATCACAGAACTTTCCTGCTACAACAGCTCCACTGGCTGATTGCCTGTTTCCAGGCACAATTCAATGAAATGAATTCAATGATCAAGATGTATGTAGCCCTAGACAGCTCAGTTCCAGACTAACCACTGCTCCAGTGTCCCGTGGGTGGCACTAGGGGGGAAGAGGGAGAGAGAGAGAGAGAGAGAGACCCACTTTGTGTTCATGTGCCAGTGTCAGATGGTGACTCCCATGCCAGCAGGGCAGTGAATCTGTTCTGCATTTTAGTCCTTGATGGATATATCCAAAGGGTTGGACTTATTGTGGGGAATGAATTTCTGTAAAGCTTGGATTAAAACCCAGAGCAGATTTTCTGCCCCATATATAGGCCACCACCTGTCACTGGCAGCTATCTCTATACTGTGGAGTCTCATTAATTTTCTTACACTAGGGTGCACGGTTTGAAAAATTATTTTAGGGACTGCAGCTCCCAGAATTCTGTGCCCACCATGGCCATGGTCACACTTGTTAGGAGATGCTGGGTTTTGCAGTTGCCAAATGCATTTTTTCTGAGTTCTGTAGTTGTGTGAACCTGAAAATGGACATGAATGCAGAAATATTTTGTGTTCAGCAATCCACATGCTTCTGGAATTTTGATTCCTGCAGCTGAAAAGGAAAAGCGTATCCAGTAAATTGCAAACTTGCAAAATGTGTACATAGTAAATGCAGACATTTCAAATATGCATACAAACATCTTTACTAGGTTAGTGGATATGTGCAAATTGAGTACAGTTTGTAAAAGATGCACAAAATACATGTTTTTTTAAAAAAACCAAAACACATCCAATGAACAGTTTTTTTAAAAAAATGTTAATAAAAAAAGTCTTCGTGAAATCAGCATGGAAAATTTTGTGATGAATGAAAAGGAGAAAATCTGCAAAAACAGACTTGGCAAATGTCCACAGATGCTCATATTTTCCTTGAACTATTGGTTCAAGCAGCTAATTTTGGCTGAAATCTAAACACAGTGACCTGAGAGCAAGCCCCATTTTTCACAGTGGTCTTAATTTTGAGCAGACATGGATAGGACTGCTTTTGACACCGCAGAAATAATCCAGTTTGAGACTGCTTTAACTGACCTGGCTCAGTGCTAAGGAATCTTGGGAATTGTAGTTTATTGTGGCACCAGAGCTCTCTAATAGAAGGCTAAATGTCTCACAAAACTACAGTTACCAGAATTCCCTAGCACTGAGCCAGGGCAGTTAAAGTAGTCTTGAACTGGATTGTTTCTGTAGGGTGTTTTGGACTTAAGTCTATAATCAAGTGACTCATTTTGGGAGCAAGCTCCACTGAACACCACTGGAACTTCTGAGCATATATATATATAAAAGATTGCAACAATAGGCATATCTTCCTGCTGCTATGACTTGAAAGACACTACTCTGGAAAATGGTAGCTATTTTGGTTGAGAGGTTTGGATACATTATATCTCATAGTGTAGGAGATTTGACTCATAGAAAACATTTTGCAAGCCCACTGGTGCCATGGAATTCAATGAGTACTACCATAGTATGTGTACTACACAGTGGGTAAAGAAAAACAATTCTTGAAGAGTGCTTAGTCAGCCAGCAAATTAATTAACAGGGCTTTCAACTGCTTAATTTTAGTCTGATTAATAGTCTTTCTGGTTATTTGATTTACCAATGGATATGAACCTCATAGTATCACAATAAATGTGACATGTTGATATTTAATGAAGAGAAGCTTTGTTGTCTAAAATAAAGCAGACTAATAATATTTAGAACATCATCATGGATTGACTGAATCTTGAAATGCACATTTTTAAAAAAAGGATGTTTGAGTAAGGTGTGGGAATCATATAGCCCTCCAGATTTGTTGAATTGTACCTCCCAGCATTCCTCACCATTAGCTATTCTGGCTAGGCCAGCTGGGACTCGCAGTCCCAGATCTGTAGAATTGCATGATCCCCACCTCTGTGCTTGAGGAATTCAATATTTCAAATTCTTCCACAAGATTCCACCTGCTCCATGTTTCCAGAACTAATGAATGGATTAAATGTGGATGTCACACTTTTCTAAATGTAGTGCAGGATTCTGAAATGTAAAAGTATAATATCGAAATGCACATTTAGGAGATTATCCCACTGCTCTGATAACCTGGCTTACCTCTTCTGAACTGAAGTCTAATTTAGCAGGCAGCTAGGTCCTATCACAAGGATTTTGCCATTGAAACTGTTGGGTGAGTCCAGCCTGGCTGCAGCCTGGGTCCCCAGTGCACTTTGGCGGCCATTTTTTGAAGTCAGAAAGCTCCCAGTTTCAAAATAAAGCTACCAAAGCACACTGGGGACCTGGGCTGCAGCCAGGCTGGACTCACCCGGTGGCTTCAGTGGCAAAATCTTTATCATAGGACACAGCTGCCTCCAGAATTAGACTTCAGTTCAAAAGATGTAAGCTAGGTTATAAGAGTAGTGACCTGGCTGTTCCTGATGCATGATTTAATATTGGATATTTGATGTTTTAACTTTTTTTATGATGTTTTAATTTGTTGTTTTAACTTTTAGATTGTACGCCACAGGCAGGCTTTTTATATATTCTGGACTTTACTTGGTTTTGTACAGCGCCGTGTACATCTACAGCGCTTAATAAATAAAGCTAATAATAATAATAATAATAATAATAATAGCAGTGGGATAATCTACTTAAATATGATTTTGCAGAAATGTAGCTATACAGGGAGTGTTCCCAGCAAGAGTTCTGCCAAATTATTTTTTCCTTCAGTCCCCAAATTTCAGTTGTGCATTTACAATACAGTTAGGCATCAAAAGGCAAAGTTCCCAAGAGAATGTGAACGCAGTAAAAATGAGAGTTCTAATTGGGAATAATTTTCAGTGTTTCACTCTCTGAAGGGCTAGAAATTTGGGGAACAATTTTCACCAACCTCACAAATGTGTGAATTTCTGCATTTCATCCCACAAGTCTTGAGAGGTGAAAAATGAATATTTTAGATGAGAAAGAATATTTCCATTGAGAATATTGATTCTAATGAAATTGTTTCCATTTCCCTGTGATCTGGCTCAGAAAATGCAGAAACATTCATGGGTTTGGGTAAAGCACTATAAGAAAGCTGACTGGAGTGCTCTCAGCCATGGAAGAGGAACTGTTGCTTTAGTGATGTTAATAAGCTTTGTGAAACCTCACCAATCTAGTCCTCTTCTAGCCCCATCCCCATCACAATTCTGTCTATCTCTTCAAAGGACCATTGTCTGGTTTTCCAGCCATTGGCACCTATGGGATGGGAGAGATGGAAGTTGATCTGTGTAAGTCATCTAAATCCATTAAGCAATGTCCTCTGAGCATTTTTGGGGGTGACTCCTCAAGAAGTACCTTCTCCACATTTTTGTCTTCTGTGCTTGAGTGTGAGCCAAGAATGAGGAACATGATAGCATCAACATGAGGTCACACAATGACCAGTTTCACATCTTCAGTTTGGCACCATCAGCATGGGGACACAATGGGCAGCACCTCCAGTTCCTGTGGGGCATCAACTATCATCATGTATGTCAAAAGGCCACATTAAGAGAGAGACTACATAACAGCCATCAGTAAAAACAAAGCAAAACAAAACAAAACAAAAACAGCACTAGTGGACACCCAACATATAGCAAGTCTTCAATTTGCAACACATGGCCTGGGAGCAGATTGGTAGAGAGAAAAGATGATGATGATGATGATGATGATGATGATGATGATGATGATGATGAGTATCAAAGCAGTAGAATTTAGAAGACCAGATAGAGAGACCTGGAAGTAAATTGAGAGTATTCATTCATCTCTCTGTTCCTTCATAGGGGGTTTTCCTGACCTTTATCCATTTTTGAGTTTCGCTGAGTTACCATCAGATATCTTTGGCTACTTCCTTGGTATCTTCCTCTATGAAGGAACAGAGAGATGAATGAATGAATACTCTCAATTTAAGCAATAATCTTGATTTTCCAACATGTTTTGGAAGTAACTGACAATAAGTCATACACATATATTCCTGCATATTTAAGAAGTGTCTCAAATAACCAAAAAACAGTTACTTGACTTTTAAGTTTTACTTCCAAGCACACCATTAAGTTTCATTGTAATGCTATGCTATGTATAGACGAAATGAGCCAATGTAGTATACTGATTTGATCAATGGACTATAACTCTAGAGATGAGGATTTAAATCTGTTCTTAGCCATGAAAGCTCACCGGGTGACCTTGGGCAAGTCACATTCTCTCAGCTTCAGAAGATGGCAAAGACCAAGCCCCTGTGAACACATCTTGCTAAGAAAACTAAGTGATAGATTTGCTTTAGGATCATCATAAGTCAGAAATGACAATAACAACAATGCTGATGGACTGAGGCCTAGTTGTAAAAAAACAGATGGTAACCCTGTGTCTCTGCTGCCCTTCAAACTACTGATGAACACTTGCATAACTGAACCTATTACATTAAAAAAAACACACTGAAAATCCTGCATTTAAAAACTAGATGCTAGAGATAAATATTCTAGAATAATTCTTTCTCTAGCACTCTAGTTATCTGCCTGGCTTTATTTTTCATCAGGAAAACATTTAGTTATTCCACTAAAAAGTGGTACGGTTCAAATTAAGACTGGGTGAATCTGTCACTTTTAATTTATATCTGTTTCTTATTTTTCCAATGTAACTTTGTTCCATCCCATTTTTGCATCACTTTGCAGAAGTGCAAACCTTATTTTTTAAAATCAGTATGAAAAATTGTAGGCATTTTCATGGAAAGTTTTCCTATATTTTGTATACAAATTTTAACATATTTCCCTAATATGAACCAGCATCCTGTTGGAGCCATACATGTTGTATAAGTTGTATTACACGTGCAGAGTGTTATTCTTGGTTGTTGTGCAATGGCAGTATCCAGATAATGGGAACAGAAGCAGAACACATACAGATCCACATTGGACAATGTGTACAAGATTCACAATGGGCCTGTGCTCATTCCCTAAGAAGGTATTGTACAAGGGACTATCGTAAAGTAATAATTATAACCTGGAAGTTATTATGGTATATTGATGAAATTTTGTCAGTATCATCATTGGTCTCTAAGTGCATGATGTTGAGAAAACCAGCTCATTGTGTCCTCTTTTGTTGTTGTTACAGGATATGCCAGAAGTGACTAAAGTGTAAGATGGAGAAGTATGAGGGGGGTATCATAAAGTAATAATTATCACCTAGAAGTTATTATGGTATATTGATGAAATTTTGTCAGTGTCATCATCACCAAATGACTTTTTCTTGTTCCTAAAAATGAAAAATCTGTTACGGGGTCATCGATTTGACAACATAGATGTCGTCATTTATAAAGTGGAAGAGTGGTTTAAGGCGCAATCTGCAGACTTCTACAATAATGGTATTTGGAGGGTCAAGAAATTCTGGTAAAATGTTAAGTTAATGTTAAGTTAACAACTACTAATCAAAACAAACTTTCTGTCAATATATTTTAAAGGTGATAATTAAAACTTTATGATACCCCCTCATAGTTATGCAATGATATGTCAACCATGTACATTTAGCAGCGATCTACTATGTAGCACTACAGTGATATTCAGTAAAGGGATTGTGTAAGGCAGGGGTCAGCAACCTACAGTCCACAGGCCGCACCTGGCCCGCGGACCCCTGCCGACAGGCCCTGGTAGACCCCCGCCGCCACCGTGTGCGCCACCGCCATTTCGCTTTCTAAAATGGCAGCTGTGACTTGTTTGTGCATGTGCAGTACTCCTACACAAGCGTGAATAAGCTGCAGCTGCCATTTTGAAAAGCAAAACGGCAGCTGCGGCGCTTGCGGCCAAAATGGCGCTGCAGAGGAGGCCCATCGCCTCCAAGGGAAGCCTCTCGGAGGGCACCCAGGCAGTGCTGGGCCTCTAGGAGGCCCATCTCCACTGAGGGAATTCTCCCAGGGGACACCCACGGCGGTGCTGGGCCTCTAGGAGGCCCATCACCACCGAGGGAAGATTCCTGGGGGGCACCCACGGTGGCGCTGGGCCTCTAGGAGGCCTGTCGCTGCCAAAGGAAGCCTCCCAGGGGGCACTCACAGCAGCGCTAGGCCTCTTGGAGGCCCATTGCTGCTGAGGGAAGCCTCCCAAGGGGCACCTGCAGCGGCGCTGGGCCTCTCAGAGGGAGCCCTCCTGGGGGCCCCTGCCGCCATGTGCATGCGCATGCAGGGGGGCGCGTTGTGCCACCATTTTGTTTTTCAAAATGGTGGTGCGCATGACCACGGGGGTGCGCGCATGTGTGAATGCGCGCGCTGGCCCCCAGCGCTATCTCTTCCCTCCCCCAGCCTATCAGCAAAAAAGGTTGCCGACCCCTGGTGTAAGGCAAGCAAAATCTAACTTCATTGGTGGTTATTTTTCCTATGCTGCAATGAAGTAGGACCTCAGCCACAGCACATTTATATATTTTTTTTCACTACATGCATTTTTGTGTACTCTGTTTGGAAAGCTGCCTTACAAAATTTGGAAACATGCAAATAATAAAGGATAAATATCTTTGGGTTTCACAAAGTGTAAATTAAGATAGGTTTGGGATAAAGTGCAAACTGAAAAAGTTTGTCCTTGTCTCTACTGTAGACACAGGCTTATCATTTCTTCATTGGTGGCCATGTTTCAATGTTACTTCCTGCAAATCCTCCCTCGACACATACAGTAAAACATGTGGGGACTTTTTTGTTGTTGTTAATTGCCACCAAGTTGACTTTGAACTCCCATGAATGAGAGACATCTAAATCCCCCTATCATCAACAGCTCTGCTCAGGTTTTGTAGACTCAGGGTTGTGGCTTCCTTTAATTGAGTTTATCCATCTGGTATGTGATGGTCCTCTTTTCCTAATGCTTTCTGCTTTACCAAACATTATTGTTTTTTTCTGGTGAGGAATGTCTTCACATGATATGGCCAAAGTATGACAGTCTCAGTTTAGTCATCCTGGCTTCTGGGGAGAGTTCAGCCTTGATAGCTCTAGGGCCCATTTATTTATCTTTTTAGCAGTCTAAAAGGGATTATTCAGATGGTGAAAATAATCCAGGTAGAATCTGGATTGAATCTTTGTTGTTCACATGCATTTCAAATGCACATAATTAAGTTTTGGGTGTGGGGGTGGGCTGCTAAAAATCCCACTTACCCTGGATTTTCTCAGTTTTTCTCAAAAGATTAGGATTCTTGGATGTGTAAATAACCAATATGAATAGATCCAGGATAAAACTCTGCATGTCTTGAATGTGCTTCAAATACATTCACATCATGGACTCCATCTTTATTCAAGTGCTGTCACATGTGAGCAACTGAACTCACAGAGATGCACATAAATGTGGTTCCATAGTGTGAATAACAAACCCGGAATGTGTGAGTGAGACTATTCACACAGGGCCGTTGCAGACTGCTAGAAATAGTGCAAACTGAGCCCATTTTAATTGCCCTGGCTCAGTGCTAGGGAATCATGGGAATTGTATTTTTTTCTGAGACATTGAGCCTTCTCTGTCAGAGAGCTCTGGTGCCACAATAAATTACAGTTCCCATGATTCCCTAGCACTGAGCCAGGACAGTTAAAGTGGACTCAATTTGCACCATTTCTGGCAGTCTGCAAAGACCCTCAGTAATGTAAAAAGTAATGTGTGAATGACCCCCATGATATCCATAGAACTCTTCTCCAGCACTACATTTCAAATGAGTTGATTTTCTTCATATCTGCTTTCTTCACTGTCCTGCTTTCACAACAGCACATAGTCTTCCAGATATTTTCAATTACAACTCCCACATTCTTTTACAATTGGCCAGACCCAAACCCTCATAGCTGTAGCCTCAAACCTCTGCAATCAAAATATTCCCTATTCCTTATGTGAAATAGGCTAGAGGGAGAAATAAACAAACAAACAAAAAAAAATTGAAGTGCACATCCAGATCTAACATACAAATTGAGAACTATGTTTTAAACACTTTAAACACAACTACCATTACACATAATTCTGTCAAAGATAAATGTATTCCTTTATGCATCATAATATCATCAAAATTTTGTTCATCAAAGTATCTTATCCAAGATGGTGGTTAAGAACTTTAATATGCACTCAGATTGCTAACTGATACAAAATCTGAATAGATAGACCTATTGTTGTATTTTAATTGTGTAGTATTGTTTAAAAAACTTTTTTAAAAAACACACCTTTAACCCCCCCCCCAAAAAAAAAATCATAGCACCCCCAGTGGTTTGTATTAATAAAACTATTGCTTTTGAATACTTGCTTTTTCATATTTCTGAAGATCACTGTTCCATGGAATCCTATTTGCAGGATATATGTTATTATGGAATCTCTATTCTGTTTCGCATGACATTAATCTTCAGTGTAGTCAGATTGAATGTTATATTTTGATGCTATAGCCTTCTGGCTCTTTTGCATAAATGGGCTTGGTATTTGGCCCTTAGGCCATAGTTGATCAGTGGAACCATAAGCCTGGGTATTTGCTGTCCAGCTTTCACCTCTGTAAATGCATCAATTTCACAATTTCACAGAAGTATAGACACTGAAGTAAAGGTCTCTCTACAAGGGCAAAAAGGAAATTTACTACGAATTGAAATGGGCTACTAATTCTTTGTTCACCCTCATAAAACTCCTGGAGTACAGCAAGGAAGAGAAATTAGAGAAACGTTTGGAAGGTCATCATCAGCATATAATATAAATAAGTCTAAGGCTATAGAAGGGAAGGAAATCTGAGAAAATAAAAATGGTTGTCTTCTGTGACATGGCTATTTGTCTGCCAACAATGCCTTTCTGAGACAAATCAAAAGCTTTTACCTGGCAAACACCAACAGAAAGGCTGCAGTAGAGGCAAAGAAATATTTTCAGTTTAGTCTAATTGAATATATTTGTAAAAGTCATTTTGATGTCATAATTTTATAGGATTTCTTCTAGCAAGGCATCTGTTTTTGTAACCAAATAGCATTGCTACACCTTTGCAACATTATGTTGAATATAGCATAATGTTGCATTCAGTGCCAATTCTTGACATGGTGAATTGCATCTTCTTTTTCATCCCCACTCCCTGCATCAAATGAAGATATTCAGAGGAAGCATAGACTAGAATCCAGTGAGATTGCTCTACTGACAGAACTACTTCTGTCAAGGGGACTGGAAGGGAATAATTCTCTCTCCTGAAGTCTCTTTTTTATCTTCACAAACCCACCCTATAGAGGTAGGTAACTTTCTGAAGGTTTTGTGCAGTGTGGAAGGCTGTAGTGGGGAAGGGAAGAAAGTACCACCACACTAAATCTCAAGCATTAGGGTGCAAAAGATTTGGGCATTATTATCTAATAGACATGGAAAGTATTTTTAAAAAAAGAAAAGAAAAGAAAAATGGTTAAAATGTATGCCTGTGTGTTTATCTGAATATCAGGAAACCCTGACAAGGTGAAACATGGACTGATGAGCATCTATGCAGTTCAGGACTTATTCTGCACAAAACTGGCACATGTTTTTGCACAGGATATAATATTTTCTGTGCAGAAAATGCTGTTGTCTGTGCAAAATCAAAGCACATATGAATTTTTTACAGTCCCCAACTTGCAGCAATTTTTGCACAGAAAAGAATATTTCCTGTGCAGAAATTTATCCTGGGGAGAAAATGCTGGTTTCTGCATAAATGCTGCACACACAAAAATCCCACCTATGATATTTGCACAAAATAAGTTCTGAACTGAGTCCTCACAGCAGGTAGAAAAATGCTAAATTTAGTTGTTTTTTTAAAAAAATAAAATGATCAAAGAATTATATCTCTATTACCTATACATATATGTTGAATTTGTAGCAGTGTAATTCTGTACAGCCATTAAGGCTTACAGAGAGTTTAAATGACTTGATATCTTGTCAAACAAAGCATATTTCAATGTAATTTAGTTTGCACATTTAGTTGTAAATTGTCATGTGACATAGCATAGGTGATATCTTAAATCACATATATGGAACTTGAGCAGAAACAATGTCCTAGTCTTCTGAGAGATGGTACACTTGTATGAAGGCTTTGGACTGCTACTGAGACTTCATATAAGAGCATGTTTCTCAGCACAAAAATTACTTCCACATCATATTGATACTAATGCCGTTCCTGAGTTTTGTCCTTTTTGATTCAGAAATGTACATCTGGGCATTATAATACTGGGAACTCTTGTGTGTCTCAGATTTTTACTAACATCTGTCAGTAGCATTGGGAAAAAAACTACTTTTTCTTGTGGTTCTCGTAGATGACTTTCATCTTTAGTACTGTTCCAGGTGTCAGAAGGGGAAAGAAGGAGACAGAAAGCAATGGAGTGATTTCTCTTTCTTTCTTCCCTCTCACAGTACAGGTGAGAAGGAAATAAGAGCCCTGCACCCCAATAGGAATTCTGCTCCCTATGAAATTTACATTCAGTCCCCAGATTTCTGGCATTGCAAAGTGTGACACTGAAAATTGTTCACACCTAGATGTTTGCATTCCCATGGTAACTTTACTTGCTCCCTTTTATCAAATGACTACATTGTATTTGTAAATGTTCAGCTGAAATTTTAAGTTCCTGCAATGACAAAAATTTGAGGACTGAAGGAAAGTTTCATTTTGGGGGACAGGATTCTTACTTTGTGGGGAAATGGCCTCATTTTGTCCTATCCCAAACTACAGCTCTCCCCCACACACACACACACACTGCTGTTCAAATAGCAGCAAGTAAACTGCATGGGTGGGAGGCTATGGTTGTACCATATGACAAAAATATAACAAAGATGTATCATGGTTTCTTCACAAGACACCACCACACACTCAATTATACCATCAGGGATTCAGTGGATTTTATTTAGCTTGCAGTTAGCCTCAAAATAAAAATAGGATATATTCTGAGTATTGGGGAAAACAATTTATCTTTCTGAGCTTGTGTAACAAGCAAGATTGGGGGGTTAGAAGTTTGGCACATTGCTAGACTAGATGTCAGAGAGAAGAGTTCTCATCCAGCCATATCCCTGTCAAGCAAGCTTACTATCTGGAGGGATTGGGGAATGAGAAAGAGAAGAAACATTCTCTCTATATTACCCCATCAAAACTGATATACCATAAGCAAAGGTGTATGAATTTCTGTGAACTAGGCAGAAGTGCAGCAAGATCAAGAATGAAACTTAAACCTAAGGCAGCAAGATTGAAGTTTCGAGTATGCATTTAGATCATGTCCCCCCAGAGTCATTCTACAGACTATGTATGTCAAAAATATCTTCACATGCAAGATCTAGACTACTAAATAAATTAGCAATTTATTCTCCTTCCTCCATTTGGCTTCTGCTGCATTGCCATTGGTTTTGCTCTTTGACTTTGCCCCTTATCTTTCCTCCTTTGTGACACTTCTCAACACAGTGCTAATTTAGAGGAAATACAAGATAATTGACAATTTGGACACCCTGAGGAATGAGATAATGGCCCTGGCCCTCATAGAAAGCCTGAGTGGATATAGGCTGCAAGTGCATAATGATATGAGACATTGGTGCTGCTCCTGTATCTTTTCCTTCCAGTCTTGTGCTCTTTTTGTTTTACAGATGAAGCTTTTACTTCACCACTGAATGCTTTGTTAATAATAGGGGAATTCTGTTGTATGGGCAGGAGTTTAATTGATTCATCATCATCCCTCTTTATATCTGAACTTCATGTATTAGTACAAATACAGAGTAGGATCAATGTTTCCAACAAGAGAAAGCTTTTATACCTCCTTAGAGAAAAAAGGGTACCATTAGAGGGTTTATCTGTTGTATGTGGATGCCAGTTAGGATTATATTTCTCTATTCTTATTAGGCACAGATTTATTCCTAATGAAAATGGTGTTAAGAACACAGTTTTAATACCTGCATGTATCACAATGAAAAATTTCAGTCAAAATGTAGCCATATGCAACAATACACTCCTATCATGAGAGAATGGTTGGGGATGCTCCTTCTCATAGGCAGCAACATAACTGAGTGCAGCAATGTGACAAGGGCATCTGCAGTCTCATCTGCATTGCAGTGCAACTGAAACTGTGACCTTAAGTCATATAATAAGGTCAAATGGGAACTGCACTGAATAGCTCAGGATAACTCAATGTGTTTTGCTTTGTTTGCATGTGTGTATTTATTCACTCTATGGCTTTCCCCAAAAAGGGCCTAGAATGTTGAGATGATAGTAAAAATCAAATCAATAAGAATACAATCAAATAGCATCATACTAAGATCAAGTCCATGGCATGGGGGGAAGTGGATTACAACTCCTGGAATCATCCAGCCAGCATAGTCAGTGGCTCTTCTGTTTGAGAGATTCTGGAAATTCCAGTAAAGTAATTTTTCCAGGCTCTAACCCAGACTATCAAGCCTAGCAACAATTGGTCTTACTCCAGTCCAAAGATCTACCTAAAATGCCAACTTGAGAGACTATTTGAAACACCTGAAGAGTACCCTGTCTCCTGGTCATGCTTAAAAAAGCCCTGTCTTCTGGGTCCACCCAACATATATCTAAATAACAAACATGAATCAGAAACATAGATAAGACCTGACTTTACTGCTAGGCATTGAGACATTCATTTAAGTTATGTGAACATATATCCAATTCCAGTTTCTATATATAGTTTTTAATTCAATGGAAATTTGCAGGTAAATCTTCCTTTTGGATTAGAGCCAAAATCCATTTTTACCCCAGCTTCATTCTTTTTCAGGTCTTTCTACAGGCAACAAACATAATCAAAAGAGATAGTGGTGTCACATGGGAATGTGTTTGCAATATCTTGCACCAGATACTTTATGTGGACTTTCACACTTCCAAGACTCAATACAAACAATATACACTTTGCTTTCTGGAATCCACATATAGCCAGACTGCTATGGGTATATCTGATAAAATACATGTATTTCACCCACACAAGTGTAGGAGACAGACTTGCTAGATAGAATCACTCCTCGGCTGAGGTCCTACATGTGTGGATAGCTCCACATACACAGTTTTGTGTCATTCTACCACCCAGAAGTTGTGAAGTCCTGGAAGGTACACCTGCTGTTGTTGCTGGTTTCAGCTCAATCAGAGGGAAGAAATGAAGGTGCACTCCCTAATGAAATGCACATGTATATATCTTCCCCCAGGAACTTAGAACAACCAGCTCTTCATGATCTGATTTGTCACCCCCTTCCTCTTTCCTTTAAGAAAACACCAGCAGGAGCCCTCCTGGGGCTTGACAGCTGCTGGGTAGGAGAAGTAATTGGATGGAGTACAAGAAGCAAGAAAATAGCCCTTTGTCCCCCTCCCCCAAAAGGAGATATAGGAGCATGTAGGTCACTAAAAGGATGCTAGACTCAGTGTCTACCATACTAGACTGTCATTTTGTCTCCTTCCCCTCACTACAACACTATCCATACATTAAAGTGGGGAAAGTCTGTTAAAATGGCAGAAAGTTTCATGTGAACTGCAAGAGGACTGCAGCTCATGGAAATAGTTTTTCAGTAGGCCTCTTTCCTTCAGTCCACAGCTCAGTGACTGTGTAGGGATATGATTTGGAAGTATTAGCAACATCAGGGTGAGGTTAGTGCCCATTATCACTGTTATTTCTCTATATAATATTACACATGTGGAGAGGAAAATGCCTAAATAGCTATCCCAGACTGTCATAGCATTGAGCCATGGCAGTTAAAGCAGTGTCAAACTATATCAATTCTGCATTGCAGTTGCAGCCCCAGTCTAGTATCCTACACACAGTAATAGGGAGAGTACCTCACTTCTGAGGTTATTTGAGGGGAATTTGTTTGCCAACTCCTTACCAAAGTTTTATATATTATGCCTAGCATGGTATCCATATTTTAGTAAAAATGGTTCAACAGTATGTCTGAAACTTTATGTCAGTAATGTCTTGGCAAGCAGTCATCATGACTGCCTTTGCAATTTGAGAGTTAAAGCCAAAGTATATTGTTTAAACACAAACAGGCTTGGATCCAGCAATGTCAACAAAAAAATCAAGCAAACAATTCTCTTCACATAGCCACAAAACCCTTGGAATCTCCTTGAATATGAGGCTAATAGTTACTGAATTCAGAGAGTTCTACTTTCAAGTAAATATTCAATGGATCAAAGTGTAAACTTATTTATACAAGACACTTGGCAGTTTATACTTGAACTTTGGGTGTGAAACTGTTTTTAAGACAGTTAAATTAAAATGTGTCAACAACAAAAAATAGCTGAAGGATAACATAAAAAAGTAGTGAGACAAAGTTATGCCAGTAAGGGTCAAACTACATGTTAAATGCATAGTGTGTAGCTTAAAGATTTCTTCTTTTCTATTTCCATATAGACATATAGATACCAATTAATGTAACAGGCAGTTTAATATCAAGATACTTGTCTTTTCCTGAACAATATTTGTTTGAATTTCTTTGGAAATTACCCTTCCATCCCCCCCCCCCCTTGAGCTACCTTGTCCTTTTGAATGCATTGTCTCTTCCCATAATTCCAGAGGATTAAAATCTCCTGAGAGTACCCTCCTGCACATTCCACCAGTGAGGTAAATATGCTGTGTTGGGACATGTTCTCAACTGTGACATCCCAACTAAAGAATGCCATCTCCCCCAAAGGCCCTATAGGCACCAATAGTCTTGTCATTAGGGCACCAAGTTAATTATTGGCTGTTCACCAGTGCCTTCATTAATTCACTTTTTGTATGTAGATGTTAAAAAAAATTACATTTTAAAAATTAATTTTTAACTAATTATATTGTTTAATATGTTTCAGTTTATTTAAATTATCTTACTGGCTTTTAACCTGTTTAACATGTTATAGCTGTTTGTAAGGCACTCTAAGATCACTTGATGAATAAATAATATTTTAAATTAATAATAAGTTGTGAAGACTTTTTCTGTTGGGTTTGTGTAAGCTAAAAACTTCTTAGTATTTAAGAATTTGAGAGGCACCTAGAAGAAGAAAAACTTGACTTGTGAACATTACAAGAGTGAAACCTAACTTTTAAAAACTTTATTTATTAAATTTTTAAGAGCACATATAAAAATTGTCTCATTTCTAACAGTAACTACTCTTCCAGTACATCTTACTTTCCCCAAGCATATGTCCAACCACCCATCTTTCACTTGAACTAAAACATACATTACTTCCTTGGGTTATCCACATTCAGTTCTTTTTTAAGTTAAATTCTTCTGTATTGTTTGATTGGTCTTAACAGTGAAATCTAACCTGAAGTTGGAAAGGAGATCTTTCATTGTAATTATAAAAACAAATGTTCAAAACTGATCAGTGGTTGAAACCTTTGGGAGACCCTAGAAATCATCAACTGGCCTTAAACTTATATTAGTTACATACTGTTGTGCTTTCAACACTTGCACCTGCAGATAACTGCATCCTCCCCATTATGATTGGATGAAACATAGAGTAAAAAATTCTTCTTCATTTTCCTTATTCTATCTTGCCATGTTTCCAATTCCAACTTCCTGCTCTCCTTTCTTTTCCTTCAAAGACACAAAGCAAGCCAACTCACAATTCTTTTTTGTAGCCAATCTAATGGTCTTCTCTCTACCTCTTCCTCTCTGTGGGAAAGTTTTCACTAATCATCATTAAATTGGAATTCTGTTATACTTTTTCAATAAAACACAATATTTGGGAAAAGCTCTGATCTTGTCTCAGTTATCTTGTGAGAAACTATTCAACTATCATGACTAAATTATTGTGTTTTGGTTTCCATGCACTAGTTTTTGGCTCAGCAAAACTGGACAGACAGTAGTTTTCCCACTGGCAGCCTAGAGTCTATGGGAAATATTTCTCTTAGCACATTTGAATGAAATTCCTGGAAACTATTTGTATTCTGTAAGGGCTTATTGTATGAGCACAGTGAAGTAATTTGTAGACAGCTGACCTAATGTCTTTCTCTAAATCCCAAGTAAGCATACTGACATAGCAGAAAAGATAATGTCATCAATTCCTTCAAATGCTTCTAGACCCCACATTTGTTTTTCAAGGAAAATTATATGGTTCTACATGCTCCTTAGAAGAAAATTAATAATTTCTTATCTGTAGTTATGATACAGATGATACAGCATTTTAAGATGGGAGAGGGAGGGAGAGAGATATGGAAAACATCATAGCTGTATAATTGGTTTTGTAACAATGGATATTTAAAATATATTTGAGCTATTATGAAGTATTCTTGGATCTCAGTGTGCCCCTATGAAGTGTGCCCATACATTTTTTTCAATGGCATTTGAATGGCTGCCAATTGTTACTGTTTAGGTTAGATCTGCAAGGCATCTTTGGCAGAGCAGACAATGATGTATTGTTAGATCATTTGGAATCAAGCACTGGCATTTTTTAAGGACAGCATCAAATTGGTTAGAAATGAAATTATCTTTGTCAGCAGGCCCTCGTGCTATATTGGGTATGCAGCTCATCAAGAACCATTGCTATAAAATATGCTTTCCCTCAGGGATCTATTCCTGGCCTTTTATTTGTGTGTATATATACACTTTTCTTTGCAGCATTATTAATAGATCTAGGCTTTATTACCATGTCAGTGCTGATAATACTCAGACTTACTAACTGGTTTTTATAGATCCAAAGCAATGTCTCACTTGACACCTTGCTTTATTAAAGCTGAATAGAATGGCCGCTAATTTTTAGATGAACATTGAAAAGACTGATTTAGTTCATCTATGTATAAAATGCCTACTTGAGAGTATTAAATCACTTTCTACTAATCTTCTAATGGACAATGGGCTTAATCTATTCCCCTCTGAGAGTATTAATGTTGTGAAAATATGTGGCGGGGGGGGGGGCAGAAGAGACAGTAACGATAATGTCAGTTTTTTTCTTTGAAAAATTAAAATTCCAAGGAACTTGCTTCTAGGGATGAGACATCTGTGATTATAATCTAGTTATAAGCATGGCCTCCAAAAGGTGAATTCAAGTTTTGCACACATAATCTTCCTCTTGTTGTTGTTAAGGGTTCAGGAAAGGAAGAGACACAAGGGACCACATTGCAAACATATGATGGCTAATGGAGTCCACCAGGGAAATAAAAAAGAAAATCAGCATATGCTTTATAGACTATAGCAAAGCCTTTGACTGCATAGATCATGAAAGGCTATGGAATGCCCTTAAAGACATGGAAGTGCCAACACACCTAATACTCCTGATAAGAAATCTTTATCAGGACAAGAAGCTACTGTCAGAACAGAACACAGAGAAACAGAATTGTTCCTAATTGGCAAATGGGTCAGGCAAGGTTGCATTCTTTCACCCTATCTGTTCAACTTGCATGCAGAACATATTATACAAAAAGCAGGCTTGGACACAGAAGAAGGAGGTGTAAAAACAGGAGGAAGGAATAGCAATAATTGAGGGTGTGCAGATGACACGATACTACTGGCAGAAAACATCATAGACCTATAGCAATGACTAAGAAAGATCAAGGAAGAAAGTGCAAAGGCAAGCTTTTTACTGAACATAAAGAAAACAAAAATAATGACCACAGAAAAATTACACTAATTTAGCCTAGACAATGAGGAAATAGAAATAGTAAAAGAGTTCTCATATCTGGGATCAGACACTGAATAGAATGGGGACTGCAGTCAAGTGATCATAAGAAGACTAAGAATGGAGAGGGCAGCTGTGAAAGAACTACAAAAGATCCTAAAATGTAAAGATATACAACTGAACACAAAATTTAGAATCATACAAGCCATTGTATTCCCTACCACCATGTATGGATATGAGAGCTGGACAGTAAAGAAAGTGGACAGAAAGAAAATAAATTCATTTAAGATATAGTGTGGGAGAAGAGTGCTAAGGATTCCATGGACAGCCAAAAAGACAAACAAATGGGTCCTTGAACAGATCAAGCCATAAATCTCCTTGGAAGCCATGGTGGCAAAACTGAGGCTGTCGTACTTTGGACACATCATGAGAAGGGAGGACTCATTAAAAAAAAACAATACTGCTAGGAAGGGTGGAGGGAAGTAAAAAGAGAGGAAATAAATAATAATAATAATAATA
>CM034703.1:51505397-51518822 GCA_020142125.1 Phrynosoma platyrhinos
ACATGCTGTAGTAACCTTGTTGGAACATAGAGGGCATAGATGGATGTCAAATGAAAAGTTACTCAAATATAAAAGCATGCTGATCGATAACCCTTTGATTAAATTGTCAATATGTACTAATCTAAACCCTGCTACCCTTTTACCAACTTCAGAGGGAACCCTGATGCAACATGACTGCTTACAAGTAATGGATGAAGTTTACTCCAGTAGACCTGACTTAAAGGATATGCCTTTAGAAAGACCAGATGATGTCCTTTTCACTGATGGAAGCAGTTTTATTGAAAATGGCCAGAAGATGGCAGGATATGCCATTGTGGGTGGAAATGGAAAAGTCAAGGAAGCTCTGGCCTTCCCCACTGGAACATCAGCACAAAAGGCAGAGCTTATTGACCTTCGTCAAGCTTTAGAGCTCTCAGAGAACAAAAGAGTCAACATTTATACAGATTCAAAATATGCCTTCCTAACGCTCCAAGCCCATGGAGCTTTATACAGAGAAAGAGGACTACTTACTTCAGGAGGCCAACAAGTAAAACATGCATCAGACATCTTGCCTTATTGGATGCTGTTTGGAGACCAAAAGAAGTAGCAGTCATGCACTGCAAAGGACATCAACATGGAGAAGATCCTGTGACAAAAGGAAACTGAAGAGCTGATGAGGCAGCCAAACAAGCAGTGAAATCTGGTACACTGGGAGGAGAAAAAGTTTGTGCTATTTAAATTGAACCTTTACTACCAGCCAAAGTACATTACACCCCCGAAGAGGAGTGATGGGCCCTACAAGAAGGGGCTACCAGAAAAATGGCTTTTTCATACTCAGGAATCAAAAGATTTTCATCCCTCAATAATTGAGCTGAGACTTGATTAGACAACTTTACTCACAGACTCATATGGGAGAAACATCCCAGTTGTTAAGTAGACAGTGTTATATTCAAGGATTGCATGGGCTAGTACTTAAAGTGGTTAGGAGGAATAAAGCTTGTGCTAGGATGAACCCAAGAACAGGGGCCTTACAGGTGCCAGGTGTCCAATATGTGGAAAACACTTCTTTTAAGGTAGTCCAAATAGACTTTACCAAAATGCCAAAAGTTGGAAGATTGAGATATTTACTTGTCATGGTATGCACACACACGGGGTGGATTGAGGCATGGGCGACCCCCAATGAAAAGGCAGAACAAGTGGTAAAAGCATTAATGAGGGATATAATTCCAAGGTATGGGATCATGAGACTTATTGGGAACAACAGCGGACCTAGCTTTGTACATCAAATTGTTCAATTGTTGTCAAAAACTTTGGGAATTACTTGGGAATTACATTGTGCCTATTATCCTCAATCTTCTGGAAAGGTTGAAAGAATGAATAGAACTTTAAAGGGCACTATATATAAGATGTGTTATGGGTTGGACTGGACTGTGGTACTGTCAATGGCATTGTTAAAAATCAGATGCACCCCTACAAAATTGTTGGGACTGTCACCTTATGAATTCATGTATGGGAGACCACCCTTGGGTTTTGAACACATGGCTGGGGACCCGGCACAACTTGGGAGGGTAGACTTGATAAAAACTATTCAGTTGTTGGGATCCACTGTTAGTGAGTTACATAAATATGTGGGTATGATACAGTCCCCTGCCCTTGTTACTGCTGTACATGATTTCTCCCCAGGTGATACTGTGTGGCTGAAAGACTGGAGCCCCTATGAGATCTTGTTGACCATGCCCACTGCCCTCAAGCTAGCAGGAATAAAACCCTGTATCCACTACACCAGAGTCAAGAGAGACTATACCAAGGAGGAACCTGAGTGGGAGGTAACCCATGATGACTCTGATTCTCTAAAGGTAAAGATTTCCAAGAAGCAAGCTGCAAGAGGAGGGGAGGTCAGCATTGCAACATGCGCCACCTCCCTGGGGTCAGGTGACCAAGCACCGCCCTGAAAAAACAGAAAGGAGTGGGGTCAGGTCACTGAGCACCGCCCTGAAGAGGACTTCAGTAAGAATGGAGGGACAGTTAAAATTGAAACATAAAAGCACACAAACTGAACCATTGGAAAAAAAAAAAGGATTGTTGTGGATATGAGATAGAGACTAGAACTTTTGCACTATTTGCCCCCCACAGCTAGAATGAACTATTTGCCCCCCCACAGCTAGAATGAATTGTTCTACAAGCACTAGTGTTTTTATTATATGATTAATTGGTATCATTATTATGCTGATTTTGTTCCCCGTTAGATGCAATGGTGGTTGGGAACAACCAGTTTCACCAGCTAATAGAGAATATCACAAGTACCATAAATGCCACAAATTGCTGGATATGTACTCATAGGCCTTCTTCTCATTCCCAAGGTTGGCCTACTACCTCTATGGGGACTTTAAATCTTACAGGCTTCTAACCAATATAATAGTGAAATGCCTTAAGGTTGCTTACTCAAACAATCTCATTAGCAACAAGAAAAAGGGGGGAATGAGAGGAGGAATAGTGTAGTATTCATTAACCATTGCTTTTTGGCTTTTGTATTTTTGCTTGCTCTGCTTGCTTAGTTCAATTCGTTTAAACAGAGGAAGCTGAAGATGCTTCAGGAAGGGTCCTTTACCTTTCACCTACTTCCTCTGTCCTTTGTATACTTGTTTTGCTTAGTTTGGAAGCGATACCATATAAGGAATTAGGAAGTTGGTGCATGATCTGTAGTATATAGCCAATCAGGAGCTGCACGATCAGCTCATGGACAGAGCATGCAACCAATCAGATGCTGACACAGTAGATGCTTATAACCAATCAGTTTGAATCTGGAATAAATAATTTTCTTAAAAACTCTGGAGAACAATAGCTGGGTGTGGTGGCTCTTTGAGTGCTATTTTGGCATGCTGCCACCCTGGCCAGAAAATAAAGGAGTGCTTGCTTGGATCCATTCAGTCTCCCTTGTCTTCATCTGGGGTGCGACTCTGCTGCAGCATACGATTCAGCATTCTTATTTTGTTGATCCACCAATTTCCTTTGAACTTGTAAATGCACTGTCTGTGCAGCTTGTGCCATTGTCTTCCTTGTTATCATTTGGCTCTCTTTCATTGTATTATTATTATTATTTTATATTTGGTAGTTCTTTTATTCTCTGCTCTCTCCCCTTAATTATTGATATTCCCTATTTGTTTTCTGCTGCCCCCCTCTTTTTACTGTTATTTATTGGTGTATTTGTTATTTTTTCTTATTTATTTATTTTCTATATGCTTTTATTATTATTGTTTTTCCTCCCCTTACTGATTTGTTATTGTTCTTGTTATTCTTATTTCCCCCTTTTCTCTTCTATTTCTAGTATTGACTTTACAACTTCTACTCTTCCCCTTGTTTCTTTCTCACATTTTAAGTCTTTTTTCACCTTTTTGAAAAAAAATTCTCCTTCCCTATCACTCTTCTTTTCTTCCTCAATCTTTATTTTTTCCAATTTTTCTCTTCCTTTCCTGTTATTTTATTTCCCCCCTCCTATGCTAAATTAAATTGGAGTTCCTCTTTTTTATTTCCTTTATTTGTTAATTTTTTAGTTTATTCTACTTTCTTTGATTTTATTTATTTATTTGTATTTTACCTTCTATTTCTCACTCCCTTCCTAAAATCCTATATTATCCTTCTTGTTATTTATCTGTCTGTTTATTTCAAACAGCCCACAAAAGGCTTTTTATTTAGTTTTGTTTCCTTTTATTTCTTAGTACTTTGTTAGCCCTTCCTCTAAACTTTTCTAGTGATGTTAATTCTAAATAACTTATTACTATCTTAAAATTTATTTCATGTCATTTATTTTAATTTTAATTTTTCATTTATTTTATTTTATTTTATTTTTTATATTTGTATATATATATATATATATATATATATATATATATATATATATATATATATATATATACTTTATTTTTATTGTATTCTCCCCCTTCTATCTACCTGTTCCATGAACTCCCAATATCTCACCTTATCTTTTTCTTCTTGTCCTCGTATCTTATTATAACCAGCCTTATTTTTTCCCCACTTCAAAACCAAATTATTTTCCCCCTTTCAAGGACAGTTAATTTATAACACCACTTGAAAGTACAGTTACAGTTACTTTCCTTGTATTCTCCCCCTTCTATCCACCTGTTTTATGAACTCCCAATATTTCCCTTATCTTTTTCTATTTGACCTTGTATCTTACTATAACCAGACTTTTATTTTCCCCTTTCAAAGACAGTTAATTTGTAACACCACCTGAGTGTACAGTTACAATTACCTTTAATCAAAGAGTAATAGAAAGGAAGAAAGATTGTAGAAGGAAAAAGAATTCACAATATTAACATAATTATATCCCAATAAACCTTACTCTAATTAAATTTATACTACTTAATGCAATATTGTTATCAATATGTTCCCCACATTTCCCCTTCTTCCCCCTTCTTATATTTCCTTGAGTTTCCCTTCTTAATGTAATTTGTAACATGTAACTTAGTCCTAAGGAACAAGGCAAAACAAAGCTTCAAAATTCATAATCCCTTCACCCAGCCACCTCCCACACTATTTCTTTATTCCTTTATTCCTCTATAGTCTACCTTCTATGTGTAATTCTACTATCTTACCTTCCCCCTCTTTTCTAAGCTCATAAAATTCTTTTTTTAAAAAAAAAATTACTCCGATTGTATAGACACCCACATTCACAATCTCCCATATATCTTCTGTTTTCCCCCAGATCTGTTTTATATAGTTTCCCTTCACCCTTCTATGTCACTCCCTTGTATATCTATCTTTTTAAGTTTCCATTATTCTCCTTTACTTGTAGTAATATTTCTCTCTCTTTATTCTTTTATTCCTTTCTGTCCCTTCATCTTGTTGTTGGTTTTATCTTGCAAACTAGTTCTCTTTTTTATTTTTAGTTGAATATAGCTTGTATTATCCAAGTAATCCAGCATTCTTCAAAGGTTACTTGTTATTCCCCAAATCAAAGAGTCAATTCACTTTTCCTTAAATCCTTGAGTTTTATATATTCTGTTGTCAATAGATTTTTATTTACTCTTCCAAATTCCTTCTCTGGAAATGTAGAATAGCCAGTCTTGTGTATCAGAGCTTGATCATTTATGTCTGGAGCTCAGCTCAGCTCTACTTTTTTTTTTTGTCTTTACCAAGGCAATATTTTTGTCAGGATGGGAAGGCTCCAATCCGTACCCTTTCTCTTAGATATTTTCTCTTTTGTTCCTCCCTTTTAATCCAGTCCGCTTCATTTAAAAAGTGGTGGTGGCACTTATATCCTTTAGGATGCGGATTGGAGATCGTGAGCTGCTCCTCCGACCTCTTGACAACCTCCCATGTCCTCCATTTTAGCTGTCATTTTGGCTTTCTCTTTCCCTTTGCCTTCTCCTCTCGGACACTCAGTGCTGGCATCTGGTCCCCGATGAGCTCCTCTGGACCCCCTTTACCCGGTGGGGTACTCATTCCTTCCCTTCCAAGCCTCAGAAAGGACACCAAGTATCTCAAACCACAATTGTCCCCCACCAGCTTCATGCGGGATTGATCTTGTGCACCACCATTACCACCGGATGTCTGCTCATTGTTTATTTTTCAGCTTCCTTTGTTCTCAGGCTCACTTTGACCTTGTTGTGGTGTTCTGTGTAAGTATGTTTAAAGAAAACTGCCCCTGCAAGCTGGAGCCTCTTTCCCAGTTTAGGAACTTTACTCAGAAGAGATTTTCACACATCTGTACATTTCCAGTTTTGACTGCATATCCCATCCATTTTCCAACATTCTCCTCTGAAATGTATAGATGTATGTGTGAATTATGTACAATATTGAAAATTTCTCTAGCTCAATAGCTAAAATTGTGTACTTAAGGTGCCATTCTAACTAGATGTGACAATTGTTTATGTCTTTCAGTTGTTAAAGCTTTTATAAATATGTCTGCGATGTTATTTCTGGTGTCAATATATTGTAATCGCACAACTCCATTCTGAATTAATTCTCTGACATTCTGATACCTCACACCAATGTATTTAGCCCAGCACTTTAGGTTCTCAGCTTCTGACATCACAATGCACAATTGTGAATCTTCATGAACCAAAACAGGCCCGGAACAATTCTCACCTAAATCTTGACGTAGCTGCTTAATCCACTGTATCTCATTAATTATTTCTGACAAAGCTGCAAACTCTGCTTCACTTGTACTCAATGCTACACAACACTGTTTTGTACTACGCCAAAATATTGGACTTTCTTCAAACTTGATCAACAATCCAGTGACTGATTTTCTGTCTTGTTACTTTGAAGGAAACTGTCCACAAAACATTCAAGCTGAACCAAACTTCCCTGTATCACAAGCTTTTTGTATTTATTACCTTTCAAGTATCCTAAGAAATGTTTCACTGCTATCCAATCCTCAACTTTTGGACTGTTTGTTTTCCTGCTAAGCATGCCAACTGCAAATGCAATATCTGTCCTAGTGTTGTTTGCTATAAACAACAAGCTTCCAACAATGCTACTAAACAATTCCAGATTTTTAGACTCACTTTTTGTCTTACCACTGGCAAAACCAGGAATTGGGCTTTTCACTATTTTAGCACTTTGCAATCTACACTTCTCAATCAATCTCTCTATCTTTTTCTGCTGACTTAACAAACATCTATCATCCTCAGTCCATTGTACTTCAATGCCTAGATAACTTTTCAGAATTCCAAGATCCGTAACCACAAATTTCTTGGCCAAATCTTTCATCACTGCTTTAATTTCCTGTTCTGACTTTGCTTCAACACACAAGTTATGAACATAAATCACCAGCGTAACATCATCCTTTGTGTAAACACATCCATCAGCAATGTTGCATTTGTAACCCACTTTCACTAATTGCAAGTTAGAACAAAGAACTCTTTGCCAAACCCTCAAACTCCACCTTCTGAGTGGTAACATGCATAGTCATTGGATGAACAGCTTTAGCCCAGCCTTCATGCTGTGTGTCATACATCAGCTTCCTCCGTTCTCAGGCTCACTGTGACCTTGTTGTGGTGTTCTGTGTAAGTATGTATACAGAAAACTGCACCTGCAAGCTGAAAACTCTTTCCCAGCTTAGAAACCTTTTCTCAGAAGAGATTTTCACACATCTGTACAATTCCAGTTTTGATTGCATATCCCATCCATATTCCAACATATTGTGAAGAATTTCAAAAAAATGTGCAGATATATGTGTGTTTTTTGTTCACTTTTTTGTTTTTTGCACACAAAAAAGTATGGTACATTTTGTGCAGAAAAATACTGTTACAAGAACTATGGAATTCTTCACCAATTGGGACTACCAGGAAAATGTTGTTGTTGTTAACTGCCCTTGAGTTGGCTCCAACTCAGGCAATCCTGAGGATGAGACATCTCCAAGACTCCCTGTTCTCTACTGCTCTGCTTAGGTCTTGCAGATTCAGACTCATAACTTCCCTGATTGAATCTATCCATCTGGTGTGCCATCATCCTCTCTTTTTGCTGCCTTCTACCTTTCCTAGCATTATTGTCTTTTCTAATGAATCATGCCTTTTCATGATGTGGCCAAAGCATGGCAGCCTCAATTTGATCATCTTGGCTTCTAAGAGTATTTCAGGCTTGATCCATTCTTTTTTTGGTTTGTTTGTTTGTTTTTGATTGTCCCTGGTATCCTCAGCACTCTTCTTTAGGATTACATCTCAAATGAGTTGATATTCTTTCTCTCAACTTTCTTCACGGTTTGTTCACTATTCACAGAGGCAAAGAAATCTTCATTTTTTTCCACTTTGGGTAAGAAAACTAGAAATTATTTGTCCTTGCATGTTTGTTTTCATGGAGTGTTTGATCTTCTCCAGCAATGTGTGGCTTGGTTTCTTTATGTAAAATCAGCTGGAATTTCTTCAGGCAATCTTTTGTGGTACAAGAGTTTTCTGCTTGTCATTAGTATGTGACTTTTTCTGTTAGATAAGATGGTCTGCCTATGGTAGTATGTAAAAATGTAAATTCTGACTTGGAAAATGTGGCAATCTAAAAACAAACAAACAAACAAAAATCCAACAATAACAAAAACTGGCACTGTTACTACCACATACTCTTTTTAATATTACTTTTACTATTTTACTAAAGTAGCATGAACAGGTTTTGTGCATTTTTAGACTGGCTTTTGAGCATTGGCTCTCACTCTGACAGAAAGATGATATATAAAATAAACATAAAATTCTGTGAAATGCACAACATGCAAAAATTTGATACCTTGTTTTGTTGTATGATTTAGTAACAATATTATTATTGGATTGTTTCTGTCACCAATCAGTGAGGCTTTTTGTGTTAGTTTTATGTATATCAGCAGCTGCGCAAAGAAGAAAAATATACTTGTTTTCAACAGACAGGAGTTATGCAAAATATATTTTGTACAAATTTCAGTAGTCATAACGAAGAAAGAAATCAGTTTGCTGTCTCATGATAGATATGAGTTCTTTTGATAGATGTTTTCTTACTATGTGCGGATGGTCAGTACCATGTATAATCTTGCCAATCTTGCAGTTTTCTCCACAACTCAGTCTGGAACAGTCCAATTTCACATTCAGTTGAAATTACTGATTTGGGGTCAAATTATATAATTATTCTTGCACCATAATTCTAAGTTTGCTTATGTAGAAATCCTGCTGAAGCTGATGGTATGTGTAGCATTTTTAGGACTGCAGTTATGCAGTGCTATCAGAAGCTTATTGTTCTGAGGTCTCAATGAGATCAGCAAGGCATATTCTAAATAAGTGTTTTAAAGCCACCTTGGGTCCCATATTGGGAGAAAGCTGGAATATGAATTAACTAATTAACTAATTACTTTAATTAATTAATATCAGAATATTGTTCTGTAGCTGTGTTGTCTTGTAGTTTCCATTTTGTACCTGCCTGTTTGCATATATCTTTCTAGGATAATATAATTCCCAAAGCATTTGTGGTAATCGGTTTGTGAGTTGTGCAGGGACTTGGTCATTAGTGAGAAAATGACTTCATCTGTGTTCTCATGAGAATCCTCTTGGTGCTAAGATACTATAATGTTTGGAGCAGTATGGTCACTGATGGAGAGTCAACTAAGCTATGGGCAGTTTTTTCTGTAAATCTGTGCATGGATTCTCTGCTCTCTTGTCTTTCTCACTCTTGTCTGTATTGATATTGTGGGCCTGAAACCTTGCTTTGAAAGGAAATCCATGTTTATTCTTCTGGTACATCTGGAAAGTAGGATATTTAGGTTTCTTATTTTTGCCTATTGAATAGATGTACAAATAGTTTGTTTTCTATGATTACTGTATTTGCAAGATCTACCTTACCTCTCTACTTTTCTAAAGAAATATATGATAGATGGAAAGAATATTATTGGGTTGGGGGTTTTTTGGGGGGGGGATGTTTGTTTCCTTCTAGAGTAAAAGATTTCCTGACACTCATATTGTAAATAATACAATACAAAATTCTTTGCTGTTTTCTCCTGACATTCACACTTTGTGTTCTGTGGAATTATGTACAGAAATATACATGGATTTCTGCACAACACTTTTCTTTTTTTTTTGGGGGGGGGAAATACTAAGTACACCATTTTCTATACACACATGGATGCACACACACACACACACACACAACAATGACAACATTGGGATTTTGTGCAGAAACCCACAAATATTTATACATGGAATCATTTCTGGGAATATTTTGCATAGTGCAAACACTAGGAGAATGCTGAGCAGAAAAATATTTTTTCTTCCCTCTAATGGAGACAAAACTATAAAAAATTACTTGTTCTTTCATGCAAGGACAATATAATCTAATATATACATCTCTAAACCACATTTCCATATAATTTGGTTTGGGTGTATGGAGCAGTATTAGGAAGAGCCCAGTTGTCCATCTAGTACCTCGTTGTTTCTTCATTCTTACTACTATATATTGTTTTAGATTCAAAACTCTTTGCAGAATAGAGGAGTTTGCCTCTTGTTGTCAAGGAGCCCCAAACACATTGTGTAACACATGGGTTCCCCCATCTCAGACTGAACTGGCATATGGAGTGTTGACAGTTCTACTTGCACAGCTGTTATTAACTCTAGTGATCTTAATATATGGGAAACTTTTGTTATGATCTGGATATAAGCAAGCCCAACATGCAGCATTATTGGGCAGCTGCTGGGCAACAGTGTCCCAGGAGCTTCCACTATTGATGCCTGTCCAGAACTCTCCTCAAACAGTAGTCTTACAGATAACAAGTGAGTTGGATTTAAGAGAATTACTATAGAATGTCTCAGAGATGTGTTATATTCAGGTGTAAGAATCCATCTGTCATGATTGGTGTGGTTTTTGGAAAGATTGTATGTATTGAATATTGAAGTATTGAATACTGAATTATATGCATGAATCATGTATAGGCCCTGGATTTGGGAAGCAACAGAGTGGGCAAATGGCAGGGGGGGGGGAATGGTAAGCAGTGTTAAGGGGTTATGGTTTTATGACTCTGCCCTTCCCGCAGTAATCCTGGAATGTGGAGGAAGAAAGGGCTCTTGGAATTTACTTTGATCGGGATCAAAGGCTGGGTGCTAACAGCCAAGAAAGGGGTGCTGAATAGTTTATGTTTTAATGCTATGGTATGGGAAAGGGACCCTCAGTTTCGGGAAAAACACTCTACTGGTCATTTCTGGCTTGATGTCCAGAATAAAAGTCTTTTGTTTTCTATAACACTAAGAAGTTTTCCTGGTTATTGAGAACTGAATCCACTTGTTCTGACAGTTTGCTGAAACTCACAGAAACACCTCGTAAGATGCAGCAGCATTTGGGCCAAGGTGCACTCATGGTAGAGAAGCTTTCTGAGGGAGAATTGGAAGATGACCAGGGAGCTGAGACCCTGAATGAAGATACAGCTTTAGAGTCAGGAGCCTGACCCAAACAACCCCAAGATGCGAAGGGAGGCATGGGGAATGGCTTCAGTGGGAAGCCCAGCAAGACATGCAGACTTGCATGGAGGAAGGGTCCCAAAAGGCAGAGGATGATGCAGGGACCGAAGACTGGCTTCAGGGAGAGGCCCAGCAGGACACACCAGTTTGCGTGGAGGAGAGACCCTGAGTTGCCAAGGTGGGTGTGGAGGATGGAGACTGGCTTCAGGGAGAAGGACAGCAAGACAAGCTGAGTTGCATGAGGGAAAATGTGTCTTAGCAGATACCAGGAGAGGCCCAAACAAAGGAAAGTGTCAGGCTGGGATGTCGTGGTAGCTGGACCACTAGATTTGGACCCCCAGTGTGGGGACGACTATGAAACTCAGCAGATGTGCAACCTCCTGACTGAGGTAGTGAACACACCTACCAGAATTTTGATGGGACAGCTGGCCCACGGAGTGGCAAAAATCTTGATGGGACAATCGGCCCACAGAGCAGCAGGAGGTTTGGTGGAACAAGTGGCTCACAGTGCGACAGAAATCCTGGTGGGACAGTCAGCCCATGGTGCAGCAGGGATCATGGTGAGACAGTCAACTCACAGGATGGGAAGCATCCCAATGGAACAGTCAGTCCATGGCTGAACAGGGGCTGCAGGGCACCCCCTGCACCAATATGGACCCCACAGCCTCAGGGGCTGGCCCAGCCTTTATTGAGAGCGATTGCTCGACAAGCACCAGTGATTGCCCCAGCTCCAGTCCCTTTAGTCCAGGACCCGGCAGCCCAACACTTGGGGATACAATTCAATGGGAGGGCAAGCCAGTTGCCCTGCTTCCTGTCCCAAGTGGCAGGGAACAGGAATGAGTTGGGACACACTTTTCCCAGCAAAGGAGCCAAAATGAGACGTGTGGCTGTGCACCTGGAGGGTGAAGCGGCAGCCTGGTTGTTGCAGCTAATATGATGGAGGATCAGTAGAACTATGAAATCTGCAGGCATTCATGGCGGCCTTACAGATCAGATTCGAAGACCCCTTCTGGGCAGAGGGTCCAGTCCAAGCTGATGGGCTGGCTGTAGAAGTTCTGGAGTGGCCTGAGGCTGTCAAAGTGCAGTACTTCAAGGAGAGACTGTAGTCAGGCCTCCTGAGATGGTGAAAGAAGAGATTCACCTACAAGACAGAGGAGAAAGGGAATGGGCAAGGGGATCAACCAAAAACCAAAAAACACCCATGGCAGAGATAGAGAGGTAATAGCCGAAGAACCAAAAAGGGAACACCAGCTGAGATTAGGACAATGTCTGGCATGTGGGAAGAAGGGGCACCAGATAGCTGACTACCCTGACTGGGAGGTCAACCCGTGGGGAACCACAGCAAGGGAGGCTAACAACCCATGCCCATTGGGGACAATCGGCACTCAGGCAGGGGGTTGTTGGGTGATTGAGTGCTCAACGTGGCAGCACAGATGCCTCAGAACCAGAGGGAACACTGGACACCACAGAGTTGGAGGACAATGCAAAACCATCAGGAAACTTCTCAGGCCTGCCTCAGACAGCAGCGGAAGGCAGGTGCCTTCCTCCGATGGTGAGTGGAGGAATCCCCCTATACACCCTGAAAGTCAAGCTGGTAGACCCAAAGGTGGGAGGAAGTATAGACTTGGTGGTTGCTATAGACTCTAGCTGCACTCAATGCTTTATAAATGCAGACATAGTCACAGAACTAAAATTAGGAACCAAGAAGCTGGAAAACCCCATCATCTTCCAGTAGATGGATGGCTCCCCTATGGGGGGAATGCCCACTAGTGAGTGGACTGGGATAGTGTGGCTTGGGGTAGTGGAACACTGGGGAAAAAATCAGGTTTGTGGTGGGCCCAACCTCGAGCTACCAGTTGATCCTGGGGATAGATTGTCTGCAATTCCACAACCCAAGGATTCAGTGGAGGCTGGGAAAACTGATTTTTCATGTCCTGGTGTGTAGGGAACACATCTGGGGCCTCAACTTGAACCCAGAAGGGAAAGTTGTGGCCACACTGATCCAGACAGAGTCCCAGCAAGAGCAGGCAGGGAAAGCTATCCAGGAGAACCACCTGGGCTAACCCCCTGCATACAGAGACTTGATGGAGGTGTTTGAGAAAAAGGAGTGTGACCAGCTCCCTCCTCACTGGGAGATGGACTACGTCATTGAATTGGAGGTGAGGACTCAAGCCCCAAAGCCAAAGTTGTACTCGATGACCCCCTGTGAGATGAGGACCCTGAAGGAATTTATAGAAAATAATATGGCTAGTCGTTTTATCTGCCTGTCGACCTCCACGTTCACAGTCTTGGTGTTCTTGAGGGAAAAGAAGGACGGGTCACTGAGACTAGTCACAGATTACTGGAACCTTAATAGACTATGTAGTACCAACAAGTACCCCCTCCCAGTCATGAAGGATATGCGAGGGACAATGGTCACCGGCAGAATTTTCACTAAATTGGACTTAAGAGATGCCTATTTCTGAGTACAGATTTGGGAGGGAGGGCAACACAAGACCACTTTTAAAGCAAAGCAAAGCAAAGC
>CM034703.1:51531421-51543052 GCA_020142125.1 Phrynosoma platyrhinos
GGTGTTATCAGTATGCTGATGATGCCCAGATCTATTTCTCCATGTCTCAATCATCGGCCTCGAATTCCGATAGCGTCTCTCCTCTCAATGAATGTCTTAATGAGGAAACACAGACTGAAAGTGAATCCAGGAAAAACATAGGTGCTCACAGTAGTGGCCCTGAAACCAAGAATTGGGTTGCAACCTCTGGTCCTGGATGGAGTCACACTCTCCGTAAAGGACTGTGTTCGCAGTCTGGGGGTGCTTCTTGACTCATTGCTCCTGATGACAAATCAGGTAAATGTGACGGTCAGGAGTGCCTGTTATCAGCTTTGGCTGATACACCAGCTGCGCCCTTTTCTGGAAGTAAGGGACCTTGAGATTGTTGTGCACGTGCTGGTAACCTTCCGTCTGGACTTCTGTAATGCGCTCCACATGGGGCTACCCTCGTACTTGGTCTGGAAAATTCACCTAGTACAAAGCATGGCATCCAGAGTGATTTCTGGAACATTGAGGAGGGACTACATAACTCCAGTGTTAAAGTCCCTCCACTGGCTGCCTATTCGTTTCTGGGCCCAGTATAAGGTGTTGGTTATTACCTTTAAAGCCCTAAATGGCTTGGGTCCCCACCTATCTTCAGGACTGCCTCCTCCCATACAATCCTCCCCGTGCACTCCGGTCCTCTAGGAGGAACTTTCTCCAGCCATTAAAATCTAGGCTGTTTGCAACCTCCCAGAGGGCATTTTCGGTAATCACCCCCAGATTGTGGAATGGCCTGCCAGATGAGATCTGTCAGATTACAATGCTAAACAGCTTCAAAAAAGGCTATTAAGATGGATCTCTTCCAGCAGGCCTTTCCAGAATAAACTCCCACCCTCAGGAACCCACTTATTGTGCCCTCTCCCAATTTGGATGCTGCCACTACTCTGCTTGTCCTATTATATTTGGCTGTTTATGGTTTTATTTTATTGTATGTTATTTTAATCTATGATGTTTTAATTGTGTTTGGTTTAATACTTTTTTAAGGGGTGGGTGTGTATTGGATTTTTTTGGATTTATATTGTATGTATTTTTAATTGTTGTTAGCCACTCTGATTGTGCACAGAGGGGCAGGGTACAAATAAATGTTGTTGTTGTTGTCATTATTATTATTATTATTATTATTATTATTATTATTATTATTAGTGGAAGGCAAGTTAAGTGAGATAACACATTTAGGTAGGACCCCATCACAGTTGGGAAGTGGGGAGTTGCGACTGCCATTGGGAAACTTGGAAGGGGCCTGGTGCAACATGCAAGGAAAGAGATGGGATCACAGACCTGGTCTCTCCATCATGGAGAAGGCTGAAGTGGAACCACAGTGGAAAAGTGCTTGCCTTCTTCTTTGACTTAAATACAGAAGCATAGCACTAGGTCTTGGGGTGGAGCTAGCCTGTGGTGAAGTAACTAAACTGTTAAGTTGAATTGTTTTAGAGAAGTGTTGAGCTATTAATGAGTTGTGTTGGCAAAGCAGAAAAGTGCTGTTTGACTCTGTTTGTGGACATAACATGGAACCAGTAAGGAGGGCCAAGCCATCCCCATTGGAAGACATGGGAGGCAGCCACAAATGTGTAAGCCAGTTGCTCCCAACAAGCTGGGTACTCATTTTATCAACCTAAGACATGATAGAAAGCTGAGTAAACCCTGGAGCCCTCCTCTAGTATCGAACTGACAAGCACCATGATGTTCTGTCTGAGTGGAGACTGAAGACAAGTGTGGAAATTCCCCTGTTCATCAGTGATCTTTCCATTTAGGGAGGCATAAGTGAAATCCTCAGTAGTGGAAGATAGCAGGGCTTGGAGATGTGTCATACACAGGGATCCCATGAGTCAAAGTCAGCACAAGGACAGCTAACAACAACAATAACAAAGTGAATTCCTCATTTATCTTCAGCCTCTGGAGGGAACAGGAGGATTTCACTTTCCCTTTTTCCAGGTAGGGACAGTAAGTGGGGATGGGGTGCCCAATGAGTGGGCCATAGGGGATGGAGAGGATCACTCCACAAGAACCTTTACAAAGCAGGGTAGCACTGATTGTGAACTGGGTTAGTTCCACAGAACAGAGTTTCCAGATTACTATATCTCCCACTGGGTGTCATTTGCTTCCATTGGTTTGTCTGTGAAACAATAATTGAGGGTGACAGTAATTTCTAGTGGCATTATAAAATTGAAATTGGGGATTGTGTCAATACAACAGAAGTGCATAGATCAAGGAAATGATAATCTTACTTAGCTTTACCCACTGAGGCAAGCTAACACCATGGATACATATTTATCTGATAGAAATAGGGGAGTAATGCTAATAATGGCCAAACTACGCATGAAAATATGTTTCGAGTTCATTTGAAAAGGCAATTTAGGGCATGCAAAGGAAAGCTAATAAATATTTATATATGAGTTGCAGTTAACATTATCAATTGTCCGTTAGTTCTATAAACATATTTGTTGATAGAGAAGAGTGAGGTGTTTTACTTTTTCTCTCTTTTTTCTTTTTAATGGAGAAGTTATCAGCATTTTTTCTTGATGTGCATCATTTAATGAAATGTCTTCAGTGGAACAGAAGAATAGCAAATGGACAATAATGCAATCAGCAGTGGCAAACACAGTTAATACAACATTAAGTCTGTGATTTAAAGTCTCTTGTGACAACCTTTGTCTTGCTATTTGTATATGCATTATTGATCTAGGCTATAGTCCTACACTCATTTATGCATACTTAATTTTCATTGATTTTAATACATTTATCCATTGCTTAGTGGAAGATTATAACCTTGCGTATGATTTTCAGATTACATAACATTAGGAAATGTAACTTAGCCAGATGCCTTGAGACAGTGCAAACACACCCTTCCTCATAAAATTAAATTTAGTGTTTACATTTCTTTGGAATCTGTAACTTATGCAGAGTTATTTGGCTTAATTTGTTCACTTTATATTTTAAGCCTAAATCCAACACAGAGTTATTGGAACTGCTTGTCTATTGACTTCAATGGCCTTAAGCATGCTTAATTATGTTGGATTTGGGCCTTAGTTTTTGAAGAGGGTATTCAAGGCTTTCTCATTTTTTTTTTCTGAGATAACTCTAATATTAGTTCTCCCAAAAATGGGCACAATGAAATCAATAGAAATTATGTTGGTTGTGACAGTTATGTCTACTGTAAGTAGGACTAACATTAGGTTTTAGTCTCTCTGTGAAATAAGGTTATTCATTAGGGCTGTACACAAGGCACCCGTTCAGCATGAAGTTTGACTCAGAAATTTAGATCTCAATCAAATTCATTTTCAGTCAGTCTAGGGCCATCTGATCTGCTCAGGAATGCAAATCCAAATCAAGATTCAGACATTTAGTTTGCTATTCTTCTTCCACTGACTTGCAGTGGGACTCCAGAATGTCTATAGCTGTTTGGTTTTTCCACATATCTAAGAGTATAGATAGAAGGAATATTGGAAAATGCTGGGGAAAAATTAGATTTCTCAAATGTTGGGAAACTGTGAGGAGGAGAATCTTAGATAGGCTTAGTTAAAAATGTATCTGAAAAAATGCCTGTGGTTTTCTTGGAGAAAACAGGCTATTTTCGGCACAAATGTTCTTTGCCAAACACACATACACCACATGCATCTTTTTTTGCATACACTAAGTCCTGAATTACAAATATTTAAAAACTGCACAGTTTTGATTATTTTCTTGCAATGAAGAAAATTGGTGAAATTACTTCTGATTTTGCAATGATTTATACTGCTATCTTAGAGGCATGTAGGCCAAATTATAGACAGGAGCTACTGAGAGTTTTGTGATGAGCACCTATAAAAGTTGCTATTTTTTTGGGGGGGGGGAATCCTGTAGAAGACTCATTCTTAGTAATTCATTATTGTGTGTGTTCTGACATTGTAGCTCCAATGTTGGGACATGTTCCTGCAGTACCTACAATGGATAATATATATTTTACAGGATTGGGGTCCACACTGCTATGTACAAAATCACTTCAGTTAAGAAATCCAAGCTCCAGCAGTAGAAACAGGGAGAAAAAACTTCATTAATAAATCAAAGATGATGAGAGCAAATATGTGTTGTCAGGACTAAAGCAATGTCAATTACACAATATAATAAAAACACCCAGCAATTTAAACATTTCATTTGCCCATAAAACAAAACCACTTTACACTTTCCATTCCCCAGGGTTGCTCCTCCTTTCAACCCCACACCAGTTGTTCCCATGAGATCCACCTTGAAGCTCCCAGTGTAACCTCTTTCCCCCATATATCAGCTCATTAGCTACCCCAAGGAATGTAAACAACCAGCATCATCCTTCACACAGAACAGCACAACATCTAAAATTGAAAATACTAAAAGCATGCAAAATCAATAAGACTTCAGGGAAAACCCATCAATAAAACTGCAATCCAAGTTTATGCTCCAACTAAAGGGATAAAAGAGGAATAAATTGAAAGATTCTATACTGGAGTCCAGGAGGAAATTGATCACACACCAAAACAGAACATGCTGATAATTTTAGGAAATTAGAATGCAAAAGCAGGAAATAGAGCGGAGCCAAATGTAATTGGAGAATTTGACCTATGATTGGGAAAAGAAGCAGAAAAGTGATTGATTGAATTTTGTGAGGCCAACAGTTTGTTCATTGTAAACACATTCTTCAGACAACCAAACAGATGACTGTATAGAGGGACATCACCTGATGGCCAATACAGAAATCAAATAGACTGCAAAATTGGAAGCAGAAAATGTAGAAGCTCCTTTTTCTCTTTAAAAACAAGGCTAGGAGCAGATTGTGACATAGACTATGAAATACTAATAGCAAAAGTTAGAGTAAAACTAAAGAACACTAAACCAACCATTGTGTGCAAATACAATCTGAAGAACAGCTCTGTTAAAGATAATACAAAGAACAAATTTATGTTATTAAAACTAATTGATCAGGAGACAGAAGAAATATGGGCAAAAGCCAGTAACATTGCCAGGGAGGAATGCAAATAAACATTATCTGCAACCAAAGAGAAAGAAAAGTCTCACTGGATGACTGATGAAACTCTTCAAGCAGTGAAGGACAATCAAGAAGTAAAAGTAAAGGGGATCTGAAATAGTCAGAACCCTAAATGCCCTAAGGTTTTGGCTATACTCTAAACTGTTCAATAATATCTGCACAGGGACAAAGAGAATTACTCTAACAATCAATGCAGAGAAATAGAAGACAACAACAACAACGACAACAAAGGTATACCAAAACATCTCTTCCACAAATTTGAGAAATCAAGGGAAGTTTTAAAACAAGAGAAGAGTGATCTTGAGTAAGTCACACTGTATCAGCCTAACAGGAAGACAAAGGCAAAGGCAGAGAAAACCCCATGATAGGGTTGCCTTATGGGTGCTGTAAGCTGGAAACAATTTGAACGGACACAACAATAACAAAGAGATGATAAATGACCAGCAAGGGAACACACTACATCAAGAAGAAGCTGCACTTAAAGCACTTGGGAGAGTATAGCAATAGAGTTACTTAGATTTACAGAAACAGACTCTGCTCACATTCTAACTGAAATCTGCTAACAAATATGAAAAATTACAACAATGGCTCACAGACTGGAAAGATGTTTGTGTTTGTGACAATATGGATAGCAGGGAATGACCAACCACTGGACTATTGCATTAATCTGCTATTCAAGCAAAGTGATGTTCAAAATTTCACAACAAAGACTATTACCATATATGGCATGAGAAGTGTCAGATGCCCGGGAAAGTGGAGGCACTAGGGATAATATTGCAAATATATGTTGGATAATGGAGTGCACAAAAGAATTTTAGAAGAAAATCAGCCTATGCTTTATAGATTATACCAAAGCCTTTGGTTATGGAGATCATGAAAAACTATGGCTCTCTAAACGAAATGGGTAAGCCACAATATTTAATGTCCTGTATTCAGGACAAGAGGCTACCATTAAGACAAAATATGCAGAAACTGAATGCTTTCCAATCAGCAAGGTAGTCAAGCAATATTGCATTTCATTACCTGTTCTCATTAACTTGTACACTGTATGTATCATACATAAAGCCAGATTAGATTCAAAGGAAGGAGGTATGAAAATTTGAGGAAGGAACATAAATAATTTAGGATATGCAGATAATACCATACAGGTAGAAAACTGCAAAAATCCTCAACGAGCAGATTCCATTGGAGGTATGGGAAATAACTTGGTCTAAAAATTTGAAATTTACTAAGGGAGCTAATCTGATAGAAAACTATTACAAAATGCTACATAAGTGACATCTATCCCCTAATAGAATAGCCAAAATGAAAAATAGCAAAGAAGATTAGTGTTGGAAATGTGGACAAAAGAAAGCAAATCTAATTCACATGTGGTGGGAATGTGAAAAGACAAAACAGTTTCGGGATGAAATTAAAAATAAAATAAAACAAACACTCCGAATTGATTGTGAATTAAAACTATTATTATTGAACATAACGGAAGATTTGAAAGGAAAATTAAAGAAAGATGAGATAGGGATAGCATTGTACATGGTTACTGCTGCTCGTCTTGTATATGCAAAACATTGGAAAGAAGCCAACAAACCGTTGATAGAAGAATGGACTGGAAAAGTATATGAATTAATGACAATGGATAAACTAACCATGATGATTAATGGGAAAACTGTGCAACAATATTCTAAAAAATGGGAAAAATATATGAATTATGGCAATAAAGATTGTATTTAGTAAAAGGAATTAATCAATATAATAGTAACAGTAATGGAACATGTAAAGCATGGGTAGGCAACCTTTCCCCTTTAAGGGCCAAGGGACTTCAGCTCCCTGAATCCCAGGAGCTATTGGCCAACATGGGACTATTGGCCAACATGGCTGAGGCTTCTGGGAGCTGAAGTCCCTCAGCTCTTAAAGGGGAAAGTTGCCTACCCCTGATGTAAAGTCATATGATTGAACATTGGAAATATGGATGATAAAAGGTTATAAATAAGTTAATAATGTTAGATATCGACAATTTACTTTGTCACTCCGCTATTTTGGAAATTGTATATAAGATGTAAGATTGTAAGATTGAAATAAAATAAATATAATCAGAAAAAAAACCTGCAAAAACTTGGAATCATTGAAGAAAACAAAGGAAGAAAGTGCAACCACAGTTGATCATTAAGAAAACAAAAATAGTGACCACAGATGATTAATTTTAAAGTAGACAATGAAGACACTGAAATGGTCAAAGATTTCCTATACCTTGGCCCAGTCATTAATCAAAATGGAACCTGCAGTCATGAAATCAGAAGACTAGGATTTGGAAGGGCAGCTATGAAGGAACTAGATAAGATCCTAAAGTAGAAAGATGTGCAAATGAACACTAAAGTTAGGATCATCCAAGCCATTGTCTTCCCTATCACCATGTACAGATGTGAGAGCTGGAGAGTAAAAAAACTGAATAAAAAGAAAATCAACTCATTTGAGATGTGGTGCTGTAGAAGAGTGTTGAAAATACTGTCGACAGCCAAACTGACAAACAAATTGGTCCTTGAACAGATGAAACCTAAACTCTCCCTAGAAGCCAAGATATCTAAACTGAGATTGTTGTACTTTGGACAAACCAGGATTATGATTCACTAGAAAGGATAGTTATGCTTGGCAAGATAGAAAACAGCAGAAAAAAGGAAGATCATATTACAGATTCAGTCAAGGATTCCATGGCCCTGAGCTTTCAAGATCAGGGCTGCAGATAACATGGTGACTTGGGGGTTTCTCAATTATAAGGCCACCATAAGTTAAAGTCAACATGACAACATTAATAACAAAATTATCTCTGTGTATTTGGATCCAAATTGGATTATTAACTTGCCAAGAATACTCCATGATAGATTTGCTTTGAGGTTGCCATAAGTCAGAAACTACTTAAAAGTATATAACAACAATAAATTTGGATCATTTACTATTTCCAAACAGGCAACAATTTGGAAACAGTAATGTGTTCAAAATGCAACAGTGAAGATGTTACACAGTACAGGCAGACTAGACTGCTGAACAGATATACTGTATCAGCTATGCCCAAGTTCATATCAAATGCTGATATTAACATCCTTCCAGTCATATACAGTCTTGAAGCAAAGTTCTTAGGAATAATCTTTACTTGTGTGAATCTGTTGTCCTCTGAGATCCTTTGAAGCCTTCTTCTGAGCTCCACACTGTTTGAAATGTGATGGATCAATATGAGAGGTAGGGCTTTTTCTGTGGCAGTCTTAAGATGCTGCATTACCCTAAAAACAAAAGTTCAAGCTTCAATTCAGCCTGCCTTGAATCCCATTAGAGGATAAAATTGGAGTATAAATCCTTGAAATAAATAGATAAATAAATAAAGTTAGTATTGTCAGGCAATATTTGAATGAGATCCTGGATGCCAGTAGCTACATTATAAGGGTATTTTTTTCTTTACAATATTAGGTTCCTATACTGCAATGTTGCTCTGACAATTCCATTTTATTGTTTTGTGGAATTTATACTTGTATGCCATTGTGAATGTTTCTATAGAAAAGCAGGGCAAACATGTCAGAAAGTTGTAATACCTAATGGTTTGCAAATTTGTAAAGTAAGGAAGTTACACTATCCACTAAAGTGTCATGATTTTCGCAGGAATCTGACAACAAAGTGTGGGGCTATAGAAGGGGGAATCAAAAGGAACTGTGGATTAGGGGGCAAGTGACTGAAGCTATTTATGATGGTGCCTTCATCTCTGGAGTGATGGTGGGGAGATTGGAATTGAAGAGGACTGTCAGGATATTGATGGGATATATAGTCAATGTTGAAATGTAAAGATGTGTGTGTCTGTATTTTTCCATGATGAGAGCATGCTTCTAGGCCGAACACAACAACTCAGTCCAGGTGTTCGAAGAGACAAAACAAATGGAAACCACAAGTTGGAATAGATGGGAAAGTGTTCTTGTTTATACAGTGAATACAATAATAAAAGTTGTTTTGGGAAAGTAGATCACATGGTAAAAGATGAACAACAAGGGATTTGGTTAACATACGTCATGTACAGATCAACCAATTAACCTGAGGTTAACACCCAAGAGGTGGAGAAAGGTTGGGCTGGGAAATTGTGTATCAGGCATAGAAATCAGTCTGTTCTTGAACTTTCTTTAGTATGGATTAAGTTTATTTATTTATTTATTTATTTATTTGCTGAAGCTCTAGCATGACTAAATTTTTCACAATGTAGCATTAAGGATTTCTAGTTTTGTTCCTGTTAGCCAGGACTGGCTAAAGAGATGTTTTATTGGACTTTATAGTTTTTACTTTGCATATGCTTTTCTATAATAAAGCCTTCTGCTAGAAGCTTGGATTTGCCCTGCGTGGTACTGGTGTCTTCTCTGCTACAAGTTACTCTGCTGAATGGATTTATCCACACACACACAAAACCTGCTCCTCCAACATTCTCTAACATTCAAAGTGCATATTTGAGGTGGGAAAATGGTATGGGCGACAGATGGTTGCTGGGCAAAGGATAATAAAATGTTGTTTAACTGAGGAAAACTCAGAGTTGATTCTAACATGGTGGAGAAGTTTATGTGTCTTAGAATCCAGAATAAACACAATAGTTAATTTTCACTACAATGCTATCCTGGTTCTTCAAGTCTTCAGCTACCAAACATGACACTGAATCAACACTCCCTTCAATGTCACCTTGTCTGTAGCAACATCCTTCAGCCTGAGGTAAAGCCAATGTGTAGGAGCCTTCCAAGGGAGAGTGAGGTGGCCGTGTGATGGTCATAGCCCAGGAAAGGCAAGTGGATTCTAGGAAGGGAGCTGGAGTGAGAGGACCCTGTGGTGCCTAGGGAGGTATGGGGATCAGCAGGCTACCCAGGGAGAAAACTCTCATGGTAGTGTGAAGGCACACAGGGGAATGGTCCCCAAAGGCTGAGGACTGCTAGGACTGGTCCATGGAAGACAAGTGGGCAAAGGAATCCTTGGACAGAGAGTGGGAGGATGTCCTGGAGGACACACTGGACAAAGTGGAGGCGGAGGAAAGGTTCTGGCCCCCAATGACTAGTGGGGCCCTGTCGTGATGATGAGAATGATGGATGCGGTGGGACGTGGTGGCCGAAAAGGTGGTGGTGCAGCTGGCAGGCATCATGGTGGGACTGCTGGTATGTAGAGAGGGATGAGCGAGAGTGGGCTTTGAGGCTATGTGGTGGGGCCCTGGTGCAGAGACACCTGCAACACCAACCTGAGCACTGAGATGTCAGTTTGTGACATCAGGGGAAGTGCACGGGGCAACCTCTCAGGCACTAGCCAGAGCACCCATGAATCACATCCAGAATATGTCAGCAAGGCAGTTGGGAGTACATTTTGATGGAAGATCTTGCATGCTGGCCTATATCCTAGCCGAGGTGGCGGCACACATGTGAGAGTGGGCCCCACTTTTCCCATAGAGTGCACCAAGGTGAGGTGTGTGACCATGCATCTGGAAGGGGACATGGCAGACTGGCTGGTGCATCTCTTTGAAGCAGGAGCACTAGAATTGGAGAGCTTACCCACATTCATGGCAACCCTGAAGGCTCATTTCAAGGACCCTTTCAGAATTCAGAAAGCCTGGGCCAAACTCATTTGGCTCACACAAGGGACTTGTTTGGTAACTGAATATGTGACGGAGTTCCAGGGACTCGCAGCCCAAATCACGGACTGGCACAAGGTGACCAAGATGCAACACTTTAAGGCAAGCATACGGATGGACTTGCTGAAGTGGGTCCGGATGACCGACAACCCACAAACAATGAAGGAGTGGATCCAACTGGCCGGAGAGGTCGATATGGTGCAGCAGGAAATCCAACTGATGACCCATTGGAAACTGGGAGTGAGCAAGGGAACTAACCCAAACCTGAGACCACTCTCAGGGCACAAAGAAAGAGCCTAAGCCCCAAGAGATGGAGTGTGAGCGATGGAGGCATCTGGGGCTTTGCCTGGTGTGTGAGTAGAGGGGACACCTGATTGCAGTGTGCCTTGAGCAGGAGGATGGGCAACAGAGCAAACTGGCAAAGGGGCTGCACCCTCCACCTCTGCCAGGAGACTAGCAGTGCCTCGGGACAGGACCTTGGGATGGGACCAGCCACTACAAGCCGAGTGGCTACTGACCCAGAGCTGACCCTGCACACTATGGAGTTGGAGGACAATGCTGAGCCAACAGAAAACTTCAATGGCCGGCTTTGGGCAGTGGTGGGACTTCAGATATAAGATCTCAGTGCCATACTTCAAGGGTGAGTGGAGGGGTCCCATTGTACACCCTGGACATAACAGTGGAAGGTCTGGGTGGGAAACAAAGCATGGACTTAGTGGCAGCTATAGCCTCAGGGTGCACTCAGTGCTTCATCAACCCAGAGGTGGCAAGGAAAATGAGGGTTGAGATCAGGAGGCTGAGGAACCCATCAATTTTCACCAGATGGATGGCTCCTCCATGGGAGGAGCCCCCACCAGTGAAGAGATAGTTTGGCTTGGGGAAGCACTGGGGGAAGATCCGGTTCATGTTGGGCCCTACTTCAGAGTACCAAATGATCCTAGGCATAGACTGATTACCCTACCATAATCCTAGGATCAGGTAGGACCCA
>CM034703.1:51561803-51579616 GCA_020142125.1 Phrynosoma platyrhinos
ATCCCTCCTGCCATTTTCATTAGCAGGCCAATGGGACTGTATTGTTTTCATTTTATCTGTGAATTTGATTTTAACTCCATGATAGTTTAATCCTGTTTTAAGGGGTGGGCGGTTAGGGATGGGAGGATGGAATGTTTTTACCTGTTGTATTTTTAATTTGTTGTATGCCACCCCGATTGCTGAGCAGAGGAGCGGGTTATAAATAAAACTTATTATTATTATTATTATTACTTATCAAGTATGCAAATGACACAGAACTGGGAGGGTTGACTAACACATTGGAACATAATAGAATTCAAAAGCACCTAGATAAACAATTAAACAATTGAGTAGATTGACAGTGGGCAAAACAGAGGGGCAGGAAAAAGTGGCTTAAAGCTGCCTTTTCTGAAAGTGATAAGTCCCCACCAACTGCACCCACTGCCCCCAAGGTGGCTGGAGTGTGCATGTCATGACCACAGGTGTGGCTTCAAGCTGCACTGCTGGGTACTTTTTTATTGTTCTTCCCCCTACACACAAACACAGGAGCACACCATTGGCAACTGCCATCCATTGGATGGACATCCCTGTGAACCTGCACATAGTCATATGTGCAGTGCTCCACCAGGACAGGGCATCGGAGCTGAGGTGTGACCATGCAGATGCCAGCAAGGTACAATCATTCTCTCTTCATCCTCTCTTCACCCCATGCCCCCTCTTTCACTGTCTAGTTTGTGTATGTTTTACTTATCCCCATGAGAGGTGTCACACTTTCTCTTTTGGGTATTTCCACCCATACTGCTTGGTTACAGCAGCTCCACCCCTTCCAAATGGACTCCTGTGACAGGTTATTTATATGCACAATTAGGGTTAGGGTTAGGATAGAGCACCCCTTTAGAGCTGCTCTGGTGGTGCTGCATTTAGATGTACAAGCACATTTTCCGAGAAGAAGTGGAAAAATCCAGCTCCTTTTTAGTCCATCCTTTCTCCCCATAGGGCAGCATGGGAACAGTTTCTGGCCAGCTTAGAGTCTTTTGTCATCTAAACGCCCCACCTAGAAGCCAGCCATAAACCTGCTTATTTTGACTGTATGTTTCGCTTCAGTGTCTACTTAACCACTTTCCACAGCCAAATAGATTTCTTTTATTTGGTTCAGGGGGAAATGGTAATAGGAACCTAAACAGAAAGACACTGTGCAGATTATCTCAGATGCTTTATGTGTAAAGCAACAAGTGAACAATCCCATTCATCAAAAGTTTACTGTAGGCATGGTTAGCCAGGTGAACAGAAGACCGCAAGGAGCGGACAAAGATTAATTATACCTATGCTCATACAGCAATGTTTGTGTTCAAAACAAATTATATTTGCTTATGCTTAAACGATGCATAAATCCGATCCATGCAGATGAACGTGTGTTCAGGATGAGTGAGCACACTTGTTTGAATGTCATATTTATCCCTGTATTTTGTCAGAAAATTAACTTCTTTGGAGTTTGCGCTTGAGCTGAGCATATGGTTGTTGATCTCTGGAGATGACAGACTATCTGAGCAATAGCTCCTTATGGTTCCAGCTCTCCTCTGCTGGCAGATGCTTTGGGCTTTTCTACAATTAAGTGGAGATCATCACTGTTTTCTTTGAGCACTGCTGTGCCTTGTACTCTGAAGTGTTTTGTTAATCACTGTCTGCCTTCAACAGAAGCTGCCAAAGCCCTCATTAAGTTTGAATTTTGAGATGTCATGCTCGAATGATGGAATTTCATATGTTTTCTGCATGAATAGAATTGGCCGTGGAGAATTGTCAGAAACAACAACAGCAACAACAACAACAACAAAGATTCTGAAGTACATGTCTTTTATATTTGGATCTGGAACCAAAACATGTGGGGGAGGGGGAGCTGCTTTGTCTTCAACTTTGTCTTAAAGCCAACTTTGTCCTAAATTTAATAATTACAGGGCGCTCACCTTGTCATCTGCAGGGTATACTTTGTTGCTTTCAGTTAATAATCCATCACTGCCTTGTTCACAGTGTGAACTTTAAACCTTCCTTCCCATCCAGAATGTTCTGCTCATTATTGTATGAGAGTTGTTGCAAATGACATGACAGATGCTCGGTATTCGCTAAAGGGTGACGTAGAACTGTATGGAATGACGGGCTTTTGATAAATTCTTATTGGATCAAAAATTAATGTTAGTTTTGCCCTTCAAGAAAAATTGCCTGCACGTGTGTGCAAGCAGAAAACAAAATGCATCTGTTGGTGGTTTAATGATTTGCAGCAGGAAACTAAGTGTTTTGGGAAATACAGTATGAGAAACGTTGCCCATTTCTCTTGGTGAATCTATTTGTTTCAGCTGGATCTGAAAACTATGCCTTGAAGAAAAAGTTAGACTAATTAACTGCAGTGCCTAATTGTTTACAGTCATAAACTGTTTAAGAATTGATTAAGGCAAAATGCACAAGCTAGAATCTCTGGAAAATAATATTCTCATAATGCACAGAACAATTTACATTCCTGTTAACATTGAAACTTAAAAGTGTGTCAATGAGTAAGTGCTGGGCTTGATCTGTATGCATGACTTTTGGTTTGCCTCTTAATTTGTAGAAACAATAAAACCATATAGATGTTGGTATAGAGGGATTTCTGTTCAGTACAAGTTCTGAACAGATCAGTTCCAAATCAGAGTTGAAAATGTTGGATGGGGATGGAATATTCTTCATGTATTAATGTTAATTTTTAATGCACTATGAAAGGAGTTGCAGTTCCATTGCATCTCATCCATTGCATTATTATTTTTATTGGCTGAGTACAGACCAGAATGTTTGAGATACTTAGCTTCTGTGCTATCCTTAAATATGGCTTTAAATCTGAATTCCTTTTCACAGATGTTCTGTTCAGATTTCTAATGTCTGAATGTATGAGGAGGAGGTATGTTCTAGACTTAACCCTGCATTCCCATGACCTGCCATATGTAACAGCCTGAAGAAAAGAGCCTTTTCTATCCATGGAGAATCTCTGTATGATTCAGAACACTAGAAAATCAGTGTTCCCAATTCTGTGGCATGCCTCCATGTAGAGAAGAGGCTTTCCTTTTCAGAAACTTGCCTTCTGTCTGAGGAGAGTGGTATAAATGGGGATTGAGGAGGGGTAATACTAGCTTGTTCCTCACTCATGGCAGTTACTTCATTCAGGGTTTAGAATGGCTGATTTGGGCTGTAGTCTTCAGGCTTTTAGGCTGAATACATTAGCCATAAATATAGACCGGTGACCTCCTCCTTTTTGTGTCCTTCAAAATCTGTCTGTATAGAACATGCACACACACGTAGGGTCTCTCTTTGACCAGGAACTCTGCAAAAAGGAGACTGGGGAAGGACATAAAATATAGACATTGCAAAGTATGGGTTCTGTGCAGAGAAACACAACCAACACATGAAAGTCAGGGAAAGGACATAGGCATGACCCTCTTCTCTGATTATGAATCTGCCACAACTCCCCATAAGAACCTGCCAGAATTTCAGGGGAAGGCTTTCTCTCAGTTCTGCCACCATTACAGGCTCATTTGGTGAGGACACAAGAGAGAGCCTTCTTGGTGGCTGCTCCAACCTCTGGAACTCCCTCCTATGGAAGGCTAGGCTGCCCCTCTCCCTGCTCTTCTGTCTTCATGAGGCATTTTTTTCTCTCTCTTCCAGTAGGCTTTTAACATGTAACTGCACCCAGTGAGGTTTCTTATTAAAGTGATTGCTTTTGTATGTTTTTAATGATTTCATATTTTTAACTTAGCATGTAGTTAATTATTTTATATTTAACTTGTTATTAGTAATGTGATGTTTTTTAATTGTGCTTTTAAAATTGCACTGTTCTAAAGTATCTTTTGTGATCTGTCTTGGGTCCAATTTTGGAAAAAGGTAGCATATAAAATAATAAATAAATACATACATACATAAATAAATGTTTATAAAGCCCTGATATGGTTTAGGCCCAGGTTGACAGAACATATCTCTAGCCCATTTAGGCACTGAGATTCTCAGGAGAGACTTTTCTTTCAGTCCCACCACCTTCACAGGTACTGTTGATGGGAATGTGAAATCAGATCTTCTCAATGGCTGTCCCTACACTCTGGAACTCCCTTGCCTTATCTTTATGTCCTTCTGTTACAGGCAAATACCTTTTTTATTCTGACAGGTATTTAGAGATGAAGGTTTTTAAAGAAAGGGCTTTTAAGAGGTTGATCTCTTGTTTTATAGTTTTTAATTGAACTGTTTTTTATAACTGTTTTTTATCCTTTCCAAGTGAATATTTAAAATTGTTTTAATATTGTGAGCAGTTTAATTAAATTCTGTTTTAATGTTGAACTTTGCATGTTTTAAGCTATATTGTATTTATTTTAAGTTGGCTTAAGTCCCAATTTTAAGGTGAAAGGTGTTGCTGTTGTGTGTCTTCAAGTCATTTCTGATTTATGGGGATCCTTAGGTGAACCTATGATGGCAAGAATTGTTCAGAGATTTTGCCTTTCTCTGAGGCTGAGAGAGTGTGACTTGCCTAAGGACACCTAGTGGTTTTCCATGGCTAAGCAGAGATTCAAACCCTGCTTTCCAGATTTGTAATCCATTGGGAGGAGGAAGAGGAGGAAGAGAGTACTGAGTATTGCAGCTGCAGATTTTTAACCTAGAGTTACAGATCTATAACTGCTCTATATTCGTAGACTATGTACTGTCACTGTAAAATTACATAAATGCTTTCCCAACCCACCTTAAGAGCCAGCAGCCAGACAGGGTGAAAGAGGTGCATTCCACTTCCAGTCACGCTGCAAGGAGGATGACATTTTTACCTCCACACTAGCAAAGGAGACTGAGCAGAAGCAGCACCCCTAGTGCAAATACATTTCACAGCCTTGCTCACTGGTGGAGGTACTAGTGATTGTGGAAGTGTCATCCTCCTTATTGTCATGCCCAGCCTGGCTGAGAACTCAGAGGATGAGGGGGATGAGCCATAGCCTCCCTTGTTACCCGAGCCTGAAGCTGTTGAGCCTGAGCCTGGTCCTAGTTCTGTTTAACCAGCTCCAGAAGAGCCTGCGGCCTCCCAGGAAGCTCAGCAGCCAAACCTCCTGGCAGCAGAACCTTCAGACATGGAAGAGGATCAAGGGACAATACCTACCTTCAGCCAGTGTCAAGCAGAAAGGGAGGGCCTTTGGTGTTTGAGGAGACTTTATGAAAAATTCCAGAACAATCAGCCTCAGGTGAGCTCCTGCAGCTTGGTAATAATAATAATAGGTGGAATCCTGTATGGTCTTTATGTCTGCATAAGTGCTGTAGTTACAGTTCTACACTATGATCTCCAGCTTCACCTCTCCAATCCCCACATACTGGGCAGTACCCACTGCAATCAATGTGTGCCTGTTCCTCCATGAGCAATCACCATTGTGGCAGGCAGAAACAGGCTCCCTGTTACAATTCTCCCTTGTGCAAGAGAGACTGCTCATGTGAGAGTGGGTGGGAACAGCAGCCAGTTGCTTCCTGAGCCACAGGAAAATAGACCCACATATATCATAACAGCTTTTGCCTGGGAAGTGAGGACTGGGGGACTTTCATGGTCCCCATATAGCCTCTAAGCAAGGATACATAACAGTCATGAGTGCATAACTCTAGATTAACCTCTTATAACTGACAGATGATGACGATGATGATGATAATGATATAGGGTTTAATTCTACAGTGTTATGATCCTATATGCAGAAGTGCATTAAATTCTTGTTGATCATTACTGAAACTGTTCATAGGAGAAATATTGATTTACTGGGCAAGTCTGGTATAAGATATTCTGCTACCCAAGAAGGAAGTGAAGGCATCCCCTGCCTGTCTCAGATACAGAAGCTATATACTGTCAGTTGAAGTTTTCTCCAATATTTGTAATAGGGTGGTATTTTTTCCACCACCATACCAGGGATGCTAGTCTAGCTTTGGAAGTCCCAAATAGGTTGTATGACATTCATAGCTCTATCCTCTGAAACAGGTGGGAAATTCATACTGATATCCTTGGGTTGGTAGGGCTGGTCCTGTTACTCAGGGCCAGCAGGTAAGTTCATAATTTTAGAGAAATTTGAAAAATTCAGCACTCTAGCCTTCTTAAATGCTTAATTTTTGAGGTGATTAATAATGACATTTTGTTTTATTTTTGTCTCTTTTTGGAATGTGAACAAACAAGACTGTTACTGTACTCTAGGGCTAGAGAAAGCATCACTGCTGTATCCAAGTTAGAGTTCCCAGGTCTTTCAGCTCTGCTAGAAGTCTCCTAGATTTAGAGCCCTACCCTAGGTTCTCTAGGCAAACTCCAGGTAGTTGATGAAGCTCCAGTGAGTGGATGAAGCTTCAGTAAGAGAAGCACAGTAGCAAGAACAAAAAGGGATATCAAAAGTTAACAACAGTAACAATAGACTCTGGTGAGCTCTGCTAGCACCAACTAGATGATCAGTTGGGACAGATGAGGAGAGGCAGAGGGAAAAAGAATGAAGTGGCCATATATCCAAACCTATCCAAACCATGCTACTAACTTTAAAGAAGAAGAAGGAGAGGGGAGGAAAGTAGACCCCCTTCCCTTCACACTCAATTTCGTACAGTCTCCCACCAGCCAGTCTTTGAAGTAGCCTGGTTTGCAATCTGCAATCCTCACAGTTTAAAGGGATTAAAGAAGAAGTCTGATATCTGAACCTAAGTCTCCCTACTTATTGTCTCCACACTGGCTCATGCTGTGTGCATGTGGGTGTGGATCTGTACAGTATAGAGATTTAACTATAAGGAAAGACAAACTGTGTGTGTGAAAGGGAAAGTAAGAGAAAAAAAGAGAGAGCTGTTGCACAGGTACATTATATAACATTGCATAAACAGTTTAAGATAGACAATTTTAAGAAATGGTGCAATGTTCATCATCTCAGGAAATTACATTGTTTTGGTGTCTGAGTGGAATTGAAATAACTTTCTTCAGTTTATTAAGTCTCTGTATGAGCATGAGTAGAATTCCTAAATCTGAATTTCTGATCTAGAGTGTGCCAACATTTTTATTATTTCTTTATTTTATTGCCAAGTGACATGGGCTTCTTTGAAGTGAAAGGCAGGTGTGTCATGAGCCTGCTTTGAACAGTGAGGTATTGCAAGCTAGCATTGACATGGCACAGCTTGGTGGCCTCCTGCCGCTGAACTGCAGGTAAGTGACATGCCTTTTTTCCTTTAGAGATGTGTGCCACAAACTACTACGATCCCTTTTGTTGCTTTATGCTTTGTTTTTGGAAGATAATGTCTGGCTGACAAAGGGAGAAAAAAAACCTTGATGCGCTGGGCCAGCCAAATGATTGCATGAAATATAGCTAGTTTGTGATAGGTGATGTCACAAGATGTTGTCCATGATCACAGAACAATCTTTCATGCTATCATCCTGGGTTGCTTGTCTTCTAGCTAAAATACAAATTTTGTCTACCACAGCCAGAGTGTATGACATCCATCAACATGATTTTCATCCATAGGAATCAGCATCAGGAAATGGTCTTCAGATGGAATAAAGATTTGGAACAGACAACCATTACATGTGATTTACAATTAGAATGTTTTAACAAAGAAGGATTCATTTTAATTTAAACATTGGTAAAAGTAAAGTAGTTTATATTATGCTAAAAATAGTCAACATTATTATAGTCTTTGACTATTAATGCAAAAGATTTTTCTTTCTTTCACCTCACCCCTCCATCCACCTGCGCTTCCAGTTTGAGAAGTGGGAGTCCCAGCCTGCTAGAGCAGACATTTAGGAAAGACAGGTGGCAGCAATGGAGAGGGAGAATCACCCCACTTCTGCTGATGGAAATGTTTCCATCAACAGATGTACCCAAATGGATCCAGGCTGACATCAGGATTCTGGTCTCAGAATTCTTTACTTAACTGTACACATGAAATAAGAATTAATGTGTAGAATGTATTGTGATTCCAAAATGAACAAATTCTGGTATGGTCTGGGATTGTAGGAAGTAAAGAAAGAGGGAAGAGTAGTGCAGGTTGGTTAGCTAGCCAAAAAGAAAGTCCAACATTGACAAGAAGGAAAGACATAAATTATATATGGTTTACCTGCAATATCCTAATTGCCTTCTTGTTTCTGAGTCTTCTACATCAGAACACATTAATTGAAAACTCTCATTGTTATGATGAGGGCTTGATGCTTGTTGAAAACAAAATGCAGGGCTCTGAGCCTAACTAGTTAACATGGAACGGTCACAAATCTTTTCCACCTCTCATGAAGCTCTTTGGTAATGCTTAGTTTAAAAAGTGAATGATGAGATAACATGATAGTTGGCATTGGCCTACCCCTGCTGATTGAATGCTGCTTACAGGAAGCAAAGAAGTCCTAAATGTGTTTCATTTCAATTCTTTTGCTACACATTACTATGTCCCCTGTAATATCTAGGTAAGCCTAGAGAGGGAACATGTGATTTATTAAATTGCCTGGAAGTCCCACTATTGGCTCTGGAATTACTTGCACTCTTCATTTCTCCTTAGTTATCCAGTAAGATGCAGATGCACCAACATTTTTCCCATTGCAGTTTAATTTTACAACCAAATTTGATTTATTCACATTTGCATCAGAAATATATTTGACAATAACTAGATGTGATGACAAAAATGCAAGAAAAGAATGCCATTGAAAATGATAATGGGAAAATGACATGAGTTAGAATTTTTATGGCAGAATTACCACTTTTCAATTGTTTCCCTGAAGGAGACTCATTGTATGGGACACTACAAAAGATAAACAGTAATAATAATGGTATTAATAAAAGCAGCTAAAATCAATAAAGTAACAGTAAGGTCCCACAAGAGCAGGATTTATTTTCCAAGCAACTAAAAGAGTGATAATGGCTGGCACCAGTGACCATCTGTATGAAGGTGGTTATAGAATGTAGAAGTGTGTGTATATCTGTCTTCAGGGTGACTGTTGAATTATGCTGACCCTGTGAATTTCACAGGGATTTCTTAGGCAAATAATACTCAGAGGTGGTTTGTCATTGCCTTTTTAAAATTATAGAAGACATTTACAAAGTTATACCATCCCTACTATCTTGTATTTTCCTACAAGCAAAGTTTGTATGTATGTGGGTATCATGCTTATTTGGGTGTGGTTGCATGAAGGCTCATGGGGCCACTTTAAACAGAAAGATTTCATTTCTGTGTTTCCTATTCCAAAGCAGGGAAAACCAATAGGAATTGATGGCACTTTGTCATCCTTGCCAGAGGCACTACCAGATGTCCCGTTTTGAGGTTGACAAGCTTTCTTGTGGCATTCATGCATGCTAGGTAACTCATTGAGTGAAGTCATAGAATGTAAACCACCTCCATCAGTCACCCCAAGCAGAAGTAATTGTTGCAGTGACTTCCAGCTTCCACTTTTGGGGATCCCTATTTACTTCAGTCTATTTTGCATCCACTTCACAACAATGATTAAATGGAAAATCTCATAGAGGCTTCTGGAAACCCAAGTCTATGTTTTAATTTTAAAAGTGGCAATAGGCAAATACAAGTAGCAAATACAAAAGCCCATGCTCTTAGGCTGCACACAGCCCATAAACCACACAGTTCTCATAATGCATTAATTAGTACTGACATGAAGCATCAACCTAGCTTTAATTCATCCTTCTGCTTTCCAACTTGATTTCAAAGTTCTTTAAGTGGACTAGTCATTAGAGCACTTGACTGAAGCATGGGGGGGGGGGAGACTTGTATTCTATGCCAGAATAAAAGAAGCAACAGCTACACTAATCCAGTGCCACACTGACAATAAGGCACTCTGCCCAGACCCAAACAAAAACATTCTCTCAAAAGCCCCTCATAATAATTCCAAGAAGAGGCACAATGCTTTCCTACATGCCTAAACTGGAAACTTGCCATTAAAATATGCAATATGTAACTATGCTATCTATAAATTGCCAGTGCTTGTTTCTAGAGCATAAGTGCTTGTTTCAAAAATATGAACATACACTATAAATAATGAAAAGCTGGATGATGATGATGATGATGATGATGATTGATGATGATTGATGATTGATGATGATGAAAATAATGAAGAGGCAGCAACATATTTAGAGCTTATGTAGTTTTATTAGGTACACAGGAGACATAGCTGCAAATCTAGTTATCTGAGATTATACTCACGGACATATTTCTGAGTAAACATATACAAGTTTCAATGACACCATTGCCTTTCACAAGAAATCCTGGGATTGTAGTTCTAGGACCCACCAACTGTTAATACAAAATCTTTAGCACTTTACTAAATTGCAATCTTCATGATTTTGTAGGAAGACCTGGCAGTTTATCTGAAGTCTCTAGTGTACAATTAGGGGCATGAGGTTTTTGCCGAGTAAAGGCAGATAACTTTTACCTCAGGACACCCAAAATTCAAAGCAGAAATGCAGTCCCAGGGCCTCAGATCTAGCTGCTGCACAGCATTCTCTCTACAGTTAGTTTGTTCATTGATAAAGTAGTGATTATCTTGCCTTGCTGTCCTTTCTTGTGATTGTGGTCTTAGTTGCTAGCAGCCAGTGAGGTGTACTTTGTTCTAAAATCAAAGAAGTTGTACCCATTTTTAGAAGTGCCAACAAAAAGTGTAGAACAAGTATTAAAAGCAGAGCTTGAAAAGGCTTCTCTTTTTTGGATTTATAACTCCCAGAATTGTCCAGGTGCTGGCTGGGGGATTTTGGAAACTGCAGCCTCCAAAAATAACATTCCAAAGCTTTGGTCAAAATAGATTTAGGAGAACAACTACTTTAATCTGGCTGAAACTGACATCAATGAAGTTAGTAGGAGAATAATAGGAAATTCAGTTGTGGTTGGTAAATGGCCTCTTTTGTCTTTTCATTGCTGAAATAGTAGAACATAGCAATCATAATTGATCAATTTGTGTGTTAAGTTTATGAATATTCAGTGACGCAGTTGGTCAAAGGCCTTTTACAAAGTTAAGGATATCCATCTCCTTCCACAAATGAATAATTATAAGATCTGTTGCTGCTTGTATGAGTGACAAGTTCAGCTAAACTGAAATGAGATATCAGTTTGCCATTCAGGCTGAAATGGTTGGAAATGGCAAACAGGAGAATTGTGGGAGTTTTGTATGTGTTTGTCCCAGCTGCTTGGCAGAATGCTGACACCATCATTGCAAGAGTCAGAATCAGTGCATAGCTGCTGGAAGTAAAAGAGATTAGTCCACCCACTGCCTCTTGCATCTGAATTGTCCTTGAAATTTGCTTGAACATTCTCACAGTAGATCCTTGCTTTGGTTTAGTGATAAGCAAGGGGAATTGTCTGATGAAAGAGGATAGGTCATCCCCATGTTAGTGTTACTGATTCACATTCCCTCTACCCTCTCTAACCACTGAGCCATGGTACAGACCCCTGAAAGTTATCAAAATGTAAAAATAGCACCAAATGTGGGCCTGGAGCAGTGACACACAATAGTTCAAGCGAATCAGATACTAAAAGCACAATAGGTTCTGAAGTGTAAATATCATTAATGAAGCAAATAGAGCCATGCTTTGTCTCTGATGCTGATGACATAAAGGCCGAGTCTGTGAAGCTACCTCATGTGGTAACTATTTCATACCCTTCAACTGTCCCATCTTGGCAGGGACAGTCTGATTACTCCTCTGTCATCCCACTTTTTCAGCTGCTTTATAAAATGTCCCAGTTTCTATTTTCCCCTGCCACTTTTCTCCTGTGTCATCAATTTTCTTTTAATGCTCTGTAATATGTTACAAATGAAGCAGTTTGCACTCAGTTAATTTATAAGGGGAAAGAGGATGGGTTTGGTGTAGCCTATTCTAGATTGTGCATTCTTCCTCTCTAAAACTTTTGCCAACTCCATAATTGCTTGCCCATATGTCTCCTGGTTTTCATGTGTAAAATGCTGGTGGGTATGCTATTTTGTTCCTATTAAGGTGTAAGCAAAATGGCAGAAGTCTTCTAGTGGTGAGATATAAGCAGTGGGATCTTTTAAGGATCTGCTTTGTTGGGAAGGTGCTCTGCTCTGTTCTGCTGATGATTGCTTAAGATAGCTCATCTCAGCTTAGCTGGCTGGTCAGCTCTTCTTATTGTTGTTTTTCCAGAATGGTGGTGATTGTATATAGTTTTCTTTGTACATACTGCAACTAAAGAATAAAGTGCCTCTTTAGAGTTAAACCTATGATTGGTCTGTTTCCTGGGAGACTGGAAATATAAATTCTAGAGCAGCAGTGAGACAGCTCCAAAGTCTCCTAATGTTCTTCTCAGCAAAGTGAACATAGCTTCCAAATTACTTTGTCTGTGTACTCAATTGCTATGACAAGGGTGTTATGGTTGCTTCATCTGCACTGAGGAGTTCAGGTATTCATCAGGCCATGAGTGAGTGGCACTAATTCTGTTGCTGTGTTTTTTGTTCCTCTACACTGTTGGTGTCAGAAGACAAAGGTGCTAAGATTTATGGACAAAGGTCTGTGTCTTATCACAATACACAGTGGAAGCTGAGAAAACTGCCAGGACTCTTGAGTGCTAATTAATCATGGAGGCAGTGAAATTTCCCAAACTAGATGAAAGCAACTATAATGCGTGGAGTGCTCACGCTGAATCTTTTCTAATTAGGGAGGGACTGTGGGATGTAGTTCAGACTGGAGCTATGGTGGCCAAGCAGGAAGATGACAGAAAAGCAAAAGCTACTATCCTTTTATCAATCACTCCACCTCAGCTCAATTATGTCCAGGACAAGAGATCCGCAAAAGATGTGTGGAAAGCTCTTAAGGACATAAATCAGTCAAGCTCAGCATTGCCACAGATGGTCTGGTGCAGGAGATTGTATGCTTGCAAAATACAGCAGGGACAATCTCCAGAAAAGCATCTGGAAACCATCCAAGATTTGTTCAATCAAGTCCAGATGAGGGGTGTTGAGATCCCAAGAGAGCAGAAAGCATACATTTTGCTGGGAAGTCTCTCTAAGGACTATGAGCATATTCTGTATGATCTCCAGGGAGTTCCTGAGGGACAGATTACAATGGTGTTGGTTGCTGCACAAGTTTTGGAAGAAATCCAGTGACGCTGGTACGAGGCAGGGCTCCAAAAGCAGCAGCAGCAAGCAGCGCCGAGGTCTGCACACATGCTGGAGGCTTGCAGGGAGCTGCAACCAGAGAAGTCAGCAGTATCCAGAGACAGAAAGTGTTTTTATTGTTGAACACGTGGTCATCTGAAAAAGGATTGCAGAAAATTTGCAGTAGCTAAGAAACAACAGCCCAAAGACTCTAGGACTAGGAGGGATGTTGTAGCTGTGGCGAAAGGCAGAGACAGTGTGATCCACCAGGAAGTCAAGCCTAATCTGGACTAGATTATTGATTCAGCATCCACAGGACATAAGGTAAACACACCTAAGCTCTTGAAAAGTAAGAAATCTTCCAATGTGCCTTTTAGTTGCTCTGGCTGATGGTGCAGCAAGGGAGATAAAGAACATGGGAACTGTGTTCATCCCAGGTTTTGCTAAAGACTTTGATAATGTATTGTGTGTACCTAAATTGCAAAACTGTTTAGTTAGTGTGTCTGCTTGACAACTGATGGGTATGCATTGAATTTCAAGGGGGATGAGTGTGTAATTACCATGAATGGTTAGGTCTGTGCAAAAGCATTGAAAAAGAACAAAATGTATTTTATGGTGGATAGGGCTGAATGTGCAGTAGTCAATAATATGCCTTTTCATTTGGACTGTGCATATTACTACCATCGGGTGTTGGGTCATTCAAGCTTCACCAGTCTTGGTAAGCTGGGGGAGGTATGTCCAGAATTCAAAATGTCTCCTTGTTCAAATCACCTAGAATGTTCAGTTTGCAACAAGATAAAGTTGAAGGCTTTTCCTGTAGCCAAATGCAGCAAATACACCACACAAAGACCTTTTGAATTTATTCACACTGATTTGGTGGGGCCTTTGGGAAAAATAATCAGCATTTCAAAAATTGGGTCAACATGGTTGAGAGGGAGTTTGAGTACAAAGTGGGGTCTTTGGTCACAAACGGGGTGGAGAATTCTTATCAAACAGTTTGAAAAATTGGTTGAGGCAGAAGGGAATATGTCACAATACCACAAACCTTGCAGTTTGGCAGGAGGATGGGTTGGCAGAAAGACAAATAGGTGTCCTAAATCAGATGAAAGACTGCATGGTGCTAGATGCAGAAGAACTTAAACAGCTTTGGGGAGAAGCTATTTTCACAGCTAATCATATTACAAATCGTGTGTGGAATTCTGCTGTGAAGAAAACCCCATTTCATATGCTTTATGGCAGATCACCTAACATGAAATACCTGAGAGTATTTGGGCGTATGAAAATGTGTATGTACCTGCAAGTTTCAGAAAGAAGGGTGAGCCTAAATAGTGCAAGTTAATGTTTGTGGGGTATTCTGGGAACAGCTACAGATTTCATCTTGGTCATAGTGAGATTTTGCTATCCAGAAGTGCCAACTTTGAAAAGCACTCAGATTGGGAAAAGCTGCATTCCAACAAAGAGGTTTTTCTTAGGTTGGGACAAAAGGACAAGAGTACTGGAAATGGAGGGGTGATAAAACAAGAAGCATCAGCAGAGAGTGAGCCTAGTACTTCAACTCACCTTACACAGACACAAACAACACCTCAGTCACCAATCACAACTTGTAAATTTGAGACAGTGCAAACAAGAGATACAGAGGTTCAAACTAGTTCTGAGAGTGAAGATGAGAGAGGTAGAACAAAGGTGATCATACCCAGGAGGACTCAAAGAGTGAGAAAGCCTCCAGAATGTTTTGTAGTGCAGAGTGCAAGGGCTTGTACAGTGGTAGCTGATGAGCCTGAGAGTTTTAAGGATCTACAGAGTTATCCTGAGGAGAAAAAAGAAAAGTGGTTTCCTGGTATGGATAAAGATTACTTGTCTTTGCTAGATAAGGAAATTTTTGAAGTTGTTGAAAAGCCCAAAAATCACAAGGTTATAGGTTGTAGATGGGTTTTCAAGAGAAAAGAATGTTAGAATATGGATGGGATATGCAGTCAAAGGTGAAATGTAGAGATGTGTGTGTGGAAATTTCCTCATGAGAACAACATCTATAGAAACAAAGTGAATCAACACCAGGTGGTTACACAGAAGTAAACATGGACTTTCCCAAAGATACAACTCATGGACACAGAATTTGTTATGGGTAGCAAGTGATATCAAAAGGTAAACATTGTTAGGCTGGAAAAGATAGTCACGTGGTGGATGATGGACAACAAGAGGCTGGGTTAGCATACATCATACAGACATTATCCAATCAACATAAGGTTAGCACCTAGAAGGTGGAGTATGGGAAGGGCCTAGAGAAGTCTTTGTCTAGAACAGGGGTAGGCAACCTTTCCCCTTTAAGGGCCGAGGGACTTCAGCTCCCAGAATCCCAGGAGCTACTGGCCAACATGGGACTATTGGCCAACATGGCTAAGGCTTCTGGGAGCTGAAGTCCCTCGGCCCTTAAAGGGGAAAGGTTGCCTACCCCTGGTCTAGAATGTTATTGTTCAAGATGTGAGTGTGTGGCTGGAAGCAGTGGTTTCAACTGCAAAAAGTTGGATATTAACTTTTGGGATTGTTAAAGATGTAATCTTTCATGGCTGAACTGGACAAGTTCATTACAATGGATTTTACTTAGTTATCTTATTTTACTTTTATATGCATTAATAAAACTATGCTTTTGGACTTTACAATGTGTCTTCTTGACTGAGGAAGACAGGATCCTGAAGAAGGGAAGCTGAGCCAGTTGATGGTAAGAGTTACAAAGTGGCTATGAATCACAGCAGCCAGCTTGTCCTGCAGATTCTGCTGGGTGCTAAAGAGCATCACTACAACACTCATCATCCATACACTGACAAAGAAATGCCAGATGGTACCCATAGATACAAGGCCAGGTTGGTGGCAAAAGGTTTTGCACAGCAGAAGTTTGAGAACTTTGACAAAACATCTTCTTCTACAGCTAAGCCTGAAAGCCTGAGGTTGGTTTTGACATTAACAACAAGAAAAGGCCAAGTGGTAAGGCATTTTGATTTTGAAACTGCCTATTTGAATGCTAGTCTTGATGAAGAGGTGTTCAGGGAACAGCCTTTAGGTTTTGAACAGGACAGTGATAGAAAGGTGTACAAATTGAAAAAGACTTTGTATGGTTTGAAACAAAGTGTACATAGTTGGAACCTTTGCATTCATGAAGAGTTGGTGAAACTAGGATACAAACACAGCATTGCTGATGTGTGCGTTTACACCAAGGGAGATGTAACATTAGTGATTTAAGTTGATGACTTGTGTGTCACAGCAAAGTCAGAGAGTGAAATCCAGACAGTACAGAGAGAATTGGCAAATAAATTTGTGATTAAAGATTTGGGAAATCTCAAGACTTACTTAGGGATTGATATAGAGTGGACTGAGAATGGCAGATGTTTGTTGAGTCAACAGAAAAAGATAGAAAGGTTGATTGAAAAATGTGGATTACAAAGTGCTAAAGTCGTAAAAAGTCCAATGACTCCTGGTTACACCAGTAGTGAGTCAACAAAGGAGTTTGACAATCCAGAATTGTTTGGAAGTGTGGTTGGAATCTTGATATTCATAGCAAGCAATACAAGGCCAGATGTTTCTTTTGCAGTTGGAGTGCTTAACAGAAAGGTGAACAATCTGAAAGTTGAGGACTGGACTGCAGTGAAACATGTGTTAATGTATCTGAAAGGCAACAAGGACAGAAAGCTGGTGATACAGGACAGCATGGTTCAACTTTTTTGTTTTGTAGATAGTTCATTTGCATCAGAGTTACATGACAGAAAGTCAGTGTTGGGTTTGTTGATAAAGTTTGCAGAAAGTCCGATAGTCTGGTGCAGCAGGAAGCAGAACTGTGTAGCTCTGAACATGACTGAGGCTGAATTTGCAGCATTGTCAGAGATGGTTGGTGAAGTATAGTGGATGAGACAATTGCTTGAAGACTTTAGTGAGAAGTGCAATGAACCTACTATAATACATGAAGATTCACAAACATGCATTGCAATGTCAAAAGCTGAGAATATGAAATGTAGAACAAAATACATAGGTGTAAGATACCAAAATGTCAGGAAAATGATCCAGAACAATGTTTTGCACCTGGAGTACATAGACGCCAGAGGCAACATAGTCGATGTTCTCACAAAAGCATTATCAATAGAGAAACATGAACAACTATTGCATCTGGTAGGAATGGCATCTTAAATGCACAATTCTAGCTGTTGAGCTAAAGTTCAAAAAAAATCTGGAGATGCATAACACTAACAAGTAACATAACACACACATTTATACATATAATAATGATGATGATGATGATAATAATAATAATAATAATAATAATAATAATAATAATAATAATAATAATAATAATAAATTTTATTTATAGCCCACCCCCCTGCATGGCAATCGGGGTGGGTTACAACATGTTAAAACAAACAAAGTTAAACCATTCCCTCAATCCATAATCCAACCCTCCCCCTCCTTAAAACCGAATTAAATTTGAAAGGAAATTAAAAAGCAACAATAATAAAAACAATAAACTACTCATATTAAGATCAGCAAGAAATAGGGACAGAATAAAAACTCATTAAAACTCATCCCTCTGATGTAAACATTATTCCGGGAAGGCCTGTCGGAAGAGATCCGTCTTTACTGCTTTTTTAAAAGCAGCAAACATATTAATGAGACGGATCTTGTCCGGCAGGTCATTCCAAAGTCTAGGGGTGGTAGCAGAGAAGGTCCTCTGGGAGGTCTGTGAAAGCTTAGTCTTTATCGGTTGCAGCAGATT
>CM034703.1:51604169-51614920 GCA_020142125.1 Phrynosoma platyrhinos
TTTGCTCTTTCTCTCACTCCCTGCAAGGTTTGTGGACTATTTCCAGCTTCCTAGCTAATTACCTTGTTGAGCCATCCTTATTGGCGTAGGTTTGTGTGTGCTGGCCACAATCCAGGACAGCTGCTCAGAAACAGGGGCAGCGGCACCCTGAATATCCACACCAGGGACCCTTTTCAGGAATTCCTACACATCAGCTATAGTGGGTTGCCCACCCTCTATAGCTGAAACCACCGAAGGACCCAGTGTAGGATCAATTACCTGAGAGTCAGGTACAGAATGAGGGAGCAGCACTTCTGTGTCAGGGTTACCAGAAGTGCTGGCAATAGGGCTGACAGATGTAGCCTGGAGCCCCTTCTGGGCAAGCTGATTACATACCATGACACAGGTCTGTAGCATGTTGCCCAGTTGTGCTAGCTGAGCAGCAATCTTGTCATCTCTGCTGGCCGATTGAGAGGGCCTCTTTGAGGCAGAATGACTAGAGCCAGGCACAGCCGAGGCTGCACACCTCTTAGATTGGGCCTTACTGAAGGGCATCACTCCCCTAGTGAGTGTCAGCACAGGTCCTATACACCAATCACCCAACTTTGGATGAGGCCGCCCTTCCCCAAGTCTCAACAAGAGACGCAGAAAGCCAGGAAGCATCCCTGGCAACAACCAACTGGGGGGAAGGTGTCCACCATGGGTCCTATTAGGCACCCTGCCCAAAGACAAAAATTGCTTTCACATGGCCACTGTTGGGAAGAGGTGAAAAAACCCTCCCAAACCAGTCGATGGAATCCTGACCTTACCAGTCCGGAGTAACCAGGGTGCTGCTGGGCCTGAGACTGAGTGCAGGGTTGGTGCACCCGGCAGAGAAAATGCCTGCCGTAGCACCCGCCTCAGACAGGTGTGTAACCACCCAAGTGTTGGAGATGCGCAGGCTGCCCTCCAGGCCGAAGGGCCTCTTCGTCCAAAAAGCAGGGAGACTCGAATTGAAAAACTCCTGTTGTGAGATAGGAAACATGGATCGTAAAAATTAAGCGACAAGAGCCAAATTGCAGCAAAACCAATAATTCACTAGGCCAAGGCCAAGCAAATAGCTAGAGAACAGAGCAGAGTGAAGTGACTTGCTCAGTTCCAACTCTAAAATGGCTGCCGCCAAGTGGCAGTGTAGAGCTATAAAGAACAAACTCTTGGAGGCAATCTCATGAGAGTATGATCACTGCGAAACCTCCTTGAGTCAAGCAAACAACTTGACTGACCAAGCGCACAGGAACTCAAAGAGGTCCCTGCGCGCTTGTCCAATCAGGCGTCTCATGCCCTTATATGGTCGGCACAGCAAGAAACCCCTCCCAACTCGTCGGGGGGTGTCTTTGTATTCAAATTTTCTATAAGACACTGTTTAAAATTTCCATTTACCATTATATATTGCCATTTCCCCCAAATTTGTTTATTTAAACTCAAGGGGCCAATCAAATTACCTTTATGCTTCTGTCCCTTTCCACTTAATCTAATTAATGAACTGTGTTCCATTATTGATCTTTCTAACCCATTACTTCTCCCTGTCATATTCAATTTCTAAGATTCTTTTCATCTGAGATGCTTCAAATTAAATCTCTAAGGAAAAGATACCCCAACCTCCTTCTTCTTGGTGACCATAAATTAATGCATTTGTAAATCTAGATTTTTTTATTGCCAGAAATCCATCTTTTAATTGTTCTATCCCATCCTCTTACTATTTTAATGGGAATCCTTGCTAGAATTGTTTCAAATAAATATAGAAGTTTAGGTAATATCATCATTTTAAACATCCTTACTTTTGTAAACATATTCCATTTTTACTTGTTTATTTATTTATTTATTTATCTTCTTCCATAACTGGTTATAATTGCCTTGTACTATCTTTTCAAATTTTTAGTTAAAATTACTCCCAAATACCTCATCTTCTTTTTTCCTACTTTAAACCAGTAGTAATTTTTATTTTCCTCTATTCTTCCCATTTGGTATTTAAAAAACAACATTTTGCATGTTTATTGTAAGACCAGTTAACTTCTTGAATTTCTCAATTCCTTAATTATCAAAATTCATTTTGTATTCCATGTAAAACCCCCTGGCAATAGAATCTTATAAAAGAAAGATCCCACTTATCTGAACTTCTGATTATCTAAGCACTTTGGCTGTCCCAAAAGCCCTTCAGGTAAATGAGGATATCACACGCTATATGAGTTTCCTCCTATGATTCTCATTTTCAAACTTTAGTACTGTGTTAAGACATCTTTAAAAATAGAATGGTGTGGTCTTTATCTCAAGAAGTACATATTACTTTAGCTTCTCATTCTCTATCATTGTATGTAAGATTCTCCCAAATGTTTGTAAATGTTCATAACTACTTCAGCAGGTTGCTCCTTTTGTTCATGCAAACTATCAAGAAGGACATGCTTGTAAAAATGTCATGAGATGGTTGGCATCAAGATAGTGCTAAATAATGACCTCTTCGTTTACTAGAGAAAAATGTAAGATGTGGGCACTTCTGGCTAAGATGACCTTTTCTCAGTTGTACTCATGCAAATGTCTCTTTTGAATGCATTCACAACAATATTTTTCATTTATCATAACTTGAATATAATGACTAATTTACTTCCTTAAAATAAAACCACAACCTACAATCCTAGTATTTTACTGAAGGAGTACATGAAAAACCAAGGGGACTAGTCTTCAGAGGAATTTCCTTAAATCAATGTAGTTCGTGTATGTTGCTCTTGAAACTCAAGCAACTCAACTTCTTTCCTCAGTGTCTCTCTTGTTCGACAGGTCACCCTAAAGAAACGCACATGCTCTTGTTTCTACATTGCTCTCAGTTTACTCAGAGACACTTTCATCACTTTGATTAATAATGGACTTTCCAGGTAATTAAAGTGTTACTATAACCCTGAATCTCAGTCTGAGGGCTTGGATTAATTGCCTTCTATTGGTCCCTAATTAAATAAAACAGATGGAAATGGGAAGGTGGTTACCTGCTGTTGGAGATGAAAAAAAGAAGGCAGGATTGACCTTTGTTCTCTGAGAAGGTCTGGGGAAAAAAGTGGTGGAAAACATCCCAGCAAAAGGGGAAAAGGAGAAGAAAAAGGTTGTATGATTTTGTAGGGAAGAGAAAGGCAAGTTGTGAGTCACTCAGTGCTTCACCACCAAGAAGCACTCAGTGCTTCTCAGTGCTAAGCACCACCAAGAGATGGGCATTTCATTTTCTACTGAAACCCAGTTCATGAAGTAAACTTAAACTTTGGGGTGGAGACATTCAAGTGTTGTGGATTTATTAATTTATTTATTTTACTATATTTATATCATGAAGAGATAGAGATTTTACCTCTCTTTGTTCAAGCACAGTTAAAGCCTTTGAAACGTGGCCAGGCTTCTGCTTCTAATAATGTACCTGTGATTAGCATGAAAAAAAAAAATGATGGTAAACATTTGCTTCCAATAGGTGCTTTTTTGGTAATTACTTTTCATATTTTGGAGAGGAAAAATACTTCTGTAAAAAATAGGCAATGAAAAAGGTGCATTGATTACAAATGACAACATGAGGAAAATGGTGGAAGTAATTTATTTTACAGATAATTGTTTGGCAATTTATTTCAACAAGCAGCTTCTTTGCTCTAAATTGGCTGCATAATTTCTTAGATTTAGTAATTTATGATTTTGTATTGATAACAATCAAGATTTTCAATACAAACACTTTTGAATTCTTTTCCTATTGTAGAAAATAGGCATTACATTTTATTCCTCAGTAATAGCTGCTTTTATGTCTTACATGGAGGGGGACAGAAATTGAACTACCATTTTTTGTTACAGAATATCACACAAAGTAAATGCACTTCTTTTCACATTTGAAGGAAACATTATTTTTTCTAAGGAAATCAAGCTGTATAATTGATTTTAATTCATATTTTATTTCCCTAATAATGACAGATCAGCATGCTTTAGTACTTAATTTCCCATTTCAGACTGAATGGTTAAAACTGCCAGGGCCTAAAAAGGATAAATGGAAAGATTTATAAAATAATTCATTTCCAGTAAGAAAAATAAATGCACATAGTCACACACCCATGTTTCTCCTGCTACTACAGTTTGTATTTAAAGAAAGCATTTAAGGCATTACATTTTTAAAAGATAAATGACCTTTTTCTGTAAATAATTTTACTGAGGACATAATTTGAAATTCATATACATTTAATAAAATAGAAGAAGAAAGAGTTCCTTCTTTCCCTTTCTTTTTTTCTATAGAGGTATCTATGTGTGTAACTAAATGTGTATGTTTCATTTTATGTAAAAGGACTCAATAAAATGTTGGTCCCTCCAGAGGGCAGTGTTCAGTTACATGAGAGACTAGCTGTTTATCCAGACCACGGATAACTATAATTTCTTCCTTCTTGTTCTGTTTCTGGTAGCATATGCTAAACATATAAATTAATACCTTTTAAAGTTTTTAACATATGTGATTGGGAAATTCTAAGAACCAACAAATTATTGTATGCTGCTTTACTGACTGACCTGATTTAATAGTTACTCTTGGAGAAACCTTTCCTTGTTTACCCTTGCTGAATGTTAGAATAGTAAATGCTATAGTGGTACGCTATTGGTGTTATATTGTTAATGGTATATTGGCAAATGGTACATTGTTAATGACTTATTGTTTAATGTACAGAAATCTATAAGGATTTGGTGGAAGAAAATTATAATACAGTTGCATCACTGGTTTGGTGTCATGATGCCATCAGGAAAGTAAGTTCTGAGGACAAATAAAAAAGAGACAGTCTCTCTCTCTCTCTTATTCATGGTGGGAGCCCTCTCAAATACAGAGGCACAGGCCTGAAACCCATGAACCAAAAAGAGGGGCTTCTGGCTGCTTCGGGGGCAGGGCATGCAGATGACCCCCCCCCCCCGGATGAGCCAGAAGCTGCTCTGGCGTTGCCTAAGGAGGCCCAATGTCATTGGAAAAGGAGAGTGGAACAAGTGCTCCTTGCTGGTAGCCTGTTTGAGACTGTGGAGGCAGGCTGCTTTCAGAGCTGGCCATGTGGTCATTGCAGTCCCCAGTCAACTGGGGCTGGAGCAGCCAGAAAGCACTCTAAGCCACCAGCCTGCTTCACCCCACACTTATTGAGCACCTCACTGCAATGTGATTGTGGTTGATAAATGGCGTCCTCTCTCCCAACCTGAGTCTCCAGTTGACAACATCTACCTTACAGAAATGTTCTAAGGACTGCTGATTGGGAAACAGTGTGATCAAGGATGTAGATATCTGAGGTGGGGCAATATGAGGGCATTCCCCTCCCCTAAGAATTCTGCCTCTCTCCATAAACAATTCCTTCAGTCCATACAATTCTAACATTGGAGTTACTTAACGACTTTAACTTCAGTTCAGCATGTATAGATTCACTTTAGGCAGGCAAAGAAAAGAGGCAAAGCTCCCCAGGGGATGGGAACCCAGCAAACTTCTAAGTGTAAACAATTTTCAGTATCTCACTCTGTGATGCTAGAAATTTAAGGACTGATTGAAATTTTCATTTTGGGGGCAGAATGCTTATTGCTGGCATAAGAAAAAGTTGTTGTTTCTATCAATTAGAATAATGTTCCTTTTCTTTGTTCAGCATTTCAAAATAAAGAAAAAAAGAGAACATTTCATTTGAAATGTTTTTAAATGCATTTTGAAGTGGAACAAAATGGCCAGTATTTTGTACCAGTTACTTATAGCTGTTCCACATTGCACAAAGACACCACTTTAACTGTCATGGCTCCATCTTGTGAAACTTTGGTATTTGTAGTTTGGTGAGGTATTCAGCTTGGTCTGTCAGAGAAAACTGGTGCCTCACCAAACTACAAATCTCAGGACTCGGTAGGACACAGTCATGCCAGGTAAAATGATGGCAAACAACTTTATTTCTGCAGGGTGGATACACCCTTAATTAAGTATACTTAACTACATACACATGCTTAACTAAGGGGGGATGCAGAAGGGTGGCCATGGGTCACCCTGGGAAGCGGAAGATTGGGGACGAGGCTAGCCCACGCCTCGGCCCCAATCCTCCCTTTTGGTGCCTGGGAAAGGAGTGCCAAAATAGCACTCAGAACTTACTTTCTGTGGCGGTGAAAAGGGTGCATAAAGAGCCACCATGAAGCTCTTTTGTGCCTCTTCTGGCGCAGCGTGTCTGGATGCTGCACCAGGAGGACGTCATCAGAGCACTTGCCATGTGCACAATTGTTACTTAGGGCCTCTGCAGGCCTGGAGGTAGAGCTGGGGCAGGGCAGCCACACACCGGCCACCCCAATCCCATGGCAATGACGTCCTGATGCCACAACATTTTGACACGCTGTGCCAAAAAGGGTGAGGAAGAGCCACGCACCAGCTCTTAGGGCGGCCTTTTGCAGCCTCTAAAAGGAGTGGCATTTTGCCCCTTTTTGGGGGGTGCAAAAGGGAGGATTGGCGCCACGGCGTGGGGTTGCCACAGCCCCAATCTGTCACTTCCTGGGATAGCCCAGAGCTGCCCATCTGCAGAGGTCCTTAGTCATAATTCTAACACTATTGCAATGACTATAACTCATCCTCCTAGCTCCACACTTTACTGGGTATCAGTTGCATAGGGAGAAGGAGGTCCATTCTGTCACCAATTCAATATTGGATGAATTATGTTTTTGTCAGGTTTGGATGGATCAGACCAGGAGAGAGTACTCAGTTAAAGAAACATCTCTAAGTAGCTGATACAGAATACTGGCCAAAATGTTTAAGGTCTCCTTTGTGAGGCTACAGGCCCTTTCATAAGGCAGAGAAATTCACTGTTCTTTGTAAGTTTGCTCTCAAAGGGAGTATGTTTTTGTATTGTTAATAGAATTGAAAGTTTATTTCCTGGACTTTAAGAATTTCCCAGTACCCACATGGCCAGAACGAGGAGGGGCTTACTTTCCCTGGCAGTGAAAAGGCTGCCAGAAGAGCTGCCATGCAGCTCTTTTGTGCCTCTTCTGGCACAGCGTGTCTGGATGCTGCACCGGGAGGATGTTATACCTGCATGAATACCCCCTCCATATCATCTGAACTTAGAACAACAGCAGCATATTGACAAAATGCAGGCCTATGGCTAATATTGTCATTTTTAATACCTTTGTCTGCTGAAGAAGCCAGGGGAGCTTTGAAAACTTGCAATATGAATAATGTGCATTTTGGTTGGCCCAATAAAGGTGGATGTTATCCATCACAGCTGTATCTGTATACATCAATTATAGCTGTATGCATGGTTAACTCATGTAGTTATTTAGAACACTACCTTTACAGTGATTAGGAAGAACTATAAAGTGAATGGCAATAAATGTTAGTGGTTTCCAGGCCTTTTCCAGCCTGGTATCTTTTAAGTGGAGATGTCAAGGATGAAATCTGGAATGTCTTGTATGCAAAGCATGTACTCTACCACTGAGCTATGACCTGTTTTTGAAAGCCAGATGCCTCTAATGGAAGGTGTTAATATTAGGCTATTGTTTTGCATGAGGAAAGAAGATGTGAAACTGCTTCATACAAGCTATTGCCACACCACATCACATCCTAACTTGTTAATTATTAGTGGCCTTATTGGATGAGGACATATTTGAACAGACTTGGTTTCTTTTATCTTGATCAGTAGCATTAACATTTGAAATCATAAGAGTGACAGAGAAAAATGACATATAATACCTTGATTAATATGATTGTCCACAAGTGGCATATTTTGATGTTGGCTTCTTCAACAGTGGTTTTAGGAAAATGCAGATGCCCTTCCCACAGCCAGGTCCTTTGCAGTTGCACTCAAATCCAACACTCCAATTACAGTCTGGTGTGATGGGACCTGTAGTCCAAGATATTTTGAGAGTACCAGCTGGGACATGATGATCCTAAAGAAAATTAGTTTATAATCTGGGCAATTAGTTTTGCTACTGATCTGCAATACCACTGTTCTCGTTTTCACCCCTACCACCTTTGGCAACATATATGGTCTTTACTTCTAAAAAAAAATGTGCATTGTGAAAGTGAAACAAAGGTGGCAAAATTCCTGACCAAAACTTATAATTTTCTTATTCATTATAAGCTTCTTTTGTTTACATTTAAAGCTCTTCATGGTTTGGCTCCTCCCTATCTGTCCACACTTGTCTCCATTACAATCCAGTTTGTACTTAAAGATCTTGTAATGCTGGGCTGCTGATTCAACCTAGGATCTCCTCTTTTGTTCAGATCCACCCATTCTCCTGTGCTGCTCCCCACTTTTAGAATCTCCTCCCCATACAACTATGAACGACCACCTCTTTAGCCAACTTTAAGGCTGAACTAAAATATATATTTGTATAGGGAAGCATTCCAACTCACAATCTGATTTGATGATTATCTGTTCATAAGGTTTTCAGCTTATTGTTAAATTTTATGATGTGATAATTTTATAATTGTTTATGTTCTTAGATTGTATGCCTGAGGCAGGCTTTTATTAGTTTTATAAGTATTTGAATGTCAATTTTGTACAGCGCTGTGCAAATTTACATCACTTTATAAATAAACTTTAATCATCATCATCATCATCATCATATCATCTATGACAGGGGTAGGCAACCTTTCCCCTTTAAGGGCCGAAGGACTTCAGCTCCCAGAAGCCTCAGCCATGTTGGCCAATAGTCCCATGTTGGCCAATAGCTCCTGGGATTCTGGGAGCTGAAGTCCCTCGGCCCTTAAAGGGGAAAGGTTGCCTACCCCTGATCTATGACCTCCTTCTGGATGAGGATGCCAACCTGGCTTGCCTTACAGAGACCTGGCTGGGGGAGAATAGTGCAGTCACATGGGCACAGGCCCTCCAAGCCAGGTACTCTGTCAGTGAGCAGGTGAGGGGAAGTGGGCAGGGGGGTGGAGTGGCTCTAGTTCATAAAAGTCACCTGTCCTTGACAAGGATACCTGTCCAGAACATGATCCACTTCGAGTGTATGTACCTTAGCCTGAAGACCAGGGATAGTTTGGGGATTTTACTAGTCCACCGGCCACCCTGTTGGTTAGCAGACTCCCTGACTGAGCTCACACAGTTGGTCTTGGAGCTGTTGTTGGAGTCTCCCAGACTTTTAGTTTTGGGGGACTTCAACATTCCACTCGAGACCAATTTAACAGGTGCGGCTTGGGAGTTCATGGATACCATGACAAACATGGGCCTATCCCAACTGGTCAATGGGCCCACACATTTTTTTGTGCAGGTCATACACTCGATGTGATCTTCAGTACGGTACAGGAATATCCATGGGCGGAGGTTGTAAGCACCTCCGCATTGTCATGGATGGATCCTTTCCTGGTTAAAACGGAACTGAAAGCAAATCTCTGCCCCTCTGGGGATGGTGGACCTATTAGAATGGTCCGCCCTTGAAGGCTAATGCAGCCTGTTGGATTCCAGAGACCCTTAGAGGGTTTAATGATTGGGAATGCCAGTGACATGTCGACACTCTGGTTAACACCTGAAACACCGATCTTACCAGGGATATCGACTCGATCACTCCCAAGCATCCTTGCTATCCCGCTTCAAATCGAAGGCCATTGTTTACACCAGAGCTTAAGAGAATGAAGCAGTTTGGACAACGACTAGAGTGTAGGTGGCTGAAGAATCGACTCCTATCTGACAGAACTCTCCATAGGAACTTTCTTTGTTCCTATTGGGAGGCAATACATGGAGCGAAGAGAGCCTTCTCTTCTGTACATATTGCGTCTGCAGAATCCCATTCAGCAGAGCTGTTTAAGGTGGTGAGGGAGATGACACATGTGTCCCCTGTGCCAAATCCCTTACTTGACCTGACAACAGCCTGCTGTGATGCGTTCAACAACTTCTTTGCAGATAAAATCTCTCAGATAAGAGCCGACTTAGATGCCACTATTGAAACAGAGCCTATTGGTGAGGTGACCTGCGACTCCATTGATGAAGTTAAACTGGATCAGCTCCAATCTGTGAGTACCAAGGGCATGGACAAGTTGCTTGGTAAGGTGAAGAAAACAACCTGCCCTCTCGACCCATGCCCACCATGGCTAGTCATCCCGGGGGGGGGGGGAATGCATTGAAGAGATTCCTTATGGATATCATCGATGCATACTTCAGGGAAGGACATGTTACAGCTTGAAAAAACCTTCCCTGGACCCCCTGGATATGAGTAACTATAAATCTGTTTCTCTGCTGCCATTTTTGAGCAAGGTGATCGAGAGTGCGGTTGCTCTTCAGCTCCAAGCTGTCTTGGATGAAACCGATTATCTAGACCCATTTCAAACCAGCTTCAGGACAGGTTTTAGGGTTGAGACGGCCATGGTTGCCTTGACTGACGATCTGCGTCTGAGCATCGACAGAGGTAGTGTGACTCTGTTGGTGCTCTTAGACCTCTCAGTGGCTTTCAACATGATAGACCACAGCATCCTCGTGGACTGTTTGAGGAGATTAGGTATCGGGAGAACTGCTTTGCAGTGGTTCCGTTCCTTCCTCTCAGATAGGTCCCAGAGGGTGCTGCTCAGGGGCACTAGCTCCAGTAAGAGGGAGCTCACTTGTGGGGTCCCTCAGGGGGCTATCTTGTCCCCGATGTTATTTAACATCTATATGAAGCCGCTGGGTGAGATTATATGGAGTTATGGTGCTGGATGTTATGAGTAGGCTGATAACACCCAAATCTATTTCTCTGTGTCTCATTTGTTGGCCTCGAATTCCAATGGCATCTCCTCTTTCAATGAATGTCTTCAGGCGGTAATGGGCTGG
>CM034703.1:51615020-51631176 GCA_020142125.1 Phrynosoma platyrhinos
TTTTAATTCTTGTTTTAAATTGTTAATTATGGTTTTAACTATAATGTGATTTAATAATGTTTTAAGGTGGAGAGGGCATATGTTGTTTTATGTTGTATGCAAAAAATTTTATGCTGTAAACCAAACCAAACCAAACCATCATCATCATCATCATCATCTCAAAAATATGGCTTAAAAGTAACTACAATATATTACTCATTACTTTTAAACCAGTAACACTGTTTCTTCTCTTTCTGCACTTAAAATTGTTACAGGTAACTGAGTTGTTTTGACAAGTTGATAAGCATATGGAGATCCACAATGGTGGTCATCTTTCTTTGTGTGGTTCATTGGTGATGTCAACACTGAAAGAGCCATGCACTTACTAAGCAGGTAGTTGTAAGAATGTATACCTCTGGGTGACTTTAGACCTTGGAAATGAATTCATTATTTGTGAATTCCTATTTAAAGGGCACAGTCATTTTGGTCACATAACACCAGCATAAGGGTTATTATACCAGTGCTAGTTAGTTCTTGAGCAGGATAAAGCAGAAAGGGGAGAGGAATGACAGTAATGTTGCCCTGTGGCTCGTGAACCTGAGCCAGAAGGTCAGCTTGGGAGCCAGAAGGATAGCTTTAGCTCCTGATAGAAATGGCTTAAAAGAACACATAAATGGGTCCTACTGTTGGAATATGGATGGGATATGCAGTCAAAGTGGAAATGTAGAGGTGTGCGTGAAAAATCTCTTCTGGGAAAATGTCTAAGCAAACAAAGAGGACTCAGCCTGTAGGTGGTGTAAAGTCAAAACAATTTCACCCTGAACAACAAAACAAGGATGTTGAGCCCGGGAAACAGGATGCTGGAAGGTAAACATAAGAGCTCATCTGGTTTGCATGAGAATCAGGTCACATGGGGAGTGACACACAGTTAGGGACTGGTCTAGCAGCTGGGATAAAGCTGATCATCCTATCATTATGTAGGTTGCCACCCAGGAGGTGGAGTTCTGGGTTGGGCCAAGGGTTCCTTTGTTCTCTTTGTTAAGACCTTGCCTTGCTTTCAACTTCACAACAAGTTGTGATCCTGTGGTCTTTATCATCTGCAAGATGGATTGTACATAGTTATTTTCTGTTTTTATTATGAAACAATAAAGCTTTACTTTGAATTTACAAATGTGTCTTCATGGAAACAGCATTTCCAGGATGGCTGGTGAAAGGAAGCAGTCTTCTGATCTCTGCTACATTTACATCACACAAATCAACACCTACAGCAGATCAAGCCAGAAACTTCCCTGGAAGCTAAGATGACCAAACTGAGGCTGTCGTACTTTGGACACATCATGAGAAGGGAGGACTCATTGGAAAAGACATTAATGCTGGGAAAGGTGGAGGGAAGTAGGAAGAGAGGAAGGCCACATGCCAGATGGATGGAGTCTATTAAGGAGGGTAAAGGTATGGAGTTGCAGGAGTTAAGCAGATCAGTAGAGGACAGAGGGTCTTGGCGATGTCTCAATAGGGTCACCATGAATCAAGATCGACTCGAGGGCAGTTAACAATAACAACAAAAAAAATGGCTTGCACTTGGTCTCACTCCTCATCACAACACCGGTGCCCACTGTATATCTGCTGCTGCTCCACCACTGCTGTCATCCAACAGTAACTGGCCAACAGAACTGGGTTGTTATGTCCTGATCTCTGCACCATTTGCATAATGTGCATATTTGAACTGAACTCTGAATTGGAAAAATGTTCTTGAAATATTTTGATTTATTAACATACAGATAAAGGGCCTTTAAAGATTGCCAGAAATAGTGTAAATTGAGGCCACTTTAACTATCCTGGCTCAATGCTAAGGAATCATGGGAATTGTAGTTTACTGTGACACCAGAGCTCTCTGGCAGAGAGGCTCAATGTTCCAGAAAAAAAATACATTTCCCATTATTCCCTAGCACTAAGCCAGGACAGTTAAAGTGGCCTCAATTTGCACTATTTCTGGCAGTCTGTAAAGGCCCTTAATTCTACAGAAAACATGGACTTAAACACTATTTTGAGATTAAATAGGCATTTAAGTATGTGTTATACACACACACACACACACACACACACACACAAACACACACAATTATTTGGGCTTACTCCCTGGCATGTGCGCATAGGATGGTTCTGGTAATATTTGAAAGAGTAACAACAACATCATGCCTACATATTCTTCAAAGAACAATACTTTTATAAAGTGAACATACTGACTAATACTGTTGTATAAGTGAATGTGGTAGGATTAGGCCCCAGCCACAAATTGGCTTCTGCCATATCTTCTTTGCTTAAGCAAACACAATTGATTCTGCATTCACTGACAGCTTAATTAGATGGCAAAATAATTACTGGATGGGACAATATTTAGAGAGATCTTCTACAGTAGGTAACCTTGCCCTGTTCTCTTCACAGACTCAGCCCTTCATCCAGACAACCCCACATGTTCTTATCTGGTTTCTTCTCCTCTCCTTCTCCATGTTCTTTCCCTTTCTTTAAATCCACCACCATTAAATCCTCCACTCCTTTGACTGTAGCTGCAAACCTTTCTGTGTCATAGCCAGTGCTGGAAATGTGTGGTGCCTGCCAGTGTTTCCAGTCTTGAGCACTGCCCTTTCTGTGAAGTACACACTGCAGTGAACACCCAGTGTTTCCAGAGTCTGTTCATAGCCACAGATGAAACTAAAATCAGCCAGGTACTGCTGTAAATTCATGAAAGTATCAGCAAACATCATCAAGGTTGTGGTCAGATTATACCTCAGAATAGACATAAGCATTTGACAAAAAATTAGAATACCAGAGTCCCTTCTTAATTTTCTGAGCCCTGGAACCTGTTTCTATGCACGATACTATTAAAACCTTTTGCGTCTTCATTTTAACAATTTGGATCAGTGTGATCAAAATTTTTAATATGAAAATAACTGTTAATATTCTGTAAAATATCAAATGAGATTGAACATGCTCAGGATGGTATGGGCATAGGTTTGTTATCTTCTAGCCAATAAAGATAAATTTGTTACTTGGCAAGTTGCTTTGTTTGCTGTTGCTGTGGAAAAGATCAGAAAGAAACACCTAGCAGAAATAGCTATAAACTGTAAAGGGGACTATTACATTTAAATCTGTTTTATATATCTATATTATTTATATTATTTTAACTTTTTTAAACTTTAAATTTTGTAAATTGTTTTATGATTTCAGGTAGAATGTTTAATGCTTGAGTTTAGATGACTGATGTTTATATACCGTATTTTTTTATTTGGATATAGTTTGATGCCAAGGCCTTTGGCCAAAAGCAATAAATTTTTGACTGACTGAAGAATATCATAAAGTCTGAATACTGGAAAAAAGGCATGATGATGATGATGTTGACAAAAATTAATAATAATCTGCATTAAAATCTCCATATTTTATCATTTTGTGAGTTTAGATTGGACTCAACTGGATATACAGCCTGTACTTACTGGATCTACAACTGACACAATCACAGAGTGCTTCTTTTGCCATATGAATAATGAACTTCCAAAACTATCTTCCCTCTATATAGAGGAGCTTCAGTTTATTCTCTAGCTAAGCTTATTTAATCAATGTTGTGCAGCATCATTTTGATTTATCTTATCCACTGTTTTATTTGAATTCAGATATTTATAAGGCATTGCAAGGTTTCAATGATTCATTTTCTTATTATAGGCTAAAAACCCAAGTCCCAACATGTGCATAGTTTTCTCAAGGCTTACTTAATGAGATTCTCTGGCCATAGATTCCTATCAAGTTTGCTTGCATCAACCAAACAAATTTAAAAACAGTTTGTGCTAGTTTATTGGTTCATATGACTGAACCCAACTGCAGGCTCAAGACTGCACAGGAAATTTTAATTGTGTAAGTGGATCTCTCACATTTCCTAGAATCTATTATTAGTATTTTTAGTATAATGTTTTTTCTGTATTTCTTAAAGATACAGAGAAATACCAGAGTAGTTAACTCTTGGGAAACAGAGGCTGTTTATAAGTCCAAATATTTGTAATTCTGACTGTTGCTCTCTTGTAACACAACAACTTCTACTGCTCTGTTAATTATGAATCATGAAATTTGGAAACTTCTCAAAACCTGTGCTAAAGTTTTGTATTAATTGTATACACACAGTTTTCTTTCACAAACCATAGATTTTGAACTGACACTCACAACTGTGTACTGGTATATCTACTTGGAGTTTTTAGTTAATACTTTAAAACACAACAATGTGATATACATTCAAGAGCTCCATCAAAGGTTTATATAAATGTTGTACTCCTTTTCTCCATAAACTGTCATCATATCTATTTATATTCATTTCCTCCCCAGTCTAGGACTCAAGGTAGCTTACAAAAGTTAAAATAAATGCAACTTTAAAAAATTAAATTTTATATATATGTTTAAAAAAACAACTATGAATAAAATTAAAAACAGTTAAAAACAATGCATTCAAAAGAACAACAAATATAAGCAACACAGCACATGAAGGGCCCTTTCCCCCTGAGTAGTTAGCCTTCAGAGGCCTGCTAAAACAAAAAGGTCTTACCTTCACTTTCTGACAAAAGGATAACAAGAAAGACATCATACTAGTTCTAGGAAGGCAGTTCCTGAGCCTGGAAGCAGCCATCAGAAAGGAGCCATGTTCCTGCTAGATGTAGCTCTGTAAGTGATGGGACAGAGAGAATGGCTTCACCACAAGACACTCGTAAGGGAGAACACAATCCTTCAGATAATCAAACCCATGGGTTTAGTGCTGCCAGCCATAAATGTATAACTGATATATCCAGAATGGGACACTATTTAGCAGCCAGCCCCATGATAATATTGGGCCTTTGCAAACTGCTAGAAATAGTGCAAATTGAGTCCTCTTTAAGGGTTAGGGTTAGGGTTAGGGAATCATGGGAACTGTATTTTATTGTGGCACCAGAGCTCTCTGACAGAGAAGACTCAATGTCTCAGAAAAAAACAAAACAAAAAACAATTCCCATGATTCCCTAGCACTAACCCTAACCCATAAAGTGGACTCAATTTGCACTGTTTCTGGCAGTCTGCAAAGGCCCATTATTGTAACATCTGCAAATTGTATTCAATTTCTCCTTTTTTATACCACAAAACCCAACTTTGATGCTCCTAACTAGCAACATTATAATAGCATAACCAATTTGGGTTACTAGTTAACATCAAACAAACAAACACACCTGATTCTGAAAACCAAAGTCTGGCATCTTTTCATAACCTATGCCATGATTTTCTATTCATAAAACAGGGGATGCATTTATTACCCTTAACAATACCCTTGATCTATAAATTTAAACCTATTTTTATTCAGTTTTACATATACAATCACCAAGGATAAGGTGTCTGACAGACACTGTCATTATAATTCAACTACTATTTCCTCATTCAGTTGATAAACACACAAGGGTGGTTGTTACAATACCCACTGGGTAGTATTTCTGTGTATCAACTGAAAGAAAAGGCATTTCTAATCTTACACTAGTCATATTGAATAACAAGACTATATGGGTCTCATATTTAAAGAAAGGTGGGATGTAAACCACATCAAATAATTGTCCTCTTATTTTACATCTTCCCTATCTGTCACAAAGAAGAAAAGGAATTTTGCCTTCCTTACATAGTAGGTTGGGGGGGGGGGAGTTGGACCAACCACAATGCATCAGCCCTGGTGGCGCAGTGGTTAAATGCCTGTACTGCAGCCACTCACTCATAGACCACAAGGTTGCGAGTTCAATACCAGCCAGGGCTGAGGCTCGACTCAGGCCTGCATCCTTCCGAGGTCGCTAAAATGAGTACCCAGCTTGTTGGGGGGCAATCAGCTCACAGTTGTAAACCGCTTAGACATCCCATGTGTGATATGAAGCGGTATATAAATGAAGCTGCTTTGCAATAGTGTTGGTAAGAAGCACTTGCTATTATAATAGAATTAAGCCATCATAAGAACAATCTCATCATAGATTTACTTTAAGTCTGCATGTATGGGAGAATAATTGCTGGCTGTAGTGGTGGCTAGCAGTTTCCACATTGGTGGAATGTGGAATGGTGAATCTACTTTGAGATCTCCAGCTGTTGAACCCCAAAATAGATTCAGCACCTTGGAACCTATGTGAGGGTTCAACATCTTACTATCCCACTGATTGGCTGTTTAGTTCACATATAATTGAGCAATTATTGTTTTTAGAAGCTTTTATTCATTATTTATTTTTGTTCTAGTTCATGGTAGGAAGTAAAATTATGATTAAATATGTTTGCCATGGCTTATTGTTAAGCATTTTCATCTTATCATTGTTTACACTTGATACAGGTACTCATAAACTTAAATGGACAAAGAAATCATTGTAACCTTTACAGTATTCCATGAAATCTTCATTCTACAAGATGGCTCTTGGTGGCCATTTGTAGAATGAAAGTCAATCTCATCATCGATATTATAGTCATAGAAGAATCATTACTGCATGTTTTCCTGTAAATGACAAGGCATTCCATCTTATGGCTTCATCCTGGGCCACTAACTCTAAGTTATTTGAAATCTCATTTTACAACAAAATATGTGGATTCTATGAATGTGCTTTTTCTGCACAAACTGTGAAATCAATATACCCTCTTAAATGCTGGAGGGACATCATTGTAAACAAGTTATTGATGTCCTAAAGTCATTTACACCTGACACTGAGGATAGATTGTGACATTATTAATTTAACTGGCAGTTGTTATAGTAAGATAACAGCTACGGTAAACCAACAGTCTGCCATCTGTAAAGTTCTTTTGAATATTTTGTGGAGCTAACTCTACGGTATATTGACAGTCCCAAATCACTTTTAATCTGTCAGTTTCAAAGGTTGTTATAAGAAAATTCAAGTGAAGGAGAATGCCTGCTTAACTCATATTAATGACTAGATTATTTCACTAGGCCACATTTGCAAACTGTCCCATTTATAGGAGCTGGATGATTGCAAGAAGCTGCAAAATGTAGGAATATATTGTGGTGCAGAGAAAACGTGCTCCCTAATAGACTGTGTGACAGCAGCATTGTGCAATAAAAGCAAAGCTGTTTTCTTCCACAATAACTTCTGATACAACATAAAAATGTATAAAGGAAAAAAAATGTTAAAACTGCTGACTCTTTTCTTTTTGTGTATGTTTGTGTGTAAGTGTAATGTATGGCATAGTTATGAAACTTTATGGTGGCTGGAAATGTTTGAAAATAACAGACAGGGCTCTCTCAAAGTGCAGGCTTTCAATGCTGATTGTTAAGGAGAAAGAGTAAAAGGGATTTTTTTAAAAAAATCTTGCATTAAAAGCAATCACATTCATAGTGTTCACAAGCAAGAACGAAAAGCACCTTTCATAGCAAATACTGATTAAAATACTGCCACTTTTTGTATTGTTACTGAGAGACTCAGTCATAATGGCATTGATGTGGTTTTTGGGAAACATTGCCTGAACACTTTATTCCACAAGGCTGCACAGGGCAGCTAGAAGTAAAAGGGTCCTAATCTCAACTAGGAACTGAGGTACTTAAAGTTCATGAGCTGTATGTCCTTTGCCTTAATTGAATTAATGCAAGTTGCCCTTCTGTGAGTATGCAAAGTACAGAATCATTGAATATATGCAGATGCCTTTGTCATGTCACCACCTTTGTCAGGCAATACAGAAGGCAAGCCAACAATCACACAATATAAAGATTTGGTGGGAAATATGCCTTGGGAAATATGGATCTCTAAATGGGGAAAATATGGCCCTGTGAGCCATATACAGTCTCCAATTTTTTAAGAAAATAATTCCAATGTTTTTGTCCCAAATACCTCAATCTTTTCCAGGATGTGTGGGAGGCAATATTGACATGTATGGGGGTGGGGTGGACTGTTTGATGCCAATTAAAGTCTTTTTCTTCCCCCAGAAGTAAGAGATCCAGATATTGAATTGTATATCGTTTCCTGTTGAAAAGATGCCTTCCTTTGGCCAAAAATGCCCCAGTGAGGAAGAAAAAAATTGGTGAAGTTGGTCCCCACAGGTAAGTTGAGGGCAAAACAATCCCCCCCCTCAAGTGCAGCAAGGAGCGTTGCCTTCTAACATCCCTTGGTGGTAATGTAGCCTTCTCAAAGTTGATTCTGACAGCTTCTTATACCTCAGGTAGAGTATTGGGTCTAAAAATTACTAGGTTATACTGCATGATCTCTTTTATTTAGAAACTGACATTTAAATTGCCTCTCAGAAGTATCTGCTTAATGAGCCATCTGGGAGTCAAAAGGGTCTATTTTCAATGGGAGCTAAAATATGGAACCTTGGGTTTAATCCCATCCCAAGTACACCCTAAAGTAGAAGGAAGCTCATGACTACTAAAGATTACTGGCTTTAACTTTAGTAGTATGTTTAATAAAACAATAGTGTTTAACTTTTCCAGTGGCCAAACTTAGAGCCCAAGGCATTTTGCTGGGCTAAATGGATACACTCCAGCCAGGTATATTGAACACATATCAAGCTTACCTCCCTTTTCCTCTTATATCAGGTCTTTATCCTTTTAGGCTGCATCTGCACTGCAGAAACAATCCAGTTTGACATCACCTTAACTGCCTAGCTCATTGCTATGGAATTCTGGGAACTGTACTTTTGTGAGATATTTAGCCTTCTCTGTCAGGGAGCTTTGGTGCCACAACAAACCACAGTTTCCTCAATTCCATAGCATTGAGCCATGACAGTTAAAGAGGTGTCAAACTGGATTGTAGCCATGGTTTACATTTGCTACAGGTCACTTAGGATCTGAGAAGAATGCACTGCTTCATTGCCTTGCATTTCAGCTTTCATTGATGCAACCATAGTCAAAACCAGCTGGGTTCAAGGATTCCTAAAACCACAAGATGCTGTGTGGTGTTTCTTTCTTATTTCATGACCACATCTATGAGTAATCATAAATAGGCTGCTAGGCCAGTGTTAGTGGATGGTAAATTAATTATTTTTCTCTTTTTATAAGTACTTGTTTTAAAATAAACCTTAAAATGTTTACTATACATTATTATTCTTGGGCTAATTGTTCACTATATCCATTAGCATATACCTAATTTTATTTATTTATTTATTTATTTATTTATTTATTTTATACTTCACCTTTCTTCCAAAGTGGGACTCAAGATGCTTTCAAAAAAGCAAATTAAAAATGTTTACATAGACAGTATAAAATCATTAAACATCCATACAAAAGATAAAAACAAATAAAATAAAACACACAAATAAATACAAACCTTCCCAGTTTTACCATTAAAAATCTGTTTAAACAAGAATGTATTTGCTTTCTGGTGAAAGGAAAGCAGAGAGGGGGCCAGGCTAGCCTCCCATGGAAGGGCATTCCAGAGGGTGGGAGCAGCCACTAAGATCTAAAACATACTGTAGATATATTCCAGTTTGAGACCGCTTTAACTGCCTGGGCTCAGGAATCCTGGGAACTGTAATTTATTGTGGCATCAGAGCTGTCTGATTGAGAAGCCTAAATGTCTCACAAAAATAGTTTGCAGAATTTCTAGCATTGAGCCAGGGCAGTTAAAGCCATCTCAAACATTGAACTCTGGATCATTTGCATGCAAAGCATGTACCCAGTCATGAGTGTTTCCCCTGAAAAAAGAAAAGAGAACCTGACAGGTTTTATCTGATTCTCCCAGTCAGTGTGCTCCTCAAATCCATGGCATTATTAGCACCATACTCTGGCCAACTAATCTTGCCAGTTGACAGAAAATGAAATGTGCCAGAATATGACAGCCAACTCCTCTTTCCTCTATACAATTATGTCCTTGAACAGGTTTTATCCATTTTAGTAACAATGGTTTGAATGGCTTTATTTTAAGGCAGAGTGAGTCAATAATCTGAGGTAACAGATGTAGAGAGATAGCATTATGTTGTTGTTCTCTAAGCAGTGTGTGTGCTACCCCTTGAGCTAGCCTGCTGCCCTCAGATGTAGTAGATGCATAACCATCGACCATGAACAGTGTTGAAGAAAGGTTCAATGGACAGGGCAATTGGGGGCCTCTAAAGACGGCCCTTTGGGCTGTCCTGGAGGCAGGGATGGGGAGAGGCAGCCACACAGTGGCTGCCTTAACCCTTTCCCAAAGATGTCATCATGGCGCATGCCATTATGTACAGCGCGTGCTGTCAGGACATCCTCCCAGTGCAGCGTCTTGACGTGCTTTGCTGGAAGGGGCACAGAAGAGCTGTACGGAGGCTCTTCAGGTGCCCTATTTTCCAGCTCTGTAAGGACCAGCATTTTGCTGCTCCTTTCAGGGCCAGCAAGAGGGCGGATTGGGGCTAAAGCATGGGGCAGCCTTGGCTCCAGTCCTCCACTTCCCAGAGCAGCCCAGGGTCACCCAATTGCACCCCCCCAGATCTTGCGCACTGAATGGGAGGACGTGAACTTTTAATTTTTGTCCTTAGAACCTGGAACTTTATTTTTAAAATGTAATTTATTGGTTTTTTTGCACCTTTTATATTAAAAAAATGAGTTAGTTAAATTTAGCCCTTTAAAAGGTAAACTGTTAGTACGGCATTGCTGATGTGTTACATTTAAGTTAGTTTTTTAAGTTTAAAAAGGCACTAAAATTTATAAAAATCCATCCCAAATCCTCCAGAATGACCTCCTCAAAACAAGATTGGGAGAATAATGACCAAATGTTACTCAATACTTGCATATGCATGGATGCATATGCATAGAGGAAGGGAAGGAGGGAAGAAGAGTTACTTTAGCTGGCCCATTTTGCAGCCTGACAATTCTGTATTATGACTATTTTATTTTAATATCCAGCTGTTAAAGTATATATATATTTTCTATTTTAGTGTTTCCTAGTGACAAGAAGTAGGTGTTCAAAATAAAAGATGTGCATTGGTTAAAATTTGCTACTTATACCAATGAAGAACATCTTTAATAAGCTCAGGTACTCCTGCTGAGTTCTAAATAGTAGAACTTGACTAGGCTAGGCCAGATTTCATCTTCCATTACTTTTCAATTAAATATCTATGATGTAATTACACAGTGCAGGGATGATCTGTTGATCTTGCAGATTTGATTCTTAAAATTTATTATGCTCTTACAATGTATTGTCATGTTTTCATCTTGATTCGTTTTATAAAATGTGATGATATGACGAAGTCCTGTCTCTAGAGTTCAATGATGTTTTGAGAATTAGGACTCTTGTTTATTGAATACGTGTGGTTAGGGATAGCACTCTGAATCTTTACTTCTTGTGTAGAGGAAGGAAATTCAGGAAGTATTGCTTCAATCAGTGTTTCCTTCAAATACATAATACTTTGTGAAGGCGAAGGCTTTCACGGCCAGCATCCATTTTTTTGTGGGTTTTTTGGCTATGTGGCCATGTTCGTAGAAGATTTTATTCCTGACATTTCGTCAGCACCTGTGGCTGGCACCTTCAGAGAATGCTGGCATGGAGGTGAGTGGAGTATATATATATACTGTGTGGCCTTTGGTTGAGAGAAGGTGATACCTTAATCTGTGTGTTGTTCTGTTGTTGAATGGCAAAACCCTCACATAATACCTCCTTCAGTTTATGGCCTGAATCCCTATTGGCAGTCTTAACTAAAGCAGACACATTGAATCAGCTGATGAGTGGTGAGTCAATACTAACATAAATCCTATTAATTCAATGGGTCACCTCTAGCTGGGATTTATAATTTATGTCAGTGTTTACTAGGACATCTCAGAGAATGAAAAGGAATGACCCAGAACCTAGAAAAGAATGACCCAGAAAGAAAGAATAGGTTTTCACTTCTGTAGGGATGGTAAATTCATACATGGTGCTACAAGATGTAGCATCAGGACCTTAAACGAGAAGAATGGAAATACTATAGCATGTTGGTCCAGCCATATCTCTGAAAAATTCTCTTTCCCACTGTCCTGAACAGTTTAGAGAAGAGGGTTGGAGAAGCCATAGAGTGAAAAAAATTGTGTCACATGGAGCTGGAGATCATCAGGATGACTGAAATTGTAGCATGAAGAACTACATTACACGAAGCAGCAGTTCAACAGCCAAAAACTACTATGGGCTTCCTCCTCTCCCTACTTAACTTCCAGTTCATATTTGGAATTTAGTGTTACAACTCCTCTTCCACTAAGAAAGGAGAAGAATTGGATCTCTCCATCAGACATGAGTCTGAGGACCTCTACAGATGGGTGGCCATGGGCCGCCCTGAGAAGCTGCGGATTGGGACCAAGGCTGCCCCATGCCTCAGCCCTGATCCACCCTTATGGTCCCTCTGAAAAGGAGCACTAAAATAGTGCTTCTTTTAGAGGAGCCAAAAGGGGTGCCGGAAGAAGTGCCGGGTGCTTCTTCCATGCTCCTTCCAGCTTAGCGTGTCCAGATGCTGAGCCAGAAGGATGTCATCAGAGCACTCGCCATGTGCAATGGTGAGCACTCTGATGACGTCCTCAAGAGGCGGTTGGGGTGCCTGGCGTCTGGCTGCCCCTCCCCTTCTCCAGCTTCAAGACAGTGCTTTTCACCATCTGAACCCCAACCACCCCCCGAGTCTCTATTAACTCCCCTAATTGATTAGAATTTGGGAAGCTGTTTTAAGTATCCAAGAATATCCTCAGGGGCTTATGTATTCTGTACTTCTTATAGACAATGAAGGTACTGTAACTATGAACCTCTAGCGGGATTGTTAATTAGCTCAATTAATGGACAGAGTTACAAGCAGTCCCTTGGAATCATTTCCACCTGTATACCAAGGTGCTGGAATAGGGAATTTACAGAGGCAGAATTCTTTCTATTGATTGTATTTTATTCAGAGGAAACACACACCAATGCAAGCACACACACACACACACACACACGAACACAAGAGCTAAGGAATACAGGGTTGAGCATTGGAATAGTTCAAGAGGCTCCACTAATGGTGATACTTACTATTAATGTGGTGACTCCAAGTGGTCCAATTGGATGGTTTGGTGTTGGACTTGGCCATTTTGGGAAGTGCTGAGAGAGTCGGCAGCAAGTTGGAACTAGTCAGAATCCAAAGTGATGTGGAATCACCATGCATTCTAGCTAGTTGTGTCAACAGGGCATCCTGATGCTGTGTGACATGAGAATGGATGTGTGGCATCAGCATGGGGTCGGGGTGGCTGGCATGTGGCTGCCACACCCCAACTCCACCCTCAGGCTGGCCCTTTAGGCTGCCCTGCATTGGCCCTTAGGGAACCCAACTTAATTGAATGCTATCATCCTATGACAAAGTTTGTTTTCTTGACCAGTAAGTCACATTAATTCAGATTTCATTAGTTTTGCTCTTCTGTCAGTTGTATTGAAATGCATGCAATGCTCCTGCTTTTGCAGACAGTCTTTTTAGTGAAGCCCTCTGAGATATGCTATTCAAAAAGAATAGTTAATGGTAATGAAATACAATGTTGAAATGATTTTCAGGCCAATAAAGTTTAAACAGGAAAGCAATGTTAAAGCATTAGTATTGACATTTTAAGTTACATGTAATTAATCTTTAAGCAGACGCTGGATTTATGTTTCTGTCATTGTGCATTACATGCACTAACCCTGCTGGAAAATGTACAAAGTTAAAGTCACTAAAAGTTAATCATCCATATTGTCTGTCAATATAAGATTGGAGATCTTTAATAATTCCCTGGGAATTTTAATTTCTTTCAAAGATGACAATTGTTTTGGGGATGCAGAATATGGGATTAGAGACAAACTCAGTATTTCCACTTTTTCACGTACTTATGCATTTTATATAAACCATTTGAATCCCCCCAGGAATGTTGTAGGAATCAGAAACCTATTCAGATCTTATCTCTCTCTTCCTAACTATATGCCTGTATTTGACAAGCCTATCTTCTTTTCTCCCTTCAGCTCCCACAGCTCTCCATATGTCATGGTTATTTGTCTCTATCCACTTGTTGCTTGACCCTTCTCTTATGGAGACCTATATTAATCTGAGACTGATAACTCGGAGGTGAAGCAGATCAACCAAAAGGGGCAGTCAGAGGCCAGTCTGGCCACAATTGGCTTGGAACTGTGGCGATCACACAGCACACTCTCAAAGCAGAGTGCTGCTGTGGTTGTAAACAGGTCATCAGCAGGAACAGATTTAATCTGCTCCTGAAAAGGCCAGCTTTTGCCATCTCAGAGTCCCCTTGGCGTGGCTTCTGGCCACTTTGGAGGCATAGTGTTTAGGAGACACACACTCACTTTGGGAGTGTGTATCTTATAAACACCATGCCCCCAAAGCAGCCAGAAGTTGCATTATTTGGCCCATCCGTTTTGGGCCATAGTCTGGTAAGACAAGTAACTAAGCAGCATCGATGAGGTTGGATAAGCAAAGCAACAGTCTAAAGGAGGATGGAAGAAACCACCAACTAAATCCCCATTTATTCCCCAATGTCTATATTATGCTACTCTGTCCAGACATCACTGCCCTGAGTATGCAAAGGGATCTTGAAGTGCCATTAATACTAACTCAGAGAAAAAGTTAGTAGAATAAGCTTTCATAGATTTAAGTCTACTACATCAGATGCATGGTGTGAAGTGCCTAGGAGCAGATATTTAATAGCTATGAATGAACTGGTTGTGTTCACATTTTTTTTTCCTGGATCCCAGGTAGAATCACACTACATTCTCATATCTGTCCTGATTCACTAAACACCTACACAGTTTGGCTGGGAAGGAACCATCAACTGACAGTGCAGGCAGAGGCAGCTAGATGTGGGAGTCCATTATGAGAAAGGTGTTATTCAAGCAGTCCAAGTCAAGAGAGGCAACAAGAAGCAAGGTCAACATAGTGCAAGGGTCAAAGAACCCAGGAAGTCCAAGGTATGAATTTCAGGAGTCTGGAAGCAGGTGTCAGGGATAGGAATACTATCCAGGAAACAGATGTGTTGCTTCCAACACTAGCCTTAGGCAGACTAAGAGGGATTGCAGACGGGTGGCTCTCAGCCACCCCGGGAAGAGGCAGATCGGGGCCACAGCAACCCTACGCCATGGCCCCAATCCTCCCTTTTGCCACCCCATAAAGAGCAACAAAATGCCACTCCTTTTAGGGGCGGCCAAAGGCTGCCCTAAGAGCCGGCGTGTGGCTCTTCAGCATCCTTTTCAGTGCAGCATGTTTGAACACTGCACCGGAAGGGCGTCCTGATGCTGCACACCGTGCATGACAGCACACGGCATGAAGACGGCAATGGTGTGGGGTTAGGGCAGCCAGTGTGCAGCTGCCCTGCCCCAACTCTGCCTTCACACCGGCCTTTTGGGCTGGTCTGTAGAGGCCCTAAGTTCTTAAATTACCTGACACCAGCTGGTCCGAATCAGAGCTTCCCTGTTGCTGTTTGGCTGACAGCCTGGCAAAGCATCTTTGCTCAATACGTTTCTGCCTCCTCCTTGATTGTGGGCTTGGGACTCCAGCTTCATTCTCTGTCTCTTCAACTGGTGAGTCCTGTCTTTATCCTGCTGGCTGAGGCTACACTTCAGGGAGAGTTGGCTGAGGCTCTTCATCAGGGAGAGCTAGCTAAGGCTGCTCTGCAACAGGGAGAGCTGCAGGCTGCTCTCTGTCTGGAGGACTTGCCTGTGTCCCTTTTTCATTTTCCTCATCAGACTCTTCCTCTTGGTTCAAGTCCTGCAGCTCCTGTCCCATGAAAATAACTTCCTCCGGTATTCATATGGCTATCTACTCACCTTGGCTTTAGGCAACATCTTTTCTCCTACCTTTGTCCACCCACAGCTACAATAAAAAATGAACTTTTCACCTCATGAACATACCCACAAGTTTTGCATTTCTGTTGCTATACAATCAACTCTTTCATAGCTATTTAAGATATATTCCTAGGCATATCACACCATTCATCTGATGAAGTAGACTCAAATCTACAAAAGCTTATTTTACAAAATTATTTCTCTCACTCTCAAAGGTGCTACAAGATCGAGACAAGCATGGCTAGGCATTTAAATCATTGGATTGAGTTTAATGGGCCCTGATCCTCCACACACAATAATATGGTGGCAGGAGCAACCTAAAATTTATGAATGCAACAATACAACAGCTTGTGTGGAAAGATAAAGAAAATTACTAAAACGACCATTGAAGAGAAATAGAAGACAACAACAAAAAGGGAAGAACAAGAGATCTA
>CM034703.1:51646920-51657618 GCA_020142125.1 Phrynosoma platyrhinos
GGGCAACTAAAATGGTGAAGGGTCTGGAAACCAAGCCCTATGAGAAATAACTTAGGGAGCTTGGGATGTTTAGCTTGGAGAAGAGAAGGCTGAGAGGTGATATAATAACTGTGTTTAAATATTTGAAGGGATGTCATATCGAGGAGGGAACAAGCTTGTTTTCTGCTGCTCCAGAGACTAGGACCCGAAACAATAGATGCAAGCTGCAAGAAAAGAGATTCCACCTTGACATTAGGAGGAACTTCCTGACAGTAAGGGCGGTTCGACAGTGGAACACACTCCCTCGGAGAGTAGTGGAGTCTCCTTCCTTGGAGGTCTTTAAGCAGAGGCTGGATGGCCATCTGTCAGGGATGCTTTGATTGGGAGTTCCTGCATGGCAGGGGGTTGGACTGGATGGCCCTTGTGGTCTCTTCCAACTCTATGATTCTATGATTCTACTACTCCACTGGGTGACACCTCCCTTTTAATCACTTGCTGCCGTCCCATTATTCATCAAATCAGGGTTGTGGCAACTGCATGCTGTGCCCTTATCTGGTCTTCCCACAGTGCAAAAGGAAGCTGCAGAAAGCGACTTCTTTTCACGCTGGGGAAAAGGCACCTCTGCCATGGCGATAGCACTTTTTCTGCAATTCTTTGGTGCAGTGCATCTAAACATTGCACCAATGAAACATCCTTTTGCTGTCCGCCATCTGGTCAGGCAGGTGGTGTGATGCCAGCATGGTAGCGGAACTGGGGCAGCTGGTAAGTGATCACCACACACCCCACTCTACCCCTACACTAGCTCAAAGTGCCAGTCTGTTTAGCCTTTAAATTAAGAATGTGAATCTTCTGTTACAGGGATGAGCAGCTGGTGGCCACTTTCCAAGTGGGGCATGTTCTTGACAGCCATATTTTTGTTCTTGTTTTATTTGTTTGTTTAGTCTGTTTTTTAATCACTTGCTGCAAATCATAGTGCCTCCAGATTTTTCAGAAACACATGACTTTTCCTTTTTTATTATTTTGAGAAGATAAAAAAAAGATACTGAGAGGCTACCCTATAAGGAAATACAAATTATCTATCTTTTATGATTGGTCAAACATATGTTTATACTGACAAAAATATTTAAATCAGAATTTGAGAGATGAAATATCTTCATGAAATATTATTTCAAAAACATGAAGCAATATTTGCATGACTACAAAATGAAATATGAATGTGTACACAAAAACAAAAATACTTGTACTTTCTCCCCCACTATAAGTGGAGACAGGGGACAACAGTATTGGTGTAATGCTACCCACAATTTTATAGCAAACAGGAATTTACAATGCAGTTGCAAAAGGGATAAGTGGGGACTCATGGGGAAGGTTAGTTAAGCTGAGCTTCCCCATGATAGAAACTGTCTAATTCTGAACTGTGGAATTTCCCCATGATTATTCCTCACTTAATTCCCATAAAGAAAAAGTAGGGACCCAGGTGATCCCCCCACAAATGTTACCAGTCGTCACTCTTGAGGTGGGGGTACAAGTCTGCAACAATGATAAGAAAATGTTTATTAGATAGAATGATTTAAAAGGGCAAAATTATTAAAAGAAAGATTGTTTACACTTAAGGATTTTTAATATTGAAAGAATCTTGAGGAAAACATGGGATGCCTCAGTAAGAACACTTGAACAACAACAAGAAGACTTCTGGGACCAAAATAAATCTAGCAAAAATAACACAGTGAAAAATGAGTGCATATTTTGTTTAATATCTATGATGCCACTCATAAGGCCTGCCCTGTTAATTTGAGTGAAAATTTGGGATGCATCTATGGCTGTGAATTTCTGTTTAAATGAAAAGTGGTAGGTCAGAAGTGCTTGAAATCAGGAGACAGTGCTAGTTCTCTTAATTTTGTTTGCATCCATTCTAGTACAAAAATATTGTTTCTTCAGAGGAGATCTTCCAAAAGCTGGATGTATATTGCCTATAACTTGGTACCTCATTCCCCAGCCTTATTTTACCACTGAATGAATATTTGACTAATGCTTATCCTCATAAGTCAGAAACTATTTGAAGGCACATAACATCATCATCATCATCAACAACAACAACAACAACAACAGCATTAGATCTGATATATATTCTCTGCTTTGGATAAAACAATTGAGTACCTTGTGTTCAATAATGAAGATGAAGAAGCTACATGACTAACATTATTTATTTACTTGATTCATAGCCCATTTTTCTCCAAAATGGAACTCAATATGGCTGTTTTGACATACCTCTGGCAGCTATCACAAAACGTCTTTCCTGCCTCATGGATCAGAATCTCATCTGCCAGGTGTTTGGAGTTTGCTGCTTCTTGAAAGACATGCCTTCTACTTGAAGCCCGCTTACCTGGGGCTATTTCACACTACACAGTTAAGGCTCTACCATTCCTATGGGATCCTGAGATTTCAAATTTAAGGAGGCAACTCTCAAATCTAAGGAGGAGTACCTTATTTTCTGGCATATAAGACTACTTTTTAACCTGCAAAATCTGGGGTTAAAGTAGGGGGGTCATCTTATACGCCAGGTATAAGGAGGTTCATGGTAGGTTTGCCTTAGTGTCATCATCAGTTGGAAATAACTTGAAGGTGCACAGCAACAACAACAACAGTTTTGGAAGTCATACTCTTCCCAAACTCTATATTTTAACTGGAAAAGTGAGGGGTCGTCTTATACGTCCAGTCATCTTATACACCGGAAAATACTGTACTTAAAATTCTCAGAGACCTATAGTGCCTCACCAGACTACAAACACCAGGATTCCAGAGTGAGTGAAGTGCTGGATGGAATAGCTAAATTTGGCACATTAGCCAGGGATCTAGTTAGACATGGTTCTGATACATGGTCTTGAGTTCACCCTGCCCACAATGGGCTGCAGAATAAGGAATCTGGGCTCCCATCCCAACAATGTAGTTTCTATCAGTTTCCCTAGCAAGATCTATTGTACTTTTTCTTCAGACTTCCAAGAATAGAGCAACATAACAACTGAAATATGCTGTTTATTTCTTATATAATGGGCTGTGGTGTCTGAACACAGCCCATTATACAAAAAATAAACAGCATGTTTCAGATTTTCCTAATGTTTATTTAAACTCTAAATTCCTAAAATGTGATTTTTCTCACAGATACTTAGGGCTGGAACAAGAGGGGGTGGCTTAAAGCTGAAGATGCCTCGAGGCCTTGGCAAACACACAGCCTGGTCCTGAAGGTGCCCTCTGCCACCAGCCCAAATAAAAGTGGAAAAGATCCACTCTTATTTGGGCTGGGTTTGTACCACCTTAGGCAGCTCCAGAGTAACTTCCAGGTGCTTCAGCAGCATGTGGTGTCAAAATGGTGCACCCTTGGAGCATCTTGAAGCCCCCCCCCACCCCTGTGGTTGGCTGGGTGGCTTCAGGGCATCTTGGGGGCATGCGGCATCATTACACCATGTCCCCAAGCTGCCTGGATGTCAGTTTTTCCAGCTTGACTGTTCTGGCCCTTGGTTTCTCTTGTACTGTAGATCAGAGAAGGCCTTTACTGTGTTGGTATAGAAACTTTGGAACTCTGTTTCTAAGTATTTGATAGTTCTGATGTTATGTGATGGCTTTTATGGTAAACTGGATTTTATTCTGTGTAAGGATTTTTAGTCATCCGTCAGTTGAACTGTTATCAGAGATGGAGAGAATTACTTCCTTTGCTTTTGTATTCCTTCATGTCAGGAGCTTGGGCTGGATGGCCTTTGTGGTCTCTTCCAAGTCTATGATTCTATGATTTAGGGATGTCATATTGAGGAAGGAACAAACTTGTCTTCTGCTGCTCCAGAGACTAGGACCCGAAACAATGGATGCAAGCTTGCAAGAAAAGAGATTCCACCTCAACATTAGGAGGAACTTCCTGACAGTAAGGACGGTTCAGCAGTGGAACACACTCCCTCGGAGAGTAGTGGAGTCTCCTTCCTTGGAGGTCTTTACGCAGAGACTGGATGGCCATCTGTCAGGGATGCTTTGATTGGGAGTTCCTGCATGGCAGGGAGTTGGACTGGATGGCCCTTGTGGCCTCTTCCAACTCTATGATTCTATGATTCTAAGCATGTTCCATTTCATTTGTCCTTTAATTCACAGAACCATGCATGATTGGTTGCCATCACTGCATTTAGCAAGCAGCTTCTTTTTTTTTAATGTACATAATTGATAGAAAATGGATCAAATTTCTGAGTACTGAGAAAGCTGCAGACATAAACATAATAATCTTTTTTTCTAAATCTTTGGATTCTGCCCTATATACATCCATTGAAATCTGCTCACCAGAATGTCAACACTACAGAAATACAGGAAAAATGATAATGTTATAACCTTTACTAGGAAGTAACCTGACTGAACTCAGAGACTCACTTTTGCGTACATATGTAAAGGGCTGCTCTATTTTCCAGACAGATCTCCCTGTGACAGAGAAAGAAAGAGAGGCATGGGAGCACTATGGTAATGTACCTAAAATCTCTAATAAGATGAAACAGATTTAAATGCTTGGCAGTGAAAGGTCACAAGAGTTCCTGCTTCCACATCTAGAGCATTAGGAAGGTGCATCTTGCACCATGGGAAACACAGTGTTGTGCCAAATATTGTTAGTAACCCTTCCTTCCAGCTCTTGAATGCTTCCCTTTTCATTTTCAGATCATTAAAAAGATCCCTGTACAGCCATGCCAGCTTTCTAGCTGCAGCCTTTTCCATCTGTTTCCCTACATAGTTATGGCTTTTACTTGTGCTTCCAGTACAACATTTTAAAAAAGCTCCTGGCCTTTCTACACTGCTTTCTCAAACATCATTGCATACTGAATGTGAGTTTCCTGAAATCTGCTTTTTGAAAAAATTCTAGTTTTTCTTACCACTCTTTCCTCTGCTCCTTAGATTCTTTCTTTTCATTAGTACTGTTACTGTGACCTTGCCTTTCTCTTCCAATGATTTCCTTTTGGCCAAAAATAAATCTAAAACACCTGAACGTAAAGTTAGTTTTTCAGAAACCTAAGACAGAAAGTTATCTGTTGAAGACACAGAAGAGCATTTGATATTCTTTTGCCATTTTCTTTTTCCAGTGGCTATTGGAATCAATAAAGTTTTTATAAGCTATTGCTAGTTCTTGTCATTTGGGGAAAACTTGATTTATGTTATCCTCCCAAACTAATATTTTTTACATTTTGCATCTTCAAAAGAGTCCAACAGTGATATCTCTCCTATTGTGTCTGAATATATATAGGCATTGCTGTATGTTTTAACTTGAATCTGCATTCAGACACTTTGTTTTTGCATACCTTCAAGTAATTTTGAACTTATGGAAACCCCAAGGTGAGCCTATCATGATGTTTCTTGACAAGATTTGTTTAGAGCCTTTGGGCCTCGGCAGACGGCTTAAAAAGCCATCTTGGAGGCAGGGAAGAGGAGGGGCAGCCGCACGCTCGGTGCCCCTTCCTCCTCCCGAGGTTGCCCTTGGAGCCGCCGGCCCTCCGCACGGCCAGCGCTCCGAGGGCAACCTCCCGCCGCAGCGTCCGGACACACTGTGGTGGAAAAGTCAGTGAAAGCGTGCTGCAAGCTTTTGTGGCGCACTTTCACTGACTTGTGAAAGGAGCGCTATTTTAGTGCTCCTTTCAGGGATGGGGAAGGTGCGCCGCAGGATTGAGGCATGGGGATGCCTCGGTCCCGCGGCGCACCTTCCCAGGGCAGCCCCATGCCTCCAGTCTGCTTCTCCCCTTTGTCTTCTTCTGAGGCTGCAAAGAATGTGACTTTCACAAGGTCACCTAGTGGATTTCCATAGACAAGAGGGGATTTGATTCTTGTTCTCCAGAGTTACAGTCCAATGCTCCAACTATCGAACCACACAGACACTGGTTATCTATATAAAGACCTTTACAGCTTGGTTTAAAGGTATCTGAAAGACTATCTCTTCATATGAACCTACCTGAGCTTTAAGATCTTCAGGAAGTCCTTCCTCTTCTTGTCACTACTGTCACAGAGACATTTAGTATGGACATGGGAGAGAGTCTTCCACATGGCTGCTCCCAGGTTTTGGAATTATCTCCTAGATGTGGTTCAAAACTGTCTCACTCTTTGGAGGCAGATGGAACAAAGGGGAACATCTTGTACATTTTGGAAGTTTGTTTGGCTCTTTGTTTGCATTTTATTCACTGTCAGGCAAAGGCCTTTTAAAAATAAATAAATAATGGGCCTTCAGCTGTTAATGAGATGAGGTATGCCATCTTTTAATCTTCTGACTATGGGGAGAAGCAGATGGTGCTTTATGCTGTCTTGGAGGCAAGAAAGGAGAGGGGCAGCCTCATGCTGGGTGCCCCAACCCCTTCCAGAAGACATCATCGGAGCGCCCATCACTCCACATGACGAGCGCTCCGATGACATACTTCCGCCACAGCGTCCACACATGCTGCGGCGGAAGGGATGCCGAAGGTGTATCCAATGCCTCTTGCAGGGCACCTTCAGTGCCTTGTGGAAGGAGCACTATTTTAGCACTCCTTCCAGGGTCTGAGAAGCTGTGGAATGGGGCCGAGGAGTGGGGCTACCTCAGCCCCAATTTGCAGTTTCTTGTCGCGGCCCATGGCCACCCATCCGCTTAGGCCCTTTATTTAAATGTGTGTTTGAACTGCTTTAAATTAATGTTCTATTAAGACAGTTTGCTTTATAGCTTTTTAATGTGTTATTATTGGGTTTTAATTACATTTTATCGTAAGCCACATTATAAACTGCCTTTGGTCCCATTTTGGGAGAATGGTAGGATGCAAATAGAGTAAAAAGACAAATAAATATTCAAACATTTTCTCTTGTAATATCCAAATCTTTATGTTTTCAACCATTGGCCACTAAAAAGCTGGAAAGACTTTTTAATGAGATGCTTGTAGTCCTGATGATATTGTTCATCATCTCAAAGAGTCCGCTTCCTTTATAAAAACATCAAACTTATTTTGCTTTCCCCCCATTTATATTAGATATATCTATGATGTATATTGGTAATAGCAGGTATGAGTATGTACCCACACTGGTCTTGCCAGATTGGCTTTAAGTAGTGTTCTGTTCTGCTGCTGCACCTTTTATGCCTGTGATAGCCTTAATAAAAGAACAAAACTGACTCATTATTTCAAGCATTTGGTCCAAAGAGTAGCCTGCTATCATGGAAGACTAGTTCTGGCATCTCTCAGGTCTATGAAACAACTATTTCAGGAGGTCATCTCATAGAAGTCTTCAAAAATATCTCAGTCTATGGAGGCAGCTGGAACAAAAGGGAACATTTATTTATATATTTATTAAATTTATATACTTCCTTCCTTGGGATTTAAGGCAACTTAAAATAATTTTTAAAAAGATTTAGCTAAAACATTATTTTACCAAACTTAAAAAAGAATTAAATATCAATATTATTTTTAAATGGTTAAAATGGTTGGCGGTGGAGGTGGTGGCAGCAGCGGCAAGACCAGCCATGGGTCGTTCTCAAGGCCTCCGCGGGCCGCAGGTTGCCGACCCCTGCTTTAAATTTACCAATAAAAGATTAAAAAGTGCAACACATCACTTCACACAAAACACTATTGGACCATAATTAAAATTCAAAGGCCTGCCTGAATAAAAATGTCTTCACCTGCCTGCAGAAAGAGAGTAGGAAGGGAACAGAAGGGAAGTGCACAGTCTGGGAGCAGCCACTGAAAGGCTCTCTCCTGAGTCTTCAGTAAATGTACCAGCAGAGTTGTTGGGACTGAAAAATGCCCTACATTAGAGAGTAACTATTGGAACATAGTAAATGGTAAGGAATTAGACCTCTGCATATGCAGATAGTTTATCTGCATATTATTTGTGTCAGAGTCAAACTTACTAAATACATCTTCCTGTATGCTCATCATAATTAAAGAGAGCTTGTGTAAATGGAATATGACATTAAGTAATTCATATTTGCTCAGAATTGGACATCATACTGGAGGTGTCCAGTATTAATATATTCAGATTGCTGTGGATTAAACACTTGAATGTTGGTAATGGTCTCACTATGTCAGGGGAGATGCATAATATTTTGAAAGAGGATGAAGTTTAACCTCCTCTAAAGAGGACCTCCATGAAGATATGTGAGACTTTTTACCTCTGTAAGTTTGATTGTTCATATTCCCTTTTTGAGCAAGGTGCTTGACCATGTCTGGGCAGCTTCAAATGTTTTTGGAATAAACATGTTTTCAAATGAAAAGAGATTCCACTTAGGCAGTTGAAAGAATATCTTAAACGTAAGGGCTGTTTAAAAATGAGACTGCCGGGGGTGGGGTTTTTCTTTTTTTGGAATTTTTTAAACAGAGGTTGGATGGGCATTTTTAGGAGTGCTTTAGGGCCTCGGCAGACGGCTTATTGAGCCGTCTTGGAGGCAAGGAAGAGGAGGGGAGGGGCAGCCGCACACGCAGCGCCCCTTCCTCTTCCCGAGGTTTCCCTCGGAGCTGCCGGCCCTTTGCACGGCCGGCGCGCCGAGGGCAACCTCCCGCCACAGCGTCCTCACACGCTGCGGCGGAAAAGACAGGGAAAGTGCGCCCTACTCGTTTAGGGCGCACTTTCCCTGTCTTCTAAAAGGAGCGCCAATTTGGAGCTCCTTTTAGGGTTGCCACAGGAGCGCCACAATGCGGAGGCTGCGGTCCCACGGCGCTCCGGACCAGGGCGTCCCCGACGCCCTGGTCTGCATCCCCCCTTAGTTGTGTATTCCTCTATGGGGGAGAATTGTAAAATAATAATTATCACCCGGAAGTTATTATGGTATATTGGTGAAAATTTGTCAGTGTCATCACTCATCCCTAAGTGCATGATGTTGAGAAAATCAGTTCTTTGTGTCCTTTATTTTTGTTACAGGTTGTGCCAGAGGTGACAAAAGTGTAAGATGGAGAAGACTGAGTTTGATAATGCTCCTGCCTGTAAAGGGTAATAGTGCCCAACAAATTCATGATGAGATGTTGGTAGTTTATGGAAACGATTGCCCATCTTATGACACTATTGTAAGGTGGAAAAGGAATTTCCAAACTGGTCACATAATAATAATATTAATAATAATAATAATAATAATAATAATTTTATTTTTACCCTGCCCCTCTGAATGCAATCAAGGCGGCTAACAAAAGTTAAAATTACAAATTATATAATACATCCCAATACCCTCCCTGCCTTAAAACAGTATTAAATCAGACATAGGATTAAAACATATTAGATTAAAGCAACAGTAGTTAAAAACATAAAATGAACAAGATCAGATGAATAAAACAAACCAAATAGCAGAAAAGCGGCAAGAATCATAATTGGGGAGAGGACCAAGTAGCGGGGATTTCTTGAGGCCGGGACATCTATTCTGGAAAGGCCTGCCGGAAGAGATCCATCTTAACAGCCTTTTTAAAGCTGTTTAGAGATGTAAATATGTCCCTCACAGACAAGCCAAGACCTGGAAGACCATCATTGATGGACAATCCGGCCACAGTGAGGAAAGTGGAGTGTTTAATCGTGGAAGTCAGATGAGCAACGATCCAAATGATGGTGAATGAATCTGGTCTCAGTTATGGTAGTGTGTGGAAAATTATTCATGATGAACTGCACATGTCTAAGGTGTCTGCACTCTGGGTTCCATGTTTGCTAATCCCTTTCCAGAAACAAACACAGTGTGTCCTTTCAAGATAGATGTTGATGCTGTTGGAACAGAATGAAGAGGATTTTTTGGGGGGTTGTCTGGTAACCATGGATGAAACTTGGACTAGCAGTATGATCCAAAGACCAAATCCATGAGCATGGAATGGAAGTCAGCAGGGAGGTCAAGCTCTCAGTTTTTTGGGACACCTGTGTAGTCATTCTCACAGATTACCTTGTAAATGGACAAACCATCACTGTCACATACTACAGCAATCTTCTGGACAAGTTGAAAGATACTCTGAAAAAGAAATGCCACAGTATGTTCTCCAGAGGCATTTGTCTCCTAGCTGACAATGCACCAGCTCACTCGTCTTAAGTTGCAGTTAACAAAGCAAGTACATGTGGCTTTGAAATCTTGCAGCATCTGCCTTATTCTCCCAACCTTGCACCAAGTGACTTTTTCTTGTTCCCAGAAATGAAAAATCCATTGTGGGGTCAATGATTTGACAACACAAATGATGTCATTCATGAAGTGGAAGAGTGGTTTAAGGCATAATCTTCAGACTTCTACAATAACAGTATTTGGAGGGTCAAGAAATGCTGGGAAAATGTGTAAAACTAAATGGTGACTACATAGAGAAATGTTAACAAATACAAATCAAAACAAACTTTGCACTGGCACAAAGGACACAAATGCCTCTTTTGGGTTTAAACAGGCCACAACATTTATTTAACTGTACAGGGTCTATTGATAAATAATAAATAATAACAAATTTGTCATGTGTGTAAGTGAAGGTGTATCCACCCAAGTGGGTGGTCCTTCACCGCATGTGACAAAGCAAATAAACATAATCAACAAATAAACAAACCCCTCCCCCAGAAAAGATGTCATATTTCATCATATGACATCATGTAATTTTATGACATCATGCATTAAATGCCTACATCATTTCCTGTCAATTTGTTTTATGCCAACATTTCCCCCCAATTTTAATTAGCTGAATAAAATTATTCTGTGGTGTGGGGGTCATTACCTGCCACAAGAGGAGGCCAGCTCAGCTAGGCATCCCCTCT
>CM034703.1:51662068-51676666 GCA_020142125.1 Phrynosoma platyrhinos
AAGTGGACTCAATTTGCACTATTTCTGGCAGTCTGCAACCCCCTACAGAGGGAGCACAGCACAGCTGGGAAGGCAACAAAATGCTCCCTTGAGCTTCAATGTTCCACCATTTTCAAGGTTTTATGGAATAAGAAGACATATAAGTTGCAATGCTGGACTTCCATTCCTTGCATGCTTTGCTCCAAATGATGATAGGTCCATGTCCCTTCTTGGTCCTTTCCCTGTATTCCTGGTTTTTTAGTGCATTGATATTGCCTACATGCAACATACTCATAAATACCTGTGTGCTGAGCCAGAGAACTGAGGTGCCATCTGAGAATAAGTAGATAGTGGAACCCAGGCATTAAAGCCACCTCACATACAAAATTCAAAACTTAATCTTCCTCCCATGCCTTTTACCAAAATGTTTGTCCCTGAGACTCTGGCCCTGAGCAGATGGGCTAGAATAGCCCATGTTGTCCCAGACTGAATAATAGAATCGTAGAATTATAGAGTTGGAAGAGACCACAAAGGCCATCCAGTCCAACCCCCTGCCATGCAGGAACTCAAAATCAAAGCATCCCTGACAGATGGCCATCCAGCCTCTGTTTAAAGATCTCCAAAGAAGACCACAATTCTCTGAGGGAGTGTGTTCTACTGTCAAACAGCTCTCACTTTCAGGAAGTTCCTCCTAATGTTGAGGTGGAATCGTTTTTCCTGTAGCTTGCATCCATTGTTCCAAGTCCCTGAGCTGATACAAAGTGTTTACTTGCCTGACTGCTGCTGTGCCACAAACCCACTACCTCTGCGTGCCCCTTACCTATCTCCACTATTGGTGCTAGTGGGAAGACTGTCATTGCCATATCTGATGTAGGAACAAGGCACCTGGCTGCAACCATATGGCCAGGCACCCCATTTCCTTGTCAGACATGGCAACAGGGGGCTTCTCACTAGTAGCAACAGTGGAGGGAGGTCTACCAGGGTTTGGTCTGTCACATCCAGTCTGTTGGATTCTGGCCTGGGGCTAATGACCTTCATTGTAGCAACAGGATGACACAAGGCAGGGTGGGAATATGGGCCTTTGGGTCCATGTGGACAACTCTGACTGGCTTCCTGAAACCTGGCCATCCTACAGCACCAAAATAATCTTTGCCAGTATTGCCTATCTATGCACATTGGCATAATCCATGCCTCTCTGCTTTTAGCCCTGTTCCTGCTTTGAGCATTCCTGATATATGGGAGTGTTTTTGTGAAGTTTGTTATAGACCACAAAATCATTATTTAGACTGCTTTTATTGTATAATTTTACCCCATTCCAAAACTGTTGAGAATTAGATAGCAATCAGACTTTTCAATTATCCCCATGTTTCCAGACTACTTTTTAAAAATAAAACTAATTGCCATTGAAGGATTAAAAGAGAATATAGTAGTTCTTCCATTAGACTTTCCCAGGCCTTGCTTCTGGACTTTTGCCTGTGTTCTATGTAAGATCTCAACTTTTGCTTTGTAGGAACAGTTGTATGATCGGTAATTTATCATTCTTCTCTTTTCCATTGCAGCTGCCATTACCAATTCTGCACATTGCTGAAGGGTCATTGGGTTGCTTCATATAATATTATTCCAATATAAGATACTGCATTCTATTCACCCTTGTATTTTACCCCATTGAGTCTGTCTTTTCATAGTTCTTGGAAGCTCTGTCTTCAGTGCACTCCTATATACCTGCCATTAACCTGGAAAGTGTGCTTAGGTATGAACCCTTATGAAATCACATTATTTCTTGAGGGTGAAATGGGGAAAAAAGCTATTAGAATAGAACACACTGAGCATTTGGTGCAGGTTTAAGTACTATATTTTAGGTTGTTTTCTATCAAAATAATGATTATGTTCACATAACATACCAGAGACTAAAAAAATTCTGGACATTCTAATTGCTGAAAATTGGTTCTGCATAGTGAAGCTTCATGTAGTCATTGATATCTTTGAAAGTCACTTTGTATTAGCTCAGCCTAATCAAATGGTTCCTCTTCATGCCAGCACTTCTTAGTTATAGTATTAGAGTGGCCATTTATGCATCCCCAAAAAAGAAGAAACAAATTGCCAAAAATAGAGAACAAAAGAGATTTGTATAAAATGTACACATGCTTATGTGTATGTATAGATTCAAATTTAGAAGTAAATATTATAATTTAAAAAGAAATACAATGCATATACCACAGAAGAGAAGACTGTAAAGGGACTGTTTGCTAGGGGTGACCAATCTCTGTTTTTCTAAGTCTCAATGAATGTCATGAACAGTGAAATAGTTTTTCATCCTGTAGCTTGGGGACACTCATGAATTACACTCTCTCTCTCTCACACACACACACACACCATAATGTTGGAAAACTGTGGAGTTTTTCTAGAAAATTACAGTTTTCCAGAAACCACACTATCTCCTCTGAGTAATTAGGAACACCTTATGCATACAGTTTTGAATTGTTCAACTCTTTCCAGTAGGATCTTATGGATCCTAAATCTATAAGAGTAAAAACATTAGTTTTCAGCTAAATTAAGGAGTGGGGCCTTGAAACACCACATGACAAACCATCCCTTATCATGTTTGAATAGTACCTGGAACACAGAGTTACAGAAGACTGATAAAAGTTCTATAAATACTTTTCTGTGCTGTCTGAATACACTTGACCCAGAAGGTTAACTATCTGCCTTGGCAGACGACTAATAAAGTCATCCTGGAGGCAGGGAAGAGGAGGGGCAGCCACACGAGCGGAGCCCCTTCCTCCTCCCGAGGTTGCCCTCGGAGCTGCCGGCAGTCTGCACGGCCGGCACTCCCAGGGCAACCTCCCGCCGCAGCGTCCTCACACGCTATGGCGGAAAAGCCAGGGAAAGTGCGCCCTACGTGTTTAGGGCGCACTTTCCCTGTCTTCCGAAAGGAGTGCTGATTTAGAGCTCCTTTCAGGGATGCCGCCGGTGCGACGCGGTGCTGCTGCCATGGCCCCACGGCGCACCATCCCGCGGCGTCTCCGACACCATCATCTGCTTCCCCCCTATATCAACAATGGTTTTGATGCTTGCTTTACATTTTCTTTCTGTAACTTGCTAACTTAATCATTCTCAATAATTTGTGGAAGTCCTAGTAAAACTGGTGGCCTTGATATAAGAACATAGTGTTCTAAACTTTGCATCTGTTTTCTCACGATAAATGATTAAATGGTGAATAGATCACAATCTTACAGTTATATTAACTATTGATTAAGTAAGAAAAATAGATAACCTTGTTTGGTAAATAATAGTTAGACTGTTGCCAAAATGTGCGTGTTTTTACTTGGGTTAGTAAGTTTGCTTTCTTACATGCCTAATCTGATCCTGTAATGGAAGTAATGTCATATAGTATTTAACTCTGACATTTAGTGTTTGCCCTAGTAGATGGTCTTCCTTTTACTTAAGTGCCATTACTTTTATGCAGTCCATTTTCATTGCATTTAGCCCCATTTTTGTAATAATGCTTGCATGATTTACCAGGCAAATGCAATCTTTGCCCTGAATGGCATAGTGCAAGAAAAAAAATGGAAGCTGTTAAGAGGCTGAATGACAAAAAAGTATTATTGACCTATGCTGGCAGCCATGTGTTTCAATTATTTTCAAGAATCCATTTGTCAAATAAGTGAAGCGATGTGGGACGTCAAGTTCAAGCTGGGGTTAGTGCCTTTCTACATCTGATATGATGTATCTTCTGTAGCCATTTAATTGAATTACCCAATTTATTTTTCAAGCAACAATGCTCCACCAAGATCCATGACATTAAACAATTAAATATGAGTTTAAAAGTCTGTATTTTGTGTAGTTTATCATTCTCTGCAGCACAGAATGAGTCTTAGTAGCCTGACGAATTCTGACATGGTAAAAGCCCAATATGGGGGGAGGGAGGAGAAAGACAATGAAGAAGGCATACCCAAACTATCTAAGGGGCCAGACTGTGCAGCAAAAGATTCAAAAGCTAGTCTTATATCATGTATATGTCTTCCATTAAAAAAATATATATTTGCCTTAGAGCAATGCCAAAGGAGGAGAAATACCCTGCGGTTTATTAGAGAGAGGCATTTACTTTATCTATATTCATGTCTTAACAGTTTAATGTCTGAAAAAAATGAGACAGAAGTTCCTGAGGAAGGGAAATGAAGGGGTTGCCTTGAAAAGACCATTGGTATAAGGCAGTGCTTCTCTATTATTTTCTGTCACGCCCCCCCCCAGGAAAGAAAAAAACATTTCGCGCCCCCCCACGTGACTGTAAATAGTCACATGGGTGGGTTTGACCAATCAGGATAGAGCACGTCGGGCTGCTACTGGGGCTGCGCTGGGACAATCTCCCTCTCTCCAGCCGTAACGGGCTCCCCTTTACGGAGCCTCGCGCCCCCCCTGGGGGGCCCGCCCCACTATTTGAGAACCACTGGTATAAGGCAATGGAACAGCCTTTTAGGGCTCAATGTGTCTGACAATTTTAGTTTCATTTTCTCATTTTTCCAGTATAATTTCTGTTTATCCTTGAACATTAACAATTTTTGGTTTGTTCCAAAGTTTTTTGTTTCTTTAATAAAAAAAAACACCTTTGGACTTAAGGAAGAAAAAAAAAATAGATGTCAATTAATATGGATTTTTGTGCACATTTCACCCAGTTCATGGATTTCATCTTAAACAAACATTTTGCAGGCAATTTTCCTAATATAATACATTTGGAGTGTTATGTTCATTAATATAGGCATTTTTTTTTTGGTGAGTACTTTTCCTAACTATTTTTTCATCAGATAATTCCACTGCCATATTTTAATAAGTGCAAATTTTGAAGATTACTTAGTTTTTGTTCAAGTACTAGTTCAAAAGTGTCAAATTAGGTAAATTCCAATTAAAGCTCACCCCAAATACTTGTTCACCTATGAATTATCTTCAAGACTTTGCAGCACATGAAGACAAAAGCTTTGATCCTAGGAGATACTTTTCATTAAAGAAAAGTTTCTCTGACTTCTCCCAGTGACTTTTTGTGTGCCTTCAAGTTGTATGTGACCTATGGCAACCCTAAGCAGAATCTACCATGGGGTTTCTTGCAAAGTTTGTTCAGAGTGGGTTTATTAGGATATATTAGGAAAAATATAAATGAAACCAGGGCACTGAACAGTACCAAAATTGGTCACAGAACCATAAAACACAATAAAATATATCAAAACATAGTCCTCAAATACACTTAAAATGTGCTAGGACACTCTCAGCTAGGCTAAGTGGCATTCCCATCCGAGGTGTCACCTGGTGTGGGGAGGCAGGGCTTCTGGAGGATGGGGCCAAAGGAGCACTCCCCTCACCTCACTGCTGTGGCACGTAAAATGACACAGTGGCAGTAAGGTGGGGGAGTGCACCCAGCCCTCTCAGCATCCCCTCTGGCCTTCCAAATCCCGTGTGGCTATCGCCATGCAGGACCCAGAAGGCAACTACCTCCACTTGGCCTTCCGAGTTCTGCATGGCCATGACTTCACAGGGCCCGGAAGGCAGCCACCTGTTCCCCTGGAGGTGTATTACCCACTGGGTGACACCCCCCTCTATGGTGTCACCTGGTGCAGTCCACACTACCACACACCTCTTAGTGATGCAACTGGCTTGAGTAACAAAATAAAATTGACCTGGTACCTAAATTACTGCAATACAAACACAAATTGCCTTTCTATAATAGACAGTGATACACTTGAAAGTCCAGAAACACTACTTCATTCTTAGCTCCTTCATGTCTCTGGAGGGACACTACTATGCAATTGCCATTGCCATTTTGGCAATTGCATCTGATGATATATCACTTCTAGTCATCTATTGGATTGTGGGGGCTTATTTCAGGGTAGGAAGCTCCTCAAAACAATATATTGTGACCTACAAAGGGTTTTTTTTTTAGACTGAAGAAGTGTTGTGGTCAAATTTTGTTGTGGGGGGCTGCCACAGCCTTTATGGATTGGTGGAGGTTGTAAGGACCACAGCAGACCTCTCAAAGGACCACTTTCAGCCCATGGGCTACCCAGTTCCTGACATTGCTCCATGGGGAAATTATTCTACAAACTGGGATTCATAAAAAGGATAAACAAAACAATACAAACAAAACCAATCAATAAATACAGTGGCCTTTTGTATCCACTGGGTTTTGGCTCCAGTATTCACCATGGATACCAAAATCTGTGCTCCAGTCTCATTATGTACAATGACATAGTAAAATGGTTTCCTTTCTATACAATGGTAAAATCAAGGCTTGCTTTTTGGAATTTATATATTTTTGGAATTACTTTCATGCAGTGGATAGTTAAATATATTGACAAAAAAAATTCATGGATCTGGAGGGCTGGCTGTAAATACATCCAAATGAGAAACAAAATTCAGGAGTTCTCTTGTGTAAGCCCAGCTGACAGAGTTTGGAAAATCCATTCTTTTCTTGTATTTTTTCTCCTTTTCCTTCTCCTTCTTTTGGCAGCACTAGTTTCAGAATCACCCAGATAACATGACTCTGGTCATACTTATGGTAGGCTTCTGGAAGGAAATCTGTGCAAGAGCACAGAGGTGATCTTCCTCTGCTCTCAATCATTCAAATGGGATTTGGAAAGAGGAAAAACTGCCCTGTTGGATTGTGCCTTTCTTCATCTCAAAAGAGACTGGTGCCTCCTCCTCAAAAATGTTTTAGATTCAAATGAATCCATTTTAACTGTGGTTTCCTAAGGATGTATAGAGGAGCTCTTGTCAGCTGTGTTTGTTGTTTCATTTAATTTCTGACAAGAGTCAATTAAAAAAAAAACAATTCACTGACCAATTTGGGAGACCCTGTGAAGTTTTTGGTGGAGTCATTGAGTCCTAAAGATATGATTTTGATCTGAGAAGAATAATTACTGAAACAGAAAGAACAGAAATGACTTCTATTTTTTTTCAATTAACATTCAACAATTAAATTTTAATATGGTCAGGGAATTGTTCAGAGCTTTTTGTATGGGGATACTGCACCTTTAATTATCTGCCCTCTGGTGCCAAGCCTCTTCTTTGAGTGCTTCCATAAAAGCTTATTGCAGCTAGTTACTGAGCAAATTAGTACTTGAGTTTGGGTGAAAAATGTCTTTATTAGTCCTAAAAGTGAAGTCACTGAGCATTCCCAGAAGGCGTGATTTTGTTTGATGAATAAATCTAGTAATTATCCTGCTGTTAGGGCTGCACCGCAAATGTCATAAGCAGATAAACAGAGGGAGCAAGCCTTCCGTAAATTCTCTAATTATCTATGTTGGACCACTTATTGCCTGCAGATGATTTATGAATATATTGATATATCCTTAAGTATTTTCATTTGAGTTCACAGATGCAAATAATTAAGGCACTAGTCATTTGCAAAGAGAAAGCTAGAGAAAATGCTGTGGCAGGTCAGGGTCATCTCATTATAAAGCCCTGGCCTATATTCATGTTACATAAGAAAACTGCAAGTATAATCTTCTCGTCTTACCTATCTCCCTGAATATGTTCCTGCTGTAGCCTGCTGTGTTGTTATTCCCCACACTTGGGGCCTAGCCACTCAACACTGAAATGTTGATAGAGGTTAGTTCTTCAAGTGCTAAAATCAAAATAGATAAAAAGCTATTTGTGCACGAGGAAGATCTGATTTATATGGGGTTTCATCAGAAATAGTTCCAGGGATGCTGAGGCCTTAAACTGCATCAAATTTAAGAGACCTCACCGCATTAATAAGAAATGTGCATTACTGTAACAATGAGATAAAATTTGAAACATGCAGAGTTTTGTTTTGTTTTGTTTTAGGACGCCATTTATAATTTGATGCCCTAAAATACAGGTTACTTAACTTATACATAAATTCAGCATTGGTTTTGGTATGATTTTTCCTCCATGTGGACTAAGGAGTTTATCATATGGGGAAATCCCACGTGGAAACAGGGCTTTAAATTTGAAAAAACCTGCAAAAGCGGTTAGATTTTCAGATGATGTCGCTGTTAAAATGGAGTTTAAAAAGGTTAATCTGAACAGAAACTTGTCAAAAAATGCTTATTTTTACTTTTAGGATTTTCTGAAAGTAAAAAGAAGCAGTTTTTGATGAGTTTCCATTCGGATTAACCTCATTTTAACTCCATTTTAACAGCGGCATTGTCTGAAAATCTAACTGCTTTTGCGTTTGTTTTCCAATTTAAAGCCCCGTTTCTGTATGGGAATCCCCTGTGTGATAAACTCATATGTCTTACCTCTAAGTGTGTGATATGCAAAGTGGGAATTCTGAAAGGGATTGGGATTTGCCCTGCAGTTACCTCAGTAGCATAGAACAGGCAGGGGCATCACTAGGAGGGTGTTGGGAGTAAGGACTGCATCAGGTGACACCCTAAGGGAGGGTGACATCACTGTTCCCCAAACATCTGCCTTTTTCCAGAAATTGGCATCCCTTTAAAATGTTCATTTGTGTCCTTTTAAAATGTTACATGAGTGGGATGAGACTCAGTAGGAAGAGAAAGGAGTAGAAAGAGAGGCCCCAGGTTTTTTTTTAATAAATTAAAAAAATAAATACAGGAATTATGATTTATGAGTAACATTAGTACAAAAAAAATACTAAGGAGTCTATATGGTGTGGTAGGAAGAGGTGGCACCATGGGTTATCACACTGGGTGACACTAACTCTAGTAATGCCACTGGAAACAGGTAGCAGTGTTTCTTTCATGCCATCAATCAAGTGGTTTCTAAACTACAAGGGAGAGGCCATAATAAAGAAATCTCTATGGCAGTGATAGCAAAACTTTTAGGGGCCAAGTGCCCAAACTAAAAGGTCTTTCAGGACCAGGTATTACCTGGTGTCAGAACAGGACTTCTGCCCTCTGGGAATGAGACTTCCACACTCTGGGGGTGCGGCTTCTTCCTCCTGCCTTCCTTGGTCTTTAGATGCCTCTCTGTGTGCCTGTTCCTCCTCTTCTTCCACACTCCAATCTCTCTGTGTGCCCTCCAAAATGGCTTCATGTGCCAGAGATGGCATATGTGCCATAGGTTCACCAACATGGCTCTGTGGTAAGAAAGCTCCATTGTGCTTTCTCCCAGCAGCCATTGAAAAGACATCTCTCAATTCCCACCTGCCACTGCTGTGGCCTTTGAGGGAGAGAAGGATAGGAACAGCTCTATCATGCCTTAGCCCCAGAAGCAGATGAGAGGCCCTCCTTTCATGTCCAAACTGCCATAGCTCTGAGGCTCTCCCTTCATGTCCAAACTGCTGTAGCTCTGACTTCTGAAGGCAAAAAGAACAAACTCCACATGGATTTATTCTCTTTCTCTTCTGCCACCCCCTTTTCCATGTGTGCAGTGTCTTATTGTAAGCTTGAGGACAGGGAACTGTCAAATTAACAATCTGTTAGCTGCTCTGGGAACCTATTTGTTTGAAGCATGGGATATGAACACTCAGAATAAATGAATAATAAATGAATAAATAACTTTAGAGTTTTTCATGTAACTGTGCATGATATGGGAAAGAACTGCACTGCTGTGGCTACTATGCCATTTAGCTAATGGGGGAGTCAAAACTAAAAGTTAGGACTGAAACTCAAACCTGTAGGAAGTCTTGGATTTTGGGATCATCACATGGACATTCAGCCTGGCTTATAGACGAGAATTGCTGAAGAACTAGGAATTGCTGCAGAAGCCTGCAGAATAGTCCAAGTGTCAATAAAGGTGATTCAAGCTCAAGTCTCATGGTTTGGTTTGGCTTGTTTTATTTTTGTTTGGTTTTCTTCTGAGCATGAAGACTCTGTCCATGGCCACAAATATCCTCCCACCTTGCCTCTGTACTTATTTTGCCTTTGCAGTGTATCTGTAGACCTGATCATCCCTCTCCCCAAAATAACACTCATTACCTGCAAAATTCAGTGGCAACTGGTAGTTCCAATCTCCTTTAAGAGAGGTAACCAATGTGATGAATATATTTTGGTGATAGGGTTCAGTTTGGATAGCTCCTTTAAAAGTTCAGACTTAATACTGGAGCAGATTCACTGACCCACAAGCATGGAAGTCAACAGTTGCCACTGGCAGAATCCAATTCTGGCACACAGTTAATCTGAACCAGAGTTCAGAAAAGTTACTTTTTGGTACCACAATTCCTAGTTGTAAGTGGCTTGTATTAGAGAAATGTAATCTAATCTCTGAGCTGGGTTGTGAGAAAAAGCTTCATAGAGATATTCCTTTAATTTTATTATTATTGTGAGCCTTAAAGTAATTTCAAACTTATGGTGATCCTAAAATGAACCTATCATAGGGCTTTCTTGGCAAGATTTATTCAAATGTGGTTTGCTGTTGCCTTTGCTGAGGGAGTATGACTTGCCTAGCATCACCAAGTGGTTTTGTATGGCTGAGTGGGTTTTCATGATTTGAAATCTGGTCTCCAGAGTCATAGTCCAGCACTCAAACTATTAAACCATACTGGTTCTCTAGATATTCCCTTCCTTGGCTGAAAAGCTTATTAAAATTCTCTTTTGTAGAATATTTGTAGGCTGTTTCATCAGCTTGATTTCCACTTACCCCATCTTATGGCATGATGGGGGAGAACACTTTGTGTGGTAGATAGTTGGATATGTGAATAATAGCCATATTTTGTACATTTATATGGTAGCTTTGAATATTCAGTACATGTCATTGCAGTACAACATTTAAAACCTCTTTTTCTTTCTTTTGCCCTAAGGCACTCAAAATTATGTCTTGAATAGACCATTCTCCTTTCTTTATCACAGGAGCAGAAAGAACATATGGAGCCTGTGTTCATCCATAGTATAGTAGCATAAGCATAGAACTGTGAATGCTTTTATATTGCTAAGGCTCGAAATGTACAACAGACATAATGTGCAGTTTTTTGTTATGTATTAGAAGAAATTTCTAATGCTTATTCATAACATGGGAAACTTGCCTGTGGCTGAGAAGGAAGCATCCAAGTGAAAAAAAGCAGGTGCAACCCAGTGTGTGTTTCTGTGTGTGTGGTCTCTACATACACACAACACATGTATTCCTAAATATATTTAGCAACTTGCATGCATTTGGCACTTCTATGATATATTAGAGCATTTTAATCAATGACAACAGAGGGTTTCTTTTTTATAGCTCAGGTTTGCCCACCCCACTCCCATTGTAATGATACAGCAAAGAGATCAAACACCAAATATGATTTAACAAAACCATCACCATAATGTTATTGGTCATTACAGGAATTAATATAGCTTTGAATTTGGGATAACTGGATTTAAAGTTTGATTCTCAGCATACACACACACTTTATTCTTACTGAGTTCAGTCCCCTTTATCCCTGTGACAGTTTGCCTTTGTTGTTGTTATTGTTAACTGCCCTTGAGCTGATCTTGACTCATGGCAACCTTATGGATGGACATCTCCAAAACCCTCTGTCTTCCACTGCTCTGTTTAATTCCTGCAAACCCATAGCCGTGACCTCCTTAATAGAGTCCATCCATCTAGCATGTGACCTTCCTCTCTTCTTACTTCCCTAAACTATTCCCAGTGTTACTGTCTTTTCCAATGAGTCCTTCCTTCTCATGATGTGTCCAAAATAAGACAACCTCAGTTTGGTCATCTTGGCTTCTAGGGAGGTTTCCAGCTTGATCTGCTCTAGAACCCATTTGTTTGTCCTTTTGGCTGTCCATGGGATCCTCAGCACTCTTCTCCAGCACCACATCTCAAATGAATTGATTTTCTTCCTATCATCTTTCTTAAGTGTCCAGCTCTCACATCCATACATGGTAATATGGAATACAATGGCTTGTATGATTCTAACTTTTGTGCTCAGTTGTATATCTTTGCATTTTTAAATCTCTTTAAATTCTTTCATAGCCACTCTCCTATTCTTAATCTTCTTCTGATTTCCTGACTGCAGTCCCCATTTCTATCAATGTTTGGGAATTCTTTTACTATTTCTATTTCTTCATTGTCTAGGTTGAACTTTTAAAGGTCCTCGGTGGTACCAAAGTAGTAACTGACTTGATGACACACAACAATAACCATCCTTGGAAGTGGCATGGCAGTATATGGTTGCCTCTCATGTAAGACCAATTTGAACAAGGTTCAGTGCTTTCTAGAAAAACTTCTCATTACCTGAAAATCACTATATCATGAATTTACAGAGGTGTATGCAAAGAGGCTAAGAGCTATACAGACATAGCTCTTCCCAAATTCATAGGAAGAAGCAGTACTGTTGGTACTACTCTCATCATGTAGTATACCTGGTGTCCATGCCCCCTCAGTGACAATGTCTAAAACATTTCTGAAGGAAAAAAAACAACAAAAGTAGAGAGGTGAAAGAGGGCAAGAAATAGGTGAAAAAAAAAAAAAAAAGCACCCCCAGTATGTGTGTAAGGCTAGGAGAGCACAGTAGCCCTGAAATCTGATCTGTAAAAACTTATTGTAAGAAAAGTACATTATTTATGTGGAGTTGAAAATTATTCCCTAACAATCAATATTCATACATTTAGTAGGACATCCAAAAAGAGGACCTAGCTTAGATTTATACAGTCCTAGATGTCCTGTTTCTCTGTCTATGTTATGGATCCCACAAAATGAATGGAAGTTCTGGGAACAGCCAGTGTCCAGAAGAAAATTCAGTGGTGGTATGTGCACTTACAGTATGGTGCCATGGCAGATGCCATGGCATCTTCACACACCCAAAATAGAAACAGTATGGATTTAGTGAAATGCAATTTTGTTTAAAGGATCATGTACAATGGACATGAGTTTGAAAAGTGTACTTCCACATGGATAGAGGGCAGAAGATTTTGTGTTAATAACAAATCCTATTGAACCTCCCATAATTACTTATTTCAGTGAAAATCCAGTTTTCAAGATGCTGCTAGAATGCTTACTGTTTGGCCCCAGCCAACACAATATGTTTTGCATGCCCCCTTGAAGAGGAATGTGTTTGCTGGTACCAACAGGAGGAAAACCAGAAAGAAGTTTATCATAATGCAATGCTGACAAACAAAGGTGGAGCAGAAAGGCATATAAATTATTTATTTATTATTTTATTTTATTTTCATGTTGCCTTTTCCCAGAATGGGACTGAAACCAACTTCCAAAGAAAATCTGTTAAAATACCTTAATAATTTTTTTAAAACAACCTAAAATCCCCTAATACACAATATAAAATCATTTAAAAGTCATACAAAAGATTAGAAGATAAAGAAAACACAAATCTCAATAAACCCTTCCCTGCTTTACCCATTAAAAGTCTGCTTAAACAGAAAAGTCTTTGCTTCCAGCAAAAGGAAAGCAGGGAAGGGGGAAGCCTAGCTTCCCATGGAATGGAGTTCTAAAGCAGGGGTAGGCAACCTTTCCCCTTTAAGGGCCGAGGGACTTCAGCTCCCAGAATCCCAGGAGCTATTGGCCAACATGGGACTATTGGCCAACATGGCTGAGGCTTCTGGGAGCTGGAGTCCCTTGGCCCTTAAAGGGGAAAGGTTGCCTTACCCCTGTTCTAAAGGATGGGAGCAGCCACTGAGAAGGTTCTTTCTTCTGTCCTCACCAAAAGAACTTGTGATGTAATACGACTGAGAGATAGAAAGATCTTAGGGTTCTGATGAATCAATATGGGGAGATTCTGTTTTTCAGATAGTCTGGACCTAAGCCATATAGGCCATGACCAGCACTTTGAATCATACCCAGAAACAGAGCAATATTATTAATATATTTATTTGTACCTCACTTCCCCCCCCCAAAAAAAAATTGGGGCTCAAAGTGGCTAACAGTCTAAAGACACAGTACAATTAAAAACTTACAAAAGTGACAATTAAAATGGAATTAAACTACTGGTAGCCAGTGAAGGTGTTTTAACAAGAGAGCTCTTTGCTCCCAATAATTGGACCCAGCACTCTGGCATTTTGGACATGAAGTTTCCAAACAGTTTCCAAAGGCAGTCTCATATAGAATGTGTTACACTAGTCTATACTTGATGTAATCAAGGCAAATGTCACCACAGCCAGATCTGATAGACTAATGCCACTCCATCTACCTACCTCATGGACCACGTCTGCAACTGTACTTCCACACTTCATCCAACCTCCCTTCCACACTTCATCCAACCAGGTCTCCATAATACAAACCAGGTCAGCATGCTCATCTGGGATTAAGTCATGGATCAAGGATGTTTTTCCATTTACAGACCTGGCATTAATCAGCAGTATTTTCAGGCTGGGGGGTTGCCAAGGCTATCCAAAGCAAAGCAAAGCAGCTTCATTTATATACCACTTCATACCGCACTGTGCAGTGTCTAAGCGATTTACAACTGTAAGCTCATTGCCCCCAAAACAAGCTGGGTATTCATTTTAGCGACTTCAGAAGGATGCAGGCCTGAGTCAAGCCTGAGCCATGGCTAATATTGAAATCACAACGGTGTGGTTTATGAGTGAGTGGCTGCAGTACAGGCATTTAACCACTGCACCACTAGGGCTCCTGTCCAGATGTCTATGATGATAATAGGACTATCTCCCCATGCCTTTTCTCCCTTGGCCTAGCATTGTTGTAATGGATTTTCCCTGGGCTGCTTCCCCTCCCATGCTCTCTGTATAACTCATTTTCATTTGCCTGCAG
>CM034703.1:51714657-51727642 GCA_020142125.1 Phrynosoma platyrhinos
ATGGCCCATGTGGTCTCTTCCAACTCTATGATTCTATGATTCTAAGCCCAATTCCTCAGGTGATTGACATATCAGGATCAATTGCTCCCATAACTTGGAAAGGACAGGGCTGGTTATTGGCCTTCTAACATCCTTTGACATAGTAGACTCTCTGGACCATCCCTCCACAACCCTTTTGACCCTAAAATCAACAGTTGGGTCAAAACAGCCATTTGTCTTAGAGAAAAAGGCCAGGGTGGCCAACCTGCCTCTAATTGTGGCAGGTAAAAGTCCTGATTGTTTGGGAGCTACTATAAAACGAAGCATCAGGTCCACATTAATAGGCCATTTTAATTCCTCCCCAATCTCAAAAATGAATTGGCTAAAAGAATTCAGAGCTGTTTGATATGACTTGCGTGTTGATGGGCAATGGAGTTTAACATTGGCCTATGAACTTCTAGTCTCCAAGGTTCCAGAGAAATGCCAGTACCTCCAATGAGTGTGAAGTAGCCTCGGGAGCCAACTGCCGGAACTTGGTAAGCTGAAAAAGAGAAAGGGCATCCACCAAAGGGTTAAGCACACCAGGAACATGTTGAGCTCTAAACAATACATTGTGCTTTAAACTGGAGCACCATTGCCTATACCAAATTCATAACTTTAGGAGATTTGGAGGACTGCAAATTCACTACATGCACAACTGCCTGGTTGTTACACCAAAACCAAACAGTCTTGTTAGCAAAGTGGCTTGCCCATAAGTGCACAGCCACAAAAATTGGAAAAAAAAATTCTAGGAAAGTAAGGTCCTTGGTAAGACCAGATTCCACCCATACAGGAGGCTATGCCTCAGCAGCCCACTGGCCATTCCAAAAAACTCCAAAGCCATGGGCACCAGCAGCATCAGAATGCACCTGAAAATCTGCGTGAAGCAGCATTTCAGTTCTCCAGAATGATACACAATTATAATGCTCCAGAAAGGAGTGCCAAACCTTAAGATCCTCACAAATGCCCCTTGTGATTCTAATGTGGTGATGATGAGCCACTATTCCTGAAGTAGCCTTCTAAAGCCTACTACAAAATGCTCGTCCTGGGACTACCACCCTACAGGCTAAGTTTAACAGGCCTGTAAGTGATTGGAACTCAAGCAGGGTAGCCTTTTGTTTTGTCAACATAATCTGAACCTGATGCTTCATAGCCACCAATTTCTCGTTTTGGAAATTGAGAAATTCCAGCAATAGTGTCTATCTCTATGCCCAAAAAGGTTAACTGAGTATGTGGACCCTCTGTTTTCTTCTCCGCCAAAGGCACTCCAAGTTCCTACATCAGTTCTTGAAATTGTACTAAAGTATTAAGGCATTGCGGGGAACCAGGGGTACCTGCTAGTAAAAATCGTCCAAGTAGTGAACAATAGCTTTATTGCCAGTTCTCTTAACTGCACACCAATGGAGAAAAGTGCTAAATGTCTCAAACACAGCACAAGAAATTGAACATCCCATTGGCATTGCTTTTTCAAAATAAAATTTTCCATCAAACTGAAAACCCAGCAGGTCGAAATCATCTGGGTGTACAGGAGAAGTCTGAAGACTTAATATCACATTTTGCGAGTAGGGCACCTGAACCCTAATTCTTAATCATTGTGACTGCTGCGTCTAACGATGTATACTTAACTGAGGTAAGCCCTGGGTCAATTGCATCATTCACTGATTCCCCTTTAGGGTATGATAAATTATGAATTAGCCTAATTTCCCCGCGAGCTTTTTTAGGCACTACGCCTAGTGGGGATAAATGTAGAGTAGGAATAGGCAACTGATCATGGGGTCCAGAAATTCTCCCTGCTGCAATTTCTTTAGCTAATTTTTCCTTGACTACATTTGGCAAATCCCTCACAGAACAAGCATTAGGTGCAAAGCAATAAACCCTAAAACCTGTATAGGGAATATGAAAACCTAAAGAAAAACCTTGAAATAGATACAAAGCAGCCTCCTTATTAGGATAATTTTTTTAACCATGACTCCATGGTGGCCAGATTAATTGGTGATAGGGCCTTTTCCTCCAGGGAATGCCAGCTGAGAGACAGCACCCCCCCCCCGTTCTTTTTCCTTTAATGCAAGAATTCCCGGGGTGGCCACCACCACAGGTGTTACACTTGTGATCAAACCTGCAGGGTTGTCTTTTACATTTGCCAGTGTTAAAGTCCCAACACAAGCTGAATTGTCTTTTATCACCCGTGGTAGGCCTCGCATTCGGCCCTCTCGGCAAGGTGACCATCAGGACAAAGCCGTTGTCACACCTGGTCGAAGGGGAGGCCCTCACCATGACATCAGCCCATAGCTCAGACTGCACATGCCTCTAAAATAAAGAGGGATCCTGTGCTGCTCGCTCGCATCCTAAACTGTTCATCATATTGGAAGCCAAACAGCACCCCTGGAATTATATAAGCAATTGGTATATGCTTTTATCATGATCTCCTGATATTTAGAAAAATCTGGAGATTTAAGGGGCTCTTTTTCTTCAATAACACCTCTATAAATAGTGAATCCCATGATCCAATTCACAGAGTTGCGCTTGAGCTTAGGGCGTTTGAGCGCCTGAATCTCCTTTGGCAAACTAAAAACAATGCCATCCTTAACCATGATCCTTGGTTCAGGATCCCTAAAGGTTAAAGTAAATAAATCAATGTATTCACTCTTCCAAATCCTTTCTTTAGTGGCAAGAAGAAGGTGAGAATCAAGGGGTGTAGACATACCGTGTAAGGAGTAGGCTCCATGCTGCCAACCACTCCAGGTAACAATTGTGCACCAGCAATTTGCACAACAGGTGTGGTGCTAGCAAAATCAGAGGGCTGACCACCCTGCACCCGCGTGTCAGGCGCCTGTGAAACAACAGGCTGCTGGACAGATGCATTCAAAGTCCCAGGGTTAGGCCACTCCAAAGCCACCCCTTGCCCATCCTGGCTACCTGGAGCCCATACTGAGGTAAGCCAATTAGACTGCGTAATGCTAGGAGACACACCTGAAATTGAAGCTTGAGGCATTTCACCACTTGACCATTAAGGTCCCCTGAAATGTGGCCCTGCAACAGCTCAGGTGTCCAAGGTAGCAGAGGCAGCAGCCACTTGATCGCCTCTTTGCTTGCCACCAACCTGCTCCATTGCACCGCTTGGAACCACCCTCTGTAAGAGGTTATACAAATCAGCCATAGTAGCCTGCCCAGACTCAGGGGGAACCAAACAGTGCATCGCCAAACCCAGGACTTTTTGCAAAAGATCCCACACATCAGTAACCATGGGGTGCCCTAGCTCCATTGCTTAAGCCACCGGCGGGCCCGGTGTAGCAGAGGCCAGCTGAGACTCAGGTGCTGCCATGGAAGAAGACACTTCAGTGTTGTCAAGACCCAAAGGGTTGACACTTAAGAAGAGGCAGTAGCCTGGAGTTCCTTTTGTACAAGTTGATTGCACAGTGCCACACAAGCCTGTACAGTTTTGCCTAGTTGAGTAACTTGGGCAACTAAATCCTCTCTGCTGCTAGGCTTCAAAGGACTTTTAGAAACCAAGTGACCTGTAGAAGGTGTGGTAGAAGCTACACAGCATTTGGACTGGGCCTTACTACATGGCATCCTGAGGTCAGTGACAAGGAAAACGGGCCCTAAACAAAATCACCCCCATGGATGATTACTACCTGGACTTAGCAGGCCGTCCTCTCCCAAGTCTCTCAAGAGACACCACAGCCAGGAAGCGTCGCTGGCAACCACCACTGGAGAGGTGTCCACCGAAGGCCTGACATGGAACCTTCCCCCAAAGACTAACATCTTCACACTCTCACCACCAGGAGAAAGTGCCGACGACCTCCCCCCAACCAGTGGTGGGTCCCAACCTTACCAGATCGAGTGACTGGGGCATCTCAGGACCTAAAAAGGTACTGGATCAACACACCTGGTGAGAAAGAACACAGAGGACCCTCCTCAGGTGTAGTCCCCAAGAATTGGGGACGTGGAGATTCAGGAGGCCCTGAAGGTCGGCCTGAAGGCCACTCGCTTACCCCCACAGGTTGCTCTAGGAAAATACCTGAGCCCATGGAGTAAACGATGAGGAAAACAGAATAAGTAGGCAAGAGCTACAATAGTGCAAACCCAAAAACGCAAGACCAAAGCTGAGCACGCCAAAAGCAGAGAACTGATCAATGTTACTCTCACCTTCTCAACTATAAAAATGGCTGCCTCCACATGGCTGCACCAAGTTATAAACAACAAACTCTTATCCAGTTCTTGCATAACCATAACCTTGTGAGAATTGGTAAAACAACCTGTTGGGCCAGGTGCACTGGTGTGATGTTTCCCGTACACCTTCACCAACCAGGAATCTTTGTCCTTATTTGGCCAGCATAACAAGAAACCCCTCATGATGAGTTGGGGGGTGTTTTTGCATCTTGCTTAAAGGAGGCGGCGGTTAGGCCGCTTCTGAAAAAACCTTCCCTAGACCCCCTGGACGTGAACAACTGTAGGCTGGTCTCTATGTTACCATTCTTATGCAAAGTGATCGAGAGGGCACTTGCTCTTCAACTCCAAGTGGTCTTGGATGAAACCAATTATCTATACCCATTTCAAACTGGCTTTAGGACGGGATTTGGAGTTGAGACTCCCATGGTTGCCTTGACCTATGACCTGCATCTGAGCATTGACAGGGGTAGTGTGACCTTGTTGGTGCTTTTAGACCTCTCAGCGGCTTTTGATACAATAGATCATAGCATCCTCTCGGATCGCCTGAGGGGGTTAGAAATTGGAGGCACTGCATAGCATTGGTTCCATTCCTTCCTCTCAGGGTGGTCCAAGAGGGTGCTGCTCAGGGACAGTTGCTCCAGTAAAAAGGAGCTTACTTGTGGCATCCCACAAGGCACCATCCTGTCCCCAATGTTGTTCAACATCTATAAGAAGCTGCTGGGTGAGATTATTTGGAGCTATGGGGCTGGGTGTTATCAGTATGCTGATGACACCCAGATCTAGTTCTCCCTATCTCGATCATCGGCCTTGAATTCTGATGGCATCTCTCCTCTCAATGACTATCTTAAGGCAGTAATGGGCTGGATGAGGAAAAACAGATTGAGATTAAATCCAGACAAAATGGAAGTGCTCACGGTAGCAGCCCCAAAACCAAGGATTGGGTTGCAACCTCCAGTCCTGGATGGGGTCACACTCTCCACGAAGGACTGTGTTCGCAGTCTGGGGGTGCTCCTTGATTCGTCACTTCAGATGACTAGTCAGGTGAATGTGACTGTCAGGAATGCCTGTTATTAGTTTCGGCTGATATGCCAGCTGCGCCCTTTCTTGGAAGTAAAGAATCTTGAGATTGTGGTGCACTCACTGGTAACCTCTCATCTGGATTTCTGTAATGCGCTCTACATGGGGCTACCCTCATGCTTGGTTCGGAAACTTCAGTTGGTACAAAATATGGCAGCCAGAGTGGTCTCAGGTACAGAGAGATCACATAACCCCTGTGCTAAAATCTCTTCATTGGCTGCCTATCAGTTTCTGGGTCCAGTATGTTATCACCTTTAAAGCCCTAAATGGCTTGGGTCCAATTTATCTTCAGAACCACCTCCTCCCATATAATTCTCCCCATGCACTCCGGTCCTCTGGGAGGAATTTGCTTCAATCACAAAAATCTAGGATATTTGCAACCTCCCAGAGGGCATTCTCAGTAATCGCCCCCAGATTATGGAATGGCCTGCTGGACGAGATCCATCAGATTACGTGCCTGAGTAGTTTCAAAAAGGTAGTAAAGACGGATCTCTTTCAGCAGACCTTTCCTGATTAATCCCGGCCTTAGGAGTTATAGCCTTGCCTTTTTTTTTTTGGATTGCCGCTGTCTGATTTCTGGCTATTTATTTTTACTTATTATTGTATGTTAGTTGATTTACTTGGTTTTAATGTGAATTGGCTTAAAATGCTTTTATGGGGGAGGGTGGGAGGTTGGGGTTTTTAAATTATACTGATGTATTTTAATTGTTGTAAGCTGCCCCGATTGTTTTAACAGAGGGGCAGGATAGAAATTGTTGTTGTTGTTGTTGTTGTTGTTGTTGTTGTTGTTATTATTATTATTATTATTATTATTATTATTATTATTATTATTATTATTATTATTATTATTATTATTTTATGTCCATAAGGCTTGGCAGTAATTTATAAGTAATAAGTAATAAGTATGTTTTTCTGCCTACGGGTCTCCATAGAAGTGCACAGATATTTAAATATGCATATAAAAATAAAGAAATGTGCAGCATGTAGTCATTTAAGCTAGAAGTTGGATAAAATCTCAGTGTCTGAAGGATAACAAGAAACTGGAAAATAGAAGGAGCTGGAACAATGCTATTATTATAAATAATAATAATGATTAAAAAACAATGGGCAGAAAATGGTTGTTATCAGCCAAAAAGAAGAAAGTGAAGAATCAGAATCAGTTTCTCAGGTGTTCCAAAGTGCAGATGCTACACCACCACAGAGAAAGAATCACTGCATGATTTTACCTGCCGAAGTCAAGATAGTGGTGTTACAGATTTCCTTGACAAGGATCTCAGGTTATAAGCAGCATCAAACAGAAGAAAGTGGCCTTGAAGGTATGCTGGAGCAAGGTGAGGAACTTGTGGCCCTCCTAATGTTGTTCACCTACGCTATATTCATCCCTGATTCTTGGCCATGTTGGTCCAAGCTGATGGGGACTGGAATCCAACAACATGTGGAGGAGCACATGTTCTTCCACCTCTGTGATTAAGAACTGTAAAGTATAAAAACAGGAGTTTGAAATAAAAATTGACTAGGAACCAATGGAGCTTCAAAAGAACAAATGTGTGGTGTTCCAAATAACCTCAGTACCTCATGACAATAGTATTTATGAGTGGATGTATGTACAGTTTGCTCTTCATATATGTGGGAGATCCATTCTGGACCCCCCCCCCCCATGTAAGGGAAACAATGTGGGACCTTAAGTCCCATTGTTTTCTATGGTGGTGCGCTAATGCGTGCTGCACTGCGCACGTGTCATTGAGAGTGCTGGGGCTCGCAGTCTGTGTGACCTTGAGTCCATGTATGGCAAGCCCATGTATGGCATGGGCACACTTTATCTGGATATTTATGGTGTGTGGGTGTGGGCATATGAATGTGTGTACAACTCTTACAACATTTTCCACCAGAGCCCAAATAATAATAATAAAAATCCATCTGGAAGTGGCATAGCAGAAATTGGCACTAAAATTCAAGACAACACACTGTGAACACTATCAAAATTCATGTCTAAGACCAACAAAGTTTCCAGAACCCACAATAAACATAAATCATTGCCTCAAGACAACCTTAACCATGGTGCTAAATGAAAGCAGCATTGAAACAAAAGTTGCTATGGAGGTTTAAATCATAAAAATGAATCCATTGTGGGAAATAATATATACATGGTAGAAATCCACAACCAAGGCATTATGTAAACAATAATTTAGCAGCAATATCAGAAGCCAAAATAATTCTTGCATCCAGATTCTTTTCTGACAATAATAATCTCCAGTAACTTTAATCAAATGATTAATTGGAACTTAACTGGTTTTGAATGATCGAATGTGGTTATGTAGTCTTCCGGTTGATTGCTTAGTTGCACATATTGCCCAACTACTTTGCTGCATAACTATATGGGATTCATTTTTGCTTCTTCAACAGCCATCCTGTTACTGCTGTTCTGTAGCATAGGAGTAGGAAGCAAGAGGCTTGTTGAAGCCAAAGTGAGAACAATATTATGCTTTCTTACAAGAACAGATCTTCTATTAGTACAATAACATGCAAAAAACACAAAACAGCAATACCAAAATCCAAAAAAACCCCCCAAAAAACCGCCCAAAACAAAACAAAACAACAACCCATGATGAAAGCTTTAGTAGCTCCACTGACTTGTTCATCAGGCAAAGGTGTTTAAAATCATACCAGGGAGAGAAAAATATGATGTTAATCACAGGCCTACATTTTCTGTTGTTCTCAATTAAGATGGTATAGAGGGATAACCATGTAGGTAGAACCCATTTCTTTTGGCCTTGTGGGTTCTGGGAGGCAAAGAGTCTTTACGAGATTAGCACATTTACTCTTATAGTGATGCTATTCCTTTTTTACTGCTCTACCTTCCTCCTGTGGCATTACAGGGTTTGTAGTTCAGTGAGGACTAAGAGCTCTCTGACTATGGGGGGATGCAGACAGTGCAAAGCACTGTCTTTGAGCCAGAGAAGGGGAGGGGCAGCTGAACGCTGGGCACCCCAATCCCTTCTCGAGGACATCATCGGAGCACTTGCCATTGCACATGGCGAGTGCTCTGATGATGTCCTTCCGGCTCAGCATCCAGACACGCTGAGCTGGAAGGAGCATGGAAGAGGTGCCTGGCACCTCTTCCAGCACCCCTTTTAGCTCCTCTGAAAGAGGTGCCATAAGGGTGAATTGGGGCCGAGGTGTGGGGCAGCCTCTGTCCTAATCTGTGACTTCTTGGGACAGCCCACAGCCACCCGTCTGTAGAGGCCTTAAGAATTCTAAATGCCTTTCCCTAAACTGCAAATCCCAGAATGCCACAGGGAGCAGCCAGAGCTGTAAAAGTGGAATAGCAGCACTATAAGAGTGTAGTGCAGTGATCTCCTTAAAGTCCAGAAAATAATATTTAAATTCTGATAGCTACACAAAAAGATGTTTCCTTTGAGATCCAGGCTGCCTCTGTCCTTTGCAATTCTACTCACCCCCTTATTAAACAGAGAACGACTATTTCTCAAGAAGCCTCTGCTGTTGCATTTGGAAAACTTTTAGGTGCTGTTTAGGTATCTAAACATTGGGACTGCATTTGGTGTGTCTTACTTAAACAGCACCTAAACATTTTCCAAATAATGAGGAAGCCAGTCTAGCTTCCAAAGCATGCATCATGGATTTTGTACATTTTTGTTGTTCCAATAAGGGTATCATTGCTTTGTTGATTTTGGAAGTCATTGTACTGGTGGCACAGTGGTTAAATGCCAGTACTGTGCCACAACATTGTGAGTTCAAACCCACAGGACTCCAGATTGATTCAGCCTTCCATCCTTTCCCTAGGTCAGTAAAATGAGTACCCAGCTTATTGGGGGCAATTGACTAACACTGTAAAATGCTTAGAGAGTGCTTAGTTCACTATGAAGTGGTATAGAAAAGTAAAGTGCTATTGCTAAGTGCTATTTCCAATACAGCTATCCCCATATAGATCTTCTGTTAGTCTTTTTCAGTAGCTAACAGGTCAAAGGGGGGTTGCAGACTGCCAGAAATAGTGCAAATTGAGTCCACTTTTAGGGTTAGGGTTAGTGCTAGGGAATCATGGGAATTGTTTTTTTTTTTTTTCCTGAGACATTGAGTCTTCTCTGTCAGAGAGTTCTGGTGCCACAATAAACTACAGTTTCCATGATTCCCTAGCACTAACCCTAACCCTAAAAGTGGACTCAATTTGCACTATTTCTGGCAGTCTGCAACCCCCCAAAGTCACTTTGAAAAATGCATATACAAGTATACCTAAATTATCAAAGTAAATGTGTTCCTTGGCATCAGTTTTTAAAAAGAAAATTTGGTACTAGAAGTAGAAATAACATGGAAAGAATAGGAAAGCTCCTACAATGCACAAAAAAGGAAGTCGTTCAACATGCTTCAGCAAACATTTTATTCAAAATGAACAATATGCATATATGAAATGAAACAACCAGGTCAGGTAAGCCTTGCATAAGTAAACAAAGATGCTTTGAACCTTATACAGCCTAGCTGAAGGCTTCTTCCAAAATTCATGTAAGGATAACTTTTTCTTTCACTAGCATCCACTTTTCTTATGATGTCCATTTCTTATGATGTCCATATATCTATGTTTGTTTGTTCTTTTAACATGCTGTAGAGAGCTAGTGATGTAGGTTCATCTGTTTTCCCTCTTTTTCTTTGTTTTGCTGTTCTTGCAACCAGTATAAGGGATTCCAGAGGAAGCTGCTGTTTACCTTGTCTATTTTAAGCAGGAATATACAGTTACAGTAGGAATAGCTAGCTAGAATGCTATTCTTTCCAAGTTTTATTGCATTGTTTACTACATCTATATTTCTGCAACCTGGCACTGAAAGTCTGTGGAATTTATCACATTAAAAAATAAACTGTCTTACCCCTGCTGTTTCAGTTCTATTATGGGATGCAACCAGATATTATCACATGTAAAATGCCATGGATGCTGCCACCCAGCTGCATCTCACCTAAAACCCAGCTAATATTTGTACTCAGCTGGCTGATTTCCAAAAGTTGGGAGCTTCCAACTTTGAAAATTGCCCAGCTGAGTGCAGATTTTAGTTGGGTTTTATGGGCGATGCAGCCAGGCGGCTGCATCAGTAACATTTTGCATGAGATAAAATCCAGCTGCATTCCATAACAGAATTAAAAATGGCAGGAGTAAGATGGTTTATTTTTTAATACGATAAGCTCCTGTGTTCCTTCAGCCCTCCTTCACCATCCCAATGCTTCCCAATGTCAATGCTGCTAAAAAAAATCCAACTAGACAGAGAACAATAAAAAGATGTACAAAGACTTCATAAAAGGAGGTTTTTTTTTTGTCAGACACTTTGTTAAGTGATTTATGCCTGTATATAAGCTTACTCTTGGTCCTGAAACGCCTTAATTGTTACCCCTCCATATCTACAAATTACTTCCCAAAGTTCATTTAGTTCACAATGCCAAGATAGATAGATAGATAGATAGATAGATAGATAGATAGATAGATAGCATAAAGGTGATGTTAAAAATTCATTCACCAATTTCTTCAATATGGGCAAGTTTGAAACTTGGGTGACAATTGTTTGCTTCATGGTACTTTCAGAGATGCCTACAGTTTTTGCTGTGTTTTAACATAACCAGATGATAATGTGCTTTCTCCGGCTTATCACTCATAAAAGACATTTTTGTATTGGTTTTTATACTTTGCTGATCTAAGACCATTACTGTTGAAATCACATCTAGTTGTCTTCATTCATTTCATGCTTGAACTGCAACATGAGATTCACTTTGAATATTAAGTGTATATTGTTTTCTCCTTCTTTCTTTGGAGTTCTGTGGCATACAAAGTGCACAAGACTCCAGACCTTAAATAGAAGGGTGAAGAAACTGGAACCTGTTGAGGTTCTCACTTCTACATAAGCACTTATGGTCAATGAGCCTCATCCTCCTTTGGATCTAGTCTTACACACTGTTTTCCCCTTCTTTATCTTTAGATAAATAGATAAACCAATAGTTTCAAGGAAACAATATTCTTGTGGAACTTAATGTATCAGCTCAAGACTATAGGTTTGAATAAAAGAATTATAAGACCTCCCCTCTCCCTCCCCTCCTCAATTTTGAAACAAAATGTACTGGAAAGTTTTGAAAGGTTGGAGAGAAGTTACTATCTGGTTCCCCAAGTCTAAGAAGAAAACCTCAGGTAGTTACTTGAGGAAAATGCCTGTGTAAGATTGCATTTGTAACAATGAAATTCTGTACATGCCTAGTGAGAGCTAAGCACCACTAATATAAATCCAGTGAGGTTTAGTCCTGGGATAGTGTGCATTGGACTGTATCCTAAATCTTTCAGATACAAACACACCCACCCATGAATTCTAAGCCCCAACCTTATGTATCATATTGATAATTATTGTCAAAAATGTGTATACTTTCTACTTCAGAGCAGATATTTAATGGGTGTTTTGCCCTTCCTTCTCTAACAACAACAACAACAATAATAATAATAATAATAATAATAATAATAATAATAATAATTTTTATTTATAGCCCGCCTCTCTGCACAACAATCGAGGTGGGTTACAGCATTTAAAACAGACAAAATTAAAAAATTCCCTCATCCCCCAATCCAACCCTTCCAACCTCTTAAAACAGGATTAAACTAGAAAAGGATTAAAATGCTATAATGCAATAAAACAATTAATTAATAAAAATCAGGCACAATAAGGACAGGATAAAAATGGAAGCTGAAAGCTCATCTCCCTAGGGTAGATGTTATTCTGGGAAGGCCTACCAGAAGAGATCCATCTTCACTGCCTTTTTGAAGGCAGTAAGCGTGGTAATAAGAAGGATCTCATCCGGCAGGCCATTCTATAGCCTGGGAGCGGCCGCAGAAAAGGCCCTCTGGGAGGTCTGAGACAGCCTAGTTTTTATTGGCTGTAGCAGATTCCTCCCAGAGGACCGAAGGGCATGGGGGGGATCATATGGGGAGAGGCGGTCCCTAAGATAAGATGGACCCAAGCCATGTAGGGCTTTAAAGGTTAAAACCAATACCTTGTACTGAGCCCGGAAACTAATTGGCAGCCAGTGGAGGGATTTAAGCACTGGTGTTATGTGCTCCCTCCTAGATGTTCTGATAATTAACCTGGCTGCCATATTTTGCACCAATTGGAGTTTCCGGGTTAGGCACAAGGGTAGCCCCACGTAGAGTGCGTTGCAGTAGTCCAGACGTGAGGTTACCAGAGCATGTACCACAGTTTCCAAGTCCCTCATATCCAGAAAAGGGCGCAGTTGGCCTATCAGCCGAAGCTGATAACAGACATTCCTGACTGCCACACTCACCTGACTAGTCATGTGAAGTGACAAGTCAAGGAGTACCCGCAAACTGCGAACACAGTCCTTGGAGGAGAGTGTGACTCCACCAGGACTGGAGACTGTATACCCAAATCTGGTTTCGGGCCTGTAACTATCAGTATCTCCATTTTGTCTGGATTCAACTTCAATCTGTTTTTCCTCATCCAATCTATTACCACTCTGAGACAGTTATTAAGAGGAGAGACACCATCTGAGGTCTGGGCCAATGATTTGGTCATAGAGAGATATATCTGGGTGTCGTCAGCGTACTGAAGACACTGAACTCCATGCCTCCAAATGATCTCACCCAGCGGCTTCATATAAATGTTAAATAACAATGGGAACAGGATGGCGCCCTGAGGGATGCCACAATTAAGATCAATTTTAGACG
>CM034703.1:51727742-51739091 GCA_020142125.1 Phrynosoma platyrhinos
TGGCATGATCTATAGTATCAAAAGCCACTGAGAGATCCAAGAGCACCATCAGGGTCACACTAACCCCTGTCGATACCCAGGCGGAGGTCATCGCTTAGAGCAACCATGGCAATCTCAACTCCAAATCCTGTCCTGAAGCTGGTTTGAAATGGATCAAGATAATCGGTTTCATCCAAGACTGCCTGGAGTTGGGAAGCAACTGCCCTCTTGATCACCTTGCTTAAAAAAGGTAGCAAGGAGACTGGTCTATAATTGTTTCTATCCAAGGGGTCCAGGGAAGGTTTTTTTAGGAGTGGCTTAATTACTGCCTCCTTTAGACAAGATGGAATACTACCCTCCCTGAAAGACGCGTTGATTGTGTCCCAGAGGAACACTTTCAACGCGTCCCCCCCCCGGACTACCAGCCAAGATGGACATGGATTGAGAGGGCAAGTCGTCTTCCTCACCCTTCCAAGCAGCTTGTCCACGTCATCGGTTCTCACAGATTGGAATTGATCCAGTAAAATGCCATCAACGGAGTTCCTGGATACCTCGTCTAAGGACTCTGCCAAAACACTGGCGTCCAAGTCATCTCTTATCCAGAAGATTTTATCTGCAAAGTAGGTATTAAATACCTCACAGCAGGCTGTTTTTGGGTTGAGTAGGGGGCTTGGCGCAGGGGAAAACTTCGTCAATTCCCCCACCACCCTAAACAGCTCTGCCGGGCGAGACTCTGCAGATGTAATACATGCAGACCAGAAAGATTTCTGCACTGCACGTCAAGCCTCCCTATAGGAATCAAGATGATTCCTAAGGTGAGTTCTGTCGGATAAGAGATGAGTCCTTCGCCATTCGCTCTCTAGTCATTGTCCAACCTGTCTTAAAGTGTCTTTGTGACTGCATTTTCTTATCTGTTAGAAATAGCCAGTCATGTCTTAAATGAACAAGACATATCCCCTTTTAGAAATGGCTCATTTGTTCAATAGCAACAGTTGAAGAATACCTAAAAAGTTACATTTTCCTTCTTGACAAGAACTCTAATTACTTAATTTATCTCCAACCTGGGCCTGAGCTCTATCATTGGATGCTGATTTCCTGTTGCTATCTTTTTAGTATTTCACACATTTTCTCTCACGGTTGGTCCATATGCAAGTTGAAGTCAATAAAAGCTGGCAGCATTTGTTTTATTGTGAACCTCATTCAGCCTGATATTTAATTATGTTTCTGGGTAGATGTATAATGTGGATTAATAGTTTTTTTGTAAGCCTGTGATTAGTTTCTGTTTGTACTAATTTCTGTTTGTCTGTCTTGACCTTGAGGTGAAAACATTTCCCCCTCCCCAGAAGATGTATTCCCTCAATTTAATGCCAGTCTGAGGTGTTTCTCCTGCATCATCAGATCAATGAAAGTAAATAGCCTACACTTCTTATTTCACAGTGCAGTATTGATCTTTCTTCAGCTTTTGCTTCCCTTTTTTCCCTGCGTCTTGTGTCTTTCAACCCCTGGGACCAAAGTGATTGCCATAGATTGGACAAGCTAACAAGCGCATGATAAGGAACTAGTGTTTTGTGGTATACTCACATACACATGCTTAGTATATATAAACCCAGACTTTTCTGCATTGAAAGAGAGGTGCCATTTTGTGTATGGCACAAGTCACTGTGAGAGAAAACCAGAGGGGAAAGCACTAGAACAACAAGAGGATTTAATTCTTCACACCAGTCTTTTATTTTTTACAGACAGTGGCAAGTTTGGTGATATCCTTGGACATTGCTGAAGACAAGAAGCCTGTGGGGAAAATTGCAAATCTTTTCGCCCACTTTGGGGAACATATGGGACTCTGGCAGCTTGGGAGGTAAGTCTGAACTTGCGACTGTAGTGATCATGTTTTCCTTTTTGTCAAACCCTGCTAGAATTCTGCTAGAATTCTTGTATCTTCACACATCCTGTGTCTCACACACATTGCATGTGGTGATAAGAAGTTACTAACAATTGCCATTATTTTTGCTTTATGTATGTAAAAATATAGAATTTCTACTCTTCTTTTGTAGAGTGCTTCTTTATTTTTATTTTTTAAAACCATGGTTGATTTGAAGGAGGACAAATGAAAGAATTTGCCTTCTAACTGTATAGTGTAATGAAAATGCCATGCTTGGTAAAGCCAAGCTATTCTTCCAAGTTCCTACACTTGTTCAAGCTTTAATACCAGACATCTTCACACACACACACACACACACACACTTCTTTGCTTGTCCCATCTCTGGGATTCACATACACAAAATGGATAAATAAATAGTTGATAACATATTACATGCAATGTGATCTGTTGTTTTCTTTTTTTTTTTCCCCAAGTAGATAAACATTTGGATTGTGCTGTTGAAAAGTTTTCTGACATTTCTTTGTGTTTCTGGGGATGTAATTGTTCTCTAAGGATGTTTATTAGCTACAAATGTCATGGCTGCACTTGTATAGAAATGAATGTAAATATAAATAAGTAATTTATTCTTGGATTTTTTCTCACTTCATTTTTTGAAAACTCTGCTTAAGCAGGTGACACCAGATTATCATAACAGTAGATTCCTAAGAGAAATCAAAATGTGCAGACTTATAAACATGAGTGGTCATGGATGTAGTAAAAAGTTATTTTCTTTTCTTTCTAATCAGTGAGGTTTTATTCTTTTTTGTATTAACAACTGTGTGTGTGTATAGTGGTTCACAACTATGTAGTTTTCTTTTATAATACTTAGTATGCCTTGTAGCTTGTCAGAATTTTCAATTTTGTAATTATTACTACTTTTGCTACAGTGATATGTAATGCCCTATGAATACCACTGCATTGCGGTTTGCTGGACAGTTATTTCAGCAGTGCATCTGATAATATAAACATTACCTTTGTTGTTGATAAAAACAAAGATATTGTACATGGCTCAAATTATATTTGAGGTTGGGTCTATTTATTTTTCTTTTCTTTCTAAGTACATTTATCTTCCATTTCTTGGAGTTAAATTATTGTTCTCAAATAAGCTGTTATATAATCCTCAGGGTAACCCCGCTCCTGATTTGAACACTATTAATTTTCTATTATATCCTGCTAAAGATGTTCTACAGCATGGCACTCACCTGCATTATTGAGTCAGTGACCAATTGCAGAGCTACTCAGACCTGGTTGGAGCTTAACTCAACCCTTTGGGATCTCATTTATTATTTGCAGATATTGATCCAGGAAGAAGAAAAATCTAAGAAGTGTGACTCTAATGATGACTTAGATGCAGCCTATGACTGTTAACTCTTAGTAGTCTGTTGATTAAACAAGCACTATGTACAACTTGAATTACTTTACATTATTACAGATAATATTTTTTTTTACTGCTATATGATTTGATTACCTTTATGTAAGTTGTTTTGTTCATAATACTGGAGTAAACATGCTTTGTGTGTGTGCACATACAGACACATGAAAAAGTTTGTTTAGACCATAATTAAAATATAATTTTATTTGTTTCTTCCAAACCTATCCTGTCATCAGATGAAAACACAGTGCATGTTTTGCTATTTGTTACTTTAATTTGAAATTCACCTGAAAAGAATGAAATTTGATCAGACAACAAATTTGACCAAACTGTATATTGAGATTTGTATAAACTATGATTTATTTATTTATTTATTTATTAAACTCCGGTAGGATTGGCACTCCAAACCTGACAATTTTTATTATAGTGAAAAAACAAATATATAGAAGATGGTGCAATGTATATCAGATATACCGATGATAGCTTCTCCTGCCCTCTGAAATGCCCTTCCATAAGAAGCTGCCCCCTTCCTTCCCTGCCTTTTGTCAGCAAGCAAAAACAGCTTTATTCAAGCAGGCTTTTAATGCATAATCATGGGGTGGCTAGGCTATTTGTTATATAGGGTGGGTATCATGGTTTTAGTTTGGTTTTAATGTTTGTAATTTTATATTTTAAGATGAGATTTTATCTGTTTTGTTGTAATATGTTTTTAGAATTTTATTTGTGAGCCACCTTGGGTCCCCTCAGGGGAGAAAGGCAGCATACAAATCTAATAAATAATAAATAAAATAAATTTTATGTACAATAGAGAATATTTCTTTGGCTGAAATTCTTGAATCTGTCCTGAATACCCACTGGCAATAGACTGTACAGGTGTCACTGTGGTGTTCAGATAAAAATGAATGCTACACTGGCTATTTTTGTATTTGTATATGAACTGCACACACCCCTCCCCAATATAGGTGCATGGTTTGGCTTGGATACCCATAATATTTTTTCCCCAGATCATGCACATGTTTTATTTCACATTTCAAGGAAGGAACTCTACAATGATAGTGACAACAGCCAAAAAGTTGCTTTTATACCACACCTATAGGTTATGAGGGGCACCCAAATGGCTAGAATGCTGGTTATGCTGAATCTTTTCTCAAATTTGTCATAGGTCTTCTAACAGTTTTAATATGTCCAAGTAAGACCCAGTAGGGTTTTGGGAGAAAGGCAAAATATAAATTAAATAAATACATGCTTTCTATAATGTTTTCTAATTTAATTTACTTTCTCCAAATTTCTGTAAGTATTTTGGGTTACCTTGTGGAACAAAGGGTAGCCAAGGTAAGAAGTTGATTTTGGCTTTAGGGATAAGTGGATCTCTCAGTTTATCTTTCTCAAACATCCTTTTTTTTTTTTTTTTTTAAATAAATCTCAAGTTTTTTCCACTGACAATATGAAGAAAATTATAAATGTTGTTTAGTTCTTGGACAAATTATAGTCAGTCCAAAATGGACAGAACAAAACCTTCCAACCAATTTCAACAGTTACATATATTCCCAGCATAGTGAGAACCCTGCCATACAGGTGTTAAAGCCAAAAAACCTCTGAGGGGAAAAAGAGATGACAATTACAGTTCAGTCCAACAAACATGGTTGAATACACAGGGATTCCAACTGAGTCCTTTAGGAGCTGAGTCATTTGCCTGGATATGTGATTTTGTTAGCTTTGTATTATCACCCATTTCCTTTAAAAAGAAATAAATAAAGAGAGAAAGAAGAGAGAGAGAGAGAGAGAAAGAAAGAAAGAAAGAAAGAAAGAAAGAAAGAAAAGAAAGAAAGAAAGAAAGAAATCTCAAGTTCTTGCCATTCAGGTCACAAAGGAATTTACAATTCTGGGAACATTTTTATTAATTTAATTTTTTATAAAGAACCAAATGAACTTTTCACTCCTACCTAATTTTGATAAGGATAATATCATGGAGTGGGGGGGGGGAGCAATACTCAAAAACAATTAGCCAAAGTCTTCCAGCAGCATGTAAATAAAACAAAAGGAAACAAATCTGTCAGGCATGGATCTCCACATTATATGTAATTTGGTCCTGAGCCTATGATGATTCACACTTCAGTATGATCAACACTTAGTACATAAAACCAAATACAGAGTTTGACACCAGCTAAACCACAGGACTGATATTCTTTGAACAGAATTCCATGAAATTAGCCATTTTGAAGCAAATATTATTTTGTTCTGTCTGAATCCAGAGTTTTTGCTATTCTTTGTACACCACATACAAGATAGCTAAGCATATGAGTCTCTACCTCAAAGCCACTGCTTTTTCAAAATAAACATTCATTTTCTCTAAGTAGAAACAGTGCAACTTTGTTCAATCTATATACTTCTGGTTATCAGAAACATTCATGGCTAATTCTATCTAAATATTTGGTTTCTTCTTTGCCTAGTAGTTTTTTTTCTTTTTGTTGAAGATTTGCAAGTGGGTTTTTTGTCCCCTTGAAACACAGTGCATTTTCAGTCCATTTGAAGGCATTCTGTAATGAAGAACTAATTGTGTATTAATTAAAGATTTCATTTATGTCAGCAAGCTGTTCATGCAAGCAAGGATTTAGTCAATTTAAGCACTATTAGAAATATAATTAGCCATGGGTGATAAGATGGAAATGTAAGTTTCATATTTTTCATATTTTTAGCCTAGTAGTTAGTAGCCTACTAAGAACCAACATGGTGTGGTACTTTCAGTATAGAACTAGAACTATGGAGATTAGGGTTCAATTCCTTTCTTTGCCATGGAAACCAACTGGCTGACCTTCAGTGAGTCACACTCTCTCAGCCCCATGATAGGATTGCCTTGAGTATGTCATAAGTCAGAAAAGGCTTGAAGGCAGACAAGAACAAGAAGTTACTGGTGACTACTTTTAAAAAAAGGAAAAATAAAATTAATCTTGGCATAGTGATTGATTGGACATAAACTATTATCAAGTGATAACAAAGATTTCTTTGAAAAATGAAAAACAGACTGTTGAACATAGCTGGCCCTTTGTATCTATGAATTCTGCATCCATGGATTCAGCCATCCATAGATTGAAAATATTCCCCCCACCCAAAAAAAAAAAAAAAAGATTCCAAACAGCAAACCTTGATTCTGCTGTTTTATTTAAGGGATACCATTGTATTACACCATAGTATATAATGGGACTTCAGCATCCATAGATTTTAGTATCTATGGGAGAGGAGGGGGGCAAACCAATCTCCAGTGGATATCAAGGATCCACCATATTATATACTTCTTTGGAAGTCAAGGATGAAAATACTCATTTCTAAAAGTGGCATTGTCACCATTTATAATGCAACTATATATGCTTAGATGTTGTTAGATTACGTATCATATCATCAATGAATATTAACTATCCTGGCTTGTAACAATGGGAACTGGAATCCAAAAACATTTGCAGACCCAGAGTTAGGAAAGGGTGATTTAAGATCTGGGTATACCTGGCCTATTACCTGGAGACTTGATGGTGCAGTAGTTAAATGCCAATACTGCAGCCACTCACTCAGAATGGGGCTCAGGATTGACACAGCCTATCATCCTTCTAAGGTTACTAAAATGAGTTCCCAGATTGTTGGGGCCAATTAGCTTACACTTGTAGACCATTTAGAGACTACTTATTGTGGTATGAAACAGTATATAAATGAAGCTACTATTGCTATTCTATCTGTTCTAGAATGAAAAGGAGTACCTAATTCAGAGTTGACCTAGTCTTTGAGATCTATCCATTAACTTTCTTTCCAAATGTAGACTCAAGCATATATGACATCAGTTTGGAAATTTAAGATGACAGAAAAGCAACTACTCCTTAACAAAGTTCCAAGTTCTTTTTATTTCTGTATTTGCTGCTTCTATAAATAAATAAATAAATAAATAAATAAATAAATAAATAAATAAAATGAAGGGTCTGGAATTTGTTCTACTACCCAGTAATTTGTTGCTAGAAATATCAATTGATAGGCTTACAGGAAGGCCCATTAGCGATGTGTGCTCACACATCGGGTCAGGAGCTAACATGTATTGCAAATATCAGCTGATTAAAATGTAATACAAACTTACCTCCCCATAAAATTTCAAAGGACTGGGATTTAGAAGTGGGCTCAAAGGAAATTAAACTAAATAACTTCTCATCCATAATAACTTGCTTTGTAAATACTGCTATGTGATTCTTTGTATATAAATTACATTCTTATTCACTTCATTTGCAGACTAACAAAGCAGGCTCAAATAGCACCAGTCAACAACTGAAAAGAACTGGGGAAAAAAATTGTAAGGCTAAAATGTTGCTCTCAATTAGGAATGCCAGATTTTCTGCAGAACAATATAGAACACATGAGGCAGGTCTATATAAGACCGCCTCTAATCTTATGAGAGGAGGATTTTGCATAATCTTGGGGCTCTCATGGGATTTCAAATCTCAGAGGAAGCACAAAACCCATACAGAATTGTGATGGCAGGCCAGGCATTGCAAGATGAGAACTTTGCTCAACTGATTGGTATCAGTCTGGGAGGATAGAAAGGAACAACAGCATCATACCAGCTACAATCCTGGCAGACAGACCCCAGTACTAGGCACCTGACTGCTGAAAACATGCCACATGTTCAGAGACTGGTCTGGTGGAAGCAGATGTGGTGTCCATGCTCAAATATGGGATCTGGGGCATTGCTGTTGTGTTGTGTTCCTTCAAGTTGTTTCCAGCTTATGGCAACCCTAAGGTGAATCTATCACAAGAGTTTCTTGGTAAGATTTGTTCAAAGGGGGGTTTTCCTTGAGAATAAGAGAGTGTGACTTACCCAAAGTGATCCAGTGATTGAGTGAGGATATGAGATGCAGTATCCAAGAGTCCTAATCCAAATTTCAAACCACTATACCAGTGACAGCGAACCTTTTAGAGACCGAGTGCCCAAACTGCAATCCAAAACCCACTTATTTCTTGCAAAGTACTGCATCCCTCTGGCATTCAAGTAACAAACTCTGTGCTGGGGCAACGGTGTACATGCCCACAGAGAGGGCTCTGAGTGCCACCTCTGGCATGTGTATTATAGGTTTGGCACCACTGCACTATACCATGCTGGCTCATGGGGGCACCTCTACCAGCTTGATATTTGATCTGACATTAGGACCCCAAATATGGGATGTCCCATACAAAATGTGATGCCTGAGAATCCTACTCCAAATCATAACAGTTATATTATTATAAAAATTTCATCCTTCCATAGCATGCAGGGGAATATCAAGGTGTCTATTACACAACTGGCTTCATAACAAAATCAAAGACAAGCCTAATGAATACCAAGTCAACAACAGCTTGATGAGCTATGCTCAAGTTTTTTCAAGTCCTGCAATAATGAAAGTCCTTCTCTGGTCTAGTTCTGAGGGCTCCATTACATGATGGGTGGGAGATATCTATATCTATATCATCTATACCTATACCTATACCTATACCTATACCTATATCTATATCTATATATATCTATATCTATCTATCCTGATATGACTCACCTAGTCCATATTTTTTTTAGATTATTTTACTTGTCTGGTTCAAGCAACAAAATAGATTCAAGCTACAATGGTATTTACCTGAAAGAAAGCCCTGTTAGGCAGAGTGGGACCTTCTGCATGAGAATGCAGAGACTGGACAACTATTTGCTTACTGTCTACATTTGCTCTTCAGTTTCCTCTTATAACTGCCCTTTTTCATTTACCCATTTCATCCAGCTTCACTTTAACCTGAACAGATCCCTCATTTTGTCTTATTCAGAAACTACAAATGTATTATCATTCTCATCAGGTCTCCTTATTAAGGACTTATATATCCTTGAATTATGTAGTGAATTTTTCAGGGCAGTTCACAATAATTTGCTTAGTAGATAGCACTACATGATCAGAGAGGCAATGGGGAAATGGGCCTGATCTTACCTTTAGCAAGAAGAATGTTCAGGAAAGAGACACAGAATGAAAAGCTGCTGAAGGACAGAGTATTGTAGTGGAGTATGGTGTCCTCTCACCAATCTCAAAGTAAGATTCAACTGTCTATTCGATTACATTCTGTATGTAGAATGAGATAAGCTGTCACCTTCTTCTTTACTTCAGGCATATCGGGACAGCCCTAGTCCCAAGAAACTAAAAGAATTTATTCTTCTTCACATTTTCTTAGACTGCTTTGCCTTCTCTCTTTGTGTCTTCACCTATCCTACCTTGCCTTGTGTTTAACAGGAATTGTTGAATCTAAGATTTTTGGGGGGCTATGTCTATCTATCTATCTATCTATCTATCTATCTATGAAATGGCTTGTTGATATTAGTTTCAGGATGAGGTTATATTTCCCCTGAAATCTCAGGTTCACCCCCATTCTCAGCTCTCAGCAGTGACAGGACTGTGCCTGCTCTTTGAAGTGTCAGATCTAGCTATGGTAATTCAAGCCTTGGTTACCTCCCATTTGGATTACTATAATTCACTTTGCATGCAACTGTTATGAAACTTCAGTGGGTCCAAAATGCAACAATCCAGTTGACTTGTTACAGGGAACATACAACTCCTGTGTTCCAAAAATTTCACTGGATACCAATTGGGGAGGGGGGCATAATTCAAAGTGCTGGTTATGACATACATACCATTATCTACTTATATAAGCCTGCCTAAATTTTAAGATCCTTGATCCCATCCTATCACAAGCATGTTTGATGAAGACACATGAGAGAGCCTTAATGGTGGCTCCTCCTTGGCTGTAGATCTCTCTCCCATGGGATGCTAGTTAGGCTCCCTCTCTAGTCTCCTTCTGCAATGAACTTTTATTGAGACAGGCCTTTGGGTGTTTACTGGTGTACTGTACTTTTTATTATCACGGTATTTAAAAAAAACTATTTTAAACTAGAGTTTTTAATGGGATTGCTTATTAATTTTTAAAAATATTTTATTATAATTTGTTTAACTTTTTAAAAAATCTGTGCTGTAACTTCTCTTGTGTCTTACATTGGGAAAAATGAAATGTATAAATGAAATGAAATAAATAGTGTTGCAACCATTTTCCTTCTTGCATTTTCCTTTCTCCCTTAGCTTTCAGCCATGTTTAGTAAGCCATCACTAGTATTAGGCAGCTAATTGTAGATGTTGCAATAGGAGAAAAGTAGTTACTCAACTTACAGTTGTTGCTTTTTTTTTCAACTGCAGGGAGACATTTGTACAGTTCAGGTGCCTTGCACTGCCTCAACAAAATGAAATAAAATAAAATAAAATAATTGTCTTGAGTCAGTTCTGAAAGAAAATCATATCATGATTGTAATGCTACTCATTTGCTACTCAGCCTGTACTGATGATATGAGTGTCATTCATTGAAGGGAAAGCCTGATATTGTTCAACCCATATAGTCATAACCAGCTACCATTTTTCCAACTGTGTACTGAGAAAATTGGTTTTGGGATACCCCCACTAGAGGATAGATAGATAGATGGATGGATGGATAGATAGATAGATTATAGATAGATAGATAGATAGATAGATAGATAGATAGATAGATAGATAGATACTTTTTATGGATTTTTTTAAAAAAATATGAATTGATTGTTTTCTTAAGTGTCCACTAACACGCCTTAAATAGACTATAGTATTGTTATTTTGTTTGTACTAATTACCTTGCTGTTTGAACCAGGGAAAATCAAAAACAAGATACACATCTAATGAGAAGAACTTTACTGGAGAAGAAAGATTTTTTTTTGTTAATCAATAATGCACATTTTAACTACAGTTCATTAAATTCAGATGATTCTTCATATTATTGAAATGCTTCAGTTTGGCTAATGATTTCCCGGATGAGTCTCACTTCTAACCACTTATCATTTTCTACAGAACACTTAGAACTAGCATTTCAAAAAGGATGCCTCTAGAATCAGAAGCAAAGAGGGAGGTTGCAGGCATAGTTTTTAGCTATCTTTTAGGGGATCTCTATTGCATCGGCACAAAGGACTCGAACACATTGGTATGGGTAAAACACTGTAGGCCACAACTTTATTTGTACAGGGTTGTAA
>CM034703.1:51749435-51761965 GCA_020142125.1 Phrynosoma platyrhinos
TGCCCCTCCTCTTCCCTGCCCGGAAGACGACTCTTTTAGTCGTCTGCATACTGATATTCCAGACTAATATAACTAAACTCTCTCTGTTCTGCCTCTCTTGACATATACTTATCTTATATTAGTTTATATGCCTAGACTATTCACCTAGATATTCACTTACTTTCTCTCTCTTCTTTGCATCTTTTACATCTTTGCATTTAAACTGTAAATATCATAAACAGCTTATAAATATATGTTTATAAGAAGAATCTTGTCTTGGCCTTGGAAACTGGAAAAGACTGGTGCTGAATTTCTGTTTGCTTTATAAGGGCTACAGTCCTTAATCCAATTGATGTTATTTGGTGAGAGTTCACAATTTACAGCAGGTCCTTACTTGTAAATTTAAGTAAAAGAGCAACTTAATGTTGGTAGACACTGTCCCTAAAATATTCACTCATCAGTAGATTCATCAATGACTCAAACTACCTGCTAGGGCTGTTGCCCAGGTACTAACAATTGTTGGGCACCTTCAGAGTCCCAACTCTCTTTTCTAATTATGATTCTTTGTATTTAAACCAGATTCAGATTATACTCAATAGCCTTTCAAACAGAGGATCCTTTCAATGGTTGGGATAAAATGATGGTTAAAATCACTATAGCATCTTCCACAATACCTCCCCAAAACATTAAAAATATTAAAAGACATTGCAGCATTAGTCTACTGCAACATTAAAATATTATTTATTTAAGCACTTTTAGCCTGTCCTTTTTCAAAGGATCTCAGGGCAATGTATAATATAAATAATTTAGAACATTTTCAGAATAAAAAAATGATTTGAACAAGGTAAAACATATTAAATACAGTACAGTAACAGTTAAAACCACTTTTAAAACTACAACAATTCATAACCATGTACATGAGCACTTGAAATGCATTGGTCTCCAAATGCTTTAGTAAAAAGTCCATTTTACTTGGCACTGTAAGGAAATTAACACTGGTGCCATTCAGACCTTCAAAAGAAGGACATTCTGCAATCAGGACAAAACAGCTGAGAAAGCCCTCTCCCATGTCATCCTACTTTGTATTTCATCTAGGGCACAAAGTAGGATCCCTCCTGCGGACCTTGATGTAGGATATAAAAGATTCCTGTAGCACCTTTACAACAGGCTTTAAAAAAGAACTTTTGGCATTAGCTTTCATGAACTCCAGTCCATTTCATCAGATGCATGAAGTGAAGTTTCTGTGGACAGACATTTATACAAATAAATGAATGCTTGGAAAGGGGACTGTAAATTGTAATAGATTTTAAAAAAACATGTAGATATGGTGGTAGTCATAAAGACCATTTAAACGGACAAAACTGGAAGATGGGTTTTGTGTACAAGCAAAGATAAATATGTACACATATCAATAGTAGAGGAAGTTCTTGGTCTAAAACATTGGTATGGGTACATGACCAGTAAAGTGTTACAGTAAAGCACTTATGAAGATCCGATATAATAGTTGTGATGAGAAATAGTCTTTTAATACCTGTACCCTACCAAGAAATCATTGTCCCTTTCAAACCATTGTTAATAGACTGGAGTTTGTGGATGTATCTTATTTAGCTGTTTCTCGCTCTAGTTTCCCTTTATTTATTTTTTCTATTCAAGAACTGGCATTCAGAGGTTTGAGTCAGAATGTCCAGGTAGGATGAAATGTTATCCAACTGGTTTTTGAGTATTCCCATTTCTAATGTCCTTTTTGTGTTCAATTATCTTCTGGCATAGAGACTGATACAGATAGCATTATGTAGCAGTTTCAGTGTTGGAATTTGACTCTGGAAGACCAGGGTTCATACTCACTCTTGGCAGTGTAAACCTACTGGGTGATCTGGGGCAAGTCAAAATCTCTCAGTCACAGAGAAGGGCAATGGTGTTCCCCTAAGAAATATATTGTCAAAAAACCCTCACAATAAGTTCATTTTAGGATGACCAAATTGGAAATGATCCAAAGGCACACAATAACACAGAGGCTATCCTGTTTGTCTAACATAAAGTGTCGAGGGACATTGTTAACAAAATATGGCATATGTAATATTACAGATTAAAGCATCTCTAATGTTGTGGGTGATGCTCTTAGGCCCAAGTACACAAAAAGATAGTCAGTACAAAATGTTCTAGCCAACTCCCTATAAAGTGGCACACAGCTGCGTACTATACCAGCTGTGGCTTTTGAACATTTTTCAAGTGAAGCCTATGCAGAATGCAATACATAAACCTTATAAAAGCTGATGATTGCTATAGCTTCTCTTGAATGAACAGCTGTCATTGGTAGATAAGATCTAAATGACAAAAGGAGTTCCTGGCCAAGGCCACCATTTGGAGGTCCAAGAGTATTCAGGAGTGTACAAAGATATGATTTACCTAAGAATATTCCACCCCATTAATATTTAAGGGTGCTCTCTTTCCATAGTGGTGAAAACTATGGATAAGGATAATTCAATCTTCTTCAGCCTTTGTCTGCTAATTAACACTAATCCAATTTCCTTCATCTCCAGGCACTGTGCAAAAGTCAAGACCATTGATCCCATAGCAAGTGTCAAAGACAAGTGTACTGATGCCATTTGTCTCTAAAATTCTAGGGTGAGCAACCCTCCATTACCATCACTAGGAAACTATCAGAAAGGAAGTCAGAGAGCCATAATTTATTCTGAAACCAGAGTTGTAAAGAAGATTTTAATCCTGTCAAGATAAAAGGTAAAGGTTTTCCCCAACATGAATGTCTAATTGTAACTGTCTATAGGGGGTAGTGTTCATCTCCATTACTAAGCCAAAGAGCCAGCATTGTCTGAAAACAGGCTCTGGTGGTCATGTGATCAGCATGACTTCACAGAATGCTACCTTCCTTCCTACCAAAGTGATATCTATTTATCTACATTTGTCGCTCCCTGTTTTTGGATTTCAAGGGGCCAGTCAATGGATCACCACTTTCGGGGGGGGGGGGCGGCTGCTGTAGAAATAAAAAGAATATTCAAAATATTCAGAAATGATCAAAAATTTGTTTCTTGAGTTTTGGGAAACTGTGACACAAAGAAAGACACCCCAACTCATTGGGAGAGGTATCTTGTTGTGCTGGCCAAATAAGGGCAAGGACTTCCCATTGGTCGATAAGGGTAAAAAACTTCAGCACTGTGTTTTAGCCAATAGCTTTAGTTAACAATCTTGTTTGGTTACACGAGATTTTGAACAAGAGTTTGTCATTTATAACTTGTTGCAACCATGTGGAGATAGCCATTTTGATAGTCAAGACAGTGAGAGCTCATCAAACTGTTCTTGACTTTTGGCAAATTTTTGGGTTCTAGCTTTGTGACCAATTGTCCCATTCACCCCTCTGGCTCTGGTTTTGACAGAGTTTATTGCAGAGGTGGGAGAGTGACCTGTGGGCCGGCCTTTAAAACCTGTTGCCTTGCTCTCCTTCTCAGGATCCTTCACCCGATGTAGGAGTTGCAGGCACCATTTTCACCTGGTATCTCTTTGTCCCTCCAGGCTTTGAGACACTCTGACCACTCGATTTGGTAAGGTCGGGAACCATTGCTGGGGGAGGGGGGATCACTGCATTTCTTCCAATGGTGAGTGTGCGAAGACTTGGTCTTCTGCAAAGGTTCTGTGTCAAACCTTCGGTGGACACCTTCTCCCTGGTGGTTGCTAGCTTGCTCCCTGACTGTGGTTGTCTTGAGAGACTTTGGGAGAGGGCGGCCATTTCGGCCAGGTTGGAATCATCTGTGTGGTGATTATTAGGGCATGTGTTTTGTCACTGGAGCTCAGGATGCCACACAGTAAGGTCCAGTCTAAATGTCGGGTGGCTGCAGCTGTTCCCTCTGCTCTTTTAGCCCCTAAAAGACTGTCCAAGCCTACTAGTAAAAGTGAGGACCTTCTTGCCCAAGTTTCTCAATAAGTAAGATGGTGCATGCTTGCGTTGCGCTTTGTAATCAGCTAGTGCAAAAAGAACTCCAGGCTACTGCCTCTTTCCCGAGTGCCAACCCTGTGGGTGTTGACAGTACAAATTCATCATCCTACATGGCTACACCTGAGTCCCAGTTGGCCGCTACAACACTGGGCTCGCTGGTGGCTTCGACAGTGGAGCTTGGGCACCACACGGTTGCTGATATTTGGGACCTCTTGCAAAGAGTCCCGGGTTTGGGGATGCAAAGTGTGGATCCCCTTGCATCCAGGCAGCCTACTTTGCCTGATTTGTATAACCTCCTACAGAGGTCTGTTGCTGCAAGTGGAGATATGGAGCAAGCGAATGCTATGCAGAGAGGCGATCAAGCAGCGGCTGCCTCTGCTTTTGTGGACACTCGATCTGTTGCAGGCCCGCAGCTCGGGGGACCTTCACGGTCAACTACTGATGCCACTCAAGCTTCAAGCTCAGGTGTGTCCATGGGCTCTTTGAATGCTAATTGGCCTACCTCGGTATGGGCTCCAGGTAGCCAGGTTGGGCGGGGGGCGGCTTTGCAGCAGCCTAACCCCGCAGCCTTAAGCTCGTCTGCTTAGGCCCTTGCTGTTTCACAAGTGTCTGATTCACAGGTGCATACTAGCCAACCCCTCACTGTTGTTACCTCTGCCCCTGTGGTGCAAATTGCGGATACACACCTTTCTGGAGCAATTGGCAGTGTGGAACCGACTCCTTATGTGAGCATGTCTACACCCCTTGGTTCTCACCTTCCTATTTTCACTAAAGAATGGATCTGGAAGGGAGAATATATTGATTTATTTACTTTAACATTTAGAGATCCTGAACCAAGGATCATGGTTAAGGATGACATTGTTTTCAGCTTGCCTAAAGAATTTCAGGTGCTTAAACACCCTAAATTGGAGCACAGTTTTGTAAATTGGATTATGGTGGGGTAGGCAACCTGTCTCCTTTAAGGGCCGAGGGACTTCAGCTCCCAGAATCCCAGGAGCTATTGACCAACATGGGACTATTGACCAACATGGCTGAGGCTTCTGGGAGCTGAAGTCCCTTGGCCCTTAAAGGGGACAGGTTGCCTACCCCTAGATTATGGGATACACCATTTACAGAGGTTTTATTGAGGAAAAACAGCCTCTTAGATCTCCTGACTTCTCAGAATATCAGGAAATAATGATAAAAGCATATACCAATTGCTTATACAACTCTAGAGGGGCTGTTTGGTTGCAATATGACGAGCAGTTTAGAATGTGTCCAGCCCAAGATCCTGCTTTATCCTGGAGACATGTCCAGTCTGAACTCTGGGCAGATGTCATGGTAGGGGCCTCCCCCTCAAGCAGGTGTGATAATGGCTTTGTGCCAATGGTCTCCTTGCCGAGAGGGCCAAATGCGAGGTCTAACGTGAGTGATAAAAGACAATTTGGCTTGTGCTGGGATTTCAATGTTGGTAAATGCAAAAGACAACCTTGCAGGTATGAGCATAAGTGTAACACCTGTAGAGGTGGACACCCAAGCAACTTCTGCTTTAAAGGAAAACGAACGGGAGGGGGTGCTGCTTCACAGCCAGTGTTGACTGGAGCAAAAGGCCCCATTGCCAATTAATTTGGCTAATATGGAGCCCTGGCTTAGTAAATATCCTAATATGGAGGCTGGTATTTACTTATTTCTTTCATTCAGGTTTTCACATTCCTTATTCTGGTCCTAGGGTTTTTCGTTCTGCACCTAATGCTTGTTCTGTGAAGGAATTGCCAGATATAGTCAGGACAAAATTGGCTAAGGAGATTGCTGCAGGGAGAATTTCTGGCCCTCATGATTGCTTGTCTTTTCCTACACTCCGTTTATCCCCTCTGGGCATTGTCCCTAAAAAAAGCTCCTGGGGAATTTAGGCTAATACATAACTTATCATATCCCAAAGGAGATTCAGTGAACAATGCCATCGACCCAGGGCTTACCTCAGTTAGTTACACGTCATTTGACTCAGCAGTCGCGATGATTAGAAACCTGGGTTTAGTCACCCTGCTCGCTAAATATGACATCAAGTCAACTTTTAGACTTCTCCCTGTACACCCGGATGATTTTGATCTTCTGGGTTTCCAGTTTGAAGAAAAAAATTATTTCAATAAGGCAATGTCAATGGGATGTTCAATCTCTTGTGCTGCATTTGAGACCTTCAGCACTTTTCTCCATTGGTGTGCAGTTAAGAAAACGGGTGATAAGGCTATTGCTCATTACCTGGATGATTTCTTATTTGCTGGTTCTCCTGGTTCATTACAATGCCACAGTACTTTGGCGCAATTTCAGGAACTGATGAAAGAATTGGGAGTCCCTTTGGACAAAGGAAAAACAGAGGGTCCTAGCACTTAATTAATCTTTTTGGGCATTGAGATAGACACTAATGCTGGAATTTCTCATTTGCCCTCTGAAATGTTGGTGGCCATGAGGACTCAAGTTCAAACTATGTTAAATAAAAAGAAGGCTACCCTACAGGAATTCCAATCACTTACAGGCTTGTTAAACTTTGCTTATAGGGTGGTAGTTCCAGGGCGAGCATTTTGTGCTAGATTTTACAAAGCCACTGGTGGTTTAATTGCTCGGCATCACCACATTAGAGTCACAAGGGACATCCGTGAGGATCTCAGGATATGACACTCCTTTTTGGAGAAGTATAATGGTGTTTCTTTTTGGAGAACTGAAATGCTGCTTCAGGCAGACTTTCAGGTACACCCTGATGCTGCTGGTGCCCATGGCTTTGGAGTTTTTTGGAATAGCCAGTGGGCTGCCGAGGTTTGGCCTCCTGTTTGGGTGGAACCTGGTCTTACCAGGGACCTTACCTTTTTGGAATTATTTCCAATTGTTGTGGCTGTTCACCTATGGGGGGAGCCACTTTGCTAACAAGACCATTTGGTTTTGGTGCGACAACCAAGCAGTCGTTCATGTGGTAAATTCGCAGTCCTCCAGAAATCCCAGGATTATGGGTTTGGTGAGGGCGATGGTTTTGCAATGTTTAAAGTTTAATGTTCTCTTTAGAGCTCAACATGTTCCTGGTGTGCTTAACCCTTTGGCCAACACCCTTTCTCATTTTCAGCTTACCAAATTCCAGCTTTTAGTGCCCCAGGCTACCTTACACCCGCTGGAGGTACCGAAGTTTCTCTGGAACCTTGGAGATTAGAAGTGTGCAGGGCAATGTTGAATTCCATTGCCCCGTCAACATGCAAGTCCTATCAATCAGCTTTAAATTCTTTCAGTCAATTTATGTCTGAGATCGGAGAACAATTTTCATGGCCAATTAATGTTGATTTAGGCCCTTTGCAGACTGCCAGAAATAGTGCACATTAAATTGAGGCACTTCCCTGGCTCAGTGCTAGGGAATCATGGGAACTGTATTTTTTTCTGAGACATTGAGCCTTCTCTGTCAGAGAGCTCTGGTGCCACAATAAATTACAGTTCCCATGATTCCCTAGCACTGAGCCAGGGCAGTGCCTCAATTTAATGTGCACTATTTCTGGCAGTCTGCAAAGGCCTTTAGTTCTCCAATTTATAGTTTTTCTCAAACAATTGGGGTTATCACCTGTCACCATTAGGGGCAGGTTGGCTGCCCTTGCCTTTTTCTCCAAGGCTAATGGGTTTTATGATCCCACTGGAGATTTTAGAGTTAGAAAGTCAGTGGAAGGATTGGCCAGGGAGTTTGTTACACCAAAAGATGTCAGAAGGCCTATAAATGGACCCTTCTTGGCTAAGCTATGGGAACACCTGGCCTTGGTATGCTATTCACCCAAGGAATTGGTTTTATTTAAGGCAGATTTTGCTACTGCAATTTTTGCTGCCCTTAGAATTAGTGAGATTGTTCCTGGTTCCAGGAATAACACTTCTGGCAGGGCACTTCTGATTTCTGATATTACCCTATTGGATTATGGTGTGCAGATTCACATTAGGTGATCTAAGACTGACCAATTTGGTAAGGGTCAGTCCTTAATTTTGGCTAAGGCCCAGCAGGGCCAAATTTGCCCTTGTATGGCATTGGCTAGCTATTTACGAATAAGGCTTGAGATGCCCAGATATCTGTTTATTCATTTGACGGGTTTACCTTTAACACAATTCCAATTCAGGTCAGTTTTAAAAGAAATTGTTAATAAAGCGGGGTTACCCAGAGATTTTTTTTCTTCGCACTCCTTTCGTATAGGAGCTACAATAGCTGCGGCCACTCACAGCATGAGTGAGCATGACAATTGTAGAATTGGAAGGTGGCGCTCACGCGCTTTTAAATCTTAAGTTAGACAATTGGGTAGTGGGACTCTCGGTTAGTATTTCTGATTCTTTTTCTTTTATTTCAGCTAATTTCGGCCTGGGGGACATTTGGATCATTGGGCATAGCCTGGTCGCTCGGGCGGAATATTTCCTAAAGGAGCACCGTTTGAACACCTCAGCTCCTAAAAACCTCAGCCATGTTGGCCAATAGTCCCATGTTGGCCAATAGCTCCTAGGATTCTGGGAGATGAAGTCCTTTGGCCCTTAAAGGGGAAAGGTTGCCTACCCCTGTCATAAAGAGTCTCTTGAAGTCGCAAGTTTACCCCCGAGCAATTGTGATTCACCTGGGAGAAAACAATTTGGTGCATGTGTCATGCCTTTAGCTAGCCAAACAAATTATTCAAGACTTAGATGCCCTAAAAGCCATGGTTCCTTCCACCAAAATAATATGGACCAAATTATTGCCTAGACGTTCCTGGGCTGGCGCTTAAAAAGATTCGGCAATTAATGATGCAAGGAGATGGCTCAATCGTTTTGTTTTGAAGCAACTTTTGAAGTGGGGCATGTCTCTTATTCAACACTCAATTACCTTTGATAAACCACAACTTTTTTCCTATGATGGAATACACCTCTCTGCAGAAGGGCAATGGTTGTATATAGAAGCATTGTCTGAACAAATTTATGATTTTATCTGTGTGGGGGAGAGGGGGTACCTAGCTTCACTGGCCCTCCCTCTATTGGCATGGAATGACCCCATCATACAGATAAAATTAATTCAGCTAGTTAAATTAGGATAGGAAAATAATTTGGCTCTAAACAAATAAAGAGGAAATGATGTAACTAAATTCAGAATTATGTCATAAAAATTATGATGTCATATGACATAATATGACATCACTTCCGGGGAGGGGTTTGTTTACCGGTTCCATTATTTATTTAATTATTTTACTGGATTTGATTTCAGATTTATTGCTTTGCCACGGGTTACAAAGGAACATCTTTATGGTGGGTTAACCTCTTTACAATTGTGGCAAAGCTAATTTATTATTGTTTGTTAAAATTGACCCTGAAAAATTATAAAGTTGTGGCCTGATTTAAACCCAAGAAAGGAGTCCTGTGTCCTTTGTGCCAGTACAAAGACACCCCCGACTCGTCGGGAGGGGTATCTTATTGTGCTGGCCAAATAAGGGCAAGGACTCCCCATTGGTCGATAAGGGTAAAAAACTTCAGCACTGCGTTTTATCCAATAGCTTTAGGGGGGTTGCAGACTGTCAGAAATAGTGCAAATTCAGTCCACTTTTAGGGTTAGGGTTAGAGCTAGGGAATCATGGGAATTGTTTTTTTTCTGAGACATTGAGCCTTCTCTGTCAGAGAGCTCTAGTGCCACAATAAACTACAGTTCCCATGATTCCCTAACCCTAACCCTAACCCTAAAAGTGGACTGAATTTGCACTTTTTCTGGCAGTCTGCAACCCCCCTTAGTTAACAATCTCGTTTGGTTACATGAGATTTTGAATGAGAGTTTGTCATTTATAACTTATTGCAACCATGTGGAGGTAGCCATTTTGATAGTCGAGACAGTGAGATCTCATCAAACTGTTCTCGACTTTTGGCAACCCATCCCTCCCTCCCTTGTTCTGGACATTTAATCTTACTCTCAGGCTTTGGCTGGTTGCCTTATGGGGGGCGGGAGGGAATTTTTCCCCAAGATTTACTTGGGTTTTTCACCCTCCCTGAGATCTTAATATAATGGTTGTTAATTGCTTGATTAATTGTTGATTATCACAACTGCGGGCTCAGGGTCTTTCTCATGTCTATTTAATTATGTGGGGCGTGGAATGACCCCATCACACAGATAAAATTAATTTGGCTAGTTAAATTGGGATAGGAAAATAATTTGGCTCTAAACATATAAACAGGAAATGATGTAATTAAATTCAGATTTACATCATAACAAATTATGACGTCATATGACGTCATTTCCGAGGAGGGGATTGTTCACTAGTTCTATTATTTATTTAATTATTTTACTGGGTTTGATTTCAGATTTATTGCTTTGCCATGGGTTGAAAAGGACCATCTTTATGGTGGGTTAACCTCTTTACACCTGTGGCAAAGCTAATTTATTATTGTTTGTTAAAATTGACCCTGAAAATTAATAAAGTTGTGCCCTGATTTAAACCCAAGAAAGGAGTCCTGTGTCCTTTGTGCCAGTACAAAATGTGTGCAGTAAGAATATTCATAGTTCAAGACTTATCATACACAAACTTTGCACATTTGTTTGTACAGAAAGCAGTATTTTCTATTCATAAATTATTTCTGCACAATAATATTATTTTATGGGCAGAAATAAAGCTGTTTCCTGAATAGAAAATCCTGGTTTCTATGCAAAAATACCATGCAGAATAAGTCCCAAAGTGCAAATAGTGTTTGAAAGCTGTATAATTTTTGAAGTCTTTCTCACATTGTGAAAAAAAATGCTAAAATTGCTCATTGCCTCCTGTATAACAGTTTAAAATTATGAGACTGCCTTTCCCAGCAGTAGCTGGCCATATTGTAATGACTGTTACTTCCAAGTTCCAGGAAGATAAACACACATTGAAACTTTGCTTAGGTCTGCCCAGATACTGGTAATTGAGAAATGTGCTGAAAGCTTCAGCAAACTGGATAGCAACAGACAGTAGTGACCCATCTTGTTTTATTATATTTTTTATAGAAAGCTAAGGCACTGGAGGTTTCTTCACAAATCTATGATATTTTTATGCCTCTGGCTCTGCAACTGAGCATTTTCCTCTTTGTCTCTTGTTACAGTCATATAAATACAAGGCACTGGGTGGGCTTTCTAATGTCCCTAAATCAATGTTGCTTCACTTCATGAAAATACGGTTTACAAGGAATACATGTAAATCACTTCCAGGCAAAAGCCCTTTTCAAACAAGTCTAAATCTTCTCCACTCTTGCTCAGCAAAGCTGGCCTCAGTAAATAATTTTATTGTGTTATTTTATAAACAATTTTGGAAGAAGAAAATTCTTGGCTTTAACCCAGTAACATATTACACTTTTGCAACCCAAAGAACTGGATTGATTACAGTGGGTTTCAAGATTGATAATAGATAGATCTATGTTATGACACCCATTGTTTTAGTGCTAGGCTATAGAGGGATGCTTCCTTAAATGGATCATTGTATAAAATATTGACCTAGAGGACTTCATTATTCAAGCTGGAGAGACAGCCACTACTTAACAGTAATAAACTGTTTCTCTGTTACATCGAGAATACTTCAGAAAATATGAGAGTTGTCAAATCTCCTGAAAATCCTGTCTTTATAGTACACATGACACTAAAGCTGGGGCAGTATTTTCTGCTAATAAAAGCAAAGGCACAGACAGATGTGAAGGATATCATGGTGCACTGACAAGAAACTAAGAAAAATGATACTTTGTTGTGAAGAAGGAAAGACACACACCAATGACCTTGGGAAGTTTTACTAGATCTAGTTATTTCTGTTAGCATCAAGGAAAGACTAGGTAATGTTTCAGTGATGTAAAACTAAATATATAAACCTCAGGACTGTGCTAAACTAGATATATATTTGGTAAAACAAATAATTTTGAAAACTCCTAGGGTAGTTTTTTGTGTGTTTAAAAAATGGCAGCATCCTGATACTGAATCATATTGGATTATTCTATTTTAGCTTAGAGAGGGGGGAAGCAGATGAGAGCTTCCCAGACACTTTGGGCCGGTGCGCCGTGGGGCCGCAGCCTCCGCACCTCGGCGCACTGGCGGCATCCCTAGAAGGAGCGCTAAATCAGTGCTCCTTCCTCAAGACAGGGAAAGTACGCCCTAAAAGCGTCGGGCGCACTTTCCCTGTCTTTTCCGCCGCAGCGCGCCTGGTCGCTGTGGTGGGAGGTTGCCCCCGGAGCACCAGCCGTGCAGAGGGCCGGCGGCTCCAAGGACGACCTCAGGGAGAGGAAGGAGCGCCGCGCGTGTGGCTGCTCCTCCTCTTCCTGGCCTCGGAGACGGCTCAATTAGCCGTCTGCCGAGGCCCTAAATTGAGATGTGCATGAGGCTTTTCCTATGCACATGACCTTTTGATCCTCCCTGAATATCAACTGTTATTAAACCAGGAAGTCTGCTTCACTCTAGATAACTATGGTTTCCCATTTTCTCTGAAGTGGGAAACAATGGTTACCAGCTTCAGAAAAGCCAGCATACTTAGTTTCAAACTATGGATCTTTATGGCTCTCACCAGGACCCTGATGGCCATCACTGGCTCATCATCTCACCCTTCAGTTCCCTTCTTCAACCCTTTCTCATTCCTCCCCAATCCTAAGTAGCACCAGATCACCAGAG
>CM034703.1:51762065-51764565 GCA_020142125.1 Phrynosoma platyrhinos
TGCACTATTTCTGGCAGTCTGCTTAGGCCGTCAGATATCCATTGGCTGAAATTCATCACCACCAGCATCACCACCAGCACCAAAACTACCCTAGTTCTTCTGGGATTTAGTTGGTTGGGATGGCAAAGCTCTTGGAGATACAAACCTTTCTTCCCCCTATAAATGCCTTGCTTTCTTACCCACATGCTCAGGAATCTCTGTCCCACCACTCCATCCCATCCATGGGAAGATCACATGTGCTTTGTCTGACTGAAAGGAGGCAAGAGGGGGAACATATTTCACACCATATTCTGTCCTCTCTCTCTCCACCTTCTCCTCCTGGGTGCTGAGTGGGACAGAGAATTGTCTTTTATGCTAGAAGAGCTTTACAACCTTGATAAAACCCAGGAGGGGAATGAATATTTGAGGGGGTCTCAGGGGTAGGCTGGTTTTAGGTTGGTTGGGTAGAATGGGAGTTTACAGGGAGTTATTTTCAATCAAATTCTACTCAAAAGCTCTTTTTAACAGGTGTAGTCGTGAAAAATAATTCCTCTGAACATGTACAGAGTACTTCTTTTCCCCACCCTAAATTATACTTGTTCACATCCTTTTGGAGATAGAGAAGAACTTCCAGGTTCTGTTAAGGGTGCAGTTCATATCCATGGAATGAAAGGGCCCAGTATATGATAGGGCTATCATAGGCTTTTTTTAAAATGAGGCTTATGAAGAATTGATTGTGCCCTAAAACTATTAAAATCTCTATTTGCACCTGACCAGACTATTGCTTAGGTCAGGCTGTGACAAATGTGTGTTCTTGCTTCTCATGCCAAATGGTATAAGCCACTCATAATGGCAAAGGAGACGACAACAGGCTCATTTCTTAAGAAAAGCATTTGTAGGTGTAAAATTCAATATGAAACCTCATACTGAAGGGTTTTCTCAATTTTTCCTCACTTAATTTTTATTCTGGGACCTAGTTTGGAATTTGTTTTGCTTATATTATTTTAAAGATTTATTATTATTATATACATGCAGTGGGAGCAGGAAGCAAATGACTGTATAGCCATGATTTACTGGTTACTCATTAGTTTCTCAATAAGCTAAACTGAACTTTATATGTCTTTATAGACTGAATTTAGTTGCCTGGAGCTGCCATTTAAAACCATCTGCATACACAAAGCTGCATTGTCATATGTGGCAGGCTTTCCTTTAGTGTATTTGAAACATGTTGAAGCAGTAAAAAAAAAACAAAAACATGAAAACAGTTTTGAAAAATATAAAACTTTCATGGTGCAGTGACTTAAAAGTTTCTTAAAACAATTTTCAAATTCTACTCTTTACAGTTCCTGTCTTGCTAAGAGTACCATATGTCCTTTCTTTAACATCATGGAGACAAAAAAGATAACAGATCTTGAAACAGGAAAGTTCTATCTGCTTAGTAGTCTACTTACTTCCTTAGTGTAACCAACACATCCCGAATCAAAATTGCAAGGTCTTACATAGTCTCAAATATAAGGGCCCCAACAAATAAAAGCAATTGATGTTGCTTCATATATTTCTCTAAGGGTGAAATTCATTTTACTCCAAAATGTATTAAGGTTATGTTAAAGGTTTAATACAGGTTTCTACAGAGCTGAGATGGTATACTCCTCCAAAAAACTCTTTCCAGTGTATGAGATCCACTATACCAGAGCAGTACTGGGAACAAGAAGATTTATTTGTTTTGAAATATCCCAAGTTTTGAAATATCCTAGTGGAACCAGGCAAGAGTTCAACAAATTCCTATTGAAATTAATAAGGGACACTAGTACTATGAAAGAGTCTTGAGAAGTACATATTTCCATCTGTGACAGTGAGCACTATTGTAATTAAAATGTTCCCCCCCCCTTTTTAATACACTCTCCAATTGTTCCATTGTTTTCATAGAGTCACCCCTTTTATATAATCAATTGAAGGAAAGATTTAAGTTAGATAAGAGGATTTTAGGAATTACAAATGGGAAATCAGACCTAGACATTATTTTTATGGACAGAACAAAAGGACATATTGCCAAGTACTATAAGCTGCTGAGGGAAAGGAATTTAGAAAATGAGAAAATTAAGCATTCTATGATTAGATGGGCTCAAGACTATGGAAAACCACTGAGCTAGAAAGATGGGAGAATGCTTGGTGGAACACCAGTAAATTCACTTGTTGTCAAAATTATATAAAAAAAATCATATTAAAATGGTATGTCGTTGGTACCTCTCTCCAGCTAAAATTAATAAAATATATAAAACAGGATCAAAGAAATGCTGGAAATGTGGGAAGCAAGAAGGTACCTTTTTTCATGTATGGTGAGATTGTGGAGAGGCTAAGCGGTGTTGGAGGAATATACAGAAATTGATGTCGAATATACTAGAAGTAGTTATACCATGGGATCTGACCTTGTTCTTATTGAATATGACAGATATAATGGAAAAAAAGATCCTGAATGTAAATATAGACGTATCGTATTATATATGATCACTGTAGCTAGAAT
>CM034703.1:51769565-51775002 GCA_020142125.1 Phrynosoma platyrhinos
ATTTGCAGTTTTTCCACATTCACAAGGGTCCTTCACCCCCTAACCCCAGCAAATGTGGAGGGACCAGTGTATATTCATTTTATTATAGCAATAGCAATAGCAAGTACATTTCTATACTGCTTTTTGATGAACACTTTCTAAGTGATTTACAATGTGTAAGCCAATTGCCCTCAATAAGCTGGGTACTCTTACTGACCTACAAAAGGATAGAAGGCTGAATGGACCTTGGATCCCTACCTAGGATCGCCCTCACAACCTTGTGGCTCTGAGTGGCTGCAGTATGGCATTTAACCACTGCACCATCAGGACTCCATTATATGCCAGGATGAATAATTGCATTAGTTTTCACCCCATTGTAAGAGAAAATGAGTATTCCCCTGTAGTATTCTCCCAGTATTCTACTCTTCCAAAATGTTCTACAGGAATTGTTCTGCAGAGAAAATAATTCAATTTTTTTTTTACTGTACAGGAAATGCATTTCATACATTGAAAACTGGAATTTTATTGGACCAAAACCACACATTTTTCTCTGCTGGGCAATTCTTGTGCAATGCTTCATAACATAAAATACCAAGAGAAAACTCAAAAGTCTTGCTGGTCTATTATTCTTTCCAGTGCTGTTTCCTAGCTGTCAGGAACCTCATTTTTCAACCTTGGAATGACTAATTGTGAATATTCTTTCTTTCCATCCATAATGTGCTACCATCAGTGTCTCCAAGCTTCAAGTCTCCATCCAAGACACTACCGTGTATGGGAGCTGGGGTTGTATTGTCTGGTATCTCAAATAGTGAAATGATTTGGGGACAACTTTGCTATTTTGTTTTGTTAGTTCAGAATAAGGTTAGCAATGACTACCATTCTTTATATTTACATTCATTTTTTGACATGCAAATCCCCTAGTTCCTTAATAATTCCCAATGTATTGGTCTTAAGGTAAAAAATGTAAAAGTATTCCCTGTTGACAAGGTTGTCAAGTCGTGCTCAACCATAAGGGGCAGTGCTTATCTCCATTAATAAGCCGAAGAGCCAGTGTTGTCAGAGACTACTCTGTGATCATTTGGCCAGCATGATTGCACAGAATGCTGTTTACTTTCCAAATGAAGTGGTACCTATTTATCTACTTGCATTTGCAAGCTTTTGAACTGCTTAAACCCACTATATATATAAAAAAACACTAAGACTTGTCATGTGGCTCAAATGATGAAAGGAGCCAATGATGTCATGAGAACTAGATACATCACATACTCATGTTTGAATCCCCCCTACCTGGCATAGCCATGCAGCAGAGAGGAACACTTGCTGACCTTGAGGGGAAAGAGGCCTGTATGAAGCATTGGGGCACACAAAGCCTCTTCATTTTTGCGTTCTGCAATTTGACACACCCTTCCACCTCTACCAGAATGTGAACTTTGCTAGTCACTACTAGCACAGGTAGGATTTTCTCCCTTTTCAATGGGTTTCCTGCCTAGCCCATACTGTTATTTAGAGTCTTAGACAACTCGCCTAGAGTGGTGTCTTAAATAGTTGGGCGCTTGACAGATAGTAGGGAGAGAGGTAGGATTTTGATGAACACCTATGGTGCTCCTTTTGGTGCAGGAGAGTCCTCTAGAACTGCCTCTTTAGGTCTTGTTACTAGGAGGGAGTGAGGAAAGAGACTTTCCTTGGGGCTAGCCTGAGGGCTAAACCCTCACTTTAAGTTCTGTGATTTGTGGGAGGGAACCTTAGGTGGAGCTTCCAGTTGTGGGCTGGCAGGAAGCAATCCAGCTTTTGGTTATCCTTGGTGCTCAAATGTTTCACCCAGAGGAAGCTGTGGAAAGGATCTAGGGGAAGACCACCTGCCTCAGCTGATTCCACACTTGGTTGATCCCTCCCCTTTGAAATTTTCAAAGGGAAACAATAGAGTAGATTTAAATAAAGTCACACAATTTACAACCCTGTTTGTGTGCCTGGTCTCATTATTTCCTGAGATAGTCAGCAAAAGGATTTCCCACATGTCTTTTCATTCAAATTATATGAGTAGACTGGTTTAAGTGTAGACTTAGGTGGGGTGTAGCTGGACAGCTCTGAGCCACCCCAGGAAGTGGCAGATCGGGGCCATGGCTACCTCACTCTGTGGCCCCAAAAAGAGCGGCAAAATGCTGCTCCTTTCAGGGGCAGCAAAAGGCTGCCCTAAGAACCGGCATGTGGCTCTTCTTTGCCCTTTCCGGCATAGCATATCAAAATGCTGCACCGGAAGGGCATCCTGATGCCATGCACTGTGCATAAGGGTGCACAGTGTCAGGATGGCATCACCATGGAGTTAGGGTGGCCAGCGTGCAGCTCCCCACCCCATCTCTGCCTCCAGACTGGCCCTTTGGGCTGGTCTGCAGAGGTCCTATGTAGGTTAATGGTGCACACCCCTAAGTATTACTTGTAAATGAATATGTTCCCATGCAGTTTATCCACAAGAGAACTTCGGTGGAATGCTTACATAATACTTTACTAGTGGCTGTTATTTTTTTCTAATTCATTTTTATTGAGATTTTATAATAAAACACATAATTGTTGTTGTTGTCATTGTTCTAGTGGCTGTTATTGACCAGAATCCTGTTGATGCACTATGATAGAAGTTGAACTTTTTCTAAAGTCATGCAGCAGTACAATAGAAGGTAGACAAAGGCTGGTATTCTGTTCATGACCTTTGCATGTGTAACCTCCCATCATTTTGGTCATTGAAGAATGTATTTAGTACCTCCTTGTGCAGTGACCCCTGTGTGAAACAGCAACTTGTCACTACAGGGAAGTTTTCCCATGGCCAATCAGTGGGTAGGAGAATGGGAGAATCTCAGACACAATCAAAGTGCAGTTTTGCAGCTGGGAGAAATGAAGAGCCATCCCTGTCTTGGACTTTCCCTTCTTCTGACTGCCAAACTGCACCAGATGGTGACAGATTCTACTTCTTCTCTATGAACACTGACTCACCATGAGCATGAACCCTGGTGATTGCTTGGTTATAGTCTCACAGAATCAAAAGCTAGGAAGAAGTACTCTGGCAGAAAGTTACATTCTTTCAGCATCCAACAAAATTTTCAGCCAAATCTGCCATCTCCAAGCACACTATCTTTCCAAACCCTCACTCCCTTCACAGTTGCTGCTCCCATGGCCTCTTCCCTCTTGCTGTTGTTCTTTCTTACTACATCAGTTTAGTACAACAATAGGGTTTTAGACTTGAGGTGCCATAATGTTTTCCAAGGCATGCAGTGACGCTAATATTACCAACACATTGAGCACAGGTTTTATCCAGTAATTATATATGATAACCACAAGAACATGTGAATGAATGAATGAACACAGTGAGTAACTGCAATTATATAATGCACTCTCTCCTCTTTACAGTCTGATATGAGATTCTAGGTGATAAAATTTAGTTACTTAAGTGGATCATTACTCTCATTTTAATTTTAATTTTATTTTTTTTAAAGTGCCAGATTTGACAGCACTGGGAGAGTGACATTTTCTCTTTTATATTATGTTTGGCTTCTTCAAGAAAAAGAGCTGTTTAAATATTTGTGCAGAATGCATGGTATTTTGGGATGAAAAAGATAGATAATTAAGTGTTGAAGGTTGTAGTCATTTGATTTGTGACTGAGAAAGGGGCAGATAAAGCTATGAATAATGTATAATATAACATTCAGTCCACAGTTCTATCTTCTTAGGAACTATATTTGACTGTGAAATATCTTAATGCAAGCCAGAGTCTTGCCTGCATGCTGCACATCATTTGAGTAAATACTCCTAGTCATAGCAATGCCATTCAAGAGTTGAAATGTTATGGGTTGTATCCAGTCATAACTCTGTACAATTAGAAGCTGCTCCTCCCACCCATGCAAGGCAGCCCTTTGTTCTTCATGCCATTTTATTCAGGACTGTCCTCAAACCCCTAGTACCAGTGGAGGCAGTGAGGCCACTGGTGATTAAGTCTGGAAAAGCAGATGCCCTAACTTGTATGACAATGTTAGAATCTGGTTGGTCCAAACTAGAGTTGACCCACTGAATCAGTTTTGAATGATGAGTCATAACCAAATCCAAATGATTCAATGAGTTTACTCTGTTTAGGACTCGCAGTAGAATTTAGTAACAATTTTCTACAACTATAAAACTGCCATTTTTTTTATTTAATTGTGTCCTGCTCCCACACTGCACCAACAGGCAGAGTGCTAGAATTTCATAAGCCAAAGGAACAAGCAGTCTCCGATAACAAACAATCCAGAGACAGAAGTCATAAATTCAAGGAAAGTCTATGGGTAGGTAGATAATGGAGTCAAAAAACAGTCCAGGGTTGTAAACCACAGTCAGATCTCACAATAGACAGAGGCTGAGAGAGAAGCCCAGTTTGTTTCTAGCAACGGAAAGGAGGAAAGGCCCTTGACTTATAAAGCTCTCTGATCCAGCTCCATCCAACTTGCAGACCATATTTCAAGAGTGTAATTCCCAGCTGCATGTGTACAGTTTCTCTCTTTGCCTCTGGGGGAGGAACTGGGTTTGTCCCCGATGCAAAAGCCTTCATCTTTGCCAAGGACTTGAAGCTATCTCTTCTACCTCGGATTATCTGAATCCATTTCAAACTGGCTTTAGGACGGGATATGGGGTGGATACTGCTATGGTTGCCTTAGCTGATGACCTTCGTATGGGAATCAACAGGGGTAGTGTGACCCTGTTGGTGCTATTGGACCTCTCAGAGGCCTTTGACACAATAGATCATGACATCCTGTTGGGACACCTGAGAGAATTGGGAATTGGAGGCATTGCATTGTAATGGTTCAATTAGTTTCTCTTGGGCAGGTTCCAGAGGGTGATGCTCGGGGACTTAATTGTGGGGTTCCTCAGGGAACCATCCTGTCCCCAATGCTATTTAACATATTAATAATAATAATAATAATAATAATAATAATAATAATAATAATATGCATTTTACCCGCCCCTCTGTTAAAAACAATTGGGGCGGCTTACAGCAGATAAAATACAGATTACAGAATAAGACCTCCGAATCCCAGTAACCCCCACCCTCTCCCAGCTCCCCTTAAAAAAGCATTAAACTAAGTACACTTTAAAACCAACAATTAAAATAGCATCAAATCAAATCAAAATATTACAAAACAGCTACCTTAGTGGCAGCAAAATAACTGTGGCAGCATTCCATTACATCAAATTAAAAACTGAAAGGGTTTAGGAGGCTCTCCTAATGGAATATCCTGAGGCCAGGGTTATCTATTTAGGAAAGGCCTGCCGGAAGAGATCTGTCTTGACAGCCTTTTTAAAGCTGTCTAAAGATGTCAATTGACAGATCTCATCCGGCAGGCCATTCCACAATCTAGGGGTGACAACAGAAAAGGCCCTCTGGGAGGTAGCTGACAGTCTAGATCAGGGGTAGGCAACCTAAGGCCCGGGGGCCAGATGC
>CM034703.1:51780929-51791955 GCA_020142125.1 Phrynosoma platyrhinos
GCGGTGGCAGCGGCAGCAGGACCGGCCTGGGCTGGTCCAAAGGCCTCGGGGGGCACATCCAGCCCCCAGACCTTAGGTTGCCTACCCCTGATCTAGACAGTTTTCTATGGAGGTTACTGTATTTTCCAGTGTTTACTCTTGAAGACATGTAAATATATAGCCAATGAATCTGTCAACACTGACTGGGATAAAGGTCTGCTGCCACACTGTAGAATTAATATAGTTTGACACCATTTTAATTGTCATGGCTCCATCCTATGGAATCCTGTGATTTGTAGTTTGTTGCAGCAAAAGAGTTCTATAAAAGAGATGGCTAAATGCTGTGGAATTCAAAACTACAAATTCTAGAATTCTACAGCATTTAGCTATGGCAGTTAAAGCAGTGCCAAACTGCATTAATTCTGCAGTGTGGATACAGCCAAAGTCAGGGACAAAAGCTTGTTCTCCATTCCATTCCCTTATTGGGCCCTACCTTGGCATGTACTGAAAAAGATTGGCTGGTATCCTGTCAATGTCATTTTGTCGTTATTGCAGAGACTGGAATTCTGTACTGACTGCACAATGACCAATCCTCCCAATTGCTCTTTCTGTGCTCCCTGCCCAAGGACATTTCATGGAAAGCAAGGGTAGTGGCAGAAAAGGGAGCCACAGTAGAAAAGGGTGGGTTTTGCAGGGAAAGATAATTGGATGGGGAATGTATCATAATTTTGCATGTGGAATATGCCTCCTAGTCTACAATCTTGGCCATTTAACTTTCTGTTATGTTCTTTCTGTTATGTTCTTAACTGTATTATACAACAGTTAGCTACTTAACAAAGTAAATATCCAACTCTATATTTTGGGCTCCTCCGTTGACCTAACTACTTCTCCCCAATGCCATATCTGCTCATTGCTGGGATTCCTGCTTAAGTTATAGCTTCAGTTCTGCAGACACTTGTATAATGTACATCCTAAATCCTCTGTGTTATAAGACAGCTCAGATCACAGAGTTTGCAAAACTCACAAAATGATTGTGTTCCTTTGCTACTGCTCAGTTGCCAGGACATCTGGAGGTGATAAAATGCTACAACTGTTGAGATTGCTGAGTCCAGCAAAATTCTTCCATGGCTACCCTATACCTCTAAGCTTATTTTGAAAAGTGCACGTGCATTGTATTCACACAATTAGCATCATGACAAGTTGGGCCTTGAGATTTTCCTTTTCTCACAATGCTTCCCCAGTTTCACTCAGTCTTTCTTTTTCTTGTAAGGATAGGGCTTCAGAGTTGTGCTAAAGCAGAGATGACCTCATGTTGGCATACTTTTCCACAGTTCTCTGCCTTGGGATAGGAACATGGGGTTCCTATTGGATGAACTCTTCCATTTCCATGGACTCTTCCATTCCAATGGCCAAAGCTAGGTCAAATGGTTCATTTGCCCCAAAAGTCTAGAATAGGGGTTCTCTTTCACTCTCCCTAGTAAGCTTTTCGTCTTTGGCAATGTAACAGCATGTTGTGGGCAAAGCTATAGTTTCCATTTAGGCTCTGAATGGCTGTGTGTTCTGACATTGTGGAACATGCAAGAAATTTCTTGCAATGTTCATATTATTGCATCTTCCTTTGCCCTGAAAACTCTCTGACATTTTTTTTAAAAAAAACACCAATTTCTTATGATTGAGATTTAATTAGCTGAATGTAGCTAACCCAGATCTCTCTGATTTGGATGTTTGGTTGTTGTCCACAGCTGGTTACCTCTGTCCTATGTGGTAGACAGATTCATTTATACAACATTGCTGAATAAATTCATAACAGCATTTGACCTACTCTTATCAGCAGATTTCAGAGATCAGAGAAATTTGTTTAGGGCGCTACATGAAATGTGTGTGCTCTTCACAAGAAACACTAAAATAATTGGCACTAATTGGCATCCTTGCTGGCAGTGTCATTGAAGAGATCAAGGTGCAATGCACACAGGTGGAAATGTTCTTTGACTTGTAAGGGTGGGTGTTTTAGGTCAAGGTTGCCGCTCTTTGAAGTAGAGCTGATCTGTTGTTACTAAAGCAGAACCCCTCAGTGGATACTTGGAGGTTTGATCTCTAGGGCTGTCACTGAGAACAGAATTAACTTGAAAATAAATAAGGATGTTGTTGAGTAACTTATTTTTATATCCATGAAAGAAGATATGCACATGTTTCAAAATACAAGCTTATCACTACTTCACATTGAATTTCCAAAATGTGTGTGTGTGTTTGTTTAGTAATGTTTCTTAAATCTTTATCCAATATGATGCCTTTCAAAAGACACTTTGTCACTTAAGCATTTAGTGGGGATAAACTTTAAAAATGAAAAATGTGCCACCGTCATTATCTCTGTGAAACAAATGTGGCATGGAGCGTTACTCAAAATAGCTTATGAAATGTGATAAATTTTGCATAAACATTCTTATTGAAGGTAACCAGTCACAGTCAAAAAGATAAAGAGAAAAAACATGGCATTTCTAGTTAATCCAGAAAGCTCATCATGGAAAACAATTCCACAAATGAAGAAACAATCAGACTAAGTAGCCAAAAATAATAATAAATGTTAAAAAACATAAATGAGAGGATAGAGTGGGGATGTGATGATAGATGAATTGAGGCAACTCAACAAATGGTGATACATAATTCTTTAGGGTTCCTTGAGTATGTTGAATTCACCAGATTGCTTTAATAACCAACATATGGGTCATCAGGTCCACAGAACAATATTTATATTTTTGCTTTAACAATTCAGTAACAAGGTGAAGTGGAACACTCCAGAGGGTAGCTATAATAGCTTTATTGCCTTTTTCATTATTAAGACCTCTTAAGATAATTGTTTTCAAAATTGTCATACAAGCTTTTCTGAACTTCCAGTATAAGCACTGATTTATGCTGTCCATGATTTCATTTCTGCTCTGTTTCACACTGTGTTAATTTTCATTAAGTTCATTATGTTTGAGACCTCTTAAGGGATTTATTTAAAATTCAGCTTGTGATTAGACCCATCTTGTCTACTTTTCTTCTGGAACAATACCTATTTTTTCATCCCAAAGATAACAAGATGTGAGTTATGGTAGTTATGCTGTTCCTAAGAGTGCCTGCATTAAATGCATTAGTGATATTAATATGTTGCTGTAATTATTTTTTGATGCAAAAAAATATAGGGTTTGATGAAGAAAGATAAATTTAACAGAAATAGGTTAGTGAAATAAATCTCAGTTAGACAGTTCTCATATTACAGGCTTCTTTTAGATAATAAACAGGATTGGATGAACTTGAAAATAGGAAGTCAATATAATTTTACAGGATTTAGTGAGTCAGTTCATCAGAGAGTAAAGCATGTAGATATTTAATTTAAAAAATAGCAGTTTGCAGCCTGGCATAAAGCTTTCCCTAAAGCCAATAAGGCAGCAGTCATCAATATAAAAAGCAACCCACACAACCAGTATATCTTACCAGATATATTATGTATTATTATTATATCTGTTGTTTTATTTTTAAAAAGTTATTATCTGGTAAAATGAGCATTAGATTTGTTATTAATAGTTATGTTTTATGTATTTCCTATATATTATGATGTAAAATATCTCTGATAAACCAGAGATCTAGTAACTATTATTTTCAGGTGATATTCTCTGTCTTCCCCCGTCTGCTATTTCTGCCCCCTTCCCAGCAGGAATGAACAAAATGACTTTTAAAAATCAACCCGTACCTTGATCCAGCTAGGTGTCACAGTCTTGTAGAAACAGGCTTCCTGGGGCTTGCTCCTAGCTGGAAAGGGGGAGTTGTGTATTAAACTCAATGGCAGACTTCATGTATGGAATGTAAAATTCCCACGTTCATTTTCTGAATATCAACATAGGGCTGGGGCTCTGTTAGTAGGATTGCACTGGATCAGTTCCAGTTGGTGAGTACCACTGAAATGGATAAGCTGTAGGGCAAGTAAGGAAGACAACTTGTTCTTTTGATCCCTGTCCTTCCTGGCTGGTTGTCCAGGGAGGAGATGTAATTAGACTTTAACTACAGTATATTATAAAAGCACCTCTCAGGAAGGGAAGTTTTCCATCCTGTTTAAAAGAAGCAGTGCTGTGATCACTTCTTTAAAAAGCCTTCCCTGGACTCCCTAGACGTCATCATCTAGACCAATTTCAAATCTGCATTTTCTGGGCAAGGTGACTGAGAGACAATTGCCTTCCAACTCCAGGCAGGCTTGGATGATACAAGTTATCTAGACCCATTTCAAGCTAGTTACAGAGCAGGATATAGAGTTTAGACTGCTATGGTCACCTTAGTGGATAATCTTCACCTGAAAGGAGGAATGTATTGCTGCTGATGCTCCTGGACCTTGCAGTGGTGTTTGATACCATTGACCATTCCATCCTTCTGGCACATCTGGGGGATTTGAGAATCAGAGGAATTGTGTTTCAGTGGTTCTAGTCCTATCTATCAGGCAGGTTCCAGTTGGTGATGCTTGGGGATAGCTTCTCCTCAAAAAAGGAGCTGTTATATGGCATACCACAAGGTGCCATTCTGTCCCCACTGCTATTCAACTTCTGGGAGAGATCAACCAGAGGCATTGGGCAGGGTGCCATCAGTATGCTGATGACACTTAAATATATTTTTCCATGCCTTCAAATACAGCCTCAGCTAAAGATAGTGTGTTTTCTCTTAAAGAATACCTGGAGGAGGTAATGGTCTGGATGAGTATAAACAAATTGAAGCTGAATCCAGATAAGACAGAGGTGCTTACTGTCAAATGACCTAACCTGGATATGAAGGTATGTCAACCAGTCCTGGATGGGGTTACATTCCCCCTGAAAGACTATGTTTGAGCTTGGGTGTGCTTCTGGATCTGTCACTTCAAATGACAGCTCAGATAGATGCAATGGCCAGGAGTGCTTACTATCAGCTTTGGCTGATACACCAGCTGCACCCCTTCCTAGAGTTGGAGGACCTAAAGATGGTAATGAGCATGCTGGTATCCTCAAGGCTGGATTTCTGTAATGCACTGTACATTGGGATACCCCTGCACCAAGTGCAGAAACTTCAGCTAGTTCAAAACATGGCAAACAGATAGATTACCTGACATCCAGGAGTGATCACATTGTGCCAGTATTAAAATTACTCCACTGGATGCTAATTAGTTTCAGGGCAAGGTACAAAATGTTGGTTATTACCTTTGAAGCCCTACATGATTTGGGTCCAGGTTACCTAAAGAATCACCTCCTCCCATATAATCTGCCCCATATGCTCAGTTCCTCTAGAAGATATTTACTCCAGTCAGCCAGAACTAGATTGGCAACTTTCAGTCAGAGTACATTTTCTTCATCTGCCCTTAGACTGTGGAATGACCTGCTGGAACAGTTGAATAAGCTGTATGAATTTTAAAAATTAAATGATTAAATTAAAAATAAAATAAAATTTAAAGACCATTTCTTCTGGCAGGCTTATCAAGTTTTTTTTTTAAATTGTGAATTTTAAATGTGGATTGTTTTATTGCACTGGCACAAAGGACATGAGACTCCTGTTTTTGGGTTTAAACGGGCTACAACTTTTATTTTCTTCTGTACAGGGTCTAATTTACAAGATTTACAATTAAACTCCCAACACTTGGTCACATGTGTGTGTGAAGGTGTAGCCCACCCAGATGGATGGTCCTTCATCACATGTTAGAAAGTATGTAAACAAATAACCACAACAAATTTACAAACAAAATTTATAGACAAATTTACAAACCCCTCCCCACCGGAAATGATGTCATATGATGGCATATGATGTCACTAGTTAATGTCGTCATGCATTTAATTGCATAACCCCTACCCGCTGGAAATGATGTCATATTACATCATATTATGTCACTAGTTAATGATGTCATGCATTTAATTGCATACGTCATTTCCTTTAATTTAAGCTTTGCCAAATTTACCAAATTAAATATAATTAGCCAGATTAATTTTTCTGTGGAGTGGGGGGTCATTACCCACCCCATTATAAAACAGAAACAAATTTCCAAAATATAGACCCTAACCCCTAAGTTGTGACAAAGTTAATGATAACATAAGGTAACACATAATTTATTATTATCATATGACCCATACCCAACAATCTGATTATACATTGATCTCAGGGAGGGCGAAAAACCCAGGATAATAATAAAATTCCCTCCCAGCTCCTGAAGGTGACCAGCCTAAGCCTGAGAGTAACCTAACATAATTCTTTAAATAAGGGTGGGTGGGTTGGGTCACTCAGTTCGAGGAAGTCTTGCAAGAATACAATCACCGTGAAACTTCCTTAACTCAAGCAAGCAATGTGATTGGGCCAAGCATGCAGGTACCCAAACCCCCTGTGCTCTTGTCCAATCAGGCCTCTCATGGCTTTATTTGGCCAGTGCAACAAGCAACCCCTCCCAACAACGTCAGGGGATGTCTTTGCACTGGCACAAAGGACACGAGACTCCTCTTTTTGGGTTTAAACAGGCCACAACTTTTATTTTCTGCTATACAGGGTCTAATTACAAGATTTTCAATTAAACTCCCAACACTTGGTCACATGTGTGTGTGAAGGTGTAGCCCACCCAGATGGGTGGTCCTTCACCACATGTGACAAAGTATGTAAACAAATAACCAAAACAAATTTACAAACAAAATTTATAGACAAATTTACAAACCCCTCCCCACTGGAAATGATGTCATATGATGGCATATGATGTCACTAGTTAATGTAGTCATGCATTTAATTGCATATGTCATTTCCATTAATTTAACCCTTGCCAAATTTACCTCAATTACATTTAATTAGCCAGATTAATTTTTCTGTTGGGTGGGGGTCATTACCCGCCACAAGAGGGGGGCATCCCAGCTAGACATCCCCTCTTCACCCCCCAAACTGCTTTTTTGATATGTTCAGAGAGTGCCTGAACATAAATCGCTGAACCTTCAGCAGAGAGGTGCACCCCATCCCCCCTGCTGTTCAGCTGAGGCCTATCCAATTTAATTCCTGAATGTTCAATTATGAAAATGCCAAGCCTTGATAACTGCTTGGCCACAGAATGATTTAGCCACCCTTGAGCACTGTTAATGGCAGCATCTTTGCAAGCTTCAGGCCAGCTATGCCTTGGAAGCAGCTTAGTCCATAGCAGTACAGTTCCAGGTGCAATTTTTCTAATTTCCTGCAGGTCTTTTATATCATCTGCTTCACCAGCTGAAGTCAAGGGACTTTCACTAAGTCATTCTCCCCCAGGTGTATGACTAAAACCTGGGGTTGTGAGTAAGACCTTGACAGCTGGATGATCCAAGGAAGCAGCGCTCCCCACATCATAACCCTGAAGCCAAACCATTGAATACTGCCAATGTTTGCCAGGCCCAAATTAGTATCGCACCAGTGCTCGAGAAGGTGGCGTTCTGCCCAGAAGACTAGACTGTGGCCCACAATTCAAATCTTGCCATGAAAAAAGCCAGCTGAAATGCAAGTAAAGGAAATAGTACAGATGACCAGGGTTCTTGTTTCCAGAAGGCCTAACATAAGACTTAAATGCCCTGGAACGCCACCTGCCAATTTCGCAAATATCAGCTTCACTTAGACCATGTGTGGCCGCAGCTGTTGCTGCGCCGATACGGAAGGAGTGAGAAGAAAAATAAGCCTGAGGCAACTTAGCTCGCCTTAGTGTCTTCTTCAACACTGCCCTAAATTGAAATTGAGTTAAGGGCATGCCAGATAGGTGAAGAAACAGATAACCTGCCACTTTTGGCCTAACCTTGAGGTAATTGGTCATTACTAACACCAGGCAAATTTGCCCACTAGTCACTTTGGCTAAGGAGATAGACTGACCTTTCACCAACTGATCAGTGTTGGAGTGCCTGATGCAAATTTGAATCCCCAGTTCTATTAAGATAACATCCGAAATTAAGAGTGCCCTACCAGACTGATCATTGTGAGATCTGGTCACAATCTCAATAATCCGTAAAGCTCCAAAGAAAGCAATGGTAAATACTGCCTTGAATAAAGCCACTTCCTCATGTGAATAACATGTATCAGCTAGTCCAGGGGTAGGCAGCCTTTCTCCTTTAAGGGCCGAGGGACTTCACCTCCCAGAAGCCTCAGTCATATTGGCCAATATTCCCATGTTGGCCAATAGCTCCTGGGATTCTGGGAGCTGAAGTCCCTCAGCCCTTAAAGGGGAAAGGTTACCTACCCCTGAGCTAGTTGCTCCCACTACTTAGCCAGGACTGAGCCTATTATAGGCCACTATGACTCCTTTACTACAGGGGATTCTCTAGACCAATGTTCCACAGCTCTTTTAACCTTAAGTCTGTGGTAGGATCAAAACAACCGCTTGCCCTGGAGTGAAAATCCAGGGCAGCCAGCCTGCTCCTAATAGTAACAGATGACAGACCTGAATGCCTGAGGTGTACTATGAAATGCAGGACCAGATCAACACTAATAGGCCAGCCTTCTACCTCTCCAATTTCCAATAAAAATTGGTTAAATGCATTCAAAGCTATCTGGTAGGATTTGCATGTAAATGGGGCAATGGAATGTAGGATCGCCCTGTGAATTTCTAGTCTCCAAGGCTCCATAACAAAGCCAGTACCTCCATTGGGTGTGGCAACACCTCAGGAGCCAGCTGCCAGAACCTGGAGAACTGAAAATGAGAAAGGGTGTCCGCCAAAGGGTTAAGCACACCAGGAACATGCTGAGCTTGGAATAAAACATTAGAGTTCAAATACTGGATGACCATCACCCTCACCAAACACATGACTCTGGGGGACTTGGAAGACTGAGAATTTACCACCTGAACGACCGCCTGGTTGTCACACCAAAACCAGATGGTCTTGTTAGCAAATTGGCTTGCCCACAGGTGCACAGCCACTACAATAGGAAAAAGTTCTAATCAGACTACTTTCAATCCAAGCAGAAGGCCATGCCTCTGCAGCCCACTGGGCATTCCAATAAACACCAAAGCCATAGGCACCAGCAACATCAGAGTGTACCTGAAAATCTGCCCTCAGCACCATTTCAGATCCCATTGAATTGCTCAAAGAAGGACTCCCAAACCTTCAAGTCTTCGTGAATCCCCCTTGTGATCCTAATATGATGTTGCGGTACAATCACCCCTACAGTAACCCTATATAATCTTGTGCAGAATGCTCGTCCCGGAACTATTACCTTACAGGCGAAGTTTAGTAATCCTCTAAGGGATTGAAATTCATGAAGTGTAGCTTTTTACTTCCCCAGCATCACACTAACCTGCTGCCTCATAGACACCAATTTGTCAATCGGTAATTGAGAAATACCGGCTATGGTGTCTATCTCAATACCCAAAAAGGTAAGCCATGTGTCGGGCCCTTCAGTTTTTTCTTCAGCTAGAGGAACTCCCAACTCCAACATCAATTCCTGAAAATCAGCTAAAGTGTCCCTACATTGTGAGGAATTGGGATTTCCAGCAATCAAGAAGTCATTTAAGTAGTGGGTTATAGCCCTGTTAACTGACACTTTACTGCACACCAATGAAGAAAGGTGCTGAAAGTCTTGAAGGCTGAACAAGAAATCGAGCACCCCATTGGTATGGTTTTATCAAAATCATACTTTCCTTCAAACTGAAAACCCAGTAAGTCAAAATCATCTGGGGGCACAGGAAGCAGCCTGAAGGTGGATTTTTAATGTTGCATTTCGCAACGAGGGCTCCCTTGCCTAAATTCCTAACCATCTTGACCACTGAGTTGAACGAGGCATACTTAACAGACATAAGCTCAGGATCTATGGCATCATTCACAGAGTCACCCTTCGGGTAGGATAAACTGTGAATCAACCTGAATTCCCCAGGGGCTTTCTTGGGAACCAAACCCAAAGGGGATAAACAAAGGGTGGGAATTGACAGCTGATCATGAGGTCCTGAAATCCTTCCAGCAGATATCTCTTTCGCTAGCTTGTCCCTCACGATAGTTGGTAATTCCCTCACAGAATGAGCATTGGGCACAAAGCGATGTACCCTGGAATTTGTGTAAGGGATGCGAAAACCCAAGGAAAAACCATGAAATAAATAAGATGCAACCTCTTTGTTTGGGTACACCCTAAGCCAAGCCACCATTGCATCTAACTTAATTGGTGATGGGGCCTTTACCTCCTGGTGATACTGACTGGGGGTACCTCCCACTCCTGACTGCTTATATCTGCTACAGGAAGCACCGGGGTGACCACCCCCGCAGGTGTTACACTTGTGATCAAACCTGCAAGGCTGCCTCTTGCACTTGCCTGTGTTAAAGTCCCAGCATATACCAAATTGCTTTCTTTCACCTGTGCCAGGCCTCACATTCTGCCCTTTCGGCTGAGTAACCATAGGGACAAACCCATTGTCACATCTGCTCAAAGGGGAGGCCCCCACCATTACATCTGCCCATAATTCAGACTGTACATGTCTCCAAGACAGGGAGTGATCTTGTGCAGCGCTCATTCTAAACAGCTCATTGTATTGCAGCCAGGCTGCACCCCTAGCATTATGATGACAGTTGGTGTAAGCTTTTATCATGATCTCCTGGTATTTAGAAAATTCAGGAGACCTAAGGGGCTCTTTTTCCTCAATGACTCCCCTGTAAATAGTAAAACCCATAATCCAATTCATAAAATTACACTACATCTTAGGGCGTTTAAGCACCTGAAACTCTTTTGGAAGGCTGAACATAATCCCATCCTTTACCATGATCCTAGGTTCAGGATCCCTAAAAGTAAGGGAAAAAATATCAATATAATCTCCCTTCCATATTCTTTCTTTAGTGGAAAGAGGAAGGTGTGAGCCAAGGAGTGCAAACATTCCAGCATGAGGAATGGATTCAGAATGCACAGTTACTCCTGATAGCCCAGGAGAACCCAAAAGAGACACTACAGGGGTGTCACTAGCCAAAGCAATTGGCTGACCAGCCTGCACCCTAGAGTCAGGGACCTGTGTAACCGCAGGTGCCTGCACAGATGCAGCCAAAGCTGCAGGAATTGTCATGAACCAAGGTTCTCTGTTGTTCTTTTGATCCAGAGAGAA
>CM034703.1:51848914-51860178 GCA_020142125.1 Phrynosoma platyrhinos
TGTTGGTGCTCTTAGACCTCTCAGCGGCTTTTGATACAATAGATCATGCCATCCTCTTAGGTCACTTGAGGGGGCTGGGGATTGGAGGCTCTGTGCTTCAGTAGTTCCGGTCCTTCCTCTTGGGCAGATCCCAGAGGGTGAGGCTCAGGGACAGTTGCTCTAGTAAAAGGGAGCTTACCTGTGGGGTGCCACAGGGGGCTATTCTGTCCCCAATGCTATTTAAAATGTATATGAAGTCGCTGGGTGAGATTATATGGAGTTATGGAGCTGGGTGTTATCAGTATGCTGATGACACCCAAATCTATTTCTCTATGTCTCGTTTGTCGGCCTCAAATTCCGATGGCATCTCCTCTCTCAATGAATGTATTCAGGCAGTAATGGGCTGGATGAGGAAAAACAGATTGAAGCTGAATCCGGACAGAATGGAGGTGCTCACAGTAGTGGCCCCGAAACCAAGAATTGGGCTGCAACCTCTAGTCCTGGAAGGGGGTCACACACTCCTCCAGTGATTGTGTTTGCAGTCTGAGAGTGCTCCTCAACTCATCACTCCTGATGGTGAATCAGGTAAATGTGACAGTCAGGAGCGCCTGTCATCAGATTTGGCTGATACGCCTGCTGTGCCCTTGTCTGGAAGTAAGGGATCTTGAGACCATTGTGCACGTGCTGGTAACCTCACGTCTGGATTTCTGCAATGCGGTCTACATGGGGCTACCCTTGTGCTTGGTTTGGAAACTGAAATTGGTACAGAATATGGCAGCCAGAGTAGTGTCATCTACGAGGGACCATATTACTCCAGTCCCTCCACTGGCTGCCTATTAGTTTCCGGGCCCAGGAAAAGGTGTTGGTTATTACCTTTAAAGACCTAAATGGCTTGGGTCCAAACTATCTTAGGAACTGCCTGCTCCCATATAATCTTTCCCGCACTCTCCAGTCCTCTGGGAGGAATTTGCTGCAGCCACAAAGATACCTCCCAGAGGGCCTTTTCTGTTGTTGCCCCCAGATTGTGGAATGGCCTGCCGGATTAGATCTGTCAACTGTCATCTTTAGACAGCTTTAAAAAGGCTGTCAAGATGGATCTCTTCTGGCAGGCCTTTCCTGAATAGATAATCCCGGCCTCAGGATGTTCCTTTATGAGTGCCTCCTAAGTCCCATCAGAATTTAATTTGATGCGATGAAATGCTGCCACAGTGTATTCCATTCCCAATATGTGGCTGTTTTGTAGAAATTTGATTTGAAATGATGTTATTTTAATTGTTGGTTTTAATCTGTGCTTAGTTTAATGTTTTTTTTAAGGGGAGGTAGGAGATGGTGGGGGTTATTGGGGTTTGGGGGTCTTATTCTGTATTTTTGTATTTTATCTCTTGTAAGCCACCTCGATTGTTTTAACAGAGGGGCAGGGTAGAAATATATTATATTATATTATATTATATTATATTATATTATATTATATTATATTTGTTAGAATTTTAGAATTTCATACTGTGTTTCTACTAGACAAAAAATATTTGAAAGCTTTAGGGCAGGGGTAGGCAACCTTTCCCCTTTAAGGGCCGAGGGACTTCAGCTCCCAGAATCCCAGGAGCTATTGGCCAACATGGGACTATTGGCCAACATGGCTGAGGCTTCTGGAAGCTGAAGTCCCTTGGCCCTTAAAGGGGAAAGGTTGCCTACCCCTGCTTTAGGGCCTTTACAGAATGCCAGAAATAATGCAGCTTGAGGCCACTTTAACTGTCCTGGCTCAGTGCTAAGGAATCATAGGAACTATATTGTGGCACCAGAGCTCTCTGACAGAGAAAGCTCAATGTCTCAGAAAAAAAAAAATACAATTTCCATGATTCCCTAGCACTGAGCCAGGACAGTTAAAGTGGCCTCAAGCTGCATTATTTCTGGAAGTCTATAAAGGCCCTAAGTATCATTTGCTATAAAGAGTCAGCCTGGTACTTTCCAAAATTTTTGATGACAACTCATCATAACAACATGACATGTAACCATGATGTGGAAGATGGAACAAACTTGTTTTGTGCTTCTCAGGAGGATAAAATCTGAACCAATGGATCAAAATCATTAGTGATAAAAAGAATATTGGGGGGGGGGATTAAAAATGGTCAAAAATATTTTGAGATAAGAGAAACCTTGGATTGACAAGAATCTTCACAGCCTGGGCCTTATTGTATGCACAATTCACAAGTGGCATTTTTGTGTGTGCAGAAAATGAAATTTTCTGTGTGTAATGCTATAGTTGGGTGCTTGTCCATGTAAAAATGCACATGGAAGGGGGGGGGGGCTTTGCACAAAAAGATGCTGCTGCTGCTGCTGCTGCTGCTGCTGCTTTGACACAGAAAACAGCAATGGAGGAGACTCTACTGTGATAGACTCTGCACTATAAGTTTTTTAAAAAACAATGCTGGTTGGCCAGATGTCAGTGAAAGTTTCACTGTGAATTTCCTACATCAACAGGAAGCTGGACAAGATAACCTGACAGGTCCTTCCTAATTCTATAGTCTTCAGGATGGCCATCATAATATGTCTTTTTTTCAAGATAAATAAGTGGGGTCTAAATCCAACAGTTCACCTCACCTACCATAAACCAATCGAATTGATGGGATCTTGGTAACTCAGTACTTAATGTAATAATTTGATTTAAGCCTGGATTCTTATGCTAGGGCAAGGAATAATCAGAGATGTAAGTGGAAATGTATAAAAAGTAACTTTTTTTCTTTAGTCTTGGTGCTGAATCATATGTAACAGGGTCAAAGAGAGCAGCCCATTGCAAAAGTGAGTGCAGAGAGTGACCACATGTGTCCCATGGAGAAAATGATTTTTTTTTCAATTCCTTTTTCACCAGGAGAAAGTTAGAGGGGGAAAGTGCCTTGCACTCACATAAAGATAGCATTTATCATTTTCTGGCCATCCGTGTAACAACACCAGTACTCCATAATGTTCCTTTTTATGATTCTAAGCCTGTATCAAGCAGGGGGAAGAAGGGGATGAATAGTAGACCCTTGAATCCTATTGATTAGTTTCAATGAGAGTGGTTCCACTGAATCAATTGGTGCATACTGAATCAACATATAGGAAGATTGCATTGATTCAATGGTTCTACTCTAGTTGGCAGTATCAATAGAATTCAGATCATAGAACTGGTGTAAGTGGTGGTGGGGGGTGTTGCAGTATAATAAATCACATATATATGACACTACTTGTTTAACAGATACATCCAGTGCAGATATGATACTAATATTTTTCTTTTCACTCTACTGGTGTAAAGTTGAATGTGGGTTCTAATAGTTTTCAGGTTCCATCCGAAATCCTAACTTTTTCTTTAAAATGCTTGTGTTCTTCTACTTTAAAAGTCTGTTGAGCTGACCTAAATAAAGGAAGCATCAGTTCTAAACAAAATTTATGACACAGAAGTTAACCAGGGCTACATATGGCAGGAAACTTATGTTAAGAAGAGATGAGCTTTAGGGAATTTGAGGATCACTTTTCATGCTGAAAATGTTCAGCTCCAAACATTTGCCATGGACTTATTTAAAACTCTTCTGAAGGCTGTTTCTAAAGGTAGGATTAGGTTGAACCAAATATTTTTAGAAGGTTTTCCTGTCCAACAAACTGTTGCCATTTAGGATAGATTAGATCTGGGTACAAAGTCATCTCTGATTATTGAAGCTTCACAAGAGAAGTTCTCCCGGGCATTTTACCAAATGAAATGGCCAAATGAACCAAAGGAAATGGCTGAAAAATCCAATGAAACATTGAAAAGACCCAATGAAGCATACAAATTCTGACTATCTAATATAATCAGGTGGGGGTTTCATATGATGTCATGTTACACTTCACTAGGAAATGAATCAAGGTAATTGACACAAAATGAATGAAGGAGAACTTAAGGGAGAGAGATACAATTGAGAAGATTTGTCAAATGGTTTAATAACATGGCTGTCAATTGCAAATTAAAAAAGCAGAATAACTAAATAGCCTGTGGGACCACCATAAAATTCAGATAACTAGAAGTATGGATAAATGGGAGGTATGTTTACATAAGGAGCACACAGTGAATTTGGAGATTTAAAATCTTTCCCCAATAATGGAAAACATACATTATGTGCAAGAGATCGTTCTATGGCCCTAAGTTAATACATTAGTGGTGTTAGCAGACGTCCTCCATTTTTATTATATATTTTAGCCATGTGGAGTTCCCTATGACCCCAGCTTTACCCTTGGGAGATGGCAGCCATAATCCCCTAGATGTGAGGTCAGGTAAGCAAGCTAAAAATTGCCTAAGACCACTAAAGATTTCCTGGACAGGCAGGTTTTGGGAGTTGCCCTTGGGAATATCCCATTATGTTGGAAAAGATACCTAATGGTGTTTGTTTGTCTTAGTCTCACACTTGATGTGGCAGTGATTAGATTTGATGGCACCTCCTTTCTCTAGCTTCCTTTCCTTGATTGCTTTGATACCATATGCATTGCTTAGACTATGCCCAGACTTAAGTAAACAATGAAAAACCCATCATGCCTTTGTCTAACTATTGTCCAGCCCATGGCTGGAAGGCAGAAATCTTCCTTAAAAACCCCTGGATTTTAGCAGACTGCGTGCTACCTTGGAAGTGCATGCTGAAACTCTGTCGGTCTGTGCTCTGAGATAGTTCCCGCAACCCCCCTTTTGCCGGTCGTGCCCCTTCCACAGAACTCATCTTCATTCACTGCCAAAGCCCAGAGGAATCGCTCAGGTGTAAGTATATCCTCTGTCCTGGTCTTTCTCTCTCTTTGCCTTCCCTGTTCTCACTCTCCCCCCCCACCACTTATTATTCTAGTGTGTGTGTGTGCTGCATTTGGATGGTTGCTTATTTTTGTCAAATAAATACTTTAATTGGAGCTTGGTCCATTTCAGTGTCTTCCCTAGCCAGAATTCTTACGTCTCCCATAGACAATTGGATAAGGTCCTAGAAGCGAAGTTGGACGCTTCCCTCTCTCATTTGAGCTAATTATAAATTCCCCAAAATTAGGTCTTGGCTTCCCAACAGTGGATACATAGGTTTGGATCTACAGTTCCCAGGACCAGAGCTCTACTTTGGGGATCCTCCTACTGGAGGAAGTACAGGAGTAATTTTTACAGATTTTTCTACCTTCAGTTTGCTTTTTAAAAAAAGCTAATACAAAGGTATGTTTTTGGTTTGTTTTGCCTTTTTTGGTGTGTATGTTGTTTTTTTAAAAGAGAAACCTTTTGTTTCATTGTGATGGGAAGTGACACTGAGGAAGAGAGGGGAATTAGTAAAAATAATTTTTTTCTCTGCTTTTGTGAATGGAAGAACCCCTTCTATTCATTTAAGGGATATTGTGGCTCCAACTCATGATCAAAACCCACAATGTGAACATCAACAACAGGTTGCTATCTCAACTTTTCCCAGTCTGGGACTCAAAACAGCTTACAGTAGATTTAAAAACCACTTGGTTAAAATTCACAAAATACTAACATTAAAAAGTTATGAAATAATAAAAAATTAGAATAGTTAAAACAAAAATTATTAACACACACACACATCCCAGTACAACAAACAGAAAAATCCAGCACATTGATTAGGTGGGGTGGGCTTTTTACAGTCAGTTCTCAAGGGCCTGTTGAAACAGAAAGATCTTCACCTGCCTGTGGATAGGAAATAGAGAGGGTGCCAGTCTAACCTCTCTGGAAGAAGAGTGCTAGAGCCTGGGGGCAGCAACAGAAAAGGCCCTTTCCTGTGTTCTTACCAGATGTTCCTGTGAGAATGGTGGGACAGAGAGAAGGGTCTCCTCAGCATATCTCAAAGCACAGACTGATTTGTAGGAAACAATATGGTCCTTACAATAACCTGGACCTGAATGAACATTTATAAATGTCCTTCTTGTGTAACATTAATGGTCTCCCATTCTCATTAAAAATAAGTACACCAGACAAATACTTTATTATTTTGTCTAAATCATTTTATCCAGTTGATTGTAAGCAGTTTGGTTAAGTGGCTTGAAGACTGGTTTGAACATTTGTATAATTTGTGTTGTATGCAGTTCTTAACAAAGATTTTGATTGTTTCTATATTACTAAGCACAAACTAGCTGATTTTGTTATTATATTATCAAGTATATCAGGAAATAGTCACAGCATGACTAATTTTTCTCTCTGTCTTCTGTCCTGAAGTTTACCTTTTTGTTAATTATGTATCCTCCTGTGGTTAGATTTATCTCACTATGTTTCAAGGAATGCTTGTTTTCAATCACTCAAAAAATGTGAATGTAACCATGTATGTGTGGCCTCTCAAGATAGCTTCTTTTTCAGACAACTGATGAGCTTGCTATTATTCAAAGAATCATAGAGTTGGAAGAGACCACATGGGCCATCGAATTCAACCCCCAGCCAAGTAATAACAATAGCAATAGCATTTACATTTCTATACTGCTTCATACTGAACTGAGCAGTCTCTAAGTGGTTTACAAACAGGAACACTAATCAAAGCACCTCTGACAGATGGTCACCCAGCCTTTATTTAAAATGTCAAAAGAAGGAGACTCCAACACATTCCAAGGCAGCATATTCTGCTATCAAACAGCTCATATTCTGCTTGTGGATGGGTCTGTGGAGAAAAGGAGAAAAAAGTGAATTTTTGCATCAGATATGGTACAATTTAGCCAATTTCACAGCATGTAAAAAAGTGTACAAATACTCAAGACCATCTGGAATGGCAAGTGAAAAAGTAGATGGAATAGTGAGACCTGACAAGTAAAATTAGCATTGGGTCAAACTGCAAGAAGTATTTGGGTCAGCCCTGCTTAGTACTTGTATGGGAGACTGCCAGCAAATTCCAAATGCTATAGACTATGGGGTTATTCACATTATGAAAATAATCCAGGATGAATTGATATGCATCCTGAATGCATCCAATTAAGTTTGGGGGGCTGCTAAAAAAAACCTACTTAATCCAGGATAATCGATATCGGGGTTCCTCCTAATTTTTTTTTTTTAAATCTGCATTGCTAGTAATGTGAATAACCAATGTGAATAGATCCAAATAGACCTAGGATAAAATGCTGCATATCCAAAAATGGAGTTCTGAATGCATTCACATCATTGACTCTATGTTTATTCAAATGTTTGCACATGTGAGTAACAAAATCACAGATATTCACATTGATGCAGTTCCATAGTGTGAATACCAAACCCAGAATGCATGAGTGAGATTATTCACATTGTTGAGTTAAAAATAAAAAGACATCTGAATAACCTCTATATTTCAGAGTAAGGAAATGGAAAAACCATCTCTGCATATTCCTTGCTTAAGAAAAACCTGTGGAATTTATGGGTTCACCCTAAGTCTATAGGCAACTTGAAGGCGTGCATAGACGCACACACATTTGGATAGTAATGAGAAATAATGTTGTGCCCTATGAAATAGCTAGCTAGTCTCAACTCCTATTTTTATCATTATTTGTTTACTTAACTTAAATCCCACCCTTCTCCTGATGGCAGGAATAAAGGTGGCTTACAATTTCAATTATATCATTTTTTTTAAATTTAAGAATAAAATGGTAACTATTGAATATTGACACAGCATCATCCAAAAAAGCCCGTCAGGATGTAACCTAGGAATACATCAGTCTTTCAATCTTTATTTCATTACATTTCTCTAAATTCCATTTTCACTTTCTTCCAATTAGCAACCTGCAGTTTAAGGCTATAAGAGTGCAGCCCAAAGACAATGCCTATCATTTCATGACATAGCTAGATTTACAGATTAGATATACAGAATGGACGCCTTGCCCAGTTTGTCACAATAGGTTTGGCTAGCCTTAATGCTGTCTACCTGCCTGTTCCAAAAGGACATGCATCCAGCAGAAGGCCTGTTTCCAAATGTCTCTGAGAACATTCTGGATGGACAATGTAATGCCTCAAATGCATGATGTTTGAAATTTCATACCAAACATGGACTGCATTGTGCCACCAAGTCTCAAATAAAAGTCCAATTGCCAAATCCAAAAAGAAAAAAACAACTCAATGAATACAAGTCAAATTAACAAATTTTAAAGGAGACATAGCAACAGAGTAGAAATTAAACAGTGTTCAAAATAGTCTAACAATAAAATAAGATCAATACCTGTCCTCAACAGTGGTACAGCATAAACTAGGTGAAAAAAGGTGTGGTCTTCAGTTAGATTTTTAAAAAGAATTTTTTCAGAAGTGGTTTGCCTTTGTTGTCCTTTTAGATTTAAGAGAGTGCGACATGCCCAGGGTCTTTCAATGGATTTGAATGGGGATGCAAATTCTGGTTTCCCACAATCCTAGTCTAACACTCAAACTACTACACCAAAATCCTACTTATCCTGAAATAAGGTGGCTGGCTAAACCTACATCAAAAATCTAGTGGGAGGCTGGGTGTCACATAGACAAAAATGCTCCAAAGACCATAGAGGGATGCAGAGGCTGTAATTGCCAGGATGACTCTATAGGTCATTGATTCTGATTGGCAAACATCCACAAAGGGCAGAGAAAGCTACCAATTGTCTCAATTCTCCCCACCCCTGGGCAAAGTGTTTCCTCATCCATTTGTAAGGGGAAGAGTAGTAATATAGTATGAGTTGTTATTGTCATGAACCTCTGTCATCAGATTTTATATTATCCAATGGTCCCATAAAAGTTACTATTACAGAATTGGTAAAGAGGAAATGAGAGTTTAACAAACCTGTATTATGTGACATTAAAGGACAGGATTTGTTACCTTTGTAAGGCATCCCAGTGAAGATGGGTGCTGGATGACAATACCGTATTTCATACTACAAGCAGATTCTGCGTAATTTGCCTTTGACAGACATTGTTATAGAACCCACACACAAAACACTGTCCCAGCTCCACTAATATTTTAATTGATTCTTCGTTCTCAGAGATGTGTTGTAATCACTAATCTTCCTAATGTATTAGCCTCACTAAGCCTTATTCGTCCTCATTTATTCATAAAGAGAGGATGAAATCAGCCATCATTCCCCAAAGTACAAGTCAGAACTCTGCACTCGACTGCCACGTAGGAGTTGCATGTGCTGCTCTGATGTCAAAGCCTGGCCCAAGAGAACTCTTTTCTCTCAGGCCAAAACCATAATACTGTTAATTAATTATAATTGTAAAGCTGGCATGTTCCTAATGGTAAAATATATAAAAGCTATGGAGATATAAAAGTTTGATTCACATAACATGTGCATTACTGCTTTTCCTAAAACTAGGGATTTACAGATTCCTTGGGAGCCAGCATTGTGCAGCAAATTGAGAGTGCCAGCATGGTGTAGTGGTTTGAGCATTGACTATGACTCTGGAGACCAGTGTTTGAATCTTCACTCAGCCATAGAAAATTTACGAGGTGATCTAGGGCAAGTCACTCTCTGGCTGCTGCCACACTATAGAAATAAGGCTGTTTGACACAACTTTAACTTCCATGGCTCAGTGCTATGGAATTCTTGGATTTACCCAGACAGTAAAAGCTAAATATCCCACAAAAAATTCTGCTTCCAGAATTCCATGCTTTATTTCTTCAGTGTAGATGGATCCTTACTCATCCTCAGAAGCAGATGAAAACATTCTGAACAAATCTTGCCAAGAAAACCCAGTGATAGGTATACTTTAGGGTCACCATAAGTCGTAAATGAATTGAAGGTGCACAACAAGAACAGATTCCATGGAGCCCTCATGGAACAGTGGTTAAATGCTAGTCCTGTAGCCACAACATTGTACATTTGATCCTGGAGAGCTCCAAGGTCAACTCAGCCTTCCATCATTTCATAGGTGGGCAAAATCTTGTTTGGGGCAATTGACTTATATGTTGTAAACTGCTTTGGGAGTGCTACTTCACTGATAAGCAGTATAGAAATGCACTTGCTATTGCTATTGCTATTGCTATTATTCCATGGGCTGGCTTATTATTATTATTATCCCGCTCCTTTGCAAATGCAACCAGGGCAGCTTACAACATTAAAATATCATGAATACAGTATAAATCCCAAGACCCACACACTCCTTAAAATAATATTAAACAATAAACAAATTAAAACATAGTTAAAATAAGTCACAATGACAGAACAACCAAATAACAAAATAACAAAACTACAAAACTGTTGCAGAGAATAGGAAAGAAGATAAGCTAACTCTTGAGGCTGGGATCTCTATACAGGAAAGGCCTGCTGGAAGATTTCTGTCTTAACAGCTATTTTAAAGCTGTTTAAAGTGGTAATATGATGGATCTCGTCCAGCAGGCCATTCCATAATCTGGAAGCAGTTGCTGAAAAGGCCCTCTGGGAGGTTGCAGACAGCCTAGTTTTCATAGGCTATGGCAAATTCCTCCTAGAGGACCTGAGTGGGCGGGATGGATTATATGGAAGGAGGCAGTCCTGAAGATAGGTTGTACCCAAGTCATTTAGGGCTTTAAAGGTGATAACCAACACCTTGTACTGTTCTTCTTGTGATTCATTCAGATTGTCTTCTGATAGAATTCAGAGAATTTTGAAAATATTAGAATTGGTAGTGGTGTATTATTAAGTAGTAGTATTAAGTTCAACTTTTCCACACAGGTTTCTGATCCACATGAGCACATATGCAATCTAAATCTGACATTTAAAAAACACCTTCATTCATTCTTGTTGCCATGTGAAAATTCCTTTTCCCTCACAATTTTAATCAATGCATGGCATTTATTGAATTTGTGATGGTTTAAATGATTTTGCTGTTTACTAGATGCCTTGAGTGTTTTTTTTTAGTGTGGAAAGATGGCATCAAAAAGTAATTAATAAATGAATAAATAAAAAATTAAAAGAAGGTAACTGAACATAGTCTTATTCAGTGCCTGTAGATTGAAGGCAAAGTAGTATAGAGTTTTGTAAATTCATATATCAAGCCATAAAATCATCAAGGAAGATGTCATGAACTGAGGTTCTCTGTTGTTCTTTTATTCCAAAGAGAAATTTAGCCACCCTAGACTATAGGATTTCCAATACAGACATGTGGGAAACCAGATCTGGGTTTAAACACTGTGCATATAACTTTTATTAAGACATAACAAATAAGACAATTAGACAATGAGAAATAAGACAATAAGAAATAACAAATAAGACAACCATTTTAAGTATCAAGAGCTCTTGCACACATACATTCATATCCACAAAACATGGTCCTTTGCTGGATGATGGATCAGTTCATCCTTGAAGGGGAAGGGATGACACCTTGCCCAGGTAGGTGCCAACAAAGGAGAGGCTGAAAA
>CM034703.1:51860278-51875653 GCA_020142125.1 Phrynosoma platyrhinos
CTTCCCTTGATCTAGACACTATACTTCTACTGATGCAGACTAAAATTGAATTGGCCTTTTTAGCTGCTGCAGCGCAACATGTTGACTCATGTTCAACTTATGGTCCACCTGGATTCCTAGATCCCTTTCACACATAGTCTCATTCAGCCAGGTGTCCCCCATCGTATATCTGTACTTTTCGTTTTTCCGCCCTAAGTGCAGTACCTTACATTTCTCCATGTTGAATTTCATTTGTTAGCTTTGGCCCAGTTTTCTAGTCTGTTCAAGTAATTTTGAATTTTGATCCTGTCCTCTGGGGTATTAGCTACTCCTCCTAATTTGGTGTCATCTGCAAATTTGATAACTATGCCCTCAATACCGTGTCTCATGTCTATTGCTATCTTGTTGACGTCATATACAGCTTGGAGCAGACAGTGTTTGTACAAGTTCCTTCTTGTTTTGTAAGTTCTTTCTCTGGCCAAGTCATCATTTCTTGCTATCTCTCACTTTCACTGTCCTTCAGCAATGCCACGCTGTGCAGCCATTTTACCTTTGGTTCAGGGCCATGTTTCCATGCTTCCAACTAGAACCCATTCATCACAGAGACATAAGGCATTCCATTTCTCTCAGTATTATTGATCAATTCAATAAGTGGTCACCTGATATTTTGACAAGGATTCTACACTGAGGTCGTGTAAATTGGAGTTACATGCAGAGTTATATGTTGATTGAGCTACATGATACCTGTGTTGAATGGCAACATTTCACCACCAAATATCCAAATGAATGCATGGCCAAATACACAACTGATTATGCAGCTGGATACACAACTGAATACACAAGTCTATGAGAAACTATATGTGCAATGGCACTGCACCCACAACAGTACCACATGTGCAACTTCACTTCCATACTCCTGAATTGAATGTGGATGTAAAAATGTGCAATTGTTACCAAATGTGAACTTATACATATGTAAAACAATAATAGGATTCTAGACATCCAGCGAGACTACTGATGTCCAGTAGTAATAATGCAAAGTTGCACCAGTAAAGGTTAAAAAAAAAAGTAAAGGTGATCCCTTGACATGGATGTCTAGTCGTAATTGACTGTAGGGTGGTTACACAGGGCTCCACCATAATGCAGAAATGTAGCAATTACTTGTAGGGCTGTATGTAGTTGTGGCTTAGGGACTGTTCTTACACAGTGCCCTAAGAGCACAACCACTTATGCAGTGATGAAGCCAGCATAATGCTACTTACAGCCCCAATTAGGCTACTGCCCTTGTGAAACATTTTCAAAAGTATAGCCATTTCTGCAGCAATACTGGAAATAGAAGAAGGCATGAACAGGATTCCTGCCTTTATATTACTGTTAAGATGGGTAACGCCAACTAGGCATTTCTTCTTCTTCTTCTTCTTCTTCTTCTTCTTCTTTGTCTTCTTCTTCTTCTTCCTCCTCCTCCTCCTCCTCCTCCTCTGTTGTACCTATGCCATGGCCCTGCTTTCTTTCTGAGCCTCACTTTATTCCTGCTTCTTCAAAACAGGCTCCACCACCTTCTGTGCATCTAAATTAATTCTTATTCTATTATTTTCAAGACTATTAAGAATAGCATTCTTTGTTCTTTTACTTAAGACTAAGGTATGTTGGCTGTTAATGCTCAAACAAGTCAGAAATGATGCTGAAAATTAGAATTGCTGATATAAAGTACTGTTTCTTTCCTAAAGCTGAGAAAACTATTGCTTTTCTCTTATCTTCAGGCAGGGATAGGTATCTGAGAGTGTTTACTATGGTATTGTTTGCAAAGGGATCTTGTAGCACTTTTTGGAATAAATGAAATAAAGAAGCTGGTAGCATGAGCTTTCACAGACCTGAGCCTACATTCTCAGATGTATCCCAAAGGTGACACAAGGACCTTTTACCTATTTACCCCTACCTTGATATTTTAATCTTGTGGAAAGCAACAGTTCTGAAGAGGCTAGGAAAAAAGATAATCTCTTTATGGAGAATGTCTGGAAAAATCCACCTGGGTTCTGATTCTAGAAACCATCACATTTCATGCTATCAAAGCAATGATGGTAGCATTGGGAATACCACATTCCCTTCCTCACATGTTGATTTTCCTTTTAAATAGCAACATGCATATTATATTGGATTTTTATAAGGAAATATGGATGAAATAATGATAGCCATTGAAAATAATATGTTCATGAAGTTAATTCTACCCTTTACATATATCTTTTATCATCTTTCAGTTTATGAAATGCCTTCGTTCCTTCTCAACAACTCAACAACCTTGTCATTGATTGGGTTTACATTAAATCTCTGTGTTCTTTTTGCATTGGAGCATTTGATCCATGTACCAAAGATGTATAGCACTGTGACTGGCAAAGATCTCATTACCAAATGCTTCTCTTTTTTTAATTAAAAAAGAAGAAAAGAAATGTGAATCAAATATGATTTATCTTGAATACTGGTGAAAACCCCTGCTTTTTAACAAAAAATTAAGAGCATATGTTTTAGAATTCAGTCCTAATTTGCAATGAATTGCTTCAGTAAAGCCACTTATATCAGTATTGTTAATCTTAATAGGTTCAAGTGACCCATGTTCTAATAATCCAGACCATCGGTTGAATGCAAAATTCTTTTTCTAATTAAAAACATTTGACCACAAGAGGGAGTTCCTTGCCAACTGTTTACCTGTCATGAAAGAGAAATGTATACTAGATTTTAAAAGAAGAGAAATATCCAGTTAAAATGTGTAGAATTTCATATATTTTTAAGAGAAACTAAATGTTACAAGTTACTTTACATTTCTGTTTACTTTGGCATAATACATATCAAGGTAACTTGATCTGGTTCTGTTGTTTTCCCATTTGGAAAAAAATGTGAGTTGGTGCCTGTGAGAAATTGATACATGAAATAACCAACAAATTGTTACAGAGCTGAGTACTGTTCAGGATTTCAGCCAATCCATTTCCTCCTGCAGCTTTCCAGTTTAGCTTTCCACCCCACCCCACCCCACTCCCATCTAATTGTTTTATTAATTGACATCTTTGGCTTTTGGATTCCCTATAAATGGGAGACATCCAAGTAGGCTCTCTCTGTCAGCCAGAATTTCATGATTACTGAGAAATCACAGACTTTGGGGTGGGTGGTGGGTTGCTTCCTCTCCCACAGGTATCTTTCTTTCTTTCTTTCTTTCTTTCTTTCTTTCTTTCTTTCTTTCTTTCTTTCTTTCTTTCTTTCTTTTTATTATAAGTTACAGAGTAATTTTTCTTTTTCTTTTTAGTTCTTTTTTTTGGAAATATTATGAATTATCATTGAACTTCCTGTGTTACTACATGGTTTTCAAGCCGATAAAGGAAATTTAATACAGATCTCATATAATTATAATTTATGTTTTTGTAACTTTAGTCTTTTCGTATTTACGATGTTTCTTAAACTATATTATTAACTTAGATTTTCCCTGACCATCGGTTTTCACAGTAATTTTTCAAATTTTCCCAGTCTGTATTTGTCACCTCTATAGAGTTTCCTTCTATCTTATTTGTTAATTTGTCTAATTCTATGTCATATTTGTCATATTTAGAAGATAAATTTCTGGTATGATTGAAAATTTTATATTGAGAATTTTTTGAATTTCTTTATGAACATCTTCCCAGAACTTTTTGATCTCGGAGCATTGCCACCACATGTGGAACCAATTACTGATTGCTTTATTGCATTTCCAGCATTTATCTTCCTTATTTTTATAGATGCTGGCTAACCTAGATGTATGCCATCTTCAGATAGTTCTCCCTGACCCTTTGGCTTCTTATGAATTGGAATGTTTTCTTTCTGGAGGTTTGCCAACTTTCCAGATCTATTTCTCTGCAAATATTTTTGGCCCATTGTAATGTATCCCACAGGAATTTTTCTAAATATTGTTTGTTGTTCTCTAAGTCTTGGATTACCTAGGTTGCACTGCTACTTCTTTCTTGTATGGTATTGTTGTTGTTTTGGCTACATTATGGAGCACCACTTGGAAGAATGAATCAGTTTCATATGACAAAATGAATTCTTCAAAGAGGATGAAGGCATATAAAAATAATTCTGTATGCCTGCATCTAGACAATGTAGCATAGTGGTTTGAATGTTAAGACTAATATTCTAGGAGACCAGGGTTTTAATCCCTGCTCATTCATGAAAACCTACTGAGTGACCTTGGGTAAGTTATAGTCCTTCAGCCTAAGAGGAAGGCAGGCCCTGTTTAAATAAATCTTGCCAAGAAAACCCTGTGACAAGATTGCCATAAATTGGGATTTACTTGAGGGCATATAACAACAACAAATGTCCACATCTGTCTCAGAGCTCAATAATTTTTTTTGCAGGGGCCACACTTCCCAAAATGCCCCAGCTAGCATGGTAAATTCATAGACCGGAGGGTGGGGGGATGTCAATTTCCCAAGCTCTTATCTTTCCATCATTTTCTTTTTCTATCCAAAACAGTTTTCATGTATGATACATACAAACTAGCTGTAGTTTTTTTGTGGGTTTTTTGGGCTGTGTGGCCATGTCCTAGAAGAGTTTCTTTCTGATGTTTTTCCAGCATCTGTGGCTGGCATCTTCAGAGATGGCAGCCACAGATGCTGGTGAAACATTAGAAAGAAACTCTTCTAGAACATGGCCACAGAGCCCCAAAAATCCACAAAAAACTATGGATGCCAGCCATGAAAGCCTTAGACTTCAAATTAGCATTTTTTTTTGTCAAAAAGGAACCAGAATGGAGCCTTGAAAATAAAAATCTCAATGTTTGGTTTCAGTAGAAGCAGGGAACAGATTTTGTTTTCACTCCAATGATCTCTCATATAAAGAATAATTGTCATTCCCTTTTATATAAAAAACTAAAACATTGTACTTGGGAATGCTATTGTGAAGAGAGAAAACCTGCCCTTCATTCCTAATTCTAGCACCAGGTGGCCCATCCCTCACTGACAAGAGTTCCTGCAGGGAAGTTCAGTTGATTCACTCTCACAGCTCTGGGTGTCCTTGCAATCTACAAGCTCTCCCTGTAATGGCAGGCAGTTTGCTAGTTTATAATAAAAGCATCCATTTGTACCCAGCAGTACCTTCTTGGAACCAATCGTAAATCTTTTCTTTTATTGTTAAATGTGTCACCCGATTACTCCATTCTTTTGCAATTTTTTTAAGATATTAAATTTCCTCTCTATATTGCCAGCTAGACATTTACATTAGTCTGAACAGATGTGTCATATTAAAATTGTATTGTAATATGGCTTTAAAGCATTGAATTACCATGGTGATTTTATCTCAAGTGTTATTCATCTAATAATTGGACAGATTTTGTAACTTGTGGACAATTTTCAGAGCATATAATGTTAAAAAAATTATAACTTTTTAATATTCTTTATATCATAATCCCAGGAACATCTACTTGGAAGTAATATCCACTGATCTCCATGAGATTTACCTATAAGTAACTGTACATAATAGAATCCCAGTTCCTTTGTTTTCAAGGCAGATTTACTATTCATTTTATCATGAATTTTTCAATTTTGCTGTACTTTTAAAAATCCATATCCATGATGTGCTGAGAGAGAAGAACATTCAAACATTTCCCAGTCTGTTTCAAACTATTTCTGACATGTTATATCAGATGAAGTCATAATTTCAAATCATTTTCTTTTAATTTAACAAGACATGACAAACTAAAGAACTACCATCTTTTGTTGACTTAAAAATATGCCAGCAATTCATACATTTTTCCAACTGTTCAGAAGGAAAACCCTATTAAAAATCAAAAGGCTGTTGTATATTTAAATGTATGTATTCAACTAAGGAATTCAGTATCCAGGCACAGTCAAGGTGTGATTCTCAGATTTAACGTGAATCAGTTAAATCTATAGTGCCACTTACTACTTTTATTCTTAGTCTAAAAGAGTTTATCAGGTTTGTTAAATAATCTTCTAGGGTATCTGTGGTTCAGTAATATATTTTCTAATATGAAAAGTGAGATAATACAGATCTCACATTATTGACAGCTGTTTCCTCCTCTGTAAGTAACACCAATGAGGGAGTGAAAAGTTATCTTTATATGATAGCCATGTTTAAATACTTGAAAAGATGGTATATTGAAGATGGAGCAAGCTTGCTTTCTGCTGCTCCAGAGACTGGGACAGGGAGGAATGGATTCAAACCACAGGAAAGGGGATTCCACCTAAATATTAGGAAGAACTTTCTGACAGTAAGAGCTGTTTGACAATAGAATACACTCCCTTTTAAACAGAAACTTAAAAGGGGAATAGGACTGGATGACGTTTGTGGTCCCTTCCAACTCTATGATTCTATTATTCTAATTTTTTTGGGGGGGGTTGTTATTATTCGTTATTACTGTACATAGATATTGCCTATAATAGGAGGCAATCATTTAGAGACACTGTTCAAATGTGCACCCATGGTCACAGACTGAAAGGCCATTGGATCCTATGGTTCAGGGCCTTTGCAATCCATTGGAGCTAGACCTTCCATCATCTCCCCTTTTACTTCCCAAATGCTGGAGAGGTGACAGTTATAGAAGGTTCCATCAGGGCAGGGAAAGAAGAGCAAAGGAACCATCTTCCTCTCTGAGATTGGATCACCTTTGTTTCCAGTTCAAAGGGAGACATCAATTCTTTCTGGTTGTTCTACATGATTGCAGTGTTAGGAAAAAGTACTGTAGAAAAGGGAAAACCCCTTTTCTACAGTACTTGCACTTTCAGAATTTATTTTAAAAGAATACCATGCAACACAGTTCTTTCTTTTTTTAAAAAAAATGTAGTGTGTTAAAAGAATCCCATGGATACCTCCTAGAATACATCTAGACAGTTTTTTTTTTTGTCAGGCAATTCTTTTCCCATTTTGTGAGAGTCTAGACCTCAATGTCTTCCATTTTTAACTCTACCATGTTTCCCTGTCATTTATTCTATCTTTTTTCTTAAAATGGAAGAGATGTTAAAGAGGGGAAGATGGAATAGCTGCATAATATCCTTTAATCGGTAATGCTAACATGTACCTTCTGTCTAGAAGTACCCCTTCCCTCAATTTCAAAGGAACAAATGCAAAGTAAATTCCACTACAAAGGTAGTAATTAAAATCTAGTTGGTGTAAACTCACAGCCCAGTAAATGAGTCATCAAACCTGAATCTCAAAGTCCAAGAGATCTGGTAACACTAATTAGTTGATGCAATCTCTATATGGACGTTATCACACGGGGGCAAATCTGCTGGTTAATCCACACAAATCCCAAACAGAAACTGGATTTGTGCCCCGCGTTTTCACATGGCGTCATACAGAAACTGGACAGAAAGTAGACAGAAACTGGTGTTAACCGAGATCTTTTGAAATTCAGTTGTTTGGAGGAAATGCAAATGCGAAATTGAGGTAATTTCGCATTTACCGTAATGTGAAAAGCAAATGCGAATTTGGGAGCATTTCCCTGCTTTTCCCATTGTTCCAGCGATCATTCCTCTATCTGCACATGTGCAAGAAGCTCATTTCTAGTACATTTATGGGCTTTTCTTACTTGTGTGTGAACATTAAATGCGCTTACTGTAAATTCGCAATTAAGGTAATTACATGTGAAAGCCATTTGCGGAACCAAGGTTTATTTTCCATTTATTTTTGGAATGCCTCATTTCCACGTTATTATTGCTTTTTGGCCCATGTGTGATAGCGTCCAATGAATTGTATGTACCACAAAATCCTTTAACAACATCCTTGCAGAGTTTTAGACATATTTAAAGCCAATAAAATCAATGAGATGATGTAGTTAATTTTGTGTTGGACTGTGGCCTCTGTTTCAAGTGTCTTACATGGGCGAGTTCAGGCATATTTGTGGGCTGCACTCTATATTGGTGCAATATTGTAGCTAAGATGATTAGTTCTGTCCTGTACCTTTACATTTTGGCAGCATAAACATTCTTCCATCCCAAGGTTGTTGTTGGCTCTGTAACAGAAGAACTAAAAGCTGGATAAGTTATTTGGAGGCCACAGCTCACAGAATCTCTCAGAGATCATGACCAGTGGAGATGTTGGCAGGAAGGTTCCAGGAGCTGTAATCTTAAAAATAACTTTTCCAAGCATGGGCTATTGGGCCTTAGGGGGGAAGCACACGAGTGCTTCCAGGATGCCGCGGGATGGAGCGCCGCGGGACCGCAGCCTCCGCATCGCGGCGCTCCTGCAGCATCCCTGAAAGGAGAGCCAAATTGGCGCTCCTTTCAGAAGTCAGGGAAAGTGCACCCTAAACACGTAGGGCGCACTTTCCCTGACTTTTCCGCCGCAGTGTGTGCGGACGCTGCAGTGGGAGGTTGCCTCTGGAGCGCCGGCCGTGCGGAGGGCTGGCAGCTCTGAGGGCAACCTCGGGAAGAGGAAGGGGTGCCGCGCGTGCGGCTGCCCCTCCTCTTCCAGGCCTCGGAGACGACTTTATTAGTCATCTGCCGAGGCCCTTGTTCAGAGTGGTAAATGATGTGTGTGATAGGGTGGTGAACTCTATAAAGTACTCATATAAAAACGTCCTCCTTCCACCTCCATGTCCAGTTTGTGTTGGTTCTGTGAGATTTTTAAATGGACAAGATTAGTCCCTGTCTTTACTTTTTCAAATACATGAATGTTTGTGCATGTTTGAAATTGTATGCCTTGCTGGAAAGCACTCTTTCATTGTCTTTGTTTGTTTGTTTTTTTGCTCACATTTGAAATATGGTCATTTTTCTATGTGTTCTTTTCAAAGATGCACATTTCCTCCCCAAGAGTATCTGTAGCTGTTTATCAGTGTGAGGCCTACAGACATAATGTTTCTGCCTTGTGGACTGTGTGTGGAGTGTGCACCAAGACAGGTCCATGAGATCTCAGACAGACAGTGGATTCCCCTCACAGGCCTAGTGTGTAAATTGTAAAATATGAAATGCATGTGCATTCAGAGGTATTTTAAAATAGAACAGAAAGAGTGTGTCCACTTGCTTTGCCTGTACAGTAGTTAACCACCCTTTTAGCATTTGCCACAGCCACACCAGGCTGCTGACTTGGTCTATTTGATGTCTATGACTAGAATGTTTCAAAAAGCTCAGCTTGGTTAACAAACCATTTGGAAGGTGAGAGATGTATCCTCTGAATGTTCCTAATGCCACGGTTATGGTGTTTAGTCCCCCTCCTATTCCTTTTCTGAAACTTTGAGATACATATAAAAACAATTCTATGAATAAAATATGCCAAATTGCTTTCCAACTACTCTGGCTTTGCTTGTCCTCCCACAAGAGTATGTTCTTTTTACAAAATTTCCCTGATAAATCATCACCTCCTATTTTAGCTTTTCTAGCTCTAGCTTATGTTCTCCTTTACACTGAAATGTTGTACATCAAAAAGTAAAAGCATCATGATGATTATATGCTTGGATGTTGCCATGAATATAAGTGGTGGTGGACAACATAATTGGATTTTTTTTCACAAAGATTGTTTAGTTTTAGCATCTTCACATATGGAATTTAAATCAAACTATATTCAGCCAAACTACTAGTACATCAACACTGTAGAAATAATACAGTTTGATACCACTAAGTGCTGTAACTCTATCTTATGGAATCCTGGAATTTGTAGTTTTACAATGTCTTTAGTCTCCTCTGCCAAAAAGTGCTTGTACTTCATAAAAATACAAGTTCCAAGATTCTGTAGGAAGGAGTCCTGACAGTTAAACTGGTGTCAAAATGCATTATTTCGACAATGTAGATGCATCCACCATGTCTCTGTGGGGACACCAACTAACCATGTGTTAGGGGGGAAGCACACGAGAGCTTCCCAGATGCCGCCGGACAGAGCGCCATGGGACTGCAGCCTCCGCACTGCGGCGCTCCTGCGGCGTCCCTAAAAGGAGCTCCAAATTGGCGCTCCTTTTAGAAGACAGGGAAAGTGCGCCCTAAACGTGTAGGGCACACTTTCCCTGCCTTTTCCACCGCAGCGCGTGCGGTCGCTGCAGCGGGAGGTTGCCCTCGGCACGCCGGCCGTGCGAAGGGCCGGCAGCTCCGAGGGCAACCTAGGGAAGAGGAAGGGGCGCCGCGCGTGCGGCTGCCCCTCCTCTTCCAGGGCTTGGAGACGACTCTATTAGCCGTCTGCCGAGGACCTTAGTTGATCTGACCTAAATGGTAAGTGACAAGTTAAAGGTCTGACACAGTATAGAAACCATCCTTTTATGGGTTTCAGAAATAAATCGGGTGTGTATGGGGTGTCACTGTGTGCGAAATATCTGAGGTGAGTTAGACACAATTTATCATTTGTTTCTTCCTTTCTCTCCTGAATTGCATTTCTACAAATTCAAGCCTTTTTCTTAGAGCAATTTCATATATATAAGCAATTGGGCACATTGTCATGGCAAACATTGTTTGTACTTCTTTCTCTAAGCTGAGCAGAATCAGACCTCTGATATAGGCAAATTATGAACATTTGTAACTGTAAGCATAATTTGATAGCATGATAACCTGAACCATGGACTGTAGGTATAAAAGTGAGTATATCCATGGCATGTGCATGGCCATGCAGGTATGGGAATGCGGTGGCTGAATTTACATTACTAGAGTTTCCCTACTAACTTTAGAATGGTGTCTCTAAGACAAGATGGATGAGACTGCTTGTCCCTTTTGTCATCCACCTTTGTCTCATTGCATTATATATCACTCTGCCCATACAGAAATTCAATGGATCATGCCTTGAGTTGACATCTTGCTTCAAGGCACACTAATTCCATCAAGATCCCTTTTTAAAGGCCCCTTATTTCAGAAGTACTCTTTTGCAAATATTTTATAATTAAAAGTGTGTAATTTTCATTCAAAAGCAATTACAACGGTGTCTAACTCATCGTTGCAAAAGATGTTTTACAAAAAGAACCATCCAACTGTAGATATGGAAGCAGCAGTTCTATAATGACAGTAATCCAGTTTATTTTAGCAACATTTGTGCAAATGGCAAATTGCTACAGATGTGAAAGACATTTGCATGGTTAATGGTATGGTTTCCATCTTGTTCCACTCTTCTTCAGCCTGGTCAGCTATCATGATAAACAGAACATTTCTAATGGTACTGAAAACATGTGGCTGGTAATATTTGTTACTACTTTACTTAAATGATGCACACAAGCCTCAGCCTGAAGCTTAATTGCATTTCAATTTCTTTTAAACATAATGATGTATACAGAATAAATCTTTGCTCTTTCTGGCTATTTAACATCCAGTTCTACATTTTTCCAGAGAGGAAATCTTTGAGCATTCCAGTTACAATTCCTAAAGCTGTACCTTGTTCTTAACATTCCCTTTCCACTGTAATCATGGAAAATCCCAGTTTAGCATCTTATAGAGCCTTTGCTAATTAATGGGCTAAATCCAGTTGCCAGTCCCAACTAGAGTAAACCCACTGAATCAACACATATGTAAATCCCATTTATTCAAGATCTGCTGCTTCATATTTTAATGTCTGCCTTCCTCTTCTATATTGTCTATGATCATTGCTATTGCTAATGTCCTATCATGTCTGTGTTTCAGGGAAGTTAAAATTAGCATCACAAACAATTATAGAAGCACATTAACATATGTAATAATAATAATAATAATAATAAAATTTATTTATATACCGCCCAATGGTTGCCCAATCCAAGCGGTTTACAAGATAAAAACAGTTGCAATAAGCAACATAGCCCTCCCCCCATGTAGACAGGAGATGCCATATTGACATTCTTTACTCCTTCCTTGGAATCAAGAATTTTCACCTCACATAACTTCCTACTCTAACTTACTTTTATGAATGAATAAACCTTCCATAACTAAGCAATGATAGGATGATGTTCTGAAGCCCAGAGCATGGGAATATCCACATTTAGATTATGCATTTTCAAGTACAGCTTCATCTCATGTTGCTCAGAAGGGGAGAAACATAGATTTCTGTTCTGTGAATTTAGAAACAGTAACCCTTGTTTTCTATGCAATATGAATGATTCCTAGTAACTCACCTAAGGCACCTCATTGAATCAAGATAGCTGAATTTCATTGGTCATGTATCAACCGATCTATTGTCTTTTTTACATTAACAAATGCTACTTAAACCTAGGGATGTGAAAATCTTTCAAGTTCATTTTTGTTGCATTTTTCTGAATCTCACTAGCATTCCCACCCCATTGTGCTGCACAACTCCCTTTCTTCCTACATGAAAATACATGCATATTTTGGTACCCACTTTTGTGATGTACACATTTTAATGCATTTTCTCACTAATTGCATTTGAGTGCATTTTTCATGCACACACATTTTCATTTTGAGCTTACTTGTATGTTATTTAAAGAGATACAGGAAGAATCGGACACTTGAGATTTCCTTCTAGTGACAGGAAATGGAAAGCTATATACTCATAAACTACAAATTGGATAAATCCATTAAGATCTTGATTTAGTGTGAATTTCTTTTCATCAGACACCAAGGGGAAAAAAACTACTTTCAAAGAAGACTTTTGCATTCTCAGAAGTCTCTCAGAAACCTAAGGGCCAGAATTATTTCTGTGCCCTTTACAGAAGCAGTTGGATATTCCTTTGTCTGAAGTGTAACATCCACATTCAGTTTAAGTTTGTGGAAGCAGAATTGTGCAAATGCCACCACCGTGTATGCAGATGTGCACTACACATGAATATACAGTGACTGGGCTGTCTATTCAGTTGCTCATTTGCTATCTTGGTTCAGTTCTGCAACATTTCTATTTAGCACAAAGCTGTGTAGCACAATTAGACAGGCATACTGTTAGAGACATATAATGTGCACTATTTCTGGCAGTCTGCAAAGACCCATACTTGGGTATAATCTGTGTTCTGAATGTGAAGAGAATGTTGCAGACAGGGTGCAATGGTCACACTCAGTTGATGTTGGTAAGAGAAGAGTTGTGCATGCAGAAGCACAGCAAATTTTATTAAGTAGCATGGAAATGCAGATTGCACATTGGTGTTGTGCTATGTTCCTCTTTAGTACAGGGGTTGCACAGTGGAAGCATAACATAATTCCTCTGGCAGATATTCACAATACACTGAAGAATTATAGGATCTCAGCTATTGTATGTACCATAACTCTTCATGAGAAGGGTTATATTCTGTAGCAAAGTAGAACGGGCAGTGGAGATCTGAGGTTGGATATCCATTTGTGTGTGGGGGGGGTCCCTATGAGTGAAGAGGAGCTGATCTGGCTGTAGACCATGAGACTACATAAGAAAGTTTTATTTTTCTCCCTGTTTTATCACAATGTAAATCACCTGCAGAGCTGCTGTTTGCTCTATTAGGAGTAAATTGTCTATCAGTGTTCTATAACATGACAATACCAGCTATGGGGAAGAGAGGGAGGAGCAGCAAGGCTCATGAAAAAAATCCTCCAGTGCCACAGTCTGAATCCACAGATCCCCATGACTGATATATGTCAACATCAAAAGATTTTGGTTGGCATTCTATATTGCAGTTATAGATTTGTAAACTAGATTTGTATTTGGATCTGCTCTATGTTCACTTATACTCTATATTCATGATCATGGCCCTATTTCCATGGTCAAAAATCCACCCCCCAACCTATTATAGCAGACAACAACCATTCCAAGTGATGCAAATTTGTTATAATGATCATGGTGCAGCAGGATGATGTTTTCAGCCCCCTCCCAGCAGTAGGTGAGGCTACAACAATCAGAAATAGGATTGCTGTTGGAATTATGCATTCTATTGTAGATTCCTGGCAGGGGAGGGCTGGAAACCTCATTCTGCTCCACTCTGATCACCAGCATAATAGACCTCAATCATTCAATGTGATTGCTTACTGTTAAGGTAGGTTTGGGGGGGTCAGGTCAGGAGGCAAACTTAGGCCGAAACAGACAGGCAGACAGGGGCAGCTTCTGGGCATTGTGTTTACATGATGCATGCCCCTGGAGTGCCCAGAAGCCACTCTGGGATGGCCCCAGGGCTGCCTAAGGTGGCCCAAAACCAACCCCCCAAAAAGTGGATCTATGGTAGGAGGCACCCCTCAGGGCCATGGTATGTGTTTGCTGCGGCTCTGGGGCAATGGTGCTAGGAGAGGTTTCTGGCCACTCCTTCCTGCCCATCTGCTTTGTCCCAAAGTTAGGCATTCATAAATAAATCAGTGATTTAGGATATTGGTCAATATTTGTCAAGACAGAAAGATAACAGGGCTCTAATTGATCAGTCCCAACTAGAGTAGATGCACTGAATGAAATAGGTAAATTATATTGATTTAATAGATCTTCTCTGGCTGTAACTAAAAACTGGATTTGTGCCAGCAAGTCTAATAAAGAAACTCAGTTGTCTCATATCATTTGGTCTCATTGCATCTCTTTAGAATGTTTTGTTTTGCTCTGCATAAGTGAATGTCTTCTTGAAAGTCCTTGTGAATGCTTAATTCAGGTATAGGGACAATACTGCATTTTAAATATGCATATGTATCTCAGAAATAAGATAAAATCTAGTGTGGGTTTAAATAAAAACGAAAGAAAGTGTAAACCCATTCAATTAAAACTTCTAACCTAGTGGTTTTATGCTATACAAAGTTAATGGTCTGGATTGAATTCCATAAAATAGTACATTTTTTATCATCTGCAATGGCTCATGTATCTCATATGAGCATACCTAATGTTTCTGGAGCATTACCTTTTCTGAAGTGTAATCACAATGTGTATCAATAAAGATAAAATATTGTAGATCACTGATTCATGTGGATCAGCTGGAAAATACACAGATAGAAATCTAAATAAGTTTGCTAGGCTTACAACAACTAAATTCTAGGCACAATTAAGAAAAGTGAGTTGACCTTAAAAAGCCAGATTAAGAATGTCTTGGTGCCTTTCAATGCAATGACTACCTAAAGAAGGAAAGGAATTGAAGCATGTTGCATGTCCAAGTCCCACATTTAGTGGGTGCTCCTCCATGATGGAGAGATGGTAGGTTGTAGCCTTTGATTTCCCTTTTACTTTTCTGTTGTTGTTATATGCCTTCAAGTCATTTCTGATTTATGGCAACCCTAAAGTGAACTTATCTAACTTATGGCAACCCTAAGGTGAACATTCTTTCTCTGTCGCTGCTCCCAGACTATGGAATGCTCTGCCGGAGGAGATCCATCAAGCAACTAGCTTGGAGAATTTTTAAAAAGCCATAAAAACGGATCTCTTTCAGCAGGCCTTCCCTGAAGAGAACAGACTGCGTCCAATATATGCCTCCCCTCTTTTTATGTTCTTACGTTTTTATGTTTTAGACTTTTATCTCCTAGGCATTGATTTTATATTACCGTATTTTTCGCCATTTAAGACGCACTTTTTCTTCCCCAAAATGAGGGTGGGGAAGTTGGTGCG
>CM034703.1:51938135-51954078 GCA_020142125.1 Phrynosoma platyrhinos
GGGGAGAGAATATTGGAATAATCTGACCTACTTTTATGGTAACTGAATATTATCAATAATCCTCTGCAGGAGCAATTCATTTTTAATTCACAAAGTTGCCATTCATGAATTTTGACAAATACTTGACTGAACTGATATTCTAAAACAGAAATTAAAATGAAGCCATCTTGGCAATTTTCAAAAGCCATTAACTGAGTTCCTCTTTCTTTTTTCATTGAAGTCTAAAATCATGATGCTACCTCAGTCACAGAGCCTGCTCTTGAAGTGGGATTAGAAGTGAAGGAATGAGAGAAACTTGAACATTCAATGGCAGAAGAACATTCCTTTCCACCCTGAATTGTGACCATAATTAAAAACAAGAACAAAATACTAAATTGGGCCCTCAACCAAATGCAAATTGAAAATTTACATGATAATAGACTAAAGGGAACATGAGACAGAGGTGGATTCATCAAATTGGATCTTTCCCAGTAGCTTCTGAATTTCAACTAACTTCATTTCTGTTTTATATTCACAAAGTGTAAAGAATAATAAACAGCACTAGTTATTATTACTCAATTGCAATATAGTTTGATTATAACCACGATTTTATATTTATGATAAATCATTCACACACCAACATACACATGTGCGCATATAGACACGTATTCCTTATGAGAAGGATTTTGATGTCAATTTTAAAGGAAATATATAAAGATGCTTTTTCTAAAGTATTTCACATGAAAAATATTTGTTCCTTTTATCAATCCACTATTCCACAGGCAGTATTGAATTCAGTAGTGACAGATTAAAGTGGATTTATTGGGTTCCTTTTTTCTTTCTTACATCTATACATTTATACTCTGATCTATATTAATACTTTGCTTATTTACTACTTTCATCCGAAGAACTTGCAGGTATTTTAGACACACTAGATTTTATTAGCAGAAACAGAACAATGAACCCCTGGTCCCAAATGTTGTTGCTAAGGGGTTAATCCATTTTGTCCATTATTTGGTTGTAGGGAAAGAGCTCTGAAGCATCCTCCTAAGGAACAGCAATAGCAATAGCAGGTACATTTCTATACCACTTATCAGTGCACTTAAATGTGTAAGTTAACTGAACCCAACAAGCTGGGTACTCATTTTAGTGACCTATAGAAGGATACAAAGCTGAATCAACCCTGAACCCCTGGCTGGAACTGAACTCACAACCTTGTGGCTTGTGAGTGAGTGGCTGCAGTACTAGCATTTAATCACTATGCCACCAGGGCTCTTTCTATGTTTTTATTGTGAGGGTAAAGAAGCTGTCGTGAGCACTGCTGCCACAGAGGGTAAGCATCATTGTGGATCCCAGAGTCCTCTGCTCTGCTCCACCTTCTTAATCCTACTGCTTAAACTTCCTGTTCATCTAGCATCTCAAAGTGTTCCAGGCCCAACAGCAAGAAATGAAAGAAGGAGCAACCCAATATCTATTTGCACCAAAGGCTGGAAACACATGAGCCAAATGACACAGATTCTGTCTGTATTCAGGGTGTAGCATTCAGATGACACACATCCTGAACGTGGCCAGAAGCCGAGTCAAGCCGAATCAAGCTGAGTCTGTGGGGGGAAGCAGACTGGTGGCACAGGGCCGACCTGGGAAGATGCACCGCGGGACTGAGGCATCCCACGCCTTGATCCTGCAGCGCACCTTCCCCGTCCCTGAAAGGAGCGCTAAAATAGCGCTCCTTTCACAAGTCAGTGAAAGTGCGCTGCAAAAGCTTGCGGCGCTCCTTTCACTGACTTTTCCTCCACAGCGTGTCCAGATGCTGTGACGGGAGGTTGCCCTCGGAGCGCCAGCTGTGCGGAGGGCCAGTGGCTCCGAGGGCAACCTCAGGAGGAGGAAGGGCCGTCAAGCATGCGGCTGCCCCTCCTCTTCCCTGCCTCCAGGACGGCTTTTTAAGCCGTCTGCCAAGGCCCTACGTCACCTGGAAAGAATTGAGCCAAGAAAGAGCAGATGGAATGGTGGCCCAGTTCAGGACCACAGCAGTGACCTGGATCGGAACTGGGCACATGTGGTTGCTGTGGTCCCAGTGTGAACAGTCAGTATGACCTTGCACTGGTCTATTCAGAATGTTTGCTTTGGGCTTTTGATTTGGATTCAGCCCAGAGATAAAAGGCAAACCAATAGTTAGTGGGGACTTCAAAGAAATGTTTCCTATAAGAAGAAAGCCAATTGAACACAATTTGCTCATACTACCTCCTTAGTCTAGGTTTGAATCTGCTCATGAGTACAGATCTAAATTCTGTGTGCTGCTACAGGTTCTTCAAAAAGGTTGATAATACATTAAATATACCCTTGGACAAACAATGGCTTGCTCAGATGGACTTTTCCAAGTCAGTGCTGAAGTAGCATTAGCACCTCTCAGCTGAAAATATCAGTAACTTAAAATGCTGGTTGTGTGAAGCAGCTTTCAGTGAAATTCTTTTTAACTTTTGCAAATTTACCCTTTTTCAAGAAAATATTGTGAAAATATCTTGAAAAGCAAATGTCTTGTTTCAAGAAAGGCATGGATAAGACCCACAGCTCTGCCTTCAGACTGGCACACAGATTCCAAGCAAATCCTACCACTTTATTCCTCCTATTCACACATATAAACAGAACTCCTGTGTCCACTAAAGGACTAGGGAATGTCTGGTCCTTAAAGATTCAAGGTGAACAAATATAAACTTTGTCACTGCCAGAATGGAAGACTATGATGAATCATGGAGAGTGAGGGTCTTGGGAAAAGAGTTATCACTTAGAGAAAGAAAGAAATGATCACATAGAAGTGTTTATCCTTCAACAGTTGTATAGATGCCCTTTTATGCTGAGGATATACCTACATGGGGTGGGGGCATGTGGTAATGGATGAATCAATCAGAAATACATGTAGATGTTGAATATGTATAAGAATTCTTCAAACAAATGTTTGAATGTTGGAAGTATGATCAAAAGATGGGGATTTCTTTGGTGGTGGACATGTGAAAAGACTCAGCAATATTGAAAGCGGATTCATTTGGTGATGGAAGATATATTGAAAATTATGATATAGAAGAAACCTGAACTGCATTCAGGGGCATCACTAGCAGGTGTAGAGGGTGTGGACTACACTACATGACACTCTAAGGTGAGATGACACCACTGCTCCTCAAGCATCTGTTTTTTTGGCTGTGGCATTCCCCTGCATCCTTTTAAAATGCTGGAGCTCAGCAGAAGAGATGGTGTGCATAGTGTGAGGGTCAATTGGAAACTGCTATAAAGACAGAAATGTGAAATTTAATATCTAAGCAGAAAATGAAAGATTATAAAAAGGAGTTTTAGGAGCATCTCAGTAATATCAGTAAGACCAACAGAAAAGCAATTCTTTAAATACATTAGGAGAGAGAAATCACCCAGGGAGACAGCTGAACTGTCAGCTTCTTTCTTTCAGTTAGGGCCTCGGCAGACGACTAAAAGAGTCGTCTTGGAGGCAAGGAAGAGGAGGGGCAGCCGCATGAGTGGCGCCCCTTCCTCTTCCCGAGGTTGCCCTCGGAGCTGCCGGCCCTCCGCACGGCCGGCGCTCTGGGGGCAACCTCCCGCCGCAGCGTCTTCACACGCTGCGGCAGAAAAGACAGGGAAAGTGCACCCTACGTGTTTAGGGTGCACTTTCCCTGTCTTCTAAAAGGAGCGCCAATTTGGAGCACCTTTTAGGGTCGCCGCAGGAGCGCCGTGATGCGGAGGCTGTGGTCCCGTGGCACTCCGGACCAGGGCGTCCCCGATGCCCTGGTCTGCATCCCCCCTTAGTCTCAAAGGTCTACAAAATCCCTTTGCACTCTGATTTCCCAGACTAACATTGCTACATCTTTAAATTCTACCATTTGCTAAAAGTGATATTAAAGGAGTTCTGAAGGAGGATAAGGAGATTGCAGAGAATTAGAATGAATTCTTTTTATCTCTCTTCATAGCTGAAAATGTAGAGGAAATATCCATGTCTGAACTAACAATTCTAGGAAGAGAGAACAAGGAGTTGACACAAATAGGGATGACAAGAGAAATGAAATGAAATGTCCTTCTCTGGCATCTGCAAAAAGAGACTGGATAGCTACCTCCTAGGAATAGTTGGAGATCCTGCACTGAGCAGGCGATTGACTCAGTGACCTGAAAGACCTCTTCCAACTCTCTGATTGTGAGTCAGCAATGCCTCTAAAAAGTTATGTCACTATCACCTTAGACTAATTTTCAAAACTCTATAAATGTGTGGTCTGGCAGACATTATATACTAGAGCAGGGGTAGGCAACCTAAGGCCCAGGGGCCGGATGCGGCCCCCTGAGGCCTTTGGACTGGCCCCAGGCTCATCCTGCCACCACCACCACTGCCACCTGCCATGATGATATTAATTATCGTTGTTATTACTTGTTCTTGGGGTTTTCTTGGCAAAATCCACAGGTGTTTTGCCATGGCTTTTCTGGGGCTGAGAGAGTATGCATGCATATATATTTTTTAATTTTTTAGTTTTTTTAATTTTTAATTTTTATTTTATTTATTTATTTACTTTTGGTGCTTCGGCCCCCCGATTGTCTGAGGGACAGCAACCCAGCCCCCAGCTCAAAAAGGTTGCCTAGCCCTGTACTAGAGGGTGGGGTAAAGTACAGTCCAATAGGGATTGAAAGAATATTCAAATAGTAAAGAGAAAAATATAACAGGATTTTTAAAGTATCTTAAAAATGCCAACAAATTTTTCTTGGTGTTGTGAGGGTAGGTGGGTGGAGGGACCAGAAAAAAATCATGGAAAGCCATAACATCTAGAGCATTGGTTACCTTCCCCCTTCCCCCTCTCAAATGTGATGTGGTGAGTGTGTGTGGGATGGGAAGAAAAGAAAATATTGTGGAAGATTACAGCCCCTTGATCTTTGCCTGCTTCTCCCACTCTCTTTATGGTACATAGGACAGAAGGGGGGAGACGTCTGAGGATCCTGGAAGGCTGAAATCTTCATATCCATGGGTGCTTTCCCCCTCTTAATGTTACACAGTGAGCAGACCAGGCATCATGAAAGCATCTTACAAGATCACAGAATCAAGCTTTGGCTGCTTTTCCCACTGCTCCTTGGTGTCATATGGGAGGTGAAAGGGGAGAAGCCAGCTAAGGCTCCTGGAAGGCTATAGCCTCCAGGCTTGCCTGTCTTCCCCTCACCCTCCTATTGTCAAGCAGGGATAGCCCAGGAAATCTCCCTACTTCCACTATTGCAGCTTTCTCCTTGCACAAGGCCTCTTTGAAAAGCAGGGGCAGGGGGATGATTAAATTATTTGTTCTTCCTTGTTGGATGAAAAATTGAACACAGCACATCCCTATTCTATACCTTGGCTTCCAATAGTCTTCTAATAAAGTCCCACATGAAAGACTCTTCAGCAAACTTAACAGTCATAGGATAAGAAGGGAAGTTCTCTTATACCTCAAAATTGGTTAGACAATGGGAAGCAGACACTAGGAATAAATGGCCATGTTTTTGTGTTTTGTTTTACTTTCTTTTTTGCAATGGAATGATGTAAGTAGTAGGCTTCTATGAATCTGTATTGATACTGGTGCTTTTAAAAACTTGTTCATATGTGATCTGGAATTAGGGGTAAGTACTGAGGTAGCCACATTGCCCTGTGACAATATATTTAAAAATAGATTTCAGAGGGTTCTAAAAGGATATATCTAAAATGAGACAATGAGTAGCCCTACAAAGAGGGTTCCATTGTCTAGGACTGTTTAGCTTAGAGAAAAAGTAGATAAAAGGATACATGATAGAAGTGCATATAGTTATTCAGAGTGTTGAAAAGCAGGGAGAAGTTTTTATCCCTCTGTTATAGAACCTAGGGGACATCCATTGATATTAAATGATGGGAGATTCAGGACAGATAAAAAAGTTTGTAGATACTCAAATTGTGGCATTCACAGCCAGAAGACGCAGTGACGGCTGCCAAATTGAACAGCTTTCAAATCAAATGGGTTTATATAAACTCATCTTGGTTAAGCCCATCAATGGCTACTAGTGAGTGTGGCTGTATGTCATCTCCAGAGGCAGTGTATGAGTTCCTTGGGCATGCAGAAAGGGTGCAGTTTCAATCATGTACAGTTCACAAGCTTCCCACAGACAACTAAATGGCCCCTCAGAAGAAAATGAAAAAGTCTATTGCAGGGGTAGGCAACCTTTTTGAGACCTGGGCCGACCTCCTGTAGCCCAGGTCTTGGCTGGGCCGAGGGGGGGGGGAATGGCAGTACGCGTGCTCACACGTGCACCCTCCACCATGTTGTGGCTGCCATTTTGAAAATCAAAATGGCGGCCGTGACACGTTTGCGCGTGCGCGGGAGTACTGTGCATGCACAAATGCATCATGGCTGCCATTTTGATTTCCAAAATGGTGGGCGCGGCATGCGCGGCCGCACAGTGGCAAAAATGAGCCACGGTGCACATGGCGGCAGCAGCAACCTTCGGCCTGGGCCGGTAAGTCCAGGAACCTGGGCCTTAACCGGCCCCGGGCCTTAGGTTGCCGGTCCCTGGTCTATTGTATAGACTTTAGTCGGATTCAGCATGGCTCTACTTATGTTGTTATAAAGATGCAGTTATAAGTAAATACATTAACTCTTACAGGCAACATCCACTCACACTTCCCCCCATTTTCATCCATATTAAGTAATCTTCTCAACAAGAAAAAAATACATCTTAACAAAATAGGATTTTTTTAAACTTCATCAAGCAGTACCTAGAACAAATGTATGAGCTTGCTTCCCTGTCACAGAAAATGCGATAGTCTTTCTGGTGAGGAAAATAATTTTACTGATGTATCAGTGCTTCCATGTGAACCTTCTTGACTAAATGTTTGTGTACATGGAGCTTCAGAATTACAGTTAAACCCTCCCTTGTATAGTTTTGATCTTTTTTTTTAACAACAGTCAATAATGTGCTGAAATTCCTTTCTTCCACATTTGCCTGTAAATGAAAATGTTTTCCATTTTTTCTATTACTTTTCTATTGTAATGATTTTGTACTAATATATGATAAGGAATATGTGTTCATTCTTTAGAGGCTTAAGATTTTAATGCTTCTTAGCTGTCTGAGTACTAAGTGCCTGCTTTAGGTATGCCTCCATGCCTCTGTTTGGACCATATTGTTCCATACATTGATTTTTTTAATATGTTTCTCTAGGATGTCTCATTCTTGGATCATGCTATCTTAAAATGCAAAGCACAGAGAGAAGTGAAAAATAAATAAAGAAGAACCTATAAAGATATGGGCCTAGAACCTAGAAGTGTTGTGTTGATGTCTTGGCTCAGCTGTGGAGTCATTTGGCCTTAAGCAACTGCCTTCCTTTCAACCTCAGTTTCCAATCTGTAAAACAGGTACTGTGATTAACTAAAGTATATTTCAGTTGTAATTTGTAGCCAAGGTTTCAATTGTACAGTACTTTGGATGTTATTATTATTATTATTATTATTATTTTGGTAAAACAGGTTGATAAAGTTACTGTAAGCCGTAACAACTTAAGTTTGCACAACCAATACATGTGTTTGTATAGTTAGGTAGATAGACAGATGAATAGTACCAGTACAATAAATTATTCAATTTTAAAAATATGTTACTTTGTTCAGAGTTTAATCTTCTGCTCCTGTTATTAACTATTCAATCTCCCAAAAGAAATACAAACTTGTTGGAATTAATCTAGGTACTAATTTGACAATAATCAATGGATTATATTTATTGAACTGGTTTTTTTTTATTAATGCATGTATATACAATCAAACCCAACCATCTATTTTAATATTGCTAAGTACTGTGTGATGCTATAAGAAAAACTGCTGTATTTCAGTAAGAAAACAGAGATAGAAGAAGAAATAACATTTTGACTACCGCTCCTCCCTTTCTATCTCTCTTTCTGTGTCTGTCTCTCTCTCTCTCTCTCTCTCTCTCACACACACACAAACACTATCTCTTTTTAGTTACTTCTTTTTTTCCCCCATGGTCAGGTTGGCTGCATCTCCAAACACTTGTAAGTACTGTATGTTCTGTCATATCCTGAAGTCATGCATTAGCACCTTTTCATTCAGCAAAGGGTGAGAACAGATATCTTTTGGCAGCTGACAGCAGGGAACACGCAGAGAGGAGGGGGAAGAAGCTGTAGGACTAGGACACTGTGGTGGCCTAGTGGCTAGCGTGGCTAATGTACCAGCTGTGAATAACCTCTTTTTTCTTATCCCATCCACCCAACAGATGTCTCTCTGTCATTGTCATGTCCTCAAGCTTTCCTGGTAAATGATTTGTGCATTATAAGTAAGTCACCAAGGTGGCAATTGAACCTCTTCACAGCTCAAAATTGTTGATGTGTGCACTGAGAGTGAAGTGGGGGGGTGAGAGGGAGGGAGAGATGGAGAGAATGAGAATGAAATACAGAAAAATAAGGAGGAAAAGAAAAGAGAAATGTCAAGGTTACCTTGTTTTGGCTGGAGAATCAAAGGAGAGGGCAAATTAACTGCTGGCTCTCTTGGTCTTTTGGATCTCTTTGACAAATGCAACCCCTTCCTCCCTCCCTGAACAGATGTAAATATCACTTTGAAAAATTAAAAAATGAAGAATGCAGTGATCTGCATTGTATGTGTGTTTTCTTACTGTGGAAAGAATGCTAATAAATATACAGAGAGGCTGAAAAGTTTGCCAGTATAAATAATGTAGCATTTCAAAGTGTGTCAGTAAATGTAATTGAATTTTTCAATGTAAAAATATAGTTTGGTTATAAATTGGAGTTATGCTTGACATTAGTTGGGCATTAGGATATATTAATTAGATACTGCTCACTTCTTTCCAGTTTCTTTTTTCTCTACTAAAAGAATAATAAGGAGACAAAAATTAGCAAGCATGCAGTTTAAGGATTTTAATTCTTGCAAACGAGTGCTTGATCATATTAAGTAGGGGTAAATAAGTGTCTTAAAAATCCTTACAGTAACTTTGTAAAGCACGTTCTTTCCAAAACAAATATAATATCGAGAGGCTAATCCATTATAATATTTTGCAATGATAATAATGCTACATTGAACAAGTAGCTGCAGGAAAATATAGAAATTGTCAGATTTAAGCAAAGAAATAATAGCAAGTAATTGTACATTTCTTACAGACAGCTGATGACAACATTTCCTGGTACTTTGAACTTTCTTTGGTCATGACCATTCTGGCAAGCTTTCTGCATATTACTCAGACTGCAATATTTCTTGCATAACATTTCCAGTATAATGTCTACAATTTTACTTATGTGATATTTTCTTCTTGGTGCCTTGTTCATATGTAAATATATTTAACCAGGCATTAACCTTAAGGTAGATATGTTGCCTACAGTTTTTGTGCTTGCCTCTTGTGATCTCCATATATCTAGCAAATGCAGGCTATATTTTCTCCTTGTTGCTGAATAGCCAGCACCACTTTATCTTGTTAATCAGGCTGTTTTGTTGCATCAGCTAAGCATAGCACTTGCTTTTCTTCCTTCCTGTATGATTTATTTCAATGGTGTCTTACTAATCCTTCTTTGTTTATCCATACTGGAAGAGCTTAACTGTCCAGATCCCTTCCTCCCCATGTTTTCAACATGTTTGTTTTTGCCCTCCAAAGTCAAACAGGTGTTGCTATATCCTGCTGCCATCAGATGATTTTCTGACCTTGGGTTGAGTCACTTATGAATAAAAGTACAAAAGGAAATGACAGCAAATCTGGTTGACAAGACATGGCTTGCAATTCAGAAATTCCTTTTAGGTCCATGTAAGGATCTTGAGTACAGTAACCTTTCCTTCTTTTCACCTAACAATTTAATTGCACTTGTGCCAGAGAATGAGAGCATGCCACTGTGAGTACGATCTGGTTCTAGGGTTTATTTAGGCTTCATCTTTATTAAATCTCTTGGCTTTGGACTTATGCAGTTCACTCTAAAATGTTTATGCACATGGTTTTAAACTCTTAATTTTTTCAAATAGTTTTAAAATTGTTAAAAAGTTTAATAGGATTTTAATCATTGAAATTATTTTATTAGATTAATCTGTCCATATTGATTTTATTTGTACCTTTCCCTGAAATCTCATAATGTGGGGAGGGGGGGTCAAAAATAGTTTAATACATAAATGTAAAAATAAATACATATCATAAAGTAGAAGTTCAAGATCCCTGTTCCATCACAAAACATACCCAGAATCTGGAAAAATTAATGGGATTTGGTGCATTTTTTGGGATGTGGTGCATTTTCTTGAAAAGCATCTGTTTTCAAGCTATTGCATACCTTTAAAATTTGTTCTCTCTCTCTCTGTCTTTCTAAAAAGGGATGGGGGTGAATACAGATAATTTAAAGAAAACCTTAGTGCAGTTGGAGGAATTTTTCAGAGATGGTTGCACCCTTTAACGTGATCAAGCCTACCCTGTTTCACATGAAAAGTGCAAAGTTTTTTATGTATGATCAGTCTTTATATGCCCCTCCAGTTATTATCAGACTACAACCCCCAATAGTCCTATCCATTGGCTGTGCTTGTTAGGGTTGCTGGGAATTAGAGTCCACTAGCATCTGGAGAGATGCATGGTGGCCATTCTTGATTTATACAGAGGTTTCCACAAAGTGCACACTTATCCTTCTATGATCATAACATTATTAATCTTTGTTCTGGAAAAGAAACTAAAGAGATAAAGTTGAGTAAAAACATACAAAGTTCAATAGAATGGGTGCAGTGGTGCAGTGGTGTATATAGATAGGAATTCTACATTTAGGAGGAAGGTGGGTGATCTGTTTCTTTATCTTTGTTTTGTGCAGGTGCAATTTTTTATGACAATGACACATATCAGAGAAGTGTCCCTCTGCAAGAAAGAGGCAAAGTTTTAGGAGTGGGGTGTTAGGACTGGGGAGTTGAAAACCAGTTTAAAGCTATTAATTTTGTGAAACATTTTAATGTGTAAGAGTGGCTTCATTAATATCATGGTCCCATCCATGCTCACTGTTCATTTCATTCTCTCTAAATCATGAGTGATAATATCTGCTTTACCGTTGTAATGATATGTAACAAATGCCAGCCCTCAAGTCCCCATTTTTTTAAAAAAGGCATTATTTGGAACAATGTTTGTCCTCTAAATATTAAGATAGCTCCCCAAAGTGTGAAAACATACAAAACACTCCACTTTATCTGCACAAGCACCCCAGAACCCCATACTACCCCAACTATTCCCATTTTCTTCAGCATGCCCTCTCAAAATGGCAACAAGAATTGACACAATGTCACTGGCTCTTGCCATTTTGAGAGAGATTGCAGAGGAAAATTGAGGTAATTGTGTTCTCTCTTTTTTCTTATTTTCACTCTCTCTCTCTCTCTCTGTAGGTGTGGCCCATGTGTGGTAGATGGAAAATTGGCCCATGGCCCATATGCAGCTGTCCACTCTGATATATAAGATATAAATTAAAGAGATATTTCAGGTTCTAGTTGCCAGGGCACATAATCTGGAGCTTGTACAGTAACCTTTAACAGCATAGCAGCTGAGAGTGGTGCAGCAGTCATGACACCTTCCATCATATTGCTCTCCAAGAGCTGTTTGCCCAGCAGCAGATAGATGTGTAAAAGGGTTGGGATAAAAGCAAAATGAGAGGACAACTTCTTGTGTCCCCCATCCCCTAATAATAGGGGTATTAAAGGAAGGCAAGATTGTGCTTTATATCTAATTAAATATCAGAGCTAGAAAAAGTTACTTCTTGAACTACAGTCCCCAAATTCTAAAAATGAATTTCTCAAGATCTTTGAAACTGATGAAATAAAGCCAAGGAGGTTCTGTGTCTATGGGCAAGTTCCTACTTATGCTAATTTGAAAAAGGGCAATTCTTACTGACACCTAACATTGCTTTATCCTTTAGGCACAAGTGGGTGTCTCTGGTGCTATGAACAAAGGTGAGGAATGAAGACTTTCCTGCTCATTCATAGTGACAAAACAAATGCAGTTGCTATAATTTTAAAAGAGACATTTTTAAAGGTAACCGAATTCGCTGACCTTTGTGTTTTGAAGAGGAAACTGGAAAATACTTTTTTCTCTAAAGCTGTTTTTCAGGGGGAAATTGGTCTGACTGACACTAACATCCTGAATGTGCACAGCATTAAAAGGCAAACCTAAACTCTCTGAAAGGAAAGGAATAACCATACCCAAATTCTGCCAAATTGCAGACTTCTGCTTTTCACAATTCTAAGCATCTTCCTAGAGCTTCCTTGGTGATTCCCTCCTCTCCCTCATTCCCCTTTCTTTCAAACACACACCCATAGGCACCCATGGACACCAGAACCAGATGAAGTGACACTGACTGCATATGCTAAGTTGTATTTTGCTTCTTCTGTGGTGCCAGACATAAGCATCTTAGAGCAATCACTTTAAACCATGTCTCAATCAGCTGCAGCCAAATGTTCTGACACAAAAGATTATGGCAGTTTTAAGAATAGAGCAGGTTTGCTTTGTATAAATCCGAAAGCTTTGTAAGCAGATTTTTTTTAAAATTATAACCTAAGAAATAAACAAATAAAGCAAACTAAAATAGCAGTTCTTATAGGTTGATGCTACAGAGTAGCCATGTGGTGTAGGGGTGAATCTAGAACCAAGAGAAATTTTCAGGAGACTTAAGATGCATTTAAAATGTTTTGGTTTTTTTGTTTTTATAATGGTGAGCAAGACTTAAAAGCCATAATGAAGATGCTTATTGTTGTCCTTTTCTAAACAGATTGATTGCAGAAAAGAGAATAAGCAATTTTCTCCCATATTTATTTCCATGAAAGTCATACTGGTACCTGTATCTGTGTAGTTATTGAACTGGGGCAAATTTGATCTACCAAACCATTTCATTTTAGTGACAAGATTATTCTGTGTATATAGTGAAGTGTTCTTTTGAAAAGAGGAATGGGAAAAGGCTGCTTTGGTGATTATTGCTGTGATTTATTTGTTGATTCACCTTTCATTATGTGTTCATCATATCTGAGCTGGCAGATTCAGCACCAGCGAAGCTGCCAGAGTGGAATTTTCAATCTGTAATTATATTGTGCTTGCAATAAATGTATGTATGTGTGTGAACAAATAGATAAATAGATGGATGGATGGATATGGGTACTAATAATGAGAGCAGTATGTACTGACTGATCATAGTTTAGTGACATCTTGTGTGAGATAACTAGAGTATATCATCCTAGCTTGTTGTGTGGTATTTCTAAACTCACTGAAATACCTTACTGCCTTGCTGCAGGGAAAAAAAACACGTTCTTACTGGGTTAGCTCCTGTACAAACATTCACAGGATTAGAACTGTGGAATCATCTAATGAACAGTTTAATGCCTTTAATGCTTTTGTGAAGGCCCCTTATGATATTTTTACAGAGGGCTAGTGAACTGTGGGCTAGACACTGTTACAATTAGGTGGTTCTGCAGTTGGTTGACAGACAGAACTCATAGAGTGCTCATCAATGGTTGCTTTTCATCCTGGACAGACGTTTCTAGTGGTGTGCTTCAGAGTTCTGTCCTGGGACTGGTGTTGTTTAAAAATACAATAAACAATTTTGTTTTAATCTGCACTGCATAAATCATGCATTTCAACACCACTTTAACTGCCATGGCTCCATCCTACAGTCCTAAGCAGCCCCATGCTTTGGGAGAAAAGGGAGGACAATCACTGGGAGGGTGAAGGAGAGGAGCAGAATCACACTCACTCACACCACATGACTTGCCTGAGAAGAAGAACTGCAGTGGAAGGGACCTATTGCATGAAGGCAGTAATGGAATAGCAGTGAGATTGAGAATCTATTGATGGGTTTGCCCATTGATGAAAAAGTGTACTACAGTAACAAATTGAATGCAAGCCAGCAGCAGGATATACACAACATCATGTGAAAAGTACAGGTCAAAGATACTTTTATTCTATTAAAATTGCACATTTTAGCTTTGCGTGGTAAAATCCTTTGTCTTCTCCATTCTCATTTTATCCAGTTGTAGGAGGAGCCATCTATCATGGTTGAGTGGGTATACTGGAGGAGATGTGTGCTTCAGTTCACCTATCAAGTTATGAAGAGACATCACTTAAATCTCTGCAGTGCATTATACAGATATAGTAGTGTTCTAGATCACTGTGGATAGATAAGTGGCAGCTCTCTTATGCTTGATGGATTATCGTGGGGCAGGGGGAGGGTCAGGATAATGGCATTAAGAGTGGTGAGCACCTTGAGCTATCCAGATATGCTAGTGCCAAGCATTTCTCCCTCCCTCCCTTCTATTTGGAGGACATATTTTAGGATCAAGCTCTTCCAATGTGGATTTCAGCATATACAGTCAGCCCTCCATATTCATGGATTCTTTATCCATGGATTCAAGCACCCACAACTTGAAAATATTCAAAAAAGGGAAATATTCCAAATAGCAAACCTTGATTTTGCCATTTTATATAAGGGACACCATCTTACTATGCTATTGTATTTAATAGAACTTAAGCATTTACAGATTTTGGTATTGACGGGAAAACCTAGAACTGAACCTCAGTGGATAACAAGGGCCCACTGTAAATTCAGGTCATATTATTAACTTAAGTTTAAAACTATAGGACATTGTAAAAATACAAGAGATTCAAACAAACAATGATACTGATCCCAATTAACATTTGACCTAATAAACTAAGGTAAATAGTTACAAACTGCAATAAGAATACATGAGCCTAATCCCAATTTAAGAGAAAGTAGTTTTAAACAAACAGTTATTTTGAGCCATCTTGAATAATTAGAGTGATGGGCATTATGTAATTCAAATGAAACAGAGAAGTAGCTAACCCTAATGCCAACTAACCTAATAATTCTTTCATAAATACATAGTGCCTCTGAAGAGGATCTTCAAACATAATGAGACAGTAAGGTAAAGATAGTCCTTCAGTGAACCCGATTTCATATAATAAAAACTTTAAAGGTTAAAATGAACATTTGTTTTGGGACCAGATACAAATGGAAATCTATAAATCATCAGTGCCATGTGTATAATAAAAGGTACCACTTCCTCTGATGATGATTGCCAAGCATCTACCAATACAGGGGCAGCTTCAATGTTTTTTGATATTAAAAGTCTCAAACTGGAGGAAACCCCATGCAGAGTGTGTCACTGTAGCCTAATCTGGATGTCCATTTAGTGAAGCAAGGTTGATCTCCAGATAGCCTCATTTTATCCCCCTCATTCATATACTCCAGACTACTCGCTCCCAAGCATCCTTACCAACCTGCTTCAAATAAAAAACTATGGTACACGGAAAATCTTCGGCAAATGAAGCATGTTGTTCAACGATTGGAGCGCCGCTGGTGGAAACATCGACATTTATCTGACAAAACACTCCTAAGAAACCATTTGGACTCTTATGGGGTGGCAATAGATGCAGCAAAGAAACTTTTCTATGCTACATGTATTGCATCTGTAAAGTCCTGTCCAGCAGAGCTGTTCAGGGTGGTAAAAGAATTAACACAATTGCCTCCCACCCTGAACTTATTATTGGAACCAACTAAAGCCTGCTGTGACACTTTTAATGACTTTTTTTTAATAGATAAAATCTCTCAGATAAGGGTCGATCTAGATGCCAGCATTATAACAGAACCAATAAGAGATATGTCCAGGGACTCTGTGGACTGTATTAAACTGGATCGATTTGAGTTTGTAAATACTGATGAAGTGGACAAGCTTCTTGGAAGTGTTAGGAAGATGACGTGCCCTCTTTATCCTTGCCCATCATGGCTGTCCACCCAGGGAGGAGATGCAGTAAAATTGTTACTGCAGTGCATAATTAATACATCTCTCAGGGAGGGCAAATTTCTACCAAGCTTAAAATGAACGGTAGTTAAACCACTCCTGAAAAAGCCCTCCCTTGACCCCTGGTAAGAACCAACTATAGACCGGTCTCTTTATTACCATTTCTG
>CM034703.1:51983726-52006958 GCA_020142125.1 Phrynosoma platyrhinos
AGGAACAAACTCTCATCCCAAGTTTCAAGAGACAAGTAGCAACACGAGGCTTTAGACTAACAACCAAACAACCTAATTGGATAAAGAGCGTGGGTGTTCTCATTACCCCGTGCGCTTTAACCAATCAGGCTTCTCATGTCTTTATATGGCCAGCACAACAAGGAACCCCTCCCGACTTGTTAGGGGTGTCTTTGTCATGACTGCATGGTCTTAATTTGCAAATAGAATACTGGGGAATTGTATGCAGATACATGAATATATATATTGGATATTATTAACACAAAAAGGTCTGGTCATGCAAGGTCTGCAATTACAGACTTTTCAGATGTCACTGAATGCCAAACAGAAATGTGATGTTGCCTGGGAGGTGGGGATTCTAACATGGCAGGAGTGTTCTCCTCTAATTTATATGTAGGATTACAATGTGTGAAAAGGGTCATCTCTTCAATAGAAATGGCTGGGATATTATTATTATTATTATTATTATTATTATTATTATTATTATTATTATTATTAATTTATTATTATTATTATTATTATTAATCTGTGTCAGTTTTGCAAGTATCCAGTTGTTTCCCAAAGAACAGGTTGAGGAAGACTGGGGGTCCCCATCAACTGTGAGTGATGTTTCTAATGTTGGGGAAATTAGATTTGCAAGATGCTTGGGTAACTTTTGGTCCATGTGCACAATATATACCAGTACTAACTGGGAGGACTCAAGGCTTGGGGTGAAATAAGGTTTTATTTATTTAGAAAATACGCAGAGTGTAATCAAACACACAAGGTAACAATTCACACAAAAACAGCAAACAGAGTTAACTAAAATGGAAATATGAAAAGGGGGTAGTGGAGTTTTTAAGGGTTGCAGTGATAGTATGTTTACTAGTCCAATGATAAGGTCATGAGAGTCTGGAGTGGTTAAGATTGGGAGGTCCAAGGGTGACATAGAACATACACAGAGTGCAGGTGTATATGTGGTCTGGGCTGTGTTTGCAGAGGTTAGGTTTTGAAACCAGTTATACCTTAAAATTAGCCCTAGGAAATTGACTACCTAGCCAGGCAACAAAGGCTAAACATCTTAACCCAGGAATCGACAATTGGATTCTGGAGTGGTTGATGGTTTAACTTTAGTGTAACAAAAGCAATGACTGTATTGGGATATCCCTGAGATTGATGGATGGGAAAATTTGGCTGGGAACACAATGGGGGTAGGCGGAGAAAGATTGGCTTACTACTTTTAGGTGCAAAGAGATCCTTTATTTCAGGTTTCAAGTGAAAATGTGGATTACTTAGGGGAAGGAAGGAACACTTCAAACTTGATGGTTTTCTTTAATTAATTTCTGCTGGTTTCTCCCTGCAGTTTTTGTCTGGTCAGTTGTTGTCTTTTATTTTTTCTTCTTCCCATAGTGTTTTGAGTTACTATTCTGCACAGAAATACTCATTAACTTTTTTGAACTAAAGTGGAGTTATTTTGTCAGGGGAAGAACACATATTCCACAAAACACCATATGCATTTCTGGAAGCAATATTGTTGTTGTTTTTTCTAGTGTAAAAATGGCATATTTGTACAAAAATCTGCTTGTGAATTTTTGCACAGAATAGTTTCCTGAGACACTTCAGGATGTGTGAATATTGGGTGAAAACCTCTCTATTAATTTCCCTGATCAGATTTTCCAAATATTATTATTTTTAAGAAACTGAATAATGTGAATATTCTTTTTATTCTTATGATACAGCTGATTAAAGTGTGTCTTCCATTCACTAGATGTATTTTTTCCTCCTCCTCTGTTTTTAACTGCCAAGCATGGAGAGAGGTGCTTTTGGGGTTCTCTGCTTCAGAAGGCAAAACAACCGGCTAGATTTTATGTGCTATATGAATCTTGACAAGGAATAGTCTGGGAAGGAAAGTGCCATTTGCTGCTCTGTCTCAGGCAGCAAAATGGCTTGTAACAGCCAGTGAGTAAATGATTACAATTAAAAAGTGGGCCAGGAAGGCAGTATAAAGAATAAAGGAATAAGATATTTGTGTGTAGGCAAGTGTCTGCAAATGAAGAAAGTTGGAGTTGTTGCTTATCAACTGTACATTCACACTGTACAGTTACAACATTATGATTCAACTTTAAATACAGTGGTTCCATTCTATGGAATCCTGGGTTTTGCAGTTAGGGGTACATATAGCATTCTCAACCACAGAGCTCTACTGCCTTTACTGAACTACACATCCTAGGATTCCAAAGGATGTTTCCCTGACAGTTAAAGTGGAATATTGTCCCTACAATTCAAGGAAGATGTTCATGAGCTGGAACATAGTTGGAAGAATTATGCATAGCATTCTCCTGTTTCCCCCCCCCCCCATTCTGTCTAAACATGTGGCTCCTGTCACTCTTGGAGACAGTTTAACAGCTCTCTCCAAAGATTCTAAACTGCTAGTAACAGCAGTCAATGGTTGTAGTTTGTAGATGGTGAGATGATTATAGATGATGAGATTTATCTCTCCTTACCCTAACCATCTCCAGTTAGATTAGGTTTTAGTTATTTTATATAAATATTTATTAAAGCCATTATTATTTGTTTTCAAACCACAAGCTGCATGTTGTTTTTTTTTTGGAGTAAGTCTTTATTTTCTAGGAAGGCAGATTTAGAATAAATAGTCTGACCCATGTTTGTTGCTGCTCTGCTGATGAAAGCTGGAGTTTAACAAGTTTAACTTTCATACTTGCATATTTTTGTTTCCCTTTGAAAGAGTTAATACTTTGGGAAACTCAAATTGCATCCCACAAACATGTTCAGAGGAAAGTGGCCAAAATGCAGAATCAATAGTCTGGAACCATGAGATGTGGCTTGAGGAGCTAGGTATGTTTAGCCTGGAGAAAAGATGTTTAGCAGATGTTTAGTATGTTTAGCCTGGAGAAGGTTGGGAGGTGACATAGTAGGTTTATATACATATTTGAAAAGTATCATGTTGAAGAGGGAGCAAGCTTGTTTTTTGCTGCTCCACAGACTAGGGCATGGAGCAATGGATTCAAAGCACAGGCAAAGACTAGGGAATTTTCTGATGGTAAGAGCTGTTTGACAGTGGAGTATGATGCCTTAGAGTTTAGTGGAGTCTCCTTCTTTGGAGGTTTTTAAATATGCTTGATGACCATCTGTTAGGAGTGCTTTGAGTGTGTATTCCTGCATGGCAAGGGGTTGGACTGAATGGCCCTTGGGGTCTATTGCAACTCTATGATTCTATGATGTTATAATTGTGTAGTGTGAAAGGGCCTTTGATCCATCCTCCTGTAAATTTTATCTTCCAATACAGAACGGATCGGAAGCAACTCCAGTAAAAATGCCTAAATAGAAACCAGCAAGTCCAATCACATTATATTGTGTATTATTATTAATAAGAACCGTCACCATACATCATATTGTCCAGAATGTCATAAACAAACAAGACAAGGTCATTGCCCAAAGGGGCTTTGAATCTAATTATATCTCACTAAAGTGCTAGAGTTGAACAGTGAACAGAAACATTTGATCAGAAAGACCAATCTAAAAAGGAGAAAAACATTCTTAACCTATTTTTCTAATGTGATTTTAACATGGGATTCCAGCTGAAATTCATGGCATGTTTGATAAATAGCTCTTAGGGTACCTCTAGATCAAGGTCATCACTAGATGCCTCTAGGAAAAGTTATTAAAGTAGCTTAGTATGAGAGGGCATTTTTAGTTCTATCAGTACAATAACATTCTTGACAATAGAATTAAACTCTTGGCTTGCCTGGCTTATCAGCAAACAATAGGGTGGCCCGTGGAAGATATTTTTAATACAATGTCTTGCTGTATTTTCTTCGATTTTTGTCTCTGAAGCACACCATTTTCAAAGTAAAAGATTAGGAAACAATGTGGAAATGATTGATTTGCTGGTATTTTTCTAAACAAATTTCTCTCCCCTCCTAATGCCCCCACCTTATACTCATTTTTTCTCACTATCATTTTTTTTAGTTCTAGACACACCATAGGTATAGCCAACATCATGGGCAAAATTAACTCCTCCTCCCTTCCTACTCTTTAGAATTAGTTGAATAGTGGCTTCAAAATTATGGCAACAATCTTAGCTGGCCCTCTGAGCTCCATACCTTTGGTTTACTCATTATTTACAACATGTTCAGTGAGGGGTGATGAAAAGAGAGGTGCAGAGAGAAAGAAAAAAACACAAAAGCATAGAGGGGAAAGAGAGAGGAATGGAAAGAGAGGAGAGTGGCAAAATAAATTATGTTTGAAGGTATGAGACCCCAGGAAAGAGTATTTAGAGGAAAATCCCAGAAAAGTTACTATCTTGATTATACTTCCCAATGTCCTCCTTTCAACATGTCCAAACACCATGCTAACTAGGGGATTTGGGGAGCTGTATTTGAAGAAAAAAAAGTAAACTCTGTATTTGAAGAAAAAAAAGTAAACTCTGTATCTCTCAACATTAACTTCCCAATGTGTAATTCATTCCCATTCTCAAAGAATAATATGAAAAATGATATAAAAATAAATTTGGGGCATTGATCTTTATGGGTTTCTTGAGCACTATTTAGAAAATAATCATCTTTCATCCTAGCTTAGAAAACAATTGCTCCAGCCTGCTGAGTTATAGGGCAAAGCAGGTCGTGGCAGCATACCAAAGAAGTAAACCAATTTGCAAAGCTAAGAAGGAAGTGGTTAGAGGCTTCAGTGGGCACTCAGATCTTCCCTCTTGAAATGAGAAGCTGGAAAAGGTGCCTTGTTGCTGTAATCAGCAGTCCACTTCTTTACTTGGGTAACTATCCAGGAAGCAATTGCATCTTTCAACACTGCCGGGCAAATCACTTCTGCTTCTACTGACATTTTACCACTTATCATACATGTGCATTTAAATTCTCTGCCCCTTGTTTATCATGTAGTAATCTGCCTAATCTGTGTTACTTTGCCTGGGTGCGTAGTAGTTCTGTCTGGGTAAATTGTCAGCAATAGTTCAGATTTACAGAATTATGGAAGTTCAGAATGCAACCCTTACACAACATCCCAGGGAAGAATTTGCACCCTTGATTTTCACACTTCTCCCTACATTTGTAAATTGCTACAAGTTTGAACCTTTAATTAATTCTGCACTTTAGGAACTAGGATAAATAATAGTTGTAGATGGAAATGCATGTTTCCCCATGCACAGAGATGATTTTCCTCACATATTATTCCCACAGTAGACTTGGGCCTAAACTCCAAGTCAGAAATAATGCAGTTTGACACTGCTTTAACTGTAAAGGCTCAATGGAATTATGAGCTTTGTAGTTTTGTGAGATATTTACCTTTCTCTATCAGAGCACTCTGGTGCCACAACAAATTACAAATCCCAGAATTCCATAGGATGGAGCCATGGCAGTTAGTGGTCTCAAACTGCATTATTTCAACAGTGCAGATTAGACCTTCCTCAGGTTCATGGAGTCTATGCATCTGAGGACAGTCTAAAAAATCTACAAAAGTAGCTACAACTGCTTTCAAATTTATATGTAAATGTGGGTCCTTTTCTTCCTGTGAACATATTACTTGTATGAAACAGAGAAATAATAAACTGATTGCCAGTGAGAAAAATTACTTGGAGGAAAATATTTGCTGTACCAGATAGTTTAGTGGCATTGGCCTTTAATAGAGAGGGGTGTGCATGCAAGGGAAATTTAAAGGTCCTAGATTAGAAGAAGAAAAAAGATGGCCAGAAGCTGAAAATGAAAGAGGTAAATTTAAACACTTGTTTACTTGGGGCATCAAAAAGAATTCACCCGGGGAGCTTGCCTTTGGGAGATATTTCCCAACTTGATTCTCTTTGAACCCCTCCTTCAGGGGCAGTACAGGACTTTTTTTTTAACCTGTTCAAATCGAACATTTGAAAACCTTTGAGGCTTTTAAAGTATACAGATGGAATACTTGAATACCCTCAACTAAGAATGGATTAATCTGTCAAGCCTGATTTTGCTCAAGTTCTCATTTTTTCATTGCTACATTTGTTCCAGACTCTTTCCACATCATATTTTTTTTTAAATGCATAGAAAATTTTCTGCATATATTTGTGCACATTTACGAAAAGATATACATTTCCACAAACATTCACTTTTTTAAAATATACACTTTTTTCAAAAGAATTTTACATGGATTGAAGCATTTTTATGGACCTTTTTTCAAATATATGTATTCTTATACATGCTGATTCAAATTGTACATTCAGGGTGCACTTTTCCAGATGTATACTTTTGCTGTATTTATTTGTGTGTTTGAAATTCATCACAAACTTCAGAAAAATATGGAGTTCTGAATGTATTTTGTTTTGTGCACTTACATTTCTGTTGCAATGTTCACTGAGTGGTTTTGTTTTGTTTTTACCCATATAGAGACTCAATTCTTCTTAGTCTGCATGGGAGAGTGATCATTACTCATTATAATTTTGTTCATGTCAGTACTAATGTCCTCTTTTTATACTAAGGAAATATAATACTTGAAGCTATGTGCAATGTGAAACAATGATCAAGATCTTACATGTGTAGCCACATTTTAGAATTAAAGCAGTTTGACACCACTTTAATTGTCATGACTCTATCCTACAGAATCCTGGGATGTGTAGTTTGGTGAGGCACCAGAGCTCTCTGACAGATCAGGCTGAATACCACACCAAACTCCAAGTCCCAGGATTCCACAGAATGGGGCCATGACAGTTAAAGTGGTGCCAAAATGCTTTAATTCTGCAGTGTAGCTATACATTATGACAATAGAATTCTGTCATAATAGTTACATCTGATGATGCCAGCCCTACTCCCCCCCCAACAAAAAAGCCCTACAGTTTCATTCTGGCGGTGCCCAACTGCAGTGTGTCTAGGTGTTGGAGACTGGGGTGCTGAGAAATGACATCTGCAGCCCTCTCTCAGTCATTAAGTATGTTGGGAATAGGCAAGAAACCCCTCAGGGTCCTCCTACGGCTGCTTTTCTCAAGGATCTCCATGACCATAAAGGCACTACAGACATAATTTCCCAGTACCCTAATCTGCAGTGCCTTGGAAACACTTTGGTTTGGATGCTGGCAGACTGAAAAGGCAGGTTTTGGGAGGCACATTTAGTCATCAATGACCATAAACATGAATCCTCAGCAGTTATGAGACTGTAATGCCCATCTTACAGTCTCATAACTGCTGATCAGGACACCAGCCAGTGCATTATATAGGATAATGTGGGTTATCTTATATACAGATGTGGTGCTGGAGAAGAGTTTTGAGAATACTGTGAAAAGACCAGTGGATGGATTCTATATTAAATCATGCCTGAACTCCCCCTGGAAGAATAGACGACTAAACTGAAGCTGTCATATTTTGCTCATATCACAAGAAGAAAGAACTCATTAGAAAAGACTATAAGGGTTGATAAAGTGAAGGGCTATAGGAAAAGGGAATTGTAAATGGATAGATTCAACCAGAGAAGCCACAGCCCTGTGTCTTCTGGAATTGAGCAGGGTGGTTGAAGATAGGGTAACTTGGTGGTCTCTCACACATAGGGCCACCATGGGTTGAGGTTGACTTGAAAGCAATTAATAACAAACAAAAAAAAATGTGGGTTTGTATCATTGTAAAGCAGATTTGTATGATAAATAGTTCCACTGACATATGTGTGTGCATTGGGGGGGTGATTGGTAAGTTTGGACTGACAAAGTGATTGATAAATCTGGACTGACTGATAAAGAATGCAGATTTGTATATGGATTGGGATTGGCTCGGAGAATGAGGGGGATATGTGACTTGGTACTGTTCAGTGCAGGTAAATACTAGGGCAGGGGTAGGCAACCTTTTTGAGCTGGGGGCTGGGTTGCTGTCCCTCAGACAATCGGGGGGCCGAAGCACCAAAAATAAATAAATAAATAAGAATTAAAAAAAATCAAAAAATTAAAATTTTAAAAAATATGCATGCACACTCTCTCAGCCCCACAAAAGCCATGGCAAAACCTGTGGAGATTTTGCCAAGAAAACCCCAAGAACAAGTAATAACAACAATAATCAATAGCATCATGGTGGGTGGCGGCGGCGGCAACAGCAGGACCGGCCTGGGGCCGGTCCAAAGGCCTTGGGAAGCCACATCCGGACCCCGGGCCTTAGGTTGCCTACCCCTGTACTAGGGTTTAGAGAGAACAGTTAGGACATGATGGGCTTTCTGGTGCTTAATGGAGTTTGACATTGGAGAGGAAGAGGTGGAATAATCTGCTTGGGTGCAGCTACATGCTTTATCCCATCAACAGTGGATAGGATCAGGTGAGATATACACATAACCCCCAGCCTCTTTGATTATCTGGCAACCCACTGTCCCTCCCGGTATTTAGGATGGGCTTCACTGAACACTTCTGAGTCAAACAGGAATTTTCGTTCAACTCCTGGCAAGAACCTTTTTGCCTACTTCACAGTGATGTAGGTGGAATGAGAGAGTTTGGTTGCTGGTGAATGTTTGCAGTTTAGGTTAAATCACTCACATATGGTCAAATAATTGCTGATTTGTTTCAAGTGTGGTTTTAAGTTAATTTTTTTCACATAGGGGATGCTACGCCATGCCAGCATCTTGTATGATATAAAGATTTTGTCCATGCATTTGAGAACATTTAAAAGCAATGCTGAATGCTAGCACTTTGAATTGTTTTTCTTAGAGATATTCCACACGATATTCTTTTAAGCAAAAAGTGATGTTTGGAATTGTGTTGTGCCTGAAATCTAAAGCAGGTTAACTCAACCCAATAGTTATTATTACTTGAATATATCTTGGGAAGGAAAAGCTTATTGCAACTGGCACATTTGCATTAGAGCAATTGCCAGCTTCTAATATGAAGCTCAGTGACTGTTAGAGGACTTTACATATTTTTATTTTTTTTTAGTAGGGAGCTTGTGCTGATCCTTTGTGTCTGTGGATGGAGTAAGGAAGCCTGTCAAAACTGTTTTTTAAAAAAAATGCAAAAAAGGATCTCAGGTTTAATTTAAAATAGATGATCATGCAGTTCCTATGGGTCCAACTGCAATGAGGTGTTTTTTCTATCTGTGATTTAAATGCACAGAAGGGAAAAATAATGCTTTAAAATGCTGCAGTGCCTCAATGAAGTGTAGTTTTAGTGAAGATGTACATAGGATGAAATGATGATTTAAATATAGTTTAAATGAAATTATTTAAATGGAACAATGATTTAAATGAACTTTATGTAATATCAGCTATCTCCTATTGAACTATTTGAATTTGTCCATGTGCTAGTACTGAATGTTGATCTCATAATACTCACTAGTACAATTGCAATGATGTTTCCCCACTGGACATGTAGTAGTTTAACAGTAGCATGCAGAGGCACACACATAACAGTGCCAGAGGCTGGGTCACCATATGCCATCTGGGGAGTGTGTGTGACATGAGTAAGCCTATGATAACTAGCACATCCCTGAATCCCTGAATTTTGTGATTAAAGATTTTGATAGAAGGCTCTTCTTAGAGGAAACAGAACCAAGAAATGGTAAAAGCTACTATTTATGCCAACTGGGGTTGAAAAGAACTGGGATAGGCTTTGACAAGAGCTTTCATGAACTTTGAAAAATGCTTCCCTCTTTCAAACTTTTCAAGAAGTTTTCAGCTCTGGATCCACCTGAGACTACTTTGAAACTGAAACTTCTTTGGTCATCCTGATGGAAGATGCTTATTAAGAAAGAGACATGTGGCCTTTTCAGACTGCCAGAAATAGTGCAAATTGAGTCCACTTTAACTGCCCTGTCTCAGTGCTAGGGAATCATGGGAACTGTAGTTTATTGTGGCACCAGAGCTCTCTGACAGGGTAGGCTCAATGTCTCAGAAAAAATACAATTCCCATGATTCCCTAGCACTGAGACAAGGCAGTTAAAGTGGGCTCAATTTGCACTATGGATTATTAACCTGTTAACTCTTTTGGTAGCATTTATAACCATTGTTCATTTTATCTTTCTGAGGATGATGAATTGGAGGTACTGCCTTACAGTGATTCTGTTTCTACATGAATTGTCAATAAATGTTCCTTGCCATTAATTAATTATTTTAAAACTTGTTATGGGATCCTGTAGGCTTCAGTCTTTTTTTTAAACTTTACATGAAATCACTGAGTAAAGCTTGGAGTGAGGTATCATAAATATTCAATTGACAGCCAACTCTATTTCTCTTTTTAGCTTCTTCATGTGAGAACTGCTAAACCAGTACCTGGTCACATTAATGAATGACATCAATCCCATAAAATAGATTGTATTAGTAGTTAATTTATATTATGGGCAAGTAGTGTTTATATTGTCTTGGATGGGGTTACACTTCTTAATGTTTGGGGCTGTTCCTTGCTTCCTTGCATTCATTACACTGTTGTGCCTACCTAGACACAATAGGCTGGCTTCAGACATACATATTCAGCTTTCCTATAGATCATGGTTCTGCAAATGTTGTACCTGGTGGGGGGGCAGGTAGGGGAGTCCTTTGAAGATGGCTCAGAAACTGCACTTACCCATTTGTTGTCTTAACAGTAACTGGATAGTACTGTTGTCTTACGCCATTGCTTCACTAACTGCACTTCCATACCCTGTGCAAGATATCACTTTTGACCTTCCCCTTTGTCAAAGGGAAGATCTTTCTTAATATCTGTCTGTCCATACATTGAAATTTTCACTAGAGCCTTTCTCTGGGTTGCTCATATGGTAAGTGCTTAACAGAGAATTAAGCTTTCCATCTTGACCTAAAAAGTTAGCCCCAGAAATGTTCATGGGAGATGTCCATACAGGCAAAAGTGATGGGAGCATAGCGGGATGCTGTATCATTATCACACAATTGTGCGAAGATTAACAGATGGTGTCACACAACATTGTGATAATTGTGCCATTATCCCATGAATAAAGAGGAATTCTAGCACTACTTTTCATTCATGGGAAAGTCCTATGAATAAAGGTGGCACTAGAATTCCTCTTTATTCACAGGATAATGATGCAATGTCATCTGATAATCTTCACGAAATTGTGCAATAGTGACGGGAGCATTCCACTATGCTCCCATCACTTTTGTACACGTGAAAATCTCCATGATGCAGATCGGAGCAATATGGGTAGAAAGATCAAATTATTCCAACTCTGTATATGAAAACTCAATAAACAAAACCTCTTTTGGTTTACCATCTTGTTTTGAGGATCTTTCATATTCACACAGTATTGAAAATGCTGGCAAATTGCATCTGTAGTTTAACAGATGCATTGTTTAGGTAATAAAGTATTCCATGATTTGGTTAGTTCCTGTTCCATCACAACCTTAGAGCTGGATGGCTGTCAGTATGGGATATGTCTGCAGGCTGGGACAGACACATGGAGTCTGTGCAACAGAAGCTATCATGTTACTACCACTAAAGGTTATAAGCTACAACTATGTGTTACATATAACCAACTGGCAGCTAACACTTTCCTCACCAAATGATATGGTTGGGAGAGAACATGGTTGCTTGGAGAGAACCCAACATGTATCCAGTTGTATCTACAAAGTATTGTTTCCAACCATCATTTAAAGATGTGGCAGTCAAGTGCACTAACACTACCAACAATCCTAGTTTTCCTACTCATCATGTTTTTTTCTGTCTTTCAGTATTTCTGACACTATACAACATAATTTGGTTTTTATTGCCTTTAACAGAAGATCCCAGTGTTGAACCTGGACTCAGTCTGGAGAGGGAGAAATGGACAGCTTTCAGTATTATGTTATTCAGTATTGTAGTTACAAAGGTGTAGCTCCATACCTGTTTTTTTATTCTGTAATACTACAGTTTTACTTGGAAACTATGCAAATGCCCTTTTTGCAAGTCTTTTTTACAGCCTTCCTCACTGGTAGGAGGAGGGTGTAAAAGGCTGTAAAAAAAGACTTGCAAAAAAGGACCCTGTTTGTGATTGTTGCAGGTGTGCTTGCTGGTGGGAGGGGGTGGAAACATAATCTTCCCCTCGATCAGAAGCTGAATTGACCTCTTTTGCCCAATCTGGTTGCTGGTTCTTAAGGTTGACTGGAATGGCATTTGCATAGGTTTCCAAGTAAAACTAGTCTTACAGAATACAAAACAGTTATGGAGTTCCAACCGACTTCCATTGACCAATCTGGTAGCTGGATGTGGGGGGGGGGGGGAGTGAAGTCTGGCCCAGGAGAAATTAGCTACACTGAACCTGTTTTCATACAATAATGTGTTCACATAACCTGCTCTCAAGTTTTACTTCTTGTCAGGAAGATACTGAACATAGTTATTTTTCAACATTTTAGATCAAGGGATGCAAGGCTCAAGTGGTTAAGATGCCGACTCTGTTGATTGAAAGATTGGCAGGTTGGCAGTTCAAGACTCATGTGCTGCATGATAGGGTGAGCTCTCATCACTAGTTCCAGTTTCTGCCAACCTAGCAGTTCGAAAGCATGCAAATGCAAGTAGATAAATAGATACCACTTCTCAGTGGGAAGGTTAACAGCATTCTGTGCAATCATGCTGGCCACATGATCACAGAGTACTCTCTGATATTGCTGGCTCCCTTGGCTTAGTAACACAGATGAGCACCACACCCTATGGTCAGACACGACTTGACAACCTTTTACCTTTACCTTTTACCTTATGATAAAAACTGAATGATCCCCTTTTCTTTTTTTCCCACCATCCCATATGAAGAATGTATTAGCTGCTCTGGGAACATTGGCATGGGAAACTGGTTCTGAGATGGGAAACACAGGAGAATAACGAATTGGAATGTTAATTGGGTAGTTAACAGAGAAGTCTGTGGTAGATGCACTAAAGGCCATATCTCTGATGAAACATCTAAGTGTAGCCTAGTGAAGCTTTGTTTTCTCAATTCTGTATAGATTTGCCAATAATTTTCTATTTAAAAGTTAATAGACTGTGTGCCAATGTATCTCCCGCACTTTTTTAAAAAAAAAATGAGCTGATGTTAACTGGACAAAGAGTAAAGTGGAGTTTAAAGACCTTTACAACATTTCCTGGATTTCTTTCATCTTGAACTCCATTTGTGTCTAGATTGGAAAGGACTGTTGTTCTTTCAGACCATTCCTTCTTGCCTTTTTCAGTGACATACTTGATATATGTCAGCTTAATAAATGAGTCCCTTTTCTATCTGACATAAGACATTTTTAAATAACAACTATCCATGTGAAATATAGGGCCTGCCACCTGAATAAGCTAAACTTTGCAGATCTAAGAGCTCCTTTGCTTACTTAAAGAGAAAGGTCTGATGTTCAAAAGCTACATGCCCTTGTTGCTCCCTGCTATCTCAGCTGGTGCAGCTGTGATCCTGGATAATAACACAATGAATATAACATACAAGTTCCCAGTGCTGAAATGACCTCCTCTGGCCCCAGTTCACTGCCCACTCACCCAACCTTTCCACCTCCTGCATACTTTAACATATCCTCCAACATAATAAGCCTGCCACCACTAATGTTATAAAGTAGTAATTGTGCCTAATTGGTAGGGAGGTGACAGACCATTCTAGTAATGTTGTGAAACTGTAAGAAAAGGGGAGTGAGAGCATTCACAGGCCCAGCAGTAATTATCCACTAATTTGGCCTGTTTGTGTAGGGACAGCTCATTATAGCCCCTAAGAAACCCCCAAATAAAGAAAGAAAGTTGGTAGGAGGTAAGGTTAAATAATTAGTGTTCAGCAGATTTTAAAAAAATCAAAGAACAGGATTAAGGGAGGAAATGTGATGGGAGTAACAACAGAGAATGGCGCAATATCCTCTCATAAGTGAGTTTCATGTATTTGAGGGAATGTCCGAATCACATAAGATGCTGAAATGATTTTAGAGGATAAACATGGCTTGTGACTGTTATTTTATTTCTGTAATTAGAGCAGTCATCGTCATTTTGCAGATTACAATGCTAGCTTTATACTCTTTAAGCAGCTTGGTGAATTAGTATTGAAAAGGATACCTCCATTCAAATGTAGTATTTTTGAGATTTTTCATTGTCACCAATCTTCCTATGTGTACTTTTATATCTGCTGCATGTTTGTTCTATATTTGACTTATTCAATAGTAATTTTGAAACATAAAATGGATGGCAACATAAGAGTACACTAGGTTCCTTAACCCAGACTATAAACAAGAGTGTTTGGTTGGTTTTTAATATATGGGGTGGTTGATTTTAAATATGGTTTTAAATATGGTGGATGTTGTTAACTGCTGTCAAGGTGGCTTTGAGTTATGATAACCATATGAATAAGATACCTCCAAGTCTCTTCATCATCTACAGCACTACTCAGGTCAAACTGCTAGTCTAATATCCTAGCTTCTGTCAAAGTTCATTGACAAAGATTTGGTAGAAGGAGTCCAGGTTTGTACCTAATGGTCTATACAACATTTAAAAAATCATTAAACCAAAGCACAAAAATAATTACACAATAATAAAATGACCACCGTAGCACTGCACACTTAAATCAGTTAATGGAATAATCCCAAAAAAGGCTCAAAGGAGCAAGAGGCTAATAACATTTTTAAGGCAGTTTGCTCCCTCCTTGAACCAACTAACACGAACCCTAGTGACTCCACTCCTCCATAGCCCAGCTTTGTCCCAAGGAGACAATATACACTCCAAACCTTCTCCGCAACCAATCAGTGTTCTCAAAACAAAGCTGGGCTGTGGAGGAGGCTTGGGTAAGTGTTTGCCCACCCTCCTCCCCCTAAGCCCAGCCATATTCATTGGTGGTCTCCCATCCAAACTGCAGCAACCTCTCCTACTTTAATTTTTTTTGTGGGTTTTTCAGGTTATGTGGCTATGTTCTAGAAGAGTTTATTCCTGATGTTTTGCCAGCATCAGTGGCTGGCATTTTCAGAGAATGCTGGCATGGAAGTGAGTGGGGCTTATTTATTGTGTGACCCTTGGTTGAGAGGAGTGATTTACATGTTAATCTCTGTGTTGGTTTGTTGCTGAATGACAAGGTCTCGGAGTGGGACAATATGCAAGGAGAATTTGTGTCTATTTAATTCATGATCCATTGTCAGCTGGGAAAACCCCTAACCCTGGGTGGCTTTCATTTGCATTTGCTGGGTCTTGAATTTGGTGTTTTTCAGGACTGGTAGTAAAACTTTGGGCTTTTACAGACTGCAGAAATAGTGCAGCTTGAGGCCACTTTAACTGTCCTGGCTCAGTGCTAGGGAATCATGGGAATTTTGTTTTTTTCTGGGACATTGAGCCTTCTCTGTCAGAGAGCTCTGGTGCCACAATAAATTACAGTTCCCATGATTCCTTAGCCCTGAGCCAGGACAGTTAAAGTGGTTTCAAGTTGCACTATTTCTGGCAGTTTGTAAAGGCCCTTAATTTACTTTAAGGGTTTCTTCTTTCTTGTTGAAGTTATCTAGGTGTTTGTGGATTTCAGTGGCTTCCTTGTGCATTCTAACCTGATAGTTGTTGGTATGGTCCAGAATTTCAGTATTTTCAAATAACATTTTATGCCCAGGATGGTTTATAGTGTGTTCTGCTACTGCTGATTTTTCTGGCTGACCCAGTCTGCAGTGTCTCTCATGTTCCTTGATTCATATTTAAACACTGTGTTTGGTGGTCCTATGTAGACTTGTCCACAGTTTCACAGTGTGCAGTAAACTCCTGCAGCCATGAGAGGGTCTCTCCTGTCCTTCATTGAATGAAGCATTTGTTGGATTTTCTTGGTCGGTTTGTAGAGCATTTGGAGGTTGTTTTTCCTCACCAGTTGCCCTGTCCTGTCTGTGATTCCTTTGACATATGGTAAAAATAAGTTTGGCTACCAGTCCTGAAAAACACCAAAATCAAGATCCAGCAAATGCAAATGAAAACCACCCAGGGTCAGGGGTTTTCCTAGCAGAAAATGGATCAGTAATTAAATAGATACAAATCCTCCTTGCATATCCTCTCACCCTGAGGCCTTGCCATTCAACAGCAGAACAATACACAGATTAACATATAAATCACATCCTCTCAACCAAGTGTCACACAGTATATAAACTCCACTCACTTCCATGCCAGCATTCTCTGAAGATGCCAGACACAGATGCTGGTGAAATATCAGGAATAAACTGTTCTAGAACATGACCAAATAGCCTGAAAATCCCTAAAAAACCCAACCTATAGATGGCAACTGTGAAAACCTTTGACTTCTCCCCTCTGCAGACCAGGGCGTTTGGGACGCCCTGGTCCGGAGCGCCGCGGGGCTATGGCAGCCCCACCACGGTGCTCCTAGAGCGACCCTGAAAGGAGCGCCAAAAAGGCACTCCTTTCATAAGTCAGAGAAAGGGCACCCTAAAAGCGGTGGGCGCCCTTTCTCTGACTTATCCCCCGCAGCGCGTCCGGACGCTGCGGGAGGAGGTCGCCCTGAACGAGCCGGACGTCCGGTGGCCCGGAAGCGTTCAGGGCGACCTCAGGAAGAGGAAGGGCCGCCGCGCGTGTGGTGGCCCCTCCTCTTCCTGGCCTCAGAGATGGCTCAATTAAGCCGTCTGCCGAGGCCCTTCATTCTCCTACTTTGGCTGATTTTCCTCCTTATTAACCTTTGTAATCTTGACCACACTCTGAATATGCTTGGCTACATGTATCTTGATTTTCATCTGTGAAATGCTGGAGAGTATGTCTTTGGTGTATTGTAATATAAAAGTACTATACAATATTGCTTTATGTGTCTTTTAATGGTTGAAATACATTTAACATAAATACAGTGAAAATGGTGCCTTTCACAATTCTTGGCATTGAGAGGAGTTGTTATAGTGCTTACACTATCTTCTGAAAGATGTTATTTTAATAATTTTGGTAGTTCTAATGGGGGACTTGAAGCACCAGTGGTACCTTGTTATCTAATTTCTTTACCCTACAGTTCCTATTGCCACAGCATCTGTGTCCTAATAAACTTTTTAATGTAGTAAATGAAAAGGATAGTTGTTTAATCAAGCCAATTCAAACCTTGACCTCTCATCTTGTCACACTAGTAAGGATGTCAATTAGTGCCACTTTAGATTTTTCTGTTATTTCAGCACCTATTTATGAAGAAGTGCAATGAGACCACTAATCATTTTGTATAGAACAGTAGACCCCCAACAGATGGTGATAATGTTCATTCATTCATCAATACAGGGTCTCATAATAGAAGAGCTGAAGTAGAACAAACACCAAATAAGAAAAACAGCATATCTTCTTGATTTGCTCCATTTCAGATGTTCCATCTGAAAACAGAATCATCTTACTCTAACAACATGCGTTTGACTACAGAATATTTCAAAGAGAGCCCTTTATTGTATGTTATAAAGATCACGTTCCTCACATGATACTACTCTTAGAATAACTCAAAAGGATTTGGGGCATCACTTTTTAAACACAGTTTACTCATTTTTTAGAAGTTGCTTTTAAAAAAAAGGACTATATTTATTTATCACATTCTAGAACAATGATTTTCAAGATTAAGCTCTAATTCCATGTTGCTATTTTAATTTTCAGTGTTATAATTTATGCACATATTTCCAGTCTTGTTTTATTTCTTCTTTACTTGTTTGTGACACCAGAGAGAGAGAGAGAGGGAGAGAGAGAGAGATCTTGCTTGAGAAATTGTTCCTTAGAACATAAAATCTGCTCTCATAGTATTACATAATTGATATAATTACAGCTGATGAACCAATGGCTTTATTGGAAGATATAGGATCATTACTCTCTTTTGTTCACCAGCTTTTATTTCTTGAAATAGGGTTATACTAAGTAGTAGCTTCACTAATCTAAGTATATGAGACACACATGGATGCTGAGATATTGTAATGTTGACTTCTTGCACTGGATATGCCCTTCTCTTATTCCTACCCTTATTCTCTCTCTCCCCCCCCACCCCATGTTTAGATTTCCCTAGGCAACTATACGCAGGATTATATGCCTTCCTGTCATTCCCAGTGGTTTCTCCCTCTGAATCCACTTGAGATTTAACACCCACATCCACACATCCTAATGCTGTTTTCAGCTGAGCTCAGTTATTATTTGGGTGACTGACTTCCCATGAGGTCTCCTGTAACCTCTTCAAGGGATAATCCTACTAAACTTTCATTATATGTCTGTGACAGATAACTCTTCTGCCCCAGTGGATTGCTTAATGGATTGCTTAAGTGTATGGCTTGGAGACTACAGCCACCTTTCTCTTATTGAATTTGCTGTGGCAGTTTTTAGTTTATTCTTTCCACTTGCAAACAGTGTTACTAAAGAATAGGAGTAAACAGCCACCAAGGATTCAGTTCATTAGCCATCAAGCTGCAGTAAAAAAAACACCTCATTTATTGGGGCAGTTTGCACTGTTCTATATAGCTCTACAATTATATAAAGTTGTCCCTTCACATTTGTGCTTTTGACTTTTGTAGATTTGATTATTTGCAGTTTTGATTAATATGTTATTTCTAGGAATTTCTAGGTTCTCCAGTGTACTTTGCCAGTGGTTGAACATAGAGTTGTGCTGGAGAAACACTTCTCTGGACATTTGTAGGTCTTTCAGCATGATTCTATGATCATCTTCTGGCAGATGTTGACCATAGAGTTTCACTGGAAGACCTGGAGATTTCTAGAGAGGTGTTCTCTTAGGTAAAAAGAATAGTATTTTTTATTTGTGATTTTTCCACATTCATGGGGGGGCATTCACCCATAACCCCAGCGAATGTGGTGAGACCACTGTAGTTTTTTTTGTTTTTTTTGTAAGTCTTCCTAACCGGCAAAATGTGGAACGCTTGAAGTGGTTATTCATATAAGAATACTCTTAAAAGGATACCCTGAAAATAAGAAGCTACTAGCTTAACAAGAGATGTTTATAGAATCATAGAATCATAGAATCATAGAGTTGGAAGAGACCACAAGGGCCATCCAGTCCAACCCCCTGCCATGCAGGAACTCCCAATCAAAGCATCCCTATAACCCTTCACTAATGTGGGAGGAGGTCTCCAGCAACAGAAATGGCAATGTTTTGCAGAAAGCTTTCATAAATTATCTCTTTGGAATGTGTGTGTATACACACACACACACACACACACACATATGCACACACACACATCCTTGAGAATCTGGTTTACCATTTTGGATACCAGGGTGGTTGGGTCTGATGCTTCATATCTTGTTTTGGTTCTGCCCCATAAGTTTCCATATTGACTTTAATGGAGATATCACCACAACACAAAGCTATGACTTTAAATTTACTACACATATCACTACATGAATTTACTGGCATAGGGTACAATTTAGTGCAGATGAAGCCTGCCAAATATCAGGCGAATAGGATCAGGGTTGTTGTTGTTGTTTTGCTTTGTTTTTGATATGTGTTTTTTTAAAGTTTTTTTTTAATCTTATTCCTACACCCTTCTCCTCTGTCTGCCCTCTGTTTGTCTGGATTCTCCTTTAACAGAAAACTTGGAGGAAATCACTTGTCAAATGACTGTTGCCAAAGGTGTCTGTATCTTTGGCATAATCCCAATTTTCTTTGGGATGCTTTAGGAAAGAAGCACCCTGCTTTAGATGAGGTCTACTTTGGGGGCATGGTATTTCATTGAGGCACTCCAAGCCTTTGTTAAAACAGCAAAAGTTGAAACTTTTAGGAGTGGATTAAATCTGCTCCTGTCAGCAGCCCTTTGGGATTACAGCAGAGCACACTTTGGAAGCAGGGCATGTGGTCACCATGGTCCTGGTATGATCAGGGCTGGAACAGCCAGAGGCTGTCCCATCCGGACCATGTGCTTTAGTCCTATGTCTCTCTAAAATGGCTCACTTCAGTCTAGGCTTAGAACTTCATTCAAAAATATATTCAGGCCACTATTAGATTTTAATCTGGGTAGGTCTAATTTATAATTTTTGTGAAGGTGGTAGACATGTTGTGTGGGACACTTTCTCATAATATGAATAGCGTCCCTTCACAAAGTAGTGAAAAACCTCACAGAGTCTTTCTGGCAAATATGCTGTTAATGGGTAGTACATTCCATTACTGATTGTCTTGATTTATGCTGCCTTTGAGTTTTGTCTCCATGAGTCCCAGTTCTGATTCTTTATACTCTGTTTCCTTTTCCTCTTTCTTCTCCTCCTCATCTCCCACAGAGTCCTTCTCACATATCCTGGGACAAAAAGTCCCTGTCTTTGTTAAAATTTCTTGGACCCTGCATTTTTGTCTGGGCTAAGTACACCAAAGTTCCTTATCATCTGTCTTCTTTTTTCCTTTTTGGATCTCCCCAACAGAATTACCATATTTGAAGTGCTTTTTTACAGTATTCAGGACCTTTGCAGACTGCCAGAAATAGTGCACATTAAATTGAGGCACTGTCCTGGCTCAGTGCTAGGGAATCATGGGAACTGTAATTTATTGTGGCACCAGAGCTCTCTGACAGAGAAGGCTCAATGTCTCAGAAAAAAATACAATTCCCATGACTCCCTAGCACTGAGGCAGGGCAGTGCCTCAATTTAATGTGCACTATTTCTGGCAGTCTGCAAAGGCTCTTAGTCTGCCTGTATCTCTGTCACCGTTTCCAGGATTCATTTCCTGGAAATGAACTGCCTGACTAAAATTTTCTAGCATAACATTTTTCAGCTCACCTTTAAATGTATGTGGCAATGATGAATTCTGTTATTTCTCTATCCTGAAAATCCTGATCTACACAGTTCTCTGCTAGTAGTATTGATATGCTGTTGCATATTGTACTATTTTTTTCAGCTAGACCTGAAAGTTGCATCTGGTCCACTTCCTTTGTCCTGTACAGATTATTGGCACAATAGCACTTTCTCTTTTCTACTGTTTATACTAAGGTTTATGTTCAACCCGTCCATTTGCATTCATTGAAGAGAATTAGAAAAATTTAAACTACCATTCTTCCAGGTCCTGTGTTTTTCCCCACAAGCTTGCATTCCATCACCACCACACATAATTAAAATCATTCATGTAACATTCATCATGTAGCAAGCAATAAGAATAATAAAATGTAGTTTCTTCCTTTGGGTCCTCCTTAAATTTTCCATTGAAGAATACTTCAACCTCTTTTGAAACTGTTACAGTCCAGTAAGATCGAGAGAACAATTACAAGAAATATTATTTTAGGCAGTAATCCTAAGCATATTTACTTGGTTGCAAATGCCATTGCACTCAGTGGAAGTTAGTTTGGAGAAAACACTGTCAGAATATTATCAGTGAAAAGCAGCAGCATGTTTTTAAATGTCCAAAATAATAACCAAAGTAATGATTCTTAAAATCCTCTGATTATTATTTGGAAAAATGACAATTTTGTACTCTCTGAATAAAAAGAGATTGAGTAAAAGATACATATAGAGTACAACTTCTAATGGCCCTTCTGTGTCTCCCACCAGAACAAATTTCTTGGAGTAACCACTTTTACAGCTATTTCTTCTACCAGTTATTTCTTTATCAAGAAACTAAAACAATGTTTTTGTTTCCTTATCTATACACTGTTACTACAGAAACACTACTATAAACAATAATACCATCAACAATTTGTCTTATTCCTAGGTGGGAATGTATGAGTGTTTTTGCTTTTATTTTTGTTTTTGGTAGAATAATAATAATAATAATAATAATATAAAAATATTTCTATCCTGCCCCTCTGCCAAAACAATTGGGGCAGCTTACAAAATATTACAACATGCAATAAAAAAAACCATCCACCCCTTAAAATAGCATTAAATATTAGATGTTTAAAACATAGAACAATAAAAACAATCAACAATAACATCTAAAAATCATAGTAGCAGGCAGGCAGCAGATTGTGTATGTAGCAGAGGGTAGAGATAGGGTGAGCTCACTTCTTAGGCCGGGAAGAACTAGTCTGGAAAGGCCTGCTGGACGAGATCCATCTTTACATCTTTTTTAAAGGTATTTAAGCTGTCACATGTCTGGCAGGCCATTCCATAATTTGGGAGCGGTTGCCGAGAAGGCCCTTTGGGATGTTGCAGACAGCCTAGTTTTAACAGGCTGAAGCAAATTCCTCCCAGAGGACCGAAGTGTGCGGGGTGGATAATATAGAAGGAGGTGGTCCCAGAAGTAAGTTGGACCCAAGCCATGTAGGGCTTTAAAGGTCATAACCAACACCTTGTACTGAGCCCAGAAACTGATCAGCAGCCAGTGAAGTCTTTTCAAGACAGGTGATATGTGGTCTCTACTAGATGTACCGGAGACCAGTCTGGCTGCGATGTTCTGTACTAATTGAAGTTTCTGGACTAAGCACGAGTGTAGCCCCATGTAGAGCACATTACAGAAATCAAGACGTGAGGTTACCAGCGCATTTACCACAATCTCGAGATCCCTTACTTCCAGGAAAGGGTGCAGCTGGCAAATCAGCCAAAGCTGATAACAGGCACTCCTGCCCATCGCATTTACTTGATTTGAAATCTGGAGTGACAGATCCAGGAATTCCCCCAGACTGTGAACACAGTCCTTTGTGGAGAGTGTGACTCCGTCCAGGACTGGAGATTGTATCCCAATACCTGGTTTCTGGGCCACTACTGTTAGTACCTCCATTTTTTCTGGATTCAGTCTCAATCTGTTTTTCCTCATCCAGCCTATTACCACTGTAAGACAGTCACTGGGAGGAGAGATACCATTAGCAGTCATGGCAGACGATTGAGGCATAGAGAAATATATCCGGGTGTCATCAGTGTACTGATAACACCCTGCCCCATGCCTCCAGATGATCTCTCCCAGTGGCTTCATGTATATGTTAAACAACATCAGGGACAGGATGGCACCTTGCGGGATGCCACAATTAAGCTCCTTTTTTTGTGGAGCAACTGTCCCCAATCAACACCCTCTGGAATCGACCCAAGAGGAAGGAGTGAAACCACTGCAATGCATTGCCTCCAATTCCTAGCCCCCTCAGGTGATCCAAAAGGATGTTGTGATCTATTGTGTCAAAAGCCACTGAGAGGTCTAAGAGCACCAACAGGTCACACAACCCCTGTCGATGCTCAGAAGGTGGTCATCAGCCAAAGCCACCATGGCAGTCTCAACCCCAAATTCTGCCCTAAAGCCAGTTTGAAATGGGTCAAGATAATCAGTTTCCTCCAGCTTGGAGTTGAAGAGTGACTGCGCTCTTGATCACTTTGCTTAGAAATGGTAATAAAGAGACCAGCCTATAGTTGTTCATATCCAGGGGGTCCAGGCCTTTTCAGAAGCAGCCTAACCACTGCTTCCTTCAAACAAGATGGAATATAGCCTTCCCTGA
>CM034703.1:52076875-52094205 GCA_020142125.1 Phrynosoma platyrhinos
TCAGAGCAACCATGGCAGTCTTCACTCCATATCCTGTCCTGAAGCCGGCTTGAAATGGAGCAAGCTAATCAGTTTCATCCAAGACTGCTTGGAGTTGGGAAGCAACTGCCCTCTCAATCACCTTGCTCAAAAAAGGGAGCAAGGATACTGGTCTGTAGTTGTTTCTATCCAGGGGGTCCAGGGAGGGTATTTTCAGGAGTGGCCTAACCACCGCCTCCTTCAATCAGGATGGTACAATACCCTCCCTGAAGGATTCATTGATTGTGTTCCGAAGAAACACTTTCAGCGCATCCCCCCCTTGGACGACCAGCTAGGATGGACATGGATTGAGGGGGCAAGTTGTCTTCCTTACCCTTCCAAGGAGCTTGTCCACGTCATTGGTACTCACAGATTGAAATTGATCCAGTAAATTGCCATCAACGGAGTTGTTGGATACCTCATCTACAGATTCTGCCAAAACTTTGGCATCCAAGTCGGTTCTTATCCAAGATATTTTATCTGCAAAGTGGATGTTAAATGCCTCATAGCAGGCCATCGTTGTGTTGAGTAGGGGATTTGGTGCAGGACAAACCTTCTTCAGCTCCCCTACCACCCTAAACAGCTCTGCCGGGCGGGACTCTACAGACGCAGTACATGCAGAACAGAAAAATTTCTGTGCTGTGTGTAAAGCCTCCCGATAGGAATCAACATGTTTCCTAAGGCGAGTTCTGTCGGATAAGAGTCAAGTCCTATGCCATTCGCACTATAGTCATTGTCCAGCTCGCTTCATCCTCCTAAGCTCCTCTAGATACCAGGGCTTACGGTTTGAAGTGGGTCAGAAAGGATGCTTGGGAGCGATTGTGTCGATAGCCTTGGCGAGATCGTTGTTCCAAGTATCCACCAAGGCTTCGACAGAATCACCAGCGTTACCAACCATTAAACCCTCTAAAGCTTTCTGGAAACTGATTGGTTCCATTAGCCTTCGAGGGTGGACCATTCTAATGGGTCCACTACCCCCAGGGGGGCAGACACTGGCTCTTAGTTCCATCTTGACCAGGAAATGGTCCATCCATGACAATGAGGAGATTTTTGTAACCTCCGCCCACGGATATTCCTGTTCCGTACTAAAAGCCCCATCGAGGGCATGACTAGCACAATGTGTGGGCCTGTCAACCAATTGGGATAGGCCCATATTTGTCATAGTATCCATGAACTCCCGAGCTGTGCCAGTTAGATTTTGCAAGCTGGTTTCGAGAGGGATGTTGAAATCACCCAGAACCAATAATCTGGGCAATTCCAACAGCAACTCAGAAACCAGGGCAGTCAGCTTGGTTAGGGAGTCTATTGAGCAACAGGGTGGCCGGTACACCAACAGAATCCCCATACTCTCCCTGGTTTTCAGGCTAAGGTACATACACTCAATGTAGGTTGTTTTCTGGATAGGCTTCCTGGTCAAGGTCAGGTTGTTTCTATGAACCAAGGCCACGCTGCCTCCCTGCCCACTTTCTCTTATCTGTTGACTAACCATATACCTGGCTGGGAGAGCCTGCACCCATATGGCAGCACTGGCAACTCCCATCCAGGTCTCAGTGAAGCAAGCCACGTCGGCCGCCTCATCCACTATGAGATCGTGGATGATATGGGTCTTGTTTTTGACTGACCTGGCATTGCAGAGGAGCAGATTAAGAGACTGTGGAATGGTTGGTGTGCTCTACAAGTTATCCTGGGAAGCAGAGTGAACTGAAGAAGGGATAGGTATTATGCATCAATCCTTTCTTCTTTTGTAACATTTCTTCACTCTGCTGCCACCATACCTTCCCTGCCCCCACACAACCTCAATGCCTGCTCCCAGGCTATTCCTGGTTCCATTACATGCTGAGAGAGGGGAGCACTCCAGCTAAGATCTCGTCCCAAACTGGATAGGGCAGTGTCATTGACAATAAAGAGAGTGAAAACTGGAAGAGTCTGTCAATTCAGACTCTCAACCAAATAAGGGTTAACTCCTTAATTGTCTTAAATACAGCTGGAGAATAACTGCAACACAATCTTGAAGCTGTTAGATTGTCTGCTACTTACAGTATTTATTGATTTATTTCATTTTTATGCTGTCTTTCTCACAGAAAGGGACCCAAGGTGGTTAACAAGATAAAAAACATTTTTAAAACATTACAATAAAAATGTAAAAACATTTAAAACAATCTAGTTAAAACAGGATAAAATTAACATTAAAACATACAAAAGTTAAAAACATAACTAAAACACAAATAATAGTAGAATTATTATTCTTAGGATAAATGCAGTGGGAACAAAAGAATTGATTTGACCTTGTTTACCAGCTAATCTTCTTATCAGTTATTGCTGATGCACAGTTGATATAGTGGGCCCTTGGTATCTACTGGAGTTTGATTCTAGAACCCACCTTGGATTCCAAAATCTGTGGATGCTCAAGTCCCATTATATACATTGGCATAATTAAATGGTGTCCTTTATATAAAATGGGAAAATCAAGGTTTGCTTTTGGGATTTTTTAAAAAAATATCTTCCAGCCATGGATGGTTGAATGCTTTGATACAGAATCCATGGATATGGAGGGCCAACTGTACTGTAGGCACCCCCAAACTCATTTGATTTTGCAAACTGACCAGGATTGAGTGTGATAAACACTTGTATTACTGGAGATCTCCAAGGATAGGATTAGGAATGAATCCTACTTGAAAATGTGGAAAGCTGTGACCAGGCAGAGTGGACCATACTTGCTAAAAGGACCAATGGCTGATTCAATGTAATATAGTTCCTACACTCTGTGTTCCTCTGCTCCTATACTCTGGCCTCACCACCTACTGGAGTAATAAAAAAGAGACTCCTGCAGGGTGGAACTGGAAAAGTGTGCACTGCACAGCAGCAACACTATCAAATGTCAGGATAGTTCAAGACATTTTACAGTTTGAGCTGAAGAAAACCATGATGCCCTACCAATCTATGCATACTAGTCAATTAGACTGGCAGTTCAATGCTGTTACACATCTGCTACATCTGGAGAATAGCACTTGAAGGCAGCAGGTTTGCTTAGTGGACAGAGATCATGCAGTGGGGGACATGCAGCTATGTCCTCTTAAAAAAAAGATATTATCTGGTAGGTTCAGGCAAAATAGCCAGGTAGCTTCCAGAGCTGTCCTGACCCACCCCAGCATCTCTAGGCTGAGAGAGAGTTGCCTAGCTCTGCCCAATGGCAGCACTGGCCCTTCCAAAACTAACTGATTATCATTAAAACCAAAGGCCCCTTTGGGTCAGAGACAAGGAATTGTGCAAACAGAGGTGTGGATCAGTAGTCTACAATGGGCAGAATCTATGTAGAAAGAGATTGGATGCTGATTGGACGACTGATAACATATTTAAAAACAGGCTGTTGTGGTTAGATATTGTGCTATAAAGCATGCCTCAGAATCTCTCACACCATGAATACATGGGTATTCCCTTGAAACACAGACCATTTTAAAACTGAAAATGAGTTCAGTAGTTACCATGTCAGATACTGTGGAAAAACAAATTCAAATCCAAATTCAGTCCTAATGATATTGGACAGTGTTTCAACCACGCACTATTCTGTTTAGTAATAGCTGGGTATGAAGTCTGGCTGGGCATGATGAGAGTTGTAATTCAGTTTGTTAAGGAGACTGCATTGGAGAAGACTAGGAAAGGAGATTATAAATTGATTTAGGCTGCATCTACACTACAGAATTAATGGAGTTTAACTGCCATGGCTCAATGCTGTAGAATTCTGGAATTTGTAGTTTTGAGAAATATTTAGCCCTTCTCTTGTCAGAGAGTTCTAGTGCCACAACAAACTAGAAATCCCAGGGCTCCATAGGATGGAGCCCTGATAGTTAGAGTGGTGTCAAACTGAATTAATCCTGTAGTGTGTCAGTATCCTTGGTCTACATCAGAATAAGGAATGAGCAAAACTCTCAAGTACCTACAAGGCTGCACTAGGTAAGTATGGTGGTGAACAATCAGCCATATCTAGCATAGCTGATAGCATCAAAAGAAGACTAAGAAGGACCACGATAGCAATCTTTAAATACCTCACAGAAAGAAAGGTAAAGTTTGATTGAACTTTAGAACACTGTCTTAAGAGTAAGACCAATTCAAGAAAAGAAGCAATTGCTTAGATGCCATCTCCCTTCCTGAAGGTCTTATATCATATATCAATCTCTTAAGGATGCTCTAGGTTTCCTACATCAGACAGGGAGGTAGACTGGATTGCCTACAATTCCTCTTCAAACTCCATGGTACTAAGATCATTGATCTGTTCCCATGCAGTGTGCTGCCAGTTATCTACTTCCCCTCTTTCTCCCCATTGATGCTCCTTCCATTTTGAGTGCTGCTGTTGCTTCTGTTTGGCAGTATGTCTCTCCTATAATCTCAGCAGCTGCTTACTGTGACAATGTACCTCTAGCTAAGTGAGAAGAACAGCTGCTTACAGAACCTGAGCCAATCTTCTGCCTGGATCTGTTGGTTAGTGTTCCTGTGAAAGCTGCTGAGAACTGCATTGAACAACTGGTGGTGAATTAATTGTACCTATTGCCAGCCTTTTCCTCTACATATGGGAGAAACAGAATTGTTCTCGTCATCACTATCATCATCGTCATCAAAGCAACAACAACAACAACAACAACAACAACAACAACAACAACAACAACAACAATAATAAATAATGCTTAATTATTTTTGAAGTGTCAGGGTATTTAAAAAATATCCAGGTATTCACAGGGAGAAATATACACACTGGAGATTATATTAGTTTCCTTTCAGTTGGCCTTCATCGGGTTTTTGAAGGACAAAAAAAAAAAAAAAAAAAGAAGCAATTTCTTAGCCTACTCATTTCTTTCCTTATTTTTGTCACTGTGTATTGGGAGATGAGTCACAATATGATTCAGTTGCCCAGTAAAAGAAATAAAATTCCAACAGCATTGAGATGATATCTTGACACCTGCTCCCTGTCTCCTGAAGAACTGATTCTCCATATCCTTTAGGAAAGGGTGGACTGGAGGCAGTTACTCTGGGGTGCCCAGAACACCCTTCAAGCCACTCTCATTGCCCTAGCTTCATCCCCACATAGGTCCAAAACACACTGCAAAAACAATCTAGTTTGAGACTGCTTTAACTGTCCTGGCTAAGTGCTAGGGAATTCTGAGAATGGTAGTTTTGTGGGTCATTTAGCCTTCTCTGTCAAAGAGCTCTGGTGCCACAATGAACTACAGTTCCCAGGATTCCCTAACAGTGAGCAAGGCCAATTAAAGCAGTCACAAACTAGATTATTTCCACAGTGTGTTTTAGACCATAGTTCCTATGTGCCTTGTTCACATGGGGAAAATGGCACTGATACTTTTGGGGGCATCTTTGATGTTGTTAATTGCCATTAAGATGATTTTGACTTTGGGGACCCTATGAATGAGAGACTTCCAGGTCACTTTATCATCAACAGCCCTGCTCAAATATTGCAGATGCAGAGCCATGGCTTCCTTGATTGAGTCTATCCATCTGTAATATAATTTTCCTTTTTTCCTACTTTACCAAACATTATTATATTTTCTGGTGAGTCATGTGTTCTCATGATATGGTCAGAATATGACAGTCTCAGTTTAGTTTCTAGAGAAAGTTCAGGCTTCATTTGATCAGGGAACCATTCATTTGTCTTTTTAACAATGCACAGCATCCATACAACTCTTCCCCAGCACTACATTTCAAATGCATTGATTTGCTTCATGTCACCTTTCTTTACTGTCCAGCGTTCACAACCATGCACAAAAATGAAAATATGATGGCATGGACAATCTTAACTTCAGTTATCAATTATAAATCTTGTCACTTCAGGTAATATTGCCACCAAAAATAACACTTTTCCCCATTTAAACATGGTACAGGGACTACATACCTGGTTTTTAAGGTGAATTGCTCTTGTTAAAATGGATTATGCTTCCCAGAAGCTTCTAGAAGCATGATCTACCTTAAGAACAAGGTACATGGGTCCTGAACACCTTGTTTCCTTTGCTGCTTCATCACTAAATTTGGCAGCAGAGAAACACATGCAGTTTATTGTTACCTTCCTCTCCTTCGGGTTGTGGTCAGACTCTTCTGTGGTATATAGGCAAGGAATTCTGCTATCCTAGTTAGTCTCAGGATATTACTGGATCCTTTTTACCACATTATCTCACAATTAGAATTGTCATGCAAGCAACCACTGCTGAAATTCATTCCTCTTCACAAACAGGAGCCCAGTTTCATATTTCACCTGGCAACCTTACTTACAATATGTTATAGTTAGAAACCTCTGGAGGCCTGTACCCAACAATTGATAGCTTGCATACTTGCAGACTTCCTGTTTATTTGTTTGTTTGCTTTGTCACATCTACTCTCTTCCTTCATAACTGTAACCCAAAGTCATTCTTCTCTCTCTCCTCTATTACACAATGCATTTGATTACTGACAAGTATTATACCCTAAAAGCACCAGGTCCTGACTGATCTTAGAAGCTATGCATGGTCAACCTTGGCTAGTACTTGGATGGGAGACCACAAATGAATATCAGATGCTATAGGCTATATTTTGGAAGAAGGAACTGACAAAATCACCTCTGAATATATTTTTTGTGTTTTTTTCAGGCTGTGTGGTCATGTTCTAGAAGAGTTTCTTTCTGACATTTCGCCAACATCTGTGGCTGGCATCTTCAGAGAATGCTGGTGAAATGTCAGAAAGAAACTCTTCTAGAACATGGCCACACAGCCCAAAAAACTACACACACACACACACACAAAAAAAAAAAACTATGGATGCAGGCCATGAAAGCTTACGACTTCACACCTCTGAATATTCCTTGCTACTAGCTGACAGGTGACTTAAAGGCACATGCACACATTGTAAAGCTATCTTTGTATATCCTAAAGAGAAAACTACTCTTGTTTCTTTCCCTACTAGACCCTGTGGGTAGGTGGGAAGACATAATTGTTTAGTTTCTTCTTTGCTAATTTGATTGGCGAAGATCCAGTACTTTGAGTGATCCAGTACTATTGCTCACATTTCCCAACATAGTAAATAATAGTTCAGCAGAATGTTAATATATACCAAATATGCATGTATCCGAAGAGTGGACAATATTATGTACTCCTGGACATTTTGAGATCCTTCATCAGAATGGATGAAAAAATGTATGCTTTCACTGTTGTAGTGCCTTAAGGAAATTTTCCATTATCCATATTTCACAGTAAAATTAACTTTTGGAACAGAGCGGGACTCAGACAAATGTACTTCACATAATTTCTGTCTCTCTTCCCTGATATTTGTGAAATGAATTCAACAACAGAAGGCTAGTTGCTCTTCAGCTAGGTGGTCAGCAAACTACCATAAAACAAAACAAAAAACAGCATGCCAGCTGTACTGTGGCAAATAAGTAGCCACTTCTGTATATATTACATGCTAAGAAAAGTGTGTAGTAATGTCTTCCCATTAAGTTGTGACAAGAATCATAATTTCAAAGAAACAAAGCTTTTGTATGAATTGGTCTTTATTGGCACAACTGTCACAATTGTCAGTGCATTATTGGGTCAGGGGCCTGTTAACTTGACACAATTATAGTGCTATGATTCCACATTAACTACCATGTCAGCATTCTGTGTAATCCTGGGATTTGTATTTTAGGGAAAGTTATTTAGAATTCTCAGCCAGAGAGCTCTACTGGAACACTAAACTACAATTATAACTATTGTAATTATGAAATGTGAAATGGCCCAAGGAATTTAAGTAATCAGATTGATGATTTACAGCACGTTTAACATCACTAATAATCCAGCCTTAGTTACAATTAATTTGTTACTTTCAAACTCTGAAGTAAATATTTGTGGCATGCTGAGTAGGGGAGAAGTTGTAAGTTTCACCGCCCCATTTTAATCTTTAAAGTGATTGTCAGCCATCCACTTACCAGTCCTATAGACTTTGCAAAAATTTTTAAGAGTTTTATAAATAGGGGCATGTAGCTTGATAGATGAGATGAGTCAGCAAGAGTTTTGTTTTGATAAGGAGAACAAAACAGGGATGTCAGCTTTGAGTGCATTTTAACAGACCACTGCAGAGAAACACATTGCATGCCTTTGAAAAGAGCATTTGTGAATTCCTAGTTGCCTTTTATTAATTATTATAATTGTGACTGTTATCATTATTATTAATGTTGAGAGGGGATATTTTTACAAAAGAAGTTCTACAAGAACCTGTGACTGCTACTGGGATATTCCCTTTTCCACTTGCATGTGTTATGTCTGGAGACAACTGCAACAGGCCAAATGCACTTACATACGCTGTGACTGGGAAAACACAGACAGACAGACAGTCAGACAGACACAGACACACACACACACACACACAGTGTCTCATGATTCAATTATTTACGTCAAGACAGACTTGTTTGCATCTTCATTCGTAATGGCTATCTACAGAGGGAGGACCACATCTGAATCCCTTTTAAGTGGTTGTGACAGTGAAATTACATGATGTCATTTTCAGTCCTTATGATGGTGTTGGTTTTGCGACTGGTTAAATGCACCATTCTCTGATATGTGACCATTATCTTTGACATGGGTTCAGTTAGCACAGAATGTTAATACCTCTCATGTTCTTCTCATTATGCTTTCTCATTTTCATGACAAAGATGGCAAGAGCAATGGAAAATGGTGCAAAATTAATCTTGACAACCTGGACACATGACCCTATATAGAAGGCACAGCTGGAAAACTCAGATGCCTGCTTGAAAAGTTTGGGGGCAGGGAACGCAGTACTGCTATATGTGATGCACATAGATGTAGCAAGCTAAGTTATACTTGCTTAAGGGGGACCAATTTTTGAAGTTGTGCTTAGTTGCGTTCCCATTCAACAAGATCATTGGCAAGTAGTGGGTTACTGTGAACTAATTTATGCTTGCATCAACACTACTGGCATTTCATCATATTTTTTGTTCAGTATTTATGATTATCAGCTAAATGTGTCTTTGTAAATGGATTTAAAGGGAGTTTATTGATTCATCATTATGAACAATACCTCAAATCACAATTGATGTGAAAGTGCTATATGAACAAATCAAATATTGTTAGTATTAGCAGAATGACAGATCATGATCAAAGCTACCTATATTTCATTTCCTCGTACAAACATATTTTTGTTATTCTCCAAGAAACAAAACCAGCCAAACTGATTAAATTCTTGGCAAACTGAAGGTGTGTATAAACACTCATCCCTCCATATTTTTAGTTTTTCTATCATGTGGTTGTTTCATTGTTGGTATTCATGCATATATGTTTAGTTTTTATTCACACATTCTAATGTGAGCTGAAGGTTAGGAGCTTCATGAACTGGATTGACTTCCTCACATTTCCTGTCAATTTGTATCCATGAACCACACTGATTCATGTCACTGAATGGGGGCCACATCACAGAACGAGAGTAAAAGAAGGACTTATTTCAGCTTGAGAGACACATTCAGTATATATATATACTGAATGTGTCTCTCAAGCTGAAATAAGTCCTTCTTATTTCAGAGGCAAATGAGTTGGAGCAAAAATACCAACATTTTAAAGCTCAAAGCACAGAAACTAAGGGCAGACAGGCCAGGGAAACACAAGTTGGGTCCATGCTTTTCTGGCCCCAGTGTTCACCCAGGTTGGTCCCTGGGTCAGAGCAGAGATGGACGAGTGTCCCCACACTGACCTGGGACCCACAACTGGTGCATGCTCTTTCCTTGCACATCACTAAGCTGACTGAGAAGCATCCTCCATCCCTACACCTGACATGGAAACAAGGTACCTGGCCACATGGGTGCAGCCAGGTGTCTTGTTTCTACATCAGACATGGCAACGGGAGATAACTGAGTGAAAGCAATGGCCAACAAGGGAAGTAGCATGGGGGGGGGTGCCAGTGTGAGCAGCCAGGTTTTGCTGCAGAGTTTCCTAGAAACTTTGAATTACCCCAAGATAAAGGCTGTTTATCCTAGGGTCAGGCTAGATCCTCCAGATCAGCATATGGACAGGCAGTATCAGGCCTGATCCTGCCCCTGGGGTTTTGGTGTGCATCATCTAAATTAGATGCCATGAGGCTGGAGGGAATCTAGGCCTTTTGGGCAACCTCTTAGTCTTACAAGAAGCACTTCACTTGTTTGGTAATCAGGATTGGGGAGCTATATGTAAGTTGGGAAACCATCAAATGATGGTGTAATGCAAAAGGGGCATAGCTGCCTTGGGATCTCAGTGGGCTAGACCAGGACCACAGAAAGACCAGATTTGGCCAAACATGTGAGGTTCCTTAGCATATTTAAAAAGGATTTTCCCCCTCCTTGCATGTTTTACACATTTTCCCATAATATCAAGGGTCTCCCCAACCTCATTTTTCCTGCCGTGTTTGAGGATTTTCCCCTGTACTGAAAATTCTTGTGTTTTCTCCTATTTCATGATAGTATTTTTTGATGAAGACTACAAGTGTGTCCCTATGATTAGTCTTTATTTCCATCTCTTTTCCCTGCATCTCGCTCCTACATGGGCAAAAAACCTATTTAAATAAAGGGGTTTTCTTAATGCACTTAACATTTAGAAAATAATACAAATGGCACAATATTACATTTCTAAGGCAACAAGAATAAGCAGTCTATTTTTATTGAAAAGGAGGGGGGGCAGGAAACCTGAACTGTAAAAAAAAAAAAATAAGTAACACTAATCTCTTCATTTTAGACTAGTAGAACAAATCAGTAACATCAGACATGACACAAAAGAAGAAGGGAATGACAATGGAGAAAGGGATCAAGTCCAGCAGATAGTGCCAGTTCTTATCTCCTTCCAAGGCCTGAACAGTGACAGTAAAGATGGCGAGAGGGCCTTTCATCTGTCTCTGGGCTAGGCATGGTGGAGTTCTGCCTGCCTCTTCTCCTCTCCCTCCATGGTCAGGATAGTGGCAGTTGGAATAAAGAATAGCCTTTTACTTTTGCTCACATTCAGATTTTTTAAAAACCTCATGTTCTATCTATCCTGAATATGAATATTGTCAATACTCAAATTTTGGTAAATATTTTCAGCTTTGGCCAAATTCAATAGATACTGTTCTTTCCAGCCTGTAAAGAGTCATGTTGTATCTGCCTGCTATGCTACAGTAATGAAAAGGAGTGTCAGAGAGGAAAAAGAGATGCAACTCATATTCAGTATTAACAGGCTCAAATATACAAAAACATTGTTGTCTGTATGGAAGAATCTGTTGGTTTGGTTTTCACCTGCATTTGATGTAAAAGAAAAAAAAGATAGATTCTTCCCATCCTGAATATGATGAAGTTTAGGAATTATGGTAAATTCACATTTATTTATTTTTAAAAGAATGAACTGAAGCAAACTTTCCTTATACCCTTGATTGTATGCAGCTGTACTTTAGCACAGATTTTAAAAAATGCTCAAGCTTTGCTTGTGAAAAGTTGGTTGTCTGCATTCACCCCATTGTTCTATTGTCTTTTTGTGATTACTTCCAGCCATCACAAAAATCTCTGTGAAAGAAGACAGAAGATAAATATTTTTATTCATTTGTTCATTCATATATTACTTTTGAAACATTGCTGGAAATGGCTGTTTTCTTAATGCTGTAAATTCAGTAGCCACAAATGCCTTTTATAGTTGAGTTAAGATGTAGTGGTTAGTTTCTTTATTGGGGCATGATCTTCTTTATCCTAATAGATCTACATAATCTGTGTTCCCAAACAAGGGAGAAGCAAAGAGTCAGAAAGGTTTAAATGTTGGGATATGTTTCTTAAAGCACAATGGTGTAGTGGATGGAGCACTGGACTATGTCTGGATACCAAGTTGCAAATCCTGCTCAGTCTTAGGGCCTCGGCAGACGGCTTATTGAGCCGTCTCCGAGGCCAGGAAGAGGAGGAGCAGCCGCACGCACGGCGCTCCTTCCTCTTCCTGAGGTCGTCCTCGGAGCTTCCAGCCGTCCGCATGGCCGGCGCTCCGGGGAAGACCTCCCGCCGCAGCGACCGGACGCGCTGTGGCGGAAAAGGCAGGGAAAGTGCGCCCTATGCTTTTAGGGCACACTTTCCCTGTCTTATGGAAGGAGCGCTGATTTAGCGCTCCTTCCAGGGACGCCGCAGGAGCGGCGGGGTGCGGAGGCTGCGGTCCCGCGGCACTCCATTCAGTGGCGTCTCTGGGGCCTCCGTCTGCCGAGGCCCATTGAAACCCAATGTGTGACCTTGGAAGAGTCACACTCTCTCAGCCTCAGAGGAATGCAAAAGCCAATCCCTTCTGAACAAATCATGCAAAAAAGAAAACACATACTTTAGGGTTACCATTAATAGGAAATGACTTGATCTACAATAACTTGGGACATTATCACACATGGGCCAAAAAACGATAATAAAGTGGAAATGAGGCATTCCGAAAATAAACAGAAAATAAACCTTGATTCTGCAAATGGCTTTCACACGTAATTACCTTAATTGCAAATTTACAGTAAGCGCATTTAACGTTCACACACAAGCGAGAAAAGCCTGTAAATGTACTAGAAATGAGCTTCTTGCACATGCGCAGATAGAGGAATGCTCGCTGGAACCATGGGAAAAGCAGGGAAATGCACATTTGCTTTTCACATTATGGTAAATGCGAAATTACCTTAATTTCGCATTTGCATTTCCTCCAAACAACCGAATTTCAAAAGATCTCAGTTAACACCAGTTTCTGTCCACTTTCAGTCCAGTTTCTGTGTGACGTTGTGTGCAAACGCGAGGCACAAATCCAGTTTCTGTTTGGGATTTGTGTGGTTTAACCAACAGATTTCCGCCGTGTGATAACATCCAAAGTGTCTCAAATCCAATATTGATGTTAAAACCCAGAGAAGATACTTTAAAAAAAATCCCAGTCCAGATGGTTGACAGATAATTTTTTCAAGGAAAATGTTTTTTTCTGCTTTGTATTCTGAGATCCCTTAGCTCTAGGTAGGATGGCTGCTTACATAAGGCCAAAAAGAGAAAATGAATCACCAAATAAGAAGTGAGGGAGAAAAATTGCATTCAGTAAATCATATATAAATATTAGGAAATGTTTGTTCCAGAATGGATATGTGAAGATAAATGGGTCACTATATTACTCAGTTTACTGGGTTTTACCAGACTTCTCATAGTGTCACTTTCCACAATAAACAAGTCCAGAGACAGGTGCACTCTTTCTACCTTTGCAGCATTTCAAGAGCTTGTCCTTTGGGCTCAGGTTTTAGAATTTCAGGAGGTGGGATGCTCTTGATTTAGCAAAACTGATGGATGGATTAAAGAAAGATTGTGTCAACCTAGAATGTGTTATCAAAATGGAGTAAATCACATGAACCATCTGAAGAATGGGATAAAAGGGATTTGAAGTAGGAGACAAGAATGTGCCCTTGGAGTCAGATCACTCTTTATGTTCAGGGGAAAAAAAGTCATAACAGGGAAAACAACAACTAAAATTATTAAAAAGTCACATAAATTTACAATAAGCCCGTTTTGTACAACAATGTCATTGTTTTTACATGCTCCAGGAATTTCACACAGGCTGTGGGAATATGTTACCACAGAAATGTAATCTAAGTATTCCATGTGGTTTTGTACATTATTGTGTGTGGGTTATGGTTGTTACTGGAGTTTCCATGATTACTGAGCAGGGATGTTGGGTAAATTCCTGGCAGCCTAGCAGTTTATCCATTACATTAAAGTACAGCTCATATTTCAAAACTTTTTTTTTCTTGAGATTATTGTAAAAATAAGAAACAAATGGCATGGCTATCAGGTCTCATTACCAATTGCCCAGCAAATGTAAAAAACACTAAAAATAGCCACGGGAAGCAATGATTTCTATGACAAATTACAGGGTTGTTTATTTAGTGTGCTAAGTAATAGATTTTTGATCAAAGATAAACAGTTTTAAAAGTTACATATATTTTGTTGTGCAAAGAAAAGGAAATTGCTATTCCCTACGGGCTGTTTTACCTTGTAAAACAATCCATTTTCAAACCCAAAATGAGAGCGAGCCAAAAGTTGAATTAGATGACAAAGCCCTGGAGATATAGAAAGCTAGTATGTTTGGTTGAGAACCACAGATGTTTCATATCATGTATATTGGCACAAAGAACTCTGTGTGAATTTAGATGTGCTGTGATCCAGAACCTTTCATGTGCCCAGGCTCTCTCTTCTGTTGTGAGAAAGGAAATTGTGATTGCTTCTATATTTCTCTTCTGTAGATTGTTTTTTTAAATGTCACTTTCCCTCAAATCATACCTTAAATGAATATATAGTGAGGGAACTCCAGATGCAAATGTTTCTCTATGGCAAAATTGACCACCAATAACAAGTTGTTTTGACCCCATATTTAGGAATTGGAACATACATGTTACAATAATGAGAGTGCATTTTTGAAATGTATTATTTGTTTCGTGTATCTTTTTCTTTTTCTCTAGAACACATAGACAGCCTTGCAAATTATTTTTTTAGAGATTTGCTTAGATAGATCCATAGCTCCTACCAGTGACCCAATGTGGTGGGGAACAAGTCTATCTCAGTCCATCCCCTGCCCACCCACCTGCCTGTCAAACCATGAGCCACACCTATTGTTTCATCACAGTTTCACTTACAGTGAATCAGAGAATTCTGCCTATTCTAAAAGTTTTTAGTTTATACTATTTCACAATAAACCAAAGAGCCAGTGTTGGTCCATTAGCTGCTAAACCATAGCAAGTCTCCTGGAAAGAAATAAACAGTTGTAGCTAATAGGCATAAATATGGTACCTGTTCCTAGCACATGGGCTGGGTGGGATTCCCACTCTTCCACATCAGATAGGTTAATAGACACTACCCTAGACTAGCTTAGTAGTCTCTTATGCAGGCACATAGGTGAGACAGGGATGAGAGAAAGCCCACTTCTTCATATAATAAAACATGAAGAACCCTGTCAGATCAGATGTAAGGGCCACTTTATCCAGCATCCTTTTCCCATAGAGGCCTACCAGACATCGATGGGAAGACCACAAGAAAGGGACAAGGGCAAAAGAACTCATCCAATCATGTTCCCCAGCAACTGGTATTCAGAAGCACACTGTCTTTAATCCTGAAGTTTTTCTGGTGTCCATGAATATCTTTTTCTTGCATTTTTACAGCTAGCCCCCCTTTAAAGTTGTCTTGGATCCGAAACAGACTGGCATAATACAGCAGCTTCTAAGCAGCTTGGGGGCATGGCATATGCATGATGCACACCTCCAAGATGCTGGAAACCTGGCATCACACTGCCCCGCTGACCACACAGCATTTAGACGCCATATGTCAAAGGGGTGCTGCAAAGCCGCTGCAGCACAGAAAATCTGGCTTTTTGCTGGCTCAAAAAGGAGTGGCAATTTGCTGCTTTGTTTTGCATCAGCAAACAGCCGGAGTGGGGCCATGGCATGCAGTTACCATGGCCCAAATCTGGTATCAGCTGGGGCAGCTTGATGCCATCCCTTCAAGGCTATCTGTTTTGCCCTATAGTGATCATTGCTACACATTTCAGTAGTGAATTCCATAATTCAAGTCACCTTGCCATCTCTGTATGTGCAGAGCCTGAGTGAATTAGAGATAGGCAGTTATGAATGGCATAATTTACTGGAACTTCTTTACATGTCTGCTAGATAGGTAACAAACCTCTTTCACACTTTAAGCTGCAAAACTTATTTGGGGCAGGCAGATACAATTTTACAAAAGAAATGCATACATATACAGTATGACAGAATTTGCTTTTTTGTCTCTAGATTTAGTTTGGGCTTTAGCCATTTTATAATGTAAAAATGGCAGTAGTAATGTTTAGAGCTTTGGAACAAGTTTTTGAGGTATGTGGCTTATTGCCTTTTTCCATCAAGAATTGTGTTTTCTGCCAACCTAGATTCCGTAATACTCATGAAGAAATGCTTGGCAGAAGTCTCTCATCAGCAGACACCACAATTCCAGTTTGACAGTCTTCAACCTACTTTAGATATATTATTTATTAATTTTTTTGTACTTGCTTAATTCAAAATCATATTAAAATTGAGACCAACAAATTAATTCATTTAGAGATAAATTAAGCTAAATCCACATATCAACACACAAAAAAAACCTGTCAATAGAGATTTTTTTAAAAAAAAAATCAGTAATAAGAGCAAAATAGCATTTATAGAGAGTAAGGAGAGGAAACATATAGTGCTGTAATTGCGACAGAATAATAATATGTAGTTTAAATTCAAAGCAATATCCATACATGTTTTTTTTCAAAAATAGGCCCCATTGTATTAAACCAACCTTACTTCTGAATATGTATGCATATGATTGCAGTGGTATTGCCTCTGTTGAGCCAAGTGCTCCAACTTTATCTTTGTAATGTAATAAACTACTTTTGAAAGGTCTTTTCTGAGAAGATATTTCCCATATAGTATTAGGGCAGCTGCTGTTATCATGAGGAATAATCTTCACACTTCTTTGGATTCTGGCCAAATACAGTAGTTTAAAGAAATAAAGAGTTATATAATTTTAAAAATTATATTATTTGGGGAAGGTTATTTAGCTATCTCACTTTTGCTTTCTGGGGGTCCATCTGCACTATAGAAATAATATGGTTTGACACCATTTTAACTGCCATGACAGAATCCTGGGAGTTGTAGTTTTATGAATCACCAGCACTCTGGCAGAGAAGGCTAAAGACCTTGTAAAGCTAAAGATCTCAGGTTTCCATAGGATGGAGCTGCAGCAGTTAAAGTTGTGTCAAACTTCATTATTACTACAGTGTAGATGCACCCTAAGACAACTTTTTGTACCTCAGTAAGTGCAATGAAGGAAAGCTAGAGTTTTTAGGCCTGAATTCTGTTGGTTGATCCTAACTACAGTAGTCCTATTGAATCAATGATTGAATGGTGAGTCAACATGTACATAAATCCCATTGAATCAATAGATTTACTAAAGTTGGGGCTACCATCAAGAACCAGAGCTCAGCTTGTTTGCTACAAAAGCAGATTCATAACTCAGGGAGAAATCTAAAACTAAAACCAACACAATTTATTTAATCCTGAGGCTTGACTCCCCCAGGGCTCCTCAACTACATCCTCAGGTAGCTAAAAATCCAACAAGCTTGGAACACATGATAGTTAATGGTTGCAGATGATGAAATATGGCTGAGAAAGAATTGTCCCTGTCCCTCTTCTACCCTGAGGGCTTGCATAACATGTTGAGATGGCCCTCTTGAGGCCATAAATATTCCCTAGATCACTGTGACCAGGGGTAGGCAAACTTTCCCCTTTAAGGGCCGAGGGACTTCAGC
>CM034703.1:52121682-52132606 GCA_020142125.1 Phrynosoma platyrhinos
AGTTCTCCAAGTTTCACACAAAGAGAAAGCTTCACTAGTTGAATGGCTGAACTCAAAGAGTGCTCAGCAATAGCTCCTCTTCATCCTGGAAAGAAGTGACTAGTGGGGTGTCACAGGGTTCTGTCCTGGGCTCAGTGCTATTCAAGATCTTTATCAGTGACTTGGATGAAGTTATACAGGTCATGCTTATAAAATCTGCAGATGACACCAAATTAGGAGGAGTAGCTAATACCTCAGAGGAAAGGATCAAAATTCAAAATGACCTTAATAGATTAGAAACCTGGGCTATCAAAAGCTATCAAAATGAATTTCAATGCAAGGTACTACACTTAGAGAGATAAAAAATGAAATGCACAGATATAGGATGGGGGGGCATGGCATGGCACAGCACATGAGAAAGAGATCTAGGAGTCCTAGTAGACCACAAGTTGAACATGAGTCAACAGTATGATGCTGTAGCTAAAAAAAGTCAATATGATTCTAGGCTGCATTAATAGAAGTATAGTGTCTAAACTGAGGAAAGTAATATTGCCTCTCTATTCTGCTTCAGTCAGGCTTCACCTGGAACACTATGTCCAGTTCAGGGCACCACAATTCAAAAGGATATTGAGAAGTTGGAACATGTCCAGAGGATGGCAACCAAAATGGTGAACCAAAATGATGACTTAGGGATCTGGGTATGTTGAGCCTGGAGAAGAAAAAGTTAAGAGGTCATATGATAGCCCTGTTTAAATATCTGAAGGGATGTCATAACTAAGGATGGAGCAAACTTGTTTTCTGCTGCTACAGAGAATAGGATACAGAACAATGGATTCAAACTACAGGAAAACAGATTCCATCTGAACCTTTGGAAGAACTTTCTGACAGCAAGAGCTGGTCAACACTGAATCACACTCCCTTGGAGTGCAGTGGAGGGTGGTTGCAGATTGCCAGAAATAGTGCAAATTGAGTCCACTTTTAGGGTTAAGGTTAGTGCTAGGGAATCATGGGAATTGGTTTTTTTTCTGAGACATTGAGCCTTCTCTGTCAGAGAGCTCTGGTGCCACAATAAAATGCAATTCCCATGATTCCCTAACCCTAACCCTAACCCTAAATTTGGACTCAATTTGCACTATTTCTGGCAGTCTGCAACCCCCCGGAGTCTCCTTCTTTTGAGGTTTTTAAACAAAGTCTGGATAGCCATCCATCAGCGGTGCTTTGATTGTATCTTCCTGCATGACAAGGAGTTGGACTGGATGATCCGTGAGGTCTCTTCTAATCTATGATTTTATGATTCACTTATGCCAGTATTGAATCCAAAAAAGGGCAGAAGGCAGACAGAGCACATTCACAGGAAGTGGGATGTTGCAGCCCATTAAGAAAGATGCTCAGCTCAGTTCTAACTTTTGTTGCTTCCATTTGGAGCAACCATTGCTCCTGCCTGGTTAGGATAAAGAACATGAGTTCCAGAGGTGTCAATAGTCTGGGGAAAGGCTCCTTGGTTCTTTTCCAAATAAATTAATGCAGCCATGCATGTGCTTAGATGTGTTGTTCATGACACATAACTACCATACCTGCAATTTAATACATACACAGGGTATTGTTGTGTGCCTTCAAGTTGTTTTAGGCTGATGGTGCACTATCACAGGGTTTCTTGGCAATATTCATCCAATGGAACTTTTTGTCTTTGCCTTCCACTCAGACTGAGTGAATGTAACTTGCCCAAGATACCCAGTGGGTTTCCATGGCTGTGTAGGAATTCAAACCCTGGTTTCCAAAGTCATAGTCCAGTGCTCAAACCACTACAGCACACTGGTTGATACATAGGATAGGAGAAGGTTATAGGTGTTGATGTGCATTCCAGCAGCAAATGGTCATTGCAACACTAAATCCTCAAACTGAAGCAGAGGAGAAAACCTCTGATGTCACTATCTCCTCTGTGCTGACATATAATCTGAGGTACCTGTATGGCAAGATGAAGAACAGAATTGATTCCACTTCCACAGGAATAACTGGAAAGAGAAAATGTTAGTAAAGGACTGGAGAAAGGAAGCAGTAGGATATGAGAGAAAAAATGGGAAAAGTGGATACTTTGCACATTGGTTTGAATCTATGGAATGAATGTTACAGATAGAATGAAAGAGCTTTAATATAATGGAACATGTTTCCTTAAAGCCAAATAGTAATGTAGCTAAGTGTATCAGATATTTCAGTTTTGGAGGTGGGAAAAGGTGGCATCACCAGTTCAAGGGGGTTGGACAACTCATTATCTGCCTTTTGTATCTGGGGATTTTGCACAATGTGAGAATGTAACAGGGCCACTATGAGGTTGAGAAAGTTGTCCTCCTATGATGGTTGTAGGTTTTTCATTTAATCTACTAAAATGTAGTGCTAGCTACACAATGATATCAATGGCTGATGATGCTCCTAGTGAATATTTGTACACTGTACTCATAGAACAAAATGCCCTCTCTGAACAGAGAATCCCTCAGGTTTTGAAAACTGTGATAGTTGAATGCCTAGGTCTACCAGGACAAGTACCATATCTTAATGCCATAGGCGAATCTAGTCCACAAACTCTGTACCGAAAGTGAAGAAACCTTCTCATTTATACTCTGCTGGCCCTATAGTGTGTAGGTGATATTGAGCTAATGCAAACATAGATCACACACTTAGCGAATTCAATATATATGTAACAGTCCCTGAATAGGGAATTCAAACAGGAAATAGATGAACCACAGAATGGTTTTATTCATTGATTTAATTCAGAAATGTTTCTGAATGATTCCACTTCTCTGTGTGTTTTCATGTGCATATGTTTAGCTGTATAAATAAATGTATGTAAATGTGCTAAATGAGAAAATATGTATTAAAATAAATTGTAAATTAAAATGATTGTAAAGTTGAAAAGTATATATGTTGAAGTATACCCTGATTTGAACTCTCCAGATTTTATATTTATTAGATGATATGCAATATGTACACAATCATCAAAGTATAGTTACTATATTTATAGAGCACTACTGCTTTTACTTTACAGGTTCAGGCTGTAACACTCATAGTCCTTCAACACTATTTTTTTAAAAATAAGAAGGATGATGAAGAAAGGAGGGGGGGAAGACTGCAAGAAGGTAGAGCTCTTCTTGTTGACAGGAAATTTGATTGCCATAGGAAAACAAAGTTTATTCCTGTCTGTGTGAGAGAGTGTGTCTGTGTAAAACCAGAAAGGCTGTTTGTTCAACCAGAACCAGAGGTGTCAAGTAATGATGTGCTCATTGTTGTTTGGCCCATCAGACCTAATGCATTCCAGATCCAATTTGCATAAGTGCTGGAAAAAGTAGCATGTGATCATGTAATTAAAGACCAGCAGTACAATTCTCAAAGCATTGGTGTCAGCAGGAGTCCCATTGAGGTCAATGGGACTCCCACTTGGGTTGTTCTTTCAGGAGAAGCCTGTATATCAACATGAATACACACAAGGGGGCATAATGGAAGGCTGGATGGGCAACATTGATTCTCGTAGTCATGAGAGAGAGTCTGTAAACTTGCTATTAATTTTACCAACACGTATTCGCAAATATGTTTGCATATATGATATCTGTATTACAGATCCTCTGCCTATGCAGAAAATAGCACATGTTTTGAAAACATATAATAAAGTTTTATTCTGTATAGAAACTTGTTTTTATACATACAGAAAAGCTTTTTTTGTGTTTTTAATGTGGAATTCTTATGTATAGGTTTTGGCATTCTACTAATTCTAAGCCATGATTATGTTAGTTTCTATGTTCATGTATTAGTGACAGGGTAAGTTTATCACAGCTTTCCTGCTAGTTTTCCTTTTCCCCTTTTTTTAGACAAATTCCTAAGCCTGTAATTGAGAATGCAGTTAAAATTAAGGAAAAAAATGGAAATGGATGAGAATGCTGAAAGAAGAACTGACAAAAATGTTTCATTACGCTACTGTTTTTGTTTACATGTATTTCTTGTCAGGACTTAAAAATCTGTGGACACATAATATATTTCTCCTTGTACATGTTCTGTCTCCCTTATCTGGAACTCAGAAATCCTGTGTATTCCAAAATCTATAACTTTTTTCGTGGGTGGTTGAGATAGTGACACCTTAGCTTTCCGGTGATTCAGTGTACATAAACTTTGTTGCATGCACACAATTAAGAAAAATATTGTATAAAATTAGCTTCAGGCTATATGTGTAAGGTATATATGAAATGTAATGGAATTATGTGTTTAGACGGGTTCCATCTCCACAATATCTCATTATGTACATCTATACAAATATAAAGGGATCATGCAGCACTTTTGATACTAACTGAAAGATAGGCATTGGTAGCATGAGCTTTTGTAGACTTGAACCTACTTCCTTGGATGCATGTGGTAGAGTGGAAAGCTCAGAAGGAGACCTATATAGCAGTCTGTGTGTAAGAATGTTCATGGGAATGCAAAACTTTGTGGATGTGGAGAGCAGGTGACAAATTCAGTTTTAACAAGTAATGGTCATTGGGATATAAAGCAAGGATGTTGCCTAAAGCTAAGGTTAGTAGGAAACCATATGGATGAGAATTGGGATGTATTGTGGGAGCCAAAAAGAAAATGTGATGAACTGACCAAGAGAGCCCCCATGAGGCTGTGGGATTAGCTACTGTTATAATGTATGTAGTATGCCAGGAAACCACTGCTGATGTACTGCAGTTTGTTGACATACTCCAATTCTGCTATTTCTCTTTCCTATCTTCCTTTGTAGTCTTTTTGTTCAAGGGCCACTGTTATGAGGTCCAAGATGGAATACTCAGGAAGACTGAAGTATTCTACAACCATTTTTATATATATTTCCATTCCTAATGTCTGATTTATGTCCATTTATCCTCTGGTGCAGAGACTAGCCTTTTAACCTGATGTATAGTACGGAAGCACATCACTGACATAGGAGTTTATCGCATGGGGAAAAATAAAGGCTGGGTCACCTTGTCCAGCTTCAATTCTCTTCTGAGATACATCTTGGTGTTATCACATGTATTTTTCCTCCAATTCCACCAACCGAATACAGCCTGGGTAAGACGTGGCTACAAGCCGGACTCAGCTGATCAGTTTTTGAAGTCGGAAGCTTCCAACTTCAAAAATTGTCCGGCTGAGTGCTGCTTGGACCTTTGCCTTACCTGGGCCATATTTGGCCAGCAGGATCAGTGGTGATTTATGGAGCTCCTATGTGTGATAACACCCAGGTGTATCCCAGAAGAGAATTGAAGCTGGACAAGGTAAGCCGGCTTTTTGCCATGCAATAAGCTCCATATTATGACATAAATCACATTGGAGGATGAGCAACTGAAGGTCCCTCTAATATTGTTGGTGATGTCATTAGAACCTATGATGGCATTTCCTGAATAGCTGTGTGGGCAGAACTGGCATCTGGGTTTGTGGCAAGGCTTTGTACCATGTCCATGTCTGTGTTGTGTGGTCTTTTGTAGATAATTAACTGTTTGAGGTTTGAAGGCAGCTTACTACCTTACTGTCCATTTTTCTTACTTAACTGTAGCCTGATGAAGTTCAGGTATATTAATATCTAGCCCTTTAGACTCAAAACAGTGACATTTTAAAGATAGAAGGGGATTATTATTGGATAGGAAACAACATCTCTGTCAGCAACCTGTCTTCATTTTTATAAGACTGACTAAGAATGGTACCATCAGTGTCTTTTCATGTCACTTCATTCCAGGGTAATATTTTTACTTCAGTAAGATGATAACATGTAAAGCAAGATGAAGTTAGCATGTTGTGTTGCTTGGATAAAAAAGTAAACTCTCTCAGGGCCAAACCAGATGGCTGTAAAGAGGTGATATGATGCCACCCCTTTGATCACCAGATCAGGGCCATGGTAACCATACACCACAGCCCCAATCCCGCATTTCTCTAGTGCAAAAAGAAGCAGCAAAATGCTGTTCCTTTTTGCATTAGAAAAAAGCTGACCTTTCTGTTGTTGCAGCGGCAGCGGCTTTTCTGCACTCCTGCGGCATTTAAATGCCATGCCCCCACACCAAACCCAAGCTGGTGTATGCTTCCTCCCTCAGCCTCTACAGATGGTTTTCATCTTGCTGTATTCTTGCAATGATGCACAAAGCCCATGGATGTTCCTACATCAGTAATAGATGTAAGTTCTATTATTAAGTTCTGCAATACCTTTATGTTCTGCAAGGCACTCATCAAAATGTAATGTGTGGTTGGTATGAGCTGCTGTTGTCTAGAAAGATGATATTGCATACCATCAGGAATGAAGAAACTGGAATTTGCAGGATCATGACATTGTAATGCTTCATTCTCTCAGAGTGAAGAATTTTATTGCACATGAAAAAAAAACCTTCTGTATTTTCTATATTCTCCTGCCTACCCATGGTAATTCTCCTCATATAGAATTCAAAGATATAGCCATGTTAGTCTGTAGAATCATTATGTAGAGAGATCCTGTAGCACCTTTGAGACTAATTGAAAGAAAGAAGTTGGCAGCATGAGTTTTCATAGACTAAAGTCTACTTCCTTAGATGCATGCAACTCATTTATTACAACTCATCTGAGGAAGCATGCATCTGAGGAAGTAGACATTAGCCTACAAAAGCTCATGCTGCCAACTTCTTTCTTTCAGTTAATCTCAAAGACACTCCTCATACAGAGTTGTGAAAAATATTTGAAAAAGATGTAATTCAGCATTCATTGTAGAAATCCCTATAAGTTGTGTGCATGTGTATACATATGTGTGAATGTGTACATACCTAATATAACATTCAAGAAAAGCTTCTGCATACTATGCAAGATGAAAAGGTTGTACCACTCAAAATTTTATTTATTTAGGCCACACTATAGTTTACCATACAAAATGGCTTTGCATAGTAAATGCTAATCTTATGTGATAGCAAAATATACTTGGAAACCATTATGGTTTCAATTGTAGCATAAATTATAAAACTGCCATATTTTGAGTTTAAAATTTAACTGGAAAAAGTTGTGCAATAGCTCTACATCTGTGTAGGTGCAAGTTTTAAAAGTTTTTTGAAATAGCAATTGTAAGTCATCTATATTGTGTATGCAGTTTCTTAAACATAGGCTGGTTTTCTTAATCAAAGTGTACTTTATGTTATAAGTTTCATTAATGACTTTACTGTCAACTGAGTCAACATATGAGTCATTTTTAAATTTAACTTTTACCCTGCTTTCTGACAAAGAGGTCACTTAAGATGGTTAACAATGAGAAAATAAATAAAAGCAAAATCTTGATTAAAATGTAGGGTGGTATCCCGTTAATGAATTACAATGGAATAAGTCAGACTTATTACAACTCTTTTTTTTTTGTTGTTATTGCAGAAGCTGGAATTCTGTTGATGCAGTGACCAAAATCCCACCCATCTACATGTCCTAGTAAAAATAGAAACAGTCTTCTTTGTAAAGGATAGAATAGTAACTTTACTGACAAATACTTCATTAAAAGCAAATACATGTTGGAGAGAAAAAGAATGAAACAAATGCTGGAGTTCACAGTGATTTAGGTAAGGAGTAGGTGTAGTAAAATAAACAACCAGGAAGTCAACATGCAAATATAGTAACACAAACTCTAACAAACTGGGGTGTAACTTTCATGACCAGAACTGTATTTCTTTTCACAAAATATGCCTTTGGGTAGCATCATTGTTCAGCTTAAATATGTCTTTAAACTCCAGTGAAGGACTAATGCACCACTATCCCAATGAGAACATCATTCTTTGCAGACTTCTCATTAATGTATCAAACCTGTCTCTGGCTCTATCACTTCAAACTTTACTGCAGGTTTCTACAAAATAATTTGTTCCATAAAAAATACTAACATAATGAGAGAATGTTAGAAAAGAATACTTTGCCTCTTTTGATGAAATTCTGTATTCTGTTTTGTTACATATGTGTTCTCTATGTGCATATGTCACCTGTGATGCCAACCATACAAACAATATGAGCTCTTTTCAATTTACAACACTGAAAAAGTGCCCTTACATTTTCTTATTATCTGACTTGATGAACTAATTAAAAACAGTCAAGGTTATAGCTAGGTGTCCAATAAAAATGGTTCTAATTGCCCCGAGACTGTGGATAATTCAATTATAAATCTTTTCAATTTGATTTATTCCTTTCTTCCTAAGGAAGGATTATGTTGATGGGCTTCAGGTAATAGAACTTGGTGGCTTAGGAGGAGCATTAAAACATCCTTCCAGATTTAACTAATGTGATTAAGTTTTATGAAGTTTGTTTTTCTTCTTAAAATCTTACAGAGGTCAAGTACTCATGTGATTTCTTTGGAACACTGGTTGAGAAGTTTGTTAAATTGAGGAGGTGGTAGTAATCTCTTGATATGTGCTCATTAGAGCTTTAAAAAGAAAATGAAAAATCTTTTCCCACATCACGCAACCTAAGTTAATAAATGAAATAAACCTTCATAATACTTTTCAAGTCTTAATTACTGATTCTTGATGTGGAACTGCTTCTTGAATAAGACCCTCTTACCGGATCACACTTCTGTGCTCATTACAGGAGAGAACGTCAGGCTTGACAAATATTTTGAAGTTGAGTTCAAACCTTTGCCCTGTCAGTAATCTAAACTGAAATGAACCATCAATAAGATTTTCTGCCTTCCCCCTCCCCACAGACACACCTGATTCTTCCACTCAAAAAAAAAAAAAAAAAAAAAAAAAAAAAAAAAGAGATGGGAGACTTTTATATTTTTTTTCTTCCTTCATATAATGAGTAGAAAAATGTTTCTACTTGTTTATTTTTTAAGACCCATTTTTATAAGAATGTTGCAATCCATTGTTCAGCATTCCAAATTAAGTGGGTATAGGATTGCAGTGCTTAAGTTATCAGATGTGTGGGACTGGCAGTTACTTTTCTCCAATGAGCCAGGGACCAGCTCCATATTTGTGCTTATTGACCACAACTGTTCTTTCTTTTCTTTTCTTTTTACTGGCAAGTCACCAAGGACTAGCAACCAATGACTAAGGAACAGGCACTAGTCTGGGGACCACCAATTTGAGTAGCACTGGCTTCAGTCATGTAAGACATTGATGTGTAACATCATTGGAAAAGAAAGCAAAGCAAAGCAAAGCAGCTTATTTATATACCACTTCATATCACGCTATGGGATGTCTAAGCGGTTTACAACTGTAAGCTCATTGCCCCCCCCCCCAACAGCTGGGTACTCATTTTAGCGACCTCGGAAGGATGCAGGCCTGAGTTGAGCCTCAGCCCTGGCTGGTATTGAACTCGCAACCTTGTGGTCTATGAGTGAGTGGCTGCAGTACAGGCATTTAACCACTGCGCCACCAGAAACATTTTGCAACTACAGATTCTGGAAAAATAGCCAACTGACAAAGAGTGTATTAAATAATGTAAAACGAATAGCATATTTTTTAAAACTAGAATACTGCAGAATACTGCAGTGATAACTGTTATGCAATTATTCTTCTCATACACCAAATAGCAAATTCCACTAGAAATCCATAGTCATATAATTTAGCTGGTGTAATGGTACTAGAAGTAAATATATTTTACATTGCCTTATTCTGATTTGTAACTGTACTATTGATCTCTCCTATGTTTGATCCATCAATTATGCTGGAAAACTATTAATTTTCACAAAATTAATAAGCAATAATAATGTGAATTGCATGTTTAATCACAATTTAAGCATACCTCACATAGTAAAATTCCAAAGTGAACAGCTTTGTCCTGCTTCCAGCCTCATCTTTTATGTAGATCCTACATTCTTTCATTTTACATTACAGTTGCCCCTCTGTTTTCATGAACTTGAAGTTTGTGTTCCTCACCCATTTATGGGAGGCAAATGGAGGGGGACAAAATGGGGTGCCCACCCACAGGCACCTCTCCCCATTCAAGCCTATGGGACTTGAATATTTGTAGTTTTCCATTTTTGTGGGGGGTGGGTCCAGAATGGATCCCCCACAAAAATGGAGGGGTGATTGTATACTTTCTAAAAAGCAAAGCATAATATTGCATAGTGTGAAGCAAAAGTGAAATAAAAAAAATGCTGACCATTGCTAACTTTTATGATAGCTCATACAAGTCATAAAACAGCCTTCCAAAGTGCTGCTGAGTATGTAATATTTTGTATATAAATAAATTCTGTATTATGTGTTAGTTCAAATGTTGGTCCATACAGAGAGGGGCCTAGAAAAGGTGGCCTAACGAAAGCTCATCCCCACCTACCTGGTTGGCTAGCCGTGGCCAACAGGAATCTTCTGATGCGGTTGAACAAAGACAAAGAAACAAAGGCACACACCGGCCTCCAAAGGTGTAAATCAAGGGTAGGCAACCTAAGGCCCGGGGGCCAGATGTGGCCCCCCAAGGCCTTTGGACTGGCCCCAAGCTAGTCCTGCCACCGCCGCCCCCCTGCTGCCGCCACCCACCATGATGATATTGATTATTGTTGTTTAAGAAGGGTGGCATCTTAAAGAGGAGACTCCAAGTCAACAATCTTCAACAAGCTACCACCTGAAGTTTGGAAACACGGAGGTCATGTACTCAATGCTAAATTCCACAAACTCCTTGTGAGTTGCTGGGAAAATGGGGAACTGCCATCAGATCTCTGAGATGCAGTCATCATCACCCTGTACAAGAAAAAAGGAGCAAAATCCGATTGCTCAAACTATTGAGGTATAACACTGCTCTCTATTGCTGGAAAAATCCTTGCAAGGATACTCCTGAACAGATTAGTTCCTGCTATTGCAGAAGAACTCCTTCCTGAAAGCCAGTGTGGCTTCAGAGCCAATAGGAGTACTACAGATATGGTATTTGCCCTTAGACAACTGCAGGAGAAATGTAGAGAGCAGAACAAGGGACTCTATGTAAAATTTGTCGACCTCACCAAAGCCTTTGACACTGTGAGTAGAAAAGGTCT
>CM034703.1:52147290-52159231 GCA_020142125.1 Phrynosoma platyrhinos
CAACCTAAGGCCTGGGGGCCAGATGTGCCCCCCCGAGGCCTTTGGACCTGCCCCAGGCCGGTCCTGCTGCCGCTGCCACCACCCGCCATGATGATATTGATTATTGTTGTTATTACTTTTCTTGGGGTTTTCTTGGCAAAATCTCCACATTGTCCATTCATAGAACTCCACAGGGGTTTTGCCATGGCTTTTCTGGGACAGAGAGTGTGCATGCATATTTTTTAATTTTTTTTAATTAAAAATAAATAAATTTATTTATTTTTGGTGCTTTGGCCCCCCAATTGTCTGAGGGACAGCAACCCGGCTCCCAGCTCAAAAAGGTTGCCTACCCCTGATCTTACCTAACGAAGAAGCCAGTTGAGCTTTGAAAGCTTGCAACATGTGCATTGTGCATTTTAGTTGGCCCAATAAACTTATCACTATTTGGTGGATTTGGGATGTTATTGGACCTAGCAAAAGGTAAGTTATTTAAATGTGGGTTAGTGGGAGGAAGACAGTCTATACCTGATTGGGGGTTTTGCCCTCCATCATGAGATATATTGGGGATGGGATTAAAAGCTAAACATGAAATTCATTTATGTTTCATATACACCTCATACACGTAACCTGAAGGTAATTTTATACATAATATTGTTAATAATGTTGTGCATGAAACAAAATATGTTCAAACTGAACCATCAGATTGCAGAAGTGTCACTATCTCATCCACCCATGCAGACTATTTTGGATTTTGAAGGATTTTGAAGTATTCTGGAATTCTGGATAAGGGGTACTCAACCTGTAGATATTTGTTATTGTTATTAACATGACTCACGGCAACCCTGTGAATCAAATGAGTCTGATTATTGAATGCAGTCTTAGGAGTTTAGCACACAGCTAAAAAAGTGACTTACTGCTGGCAAATTCAATTCTAATTTGGGCTGCATCTGTGTATTATCAGACACATTTTACCACCAACACCACTGGCCAGTTGCAGCCCAGGTAACTTCCGAGTAGAATCCAGGCTCAGCTGGATGATTTGCAAATATGGGAGCCCGGTTTTGAAAAGAGGCCAGCTGAGCCCAGATACTACCAAGAAGTTCCCCAGGCTGCACCAGGCCGGCGGTGTCGACAAAATGCATTTGATAATACCAGGATGCAGCCTAAATTAGAATTGAATTTGCCAGCAGTAAGTCGCTTTTTTTAGCTGTGCGCTAAACTCCTTCCTCTCTTCCTACTGCCACCCACCTTCCCCAGCATTATTCCCTTTTACCATGGATGGCCAAAAAGACAAACAAATGGTCTCAGAACAGATAAAGCCTGAATTCTCCCTGGAAGCCAAGATGATTATATTGAGGCCATTGTGTGGTGTGAATACAGAGCTCATTCAGTGACAACAGATCTAAGGGCCTTGGCAGACGGCTTATTAAGCCATCCTAGAGGCAGGGAAGAGGAGGGGTAGCTGCACGCTCGGTGCCCCTTCCTCCTCCCGAGATTGCCCTCGGAGTCGCCGGCCCTCCACACAGCCAGCGCTCTGGAGGCAACCTCCCGCCACAGCATCCTGACACGCTGTGGCGGATAAGTCAGTGAAAGTGTGCCTCACGCTTTTGAGGTGCACTTTCACTGACTTGTGAAAGGAGCACTATTTTAGCGCTCCTTTCAGGGACGGGGAAGGAGCACCGCAGGATCGAGGTGTGGGGATGCCTTGATCCTGTGGTGCACCTTCCCAGGGCGGCCCCATGCCGCCAGTCTGCTTTCCCCCTAAGAGAAATTTGTCTTTTTGAGCATGGTCCAATAAAGGCAGTTTGATTTTACACTGTATTATATAATGTTATACTTTTTTTTTATCATACTGCACATGCACAGAAAGAGGACTGTATTTATTGATTTGGCCCTTTTCTTTCTTCAAGCTTTTCTAAATTCAGAAAATAAATGTTTAAGGATTCACTACTTTACATAGTAATTTAATGTGTCCTTCCTCATTAATAACAATTTACCCTATTTTTTGCCTGGTCACACCCTTCTGGCCACACTCAGATGTTGTTCAGCCACATGTGTCCTGGTTTTAATCTGTGAATTACTCTGATCTGAATAAAAATATGAAATATCTCACCATAGTGGACTTATCAGCTAATGTATATAACTGTTTGATCTGCTGTTAGATTATTCACTGTTGATGGACCACTTCATTGCACCTTCTCTCCCTATTCCTGGTTGTGTGTCTTTAAACCATGCTTAGAAAGTAGTTCACAGCTCTTCAGACACAGGATATCTTGAAATGAAAGACTACCATCTGTAAATGGAAGAGTTCCCACATTGTGTTTTGGTTGTTTTGTAACAAAAATGATACCAAGTAAGGGATGATCTGAGTAAAACCTCCTGGTGATGTCTAGCAAGGGGACATCCTTGGTTGTACAAATGTAAAATGGAAAGAATTGTTAGCTTACTTTGTTAGCTTACTTGAAAATTAGTAGCTTGTGAAGGAAAAGTTTAAAATTACTTTTCAGCCCTGTTGTCAACAAATACAATTGGGACATGGCACAAGTTAACGATTTATAGGGGAGTAGAAGAAAACTGGGGACTATTTAGATGCATGGGGATTGTAAGCAAGCCACACAGACTGATAAATTGGATTTATGGGCTAGAGATTTCCTACCTACTTCAGAATATGCTGTTTTTTAATCTGTTTAATTGCTTTGCGTTGCCTGGATTATTTTGGAAAGGGAGAATGCAAATAATGTAAAAAAAGAATAAAGAAATCTTCCTCCACCTCATTTTTCTGCTCTTTCTTTTAATCTCTCATCCATGGATCTTTAAAATAACCTTATTAACAAAAACTAACAAAAATTCAACCACTTAATGTAGTTTTAATGTACTTGAACTAATACTATATGCTGAGGGTCAAAATATTTAATTTTGCACTTCCATACATGCCTATACAAAATTAAACCCCACTGTGCTCTGTGGGTCTCACTGCCTTGCAAGTGTGCAGAGGGCTGCATTTTCAGTTCCATTTTCTGCTGCTCCAGTGTTCATATTCTAAAGCAGAATCTTTGGTATGTATACTTATTTCAAGGGAAGGGATGTGATGTGTTCTAATTAATGGTACTTGTTTTGAAGAAGACTACATTTAAGGGCAATTGTTGAGGGCAGTCTCCCTCTGAACATTGTTCCTAACTATTAGAAAATCTCAGGATAAAATTTACCACTCAATAACAGCAGTGCTTTAGGGAAGATTGATTACCGCTATGGAGCTATGGTAGCTGTAAATTACTGCAATCTGAAAAGATGTCTGAGTTTCCCTCACAGATGGATTTCATTCAGGCCAGCAGGATAAGCACTACCTATGTGTTTTCTAATCTCATGTTGTCAGAGTTAAGCCACCTAGTATTGTCAATTGCAGGGACAATGAAAAAAGGAGCAAAAAGTTTGTTTGCTTCTACAATTTTGTAGAAACAATGTCAAGTGACATTCTAATGATGCTGTAGAGAATTAAGGGAAAGGGAGCTTTTTCCCCTTTCCTCACTATTGGCATCCTGTGGTGTCATGCCATGCCTCCAGGACCCAGTAATACACTCTGATTCAGAGAATGAAGGCTCTGATAAAGAGCCTGAGAGCCCAGAAGACATGGCAGTCAAGGAGCAGAGTTCCCAGGAGCCACAGCTTTCAGAAAAAAAAAATCCAGACTTACCTATACATACCTTGGCTGAGCATTGTCAAGAATCCTCAAGTACAAAGCAGATGTTCAGAATGCTTATATAGGAAGTATGCAGTAATTAGGGAGCACCTGTAAGACCCAGGTGGGCTATAAATAACCCAGCACCTCCTCTGCTGACAACCAATCTTTCTGAGTGGAAGCAACACTAGTGCTGTGCCCATTCACATGTTAGCCTTGGACTCTGTTAGAATTCCTGACTCCTCTTCTGGACTATCCTTTGGACTGCCTGCCTGGATTGTTTACTGAACCATGGATGATGTGGAACGGATCTCCACTTCTCAGCCAATGTTGTGATGACCTGTACTCTCTCTGTGTAACTCTATGGGATACTGCACTTTCTTGCTGAGAGTCTAGTTTGCTTTCCAAGAGCAAAACAGGGCATGTGTTTCAGCAAAGATGCATCTTTGCTTCCTCTGACTAGAGGAGATACCTGCAGTTGGACCTCTCAAGACTACAACTCACATCATTTCTGGACATTGTTTACACTGAATGGACAAAAGGAGCTGTAATCAAAAACATCTTGGGATAGGAACCAGATAAATGGGATCCATATGCATCCCCTCAAACTACACATATCCCTGAGAGCCTCAGTCCTAAAATTTCTTAAGGGGATTCTTGAAGCAATGAAGACAGAAATCTATTCCCCATCTCCCCTCAAAATTGATCCAGTCTGATGCTAACCACCAATCCTCAATGTTGCCACAAATAACTTAAACTGCCAAAAGAAATTAGCCTGTCTACTGGTATTAGCCAACTGCTGACTGAATTGTTATTGGGATGGACTCACCAGGAGCCCATGCTCAGTGCAAGGACCATTAAGAAAGTGTGCTGCCAGGAAAAAAGGAAATACCACTCACACACACACACTCCTGTATCTCCCTCCCTAGCTGGCAGTAGATGCTATGGGTAAGTACAGAACTATTCTTGATGATACTATTCTTGATGTAAGGAGCCCTGGTGGCGCAGTGGTTAAATGCCTGTACTGCAGCCACTCACTCATAGACCACAAGGTTGTGAGTTCAATACTAGCCAGGGCTCAGGATAGACTCAAGCCTGCATCCTTCCAAGGTCACTAAAATGAGTACCCAACTGTTGGAGGGCAATGAGCTTACAGTTGTAAACTGCTTTGACATCCCATAGCACGATATGAAGTGGTATATAAATGAAGCTATCATAAAAGTGATAGCCTTGCCAGGTTCATGCTGATGGGAAAACCATGTGATCAGTGCTTCTGCAGTGAAGTGTGCTAGTTTTTACTACTGTTCATTGGCAAAAGGGGGGGGGGGAGAGAAGTCCAGTACCCAATGCTCTGTTAATCATTAATGAAAATGATAGAACTAAACTGGCCTAAAAGAGGTGCCACCAGCAAATGAGCCAACTTGGCACATTTAGAGTCAGCTGTTTGGTTACATAAAGAATGTAGTTGGCATTCCAAGGTTAGCCTCCTTGAACAAAGGAAGTTTAGTATTATAGAAGGGTCATGATCATCTCATGCCTGCACCCCTTCTTCATGTACTACTTCTTGCAATAAATCAGAAGTGGTAATAGTGAATCCTTCAGCCCAACTTTTCTGGCTCAAAAAGCCACCCATACTTTTCCAAAGTACCCCCACCCCACCCCTCAATTTTAAAAAATGGTGTGATTTTGGGCAGTTTTTGATCCAACACCATGGAGAAAATCCCCCAAATGTGTAAAAGCATACTAAATACCCCTGCTCTGGCCCCACGAGAAGTGCAGAGCCACATACTACACTCAAATGCTTTCATTTTCTTCTGATGTTCTTCTTAAAATGGCTCAAAACACACACAAGACCATCACATAAATAAATACAATAAAGCAGTCCTCATTATCTGCAGGTTTGCCACGTGTGGATTTCAGCACCTGCAGATGGCAAGCCCCTATTGGCACCAATGGTGGTATGTGCAAGGGGCCATGCTGCCATTAACTAACAATCACAATTGCAGGGGGCCCAGCTCCATCACCACATAATCAGGCAGCTGAGGCAGCTCCCACCAGGCCGGAGTGCGGCTGTCTGAGAGCAGAGAGTCCTCATGCTAGAAAGCCAAGTCCTACCCAGTGCTGTTGCAGCTACCACTGCCATCTCTACCGCCTTCCTCCCCCTCTGAGCAGTCTTCCTCATTGTTGTCCTCCTCCTTGTAATTACTATCACCACCTGAGAAGAGCAGCTTCTGCTCAGTCAGGACAGCTGCCCTCAGGGCTGCAAGGGGCCATGCTGCTGCTGGCAGAAGCTGCTGCTCTTGGGCAGAGGGAGCGATTATAAGGAAGAGGAGGAAGAGGACAACAATGCGGAGGACAGCTAGGAGAGGGAGGAAATCTATAACAGTGTACAAATCTATAACAGTGTACAAATGGGCAACATAAAAATTAAGAGTTGTACAAGTAAACAAATTCCAACTGAAGAATCAAGTAGTTGTTTGAAGAATGATGAAGAAGCCAATAATAACAAAGAACTCATTCCAAAGTCTAGCAAACAATTACTAATGATTGGCAAGCTGGAAAACATATGCAACCAGACAGTCAATCCTGGGACTTGTACAACCTTTTCAAGTCTTCAGAGACAATTTCAGCTTTTCAAAACTGTGTGCTCAAGTCATGCCTTTGTCCTTTCTAAATGAGCCATCCTCTTCTATAATTATGCAACATACATTTATGTTATGGTCTCCTGTGTGTTTTTGGACTTGTGGCTGAAACCCTGTCCTTTTGTTGTTTGTCATCCTCTCAAACTGGGGACAGGAAGTTATGCAATGTCACTTCCAGTTACCATTTTGATTTAAGACCACAGAAGAATACAGTGGTTTGGGGATTTGGTCTGTATGGTACAGAGGAATTGGCCCCTGGCCTTCATGTAGTTGCCCCGCCCCCATGACAAATAACAAGTAGTATTGGTAACTGGAAGGGAAAGGACTTGTTCTAAAGATATTTAAAATAATCAGCAAAATTACCAGTGACTCAGAAAATTAGGAAACTGTTTTGGAAAATATCCCGGAAAGCTTATATTATAAGCAATATGTTAATCTTTAAAACATCACACTAACTTTTGGGTTTATCCCCCCCCCCCTCATTTAGACTCATAGATTTGGAAAAGACCACAAGGACCAACCAGTCCAACCCCTTGCTATGCAATAAGTCACAATCAAAGAACTTCCAACATTTGGACATCCAGGCTTTGTTTAAAAATTTCCAAAGATGGAGACTCCACCACACTCTGAGGCAGCATATTCCACAGCTGAACAGGTCTTACCATTAATTTCTTCCTAATGTTTAATGGAATTTCTTTTCCTGTAGTTTGAATCCATTTTTTCATGTCCTAGTCTCTGGAGCAGCAGAGAACAAGCTTGCTCCATACTCAATATGATATCACTTCATTTATTTAACCTTCTTTTCCCCAGGCAAAACATACCCAGCCATTCCTCATAGGGCTTGCTGGGTTCCAGAACTTTTGCCTTATTGGTTTCGCTCCTCTTAAATTGTGGTGTCCATAACTGGACGTTAGCATTCCAGGTGAGGTCTATTCCAAAGCAGAATAGAGTGGTACTATTATATTTTTGTCTTTACTTGTTATCTATCTATCTATCTATCTATCTATTTGCTGGAATAAATAACCTCCAGGACACTTTGATGAGAATCCTGCTGGTGACTTACAGTTGGCCAGTCATGCAAGCAGATGGAATCATGCAAGCACAGAGAGTTGGCAAAAGGGTGCCCTAAGAGCCGGCACATCAAAAGGCTGTGCTGGAAGGACGTCCTAATGCTACACACTATCCGTAACAGCATGTGGCATCAGGACATCTTTGGGGAGGGGTTGAAGTGGCTGGCGTGCAGCCCCTCCCCATCCCAGCCTCCAGGACAGGCCAAAGAGCTTGTCTGTAGAGGCCCTGGGTGACCTTGGACAAGTCACACTCTCTCAGCCTCAGGGGATGGCAATGGCAAACTCCCTCTGAAGAAACCTGCCAAGAAAATCCTGTGATAGGGTTGCCATAAGTCAGAAATGATTTGAAGGCACACAGCACACACACTGCCTATTGTTTATGTCTTCAGCTGTACATTTGGTGTCTTGGTTCACAAAGACCCTATTCACACTACATTATAAATCAGTTGGGAAACTGGTTTAAAAGGAGGTCATTCATACTTGCACCAGTTTTCCCCAACACAAATTTCAGGGGGTGGCACAAATCTCTCTTAACCCGATGCTTTTAAAACCAAAGCATTTGCTGCATCTTTTCAAAAGCACTGAGGTTTTTTTAGGGAGCCGCCAATGGGAATACACCGCCAATCCCATTCAAGGCACCCAGGAGGGAGGGGTAATGGACAGAGAGTGGACAGAGGGATGGAACATATCCATCCCATCCCACAAGTCTTGGCTTGGTTTGATAGTTTCTGTGTGCTGTTGTTCAAGTTTAACAGTTTCTGTGCACCGTTGCATTTTTTGGCAAGGATTCTTCAGAAGGATTTGCCATTGTCATTCAGAGGGACTTGCCATTGCCATCCTCTGGGACTGACGGGGGGGGGGGGGGGTTCACCCAAACAGTGTGATGTAGATACTCATCATTGGATTGACATTAAAAAAAAAAACGAGAACGATTGAAATGGCAGCTCCATTTCAAATTGATACAAATGATAATGTGAATGTCAACAGGGTTAAATTGCCATAGAGAGATTCGATTGGGGTAAATGTCGTGGGAACTTCAATTCAGTATCACATTAGCAAATCTCCCCGGATCTACCTGGTACAAAAACATGAGTGTGAATGAGACCTTACTCAATGCTTATTTTGTTTTATTTTATTTTAGCCCACTTTTATCCCTATATGTGACATTGTCATTTAGTGCAGTGATTGTGTGGCACAATTAATGTATAACTCCATGTGTAGGGATTTGTACAACACTTAGCTAATGTAGGATGTTGGCCTCTGTGTTTCAAGATCCCTGATATACTGATGCTTGTACTTGAGGGCTAGTCATGGAACAGAAACACTTTGGAAAGCCCTATCAGTCTATGGGCCTCTGGAGACCGGCCCAAAGGGCTGGCCTGGAGGCAGATATGGGGCGGGGCAGCTGCATGCTGGATGCTCCAACCCACACAAACACCATCCTGATGCTGTGTGCCATTACACACAGCATGCAGCATCAGGATGCCCTCCCTGCACAGTGTTCTGATGCGCTGTGCCAGAAGGGGCAACAAAGAGCCACGCACAGACTCTTGGGGTAGCAAAAGGGAGGATCGAGGCCATGGCATGTGGTTGCCATGGCCTTGATCCACAGCTAGCAGGGGCAGCCCAGAGCCACCCATCTGCATAGCCCCTATGTTTCAGCTGCCTACAAGTAGATTTTAGTGTAGACAGAGAGGCTGAAAATGGAGGGCCCATAAAAGGCGGGGGGAAAATTGCCACCATACCATCCAGCAAAACAAATGTCACCTGATTTTAGAAGCTAAGCAGTGTTAGGTCTGTGTAATATTTGGATGCATTTCCAGATTGAATACAATCATCCCCCAGTAACCACAGATTCCACCATCCACAGCTTTAAAATATTCAATAAATTCCAAAAAATGAATGTTACTTTTGCCATTTTGCTATGTCATTGTATATGATGGGACTTCCAGGGGGTCCTGGAACCAAACTTCAATGGTTACCGGGGCCCATTATATGAGACCAAATATCAGGGATCTCCAGGTACAACTGGGAAAGAATCTTGTGTGAAACCCTGTAAAGTCACTGCCAGTTAGAGTTCCCTAAACTGGGTTAAATAGGCCATTGTCTGCTTCTGGCTTCCAGCAGATGGGCAAAAGGAGCAGTCAGAGGCTGCTCCTGCCCTGATCACTGCAGGACCATGGTGCCCACATGTGCCCAGCCCCTATCTGGGCCACCACTATGGTTCTGAATCGGCCACCAAAAAGGAGAAATTTTTGTCCACTCCTTTTGCAATCAGTTTTAGGCCCCTAAGGCAGCCACAGCATAGTTTTGGCCCAATCCGGAGGCAAGCATCATCTGAATGCCAAGCTCCTGGTTTGGACAAAAGCTACTGCTTTTGGCCCAGGTTTTGATAATTTCATTAGGGAGCACAGTAAGATTTTGCGATTTTAAAGTGATACCTATCAGAGGAAGAAAGTGGCAACACCACCTCTGAGTATTCATTTCCTAAGCAAACCCTATGACATTCATGAGGTAACAATAAGTCAGCAAACAACTTGAAGGCACACGCACACACACAGGCTCATTAGTTTGTTTCATTTGAAAACTAAGGTGAGAGGTTTTTTGTTTAATTCTAGTAAAAGTTATTCTGTATTCTCAGGACATTTATATTATATTATATTACATTACATTACATTACATTACATTACATTACATTAGTGGATCCATGCTGAAAACATGACCAGATAAACATTTTCAAATATGGATTAGAATAATCATTGGGTTTCTTAAGCATTATAATTCCTTTGTTGCAGGGCTTTGTTACACAAAATTCTCTTACAAAGCAAATGTGCATTTCACTAATAATCCCAACAAATCCAATATAACAGAGTCTAAAAATGTAACAGAGAACCTGTTTCCTCTCTCTAGATTAATGGAGACTTCTTACCACAAGCAAATCTGAACTAAAAATAGTTTCTTCTGTGAGTTTGACATGCAGATAACAGAAGAAAGTTGAAATAACTTTAAAGTTATTGTGTAAAAAACAAGAGGAGCAAAGTCTGCAGGAGATGCTCCAGATGAATATGAGCACTACTGATTAACACCAGTTTTTGAAATGTTAATTAGTTTTACACTTAACAGCTTGTCATTGTCTAAAAGGGCATTGGAGCAAACTTTACAAAGTGCAGACTGAGGAGTTTTAACTCCTTGGTGCCAGGAATTGGCATATTTCCATATGCTCTCAATAGCACCATGAGAAGAGAATTATTAATTGTGGGGTAACAATTTCAGAGAAAAAAGATGCCAGCCACAGATGCTGGCGAAACGTCAGAAAGAAACTCTTCTAGAACATGGCCACACAGCCCGAAAAACCCACAAAAAACATAGATTGCAGTTCAAAACAAAGGCTTTAATCCATATTTACATTAAAAAAAACCCTATATCCTAATCTAACTAGTGATGGGTTAGGTAAAGAGAAAATATCTCACCATCAGTTGAGAACCTTGAGAGAAAGGTCTTTTAGTCCCAAAGAGGGAGAGACCTAAGTCACATGGTTAGTTTGAATGAGAGAGAGAGAGGGAGGGAGCAGTTTGCAAGCAGGCATCCCTATCTATCTAAAGGAGAGGGAAGAATGCAAAGATCTTCCAACAATCTCCTTCTCATTCTTTTGGATAGACATCAAGCATCTTCATCCCTTCGTGTAGGGGTGTTGCAGACTGCCAGAAATAGTGCAAATTGAGTCCACTTTTAGGGTTAGGGTTAGGGTTAGGGAATCATGGGATCTGTATTTTATTGTGGCACCAGAGCTCTCTGCCAGAGAAGGCTCAATGTCTCAGAAAAAAAAATTCCCATGATTCCCTAGCACTAGCCCTAAACTGATCTCTTGGTTGAGGCTTAGTAAGGATGTCTGCAGTCATCACTTCATGTTGCAGTACTCTAACTGGACATGTCAATTTTGACATTTCTTGCACTTTGTGGAAGGCAATGTCAATATTCTTGTGTGGCTTTTCACTCTCAGAAATCTTGATGCAGCTTTGATTATCTTGCATCAAAATGGTTGGTTTGGACTCTGCTTGTGCAGCCATTTGATTTCATCACATTCTGCCTTTGCTAAAACACACTCAGCACCAGTACAAGAATCTGAAAATGTAGATTGCTTCTTATTTGTCCAACTTACAGCTCCTCCACCATAGAAGATCAGGTTTACACTGGTTGATTTTCTGTTTGTCAGATCTGCAGCCCAGTGTACATCTGTGTAGGCAATCAGTTGTGGTTGGTTACAATCTGGCAGCATTAGCCTGTAATTTGCTGTCCTTTTAAGTATCTGGCAACTCTCTTCACTGCAATAAAATCTCTTTCAGTAGGAAAGTTGACCATTCTGCATAAGATACCAGTAGCATTTGCAATATCAGATCTGGTGAAATTGTCTATACTTGCAGTCCTATACTTGTCTCCATTTTTTGAAGGTTTGGATATTTTAGGGGCCTTTATATACTGTCAGAAATAATACAGCTTGAGACCACTTTAACTACCCTGGCTCAGTAGTAGGGAATCATGGGAACTGTAGTTTATTGTGGCACTAGAGCTCTCTG
>CM034703.1:52159331-52170275 GCA_020142125.1 Phrynosoma platyrhinos
TCCTGGCCTCAGAGACGGCTCAATAAGCCGTCTGCCGAGGCCCTTAGTGTCTTTTAAAAAATTCTACTTCCATTGGAGTTGACATTGCATATGCATCTTTCAGACTAAGGGGGGAAGCAGACGGGCGGCATGGGGCCGCCCCGGGAAGTTGCAGATCGCACCGAGGTATCCGCACTCCTTGGCCCCAATGCGCCGTGTCCCAAGCCCAGGAAGGAGCACTAAAATAGCGCTCTTTCCACAAGACGTCGAAGGTGCACCGCAAAAGGCCTCCAGCGCACCTTCAGCGCCTCTTCCGCTGCAGCATGTGCGGACGCTGCAGCGGAAGTGTGTCATTGGAGCACTGGCCGTGTGGAGGGTTGGCTGCTCCAATGACATTTTCGGGAAGGGGTTGGGGCACCCAGTGTGAGGCTGCCCCTCCCCTTCCTGGCCTCAAAAATGGTGCTTTGCACCGTCTGCTTAGGCCCTAAGACAGTCAAGAAGATCCATTATCTTCTGGTTCTGATTAAGGAAGAAACTCCCATCACTACTTAGAATCATAGACTCATAGAATCATAGAGTTGGAAGAGACCACAAGGGCCATCCAGTCCAACCCACTGCCATGCAGGAACTCAAAATCAAAGCATCCGTGACAGATAGCCATCCAGCCTCTGTTTGAAGACCTCCAAATAAGGAGACCACTACACACTGAGGGAGTGTGTTCCACTGTCTAACAGCTCTCACTGTCAGGAAGTGCCTCCTAATTTTGAGGTGGAATATCTTTTCCTGTAGCTTGCATCAATTGTTCCTGGTCCTTTTCTCTGGAGCAGCAGAAAACAAGCTAGCACCCTCCTCAATATGACATCCCTTCAAATATTTAAACAGGGCTATCATATCACCTCTTAATCATCTCTTCTCCAGACTAAACATACCCAGTTCCCTAAGTCGTTCCTCATAGGGCATAGTGTCCAAACCCTTCACCATTTTAGTTACCCTCCTCTGGACACACTCCAGTTTTTCAACATCCTTTTTGAATTGTGGTACCCAGACCTGGACACAGTATTCCAGGTGGGGCCTGAACAAAGCAGAATACAGTTGCACTATTACTTCCCTTGATCTAGATACTATACTTCTTTAATGCAGCCTAAAATTGCATTGGACATTTTAGCTGCAGAATCACACTGTCGACTCATGTTCAACTAGTGGTCCACTAGGACTCCTAGATCTCTTTCATAAGTAGTCTCATTAAGCCAGGTGTCCCCCATCTTACATCTATGTATTTCATTTTTTTGCCCCAAGTGAAGTACTTTACATTTCTCTGTGTTGAAATTCATTTTGTTAACTTTGGTCCAGCTTTCTAATCTATTAAGGTCAATTTAAATTTTCTTCCTGTCTTCTGGAGTATTAGCTATTCCTCCTAGTTTGGTGTCATCTTCAAATTTGAGAAGCATGCCCCCTATTCCTTCATCCAAATCATTGAGAAAGATGTTGAAGAGCACTGGGCCCAGGACAGAACCCTGTGGCACCCCACTGCTCACTTCTCTCCAGGATGAAGAAGAGCCATTGTTGAGCACCCTTTGGGTTTGGTCAGTCAACCAGTTACTAATCCACCTAACAGTTGTATTGTCTAACCCGCATTTTACTATCTTGTTTGCAAGAATATCATGGGGGGGCTTTGTCACAAGCCTTACTGAACTGAAGATATGCTATGTCTACTGCATTTCCTTCATCTAGCAAGCTAGTAATTTTATCAAAAAAAAGAGATCAGATTAGTCTGGCATGACTTGTTTTTGAGAAACCCATGTTGACTTTTAGTGATTATGACATTCCCTTCTAAATGTTCACAGACTCTCTGTTTAATGAACTGTTCTGGAATCTTTCCCAGTATTGATGTTAGACTAACTTGGCGATAGTTGTTGGGATCCTCTTTTTTACCCTTTTTGAAGATGGAGACAATGTTTGCCCTCCTCCAGTCTGCTGCAACATGTCTTGTTCTCCAGGAGTTCTCAAAGATAATTGCCAGTGGATCTGAGATTACATTTGCCAGTTCTTTTAATATCCTTGGATGTAGTTCATTTAGTCCTGGAGACTTAAATTCATTTAGGTTAACCAGGTACTCCTGTACTTCCTCTTTACTCATTCTGTGCTGCATTTCCCCTATTGTGTCCTCTGCTCCATTTTCCTCAGGTTGAACCCTTTTCCTTTTGTGAAAAGACTGAGGCAAAGAAGGTGTTGAGTAGTTCTGCCTTATCTATGTCCCCTGTTAGAATTTCTCCATCTTCTCTGTGCAGTGGCCCTACTATTTCCTTTTTCTTTCTTTTGCTACGGACATACCCAAAAAAGCCCTTTTTATTTTCCTTAACCCCTCTAGGAAGCCTGAACTAATTCTGTGCTTTCCTGACTTTACCCCTACATGTGCTAGCCATTTGCTTGAGTTCCTCTCTAGTGATTTCATCCCTTTTCCATTTCTTATACATCTCCCATTTAAAACTTAGCTCATTTGAAAGTTCTTTTGTCATCCAACCCAGTTTTTTGAGACATTTCCCATTTTTCCTTCTCATTGGAACAGTCTGAGATTGTGCCTTCAGTATTTCCCTTTTGAGAAGCTCCCATCCATCTCCTTTAGTATTCCTGACCATGGTATCACTTCCAGTGTTTCCCTAAGTTCGTTGAAATCAGCTCTCCTAAAGTCTAGAATGAGTGTTTGACTATGCCTAGCATCTCCTTTTTCACTGTATAAGAAACTCCAGGAGAACATGATAACTCCCATCTAAGGGTCCCACCACTTGGAGCCCGTTTACCAGGTCATCCCTATTGGTTAGGATCAGATCTAAAATAGCTGATACCCTTGTTGCCTCTTCCACCTTTTGAACAAAGAAATTGTCTTTGAGGCAAGTGAGGAACTTGCTAAACCTTGGAGTATTGGCTGAGTTTGACTTCCAGCAAATATCAGGATAGTTGAAGGCACCCATCACTACTACATCTCTCCTTTCTGAGTGTGTGGTCATCTGTTCTAGGAAGACATCATCCAATTCCTCAGTCTGACTTGGGGGTATGTATTAGATTCCTACTATAACATCCCTATTGTTTCCTTCCCCTTTAATTTTTATCCAGATGCTCTCCACCTGATTTCCAGGATTTAAGTCCTGGATCTCTTCACAGGTGTAAACATCCCTGACATACAATGCTATTCCTCCTCCTTTCTGTTTGGCCTATTTCTGTTAAAAAGGTTATACCCTTCTATTCCTACATTCCAGTCATGAGACTCATCCCACCAGGTTTCAGTGATGCTGATACTTTGTATTTGCACTTCAAGATAGTATGAGATGTGTCCCAAATTCTTGATATCAATCTCTTTCTTGAGATTTTGGATTATCTCTTCACTGTCTGCTTTGTCCTCACTGTACAAGATCAGATCATCAACATAACTTGTGATATAAGCCCATGTATTAATCTTGAATCTCTTATACACATATTTGTCAACAGTGCCCAGAGTGAATCCCTCTTTGACAAGATGTTGGATCAGTTTCTCACTCCATGATCTGGCGGCCTATTTAAAATCATAAATTGTATGGAATACTGTAAAGAATTTTAACTGTTAGCCGCCCCTATTGTTGACAAGGTGGGGTATAAAATAATAATAATAATAATAATAATAATAATAATAATAATAATAATAATAATAATAATAATAATAATAATAATTATTATTATTATTATTATTATTATTATTATTTATGCTCTTTTGCAATTTGCATACAAGATGTTATTTCCAGATTCTTTGAATCCTAGACGTTGTTCCAGACAGATCACCATAGAGAAAAGCTGTCTGGATGTCCAGATATTTAACATTCATTTTCTTGTATACTGCAACAGCTAGAAGAATTCTGATGGTTGTGTGTGTGACTACTCCAGCAGAAGTTTCATTGTAGTCCTCACCATACTTTTGAGTGTAGCCTTTAGTCACAAGTCTTGCTTTGTATCACTGAATCTCCCCTTCTGTATCTTGTTTTCTGGTAAAGACCCATCTACAGCCAACTGCTCTTTTTCCTTCTGGCAATTCTGACAAAGTCCATGTCTTGTTTGTATATAAGGATTGCAGCTCACTAGCAGCTTGCACCCACTTCTTAGAATTTGTTTTTAGCAGTCCCTTGATATTTTTCCAATCAGAGAGTTTTGGAATTCTTTCCTCTGTGGTTTGCTAAGAGAATCTGTCAGGTGGCAGACCTTTATTGGAGCATTCTGACCTTCTCACCTTGACACTTGCTTCTGCTTCTTGTGTGCTGTCTGGTTCCTCATGGTTAGGCTGGTCCACTGCAGGTGTAGCCCCTTCTGGATGCAAGACCTCTGGAGGATGAAAAAATTCCACATGCTCTGGTTACTGGTGGAAGTCTTCTTCCACTGCAAATAAATCTGGATAGACATCTTAGTTTGGATTAGATTTGGGTTGTGGTCTTTCATCAACATAAACAGCACTTGTTAATTTTATTATGTGTCCATCTGGATTTAGAATTCTGTAACCATTTCTAGCATAAACAACAAAAATTCCCTCTTCACTTCTACAATAAAGTTTGCCTCTTTTCTGTTTGAGAATATAGGTAAATGCTTTACTTCCAAAAACCTTTATATGGTTTAATTTTGGCTTGACTCCATGCTATAATGGGAATTGGGTTACATCTTTGGATTTAGTCAGCAGTCAGTTACACAGATATGTAGCAGTCATGACGGCTTCAGACCAATAACATTTAGGCATATTGGCTTCCAAAAGCATGGTGACTGCCATATTGTTAAGAGTTCTGTTCATTCTCTCTGCCATGTCATTTTGTTCCAGATAATTAACATCTGATGCTCAATGCCATGTTCCTTTAAAAATTCATCAAATTCAGCACTTACAAATTTGGTGCTATTGTCTGTGCACAGGCTCTTTGGTTTGTAGCCAAGTTTGTTAGAAACTCAAAGTTCTCTTTGAATTTTTAAAATGCTTGACTCGTCTCTCTGAGAAGGTAAGTGTATGCAGAAATCATCAATAATAGTCATAAAGTAAGAATTGCCACCTGCTGACTTTTGATTCATTGGTTCAGAAGGAACAGAACATCAAAGATCTAATGGCTTGTTGGATTGTCTCTCAGTAACTGGAGGGTGTGGGGATGGAGCCCTAATGTTTCTTATGAAGAGTTAGCACCTGGAGAGACTGAAAAGGTAGGCATACAGCTCAACAGGTCAAATTTCAGTGAGATATCTCATGCCTCTATTTAAATTGTACCTGTTCTTTTCAGTGCTGTACAGTACAAAATGGATAGTTAAGAAAATGCATACAAAATTACTGGAAATAATATAGTTTTGAATTTAATGGTGACTTTTGTGCTTAAGGCACAAAATAGGCTGAATCAGATTAATGACTGATCATATGACACTGTAAACACTTTGTGTCATCTTTCCTGGGAAGATGGTAATTTTTAAATTACCTTTTAAGACAGCCTTACCAATAGGACCAGAGCATAATGATGTCTAGTACTGTGTACATCAGTGCTTCCCAGATGAACTGATATAAGCAACTGGCAACAGTTTTTATTCTAATGTCCTAGAGACTGGGACATATTTCTTCCCATTAGCTACAACTTTTTTTTTCCTTTCATGGAAATTATTCATGGACAGACAGCTGATTGTTTTGTGGGCCAGCACTAATCCAAGACCACTACTTTGTGTAACACTCATGTACCCCATCTTTCTTTCTTATAGTCTAAAAGCTTTCATAGGCATACTTATACTCCAGTTTGTAATAAGACAGCTATGAAACAGCATCTTGCTTCTGGTCATGCCTTGAGAATGCTCATTTTCTACAAGTATGCAGCTGTTTATAGCTGGTTCTCTTGTAGTGCCTGACAATACTGAAGGTTTACTGTAATGTGTTCAGAGTCTGGAAAGGTTACTTTTTTGGACTGGTATTCCTAGAATCCCAAAGCCAACATAGTATTGTTTTCCAAGTGCTGAATGAGCTTCACAAGAAGATAAAGCCATATTCTGTTCCACTGTTAGTTTGGCTCCCTCTTTGAGTAACATCTTCCACAAGTTCAACCTTGCATTTAGTCAGAATCTTTTTTTCTCCCCAAACCCTCTCAATTTTCATGTCCTTTTAGAATAAAAAACATCTATCATTAGCAGAGCCTATAAAGTTTTTTTTCTTTTTTACTATAAAGAAATGGCTGTGCTAACTAGGGGATTCTAGAAGTTGTACTTCAAAAAAGTAACTTTCTCAAGCTTTACTCATAAGCTATTCCACTTTCAGTTTTATACAAATTGCTTCTGTTGTGATCCTGCATTAAATACAAAATGAATTATGGCCAAATCCAAAGCACACAATTCTTAAAATTAGTTATTCTCTCATTAATTCTTCCAGTTTATTCATAAATAGAAACATAGCAAACAAAAAACAGCAGACTACTAAATTTCTATTACGAGATGGTGGAACAGCAATAGTGCCACATTGGACACTGTCTTATTCCACAATTCCTAAGGAATTATGTGAGAAGAAACCATTAATATACAGATATATTTCAGTTATTCCTGAGCATTGCTGTGTTCCTGAGCATTACTTTACCAGAGAATCTGGATGTAACAGCATGGAAAAATTATAGAAAGGTTCTTATACCAATAAAAAGACCAGTTCACAGTATTTTAACAAACTTTTTATTCAAAACTATCAATATTCACAGGTAAAATGGAACAATAGGCCACACAAGCTTTATTAAAGTAAATACATTGGACCTTCTAGAGACTACTTGAAAGCTCCTTTCAAAATGCATCCAGATATTTTTTTTTCTTTAACCAGTCTCTGCTCTTGTTATGATTTCCTAATTGGTGGCCAAATGTACAGATCTGCACTTCTCTGACAAACTAAGGGTAGTGGCAGAAGCAGGCATAACTGCTTTCCCTCTTTCCCTCTGTTTTGATGTGTATGCCTGCAAAGTAAGGAGTTCTGGAGGAAGTTTCTGTTTACATCGCATGTTGTAGGGAGACTACAGTAAAATCAGCTAGCATAGAAACCCACTCTTAGATCAAGCAGTTTATTGCAGTCACCCTGCTGAAACCTGACATCAAAAATGGCAAGTTTTTCCAGCCTTCCTTTCACTATTCCCTCAATGCCAGTGTCTCAATGCCCCAAAAAAAAAAAAAAAAAAAAAAAAAAAAAAAAAAGCCTTTGAGCTAGACAGAAGGCAAGGAAGAGAAAAAGGAGTGAGTGGACATAAAAGACCATCATCATAAAAAAAGAGAAAGAAATCTGCTAGTGGACACTTTGGGCATGTCCACACTGACAGGAAACCTTGGCTTATCATGTGGGATTCCAGATTTTGGGAAGATGAGCTGCCCATACAACTGGCATTCACAATGAGCTGATACTGACAGCACTGTCCACACACTAACCTGGGTCAGTGGCTCACCCAGCATGAGGTATCTTTCACACTGACTTCTTCTGCCTGCCCTCTGACATTCATCATCCTGTCCTCACAGTGAAGTGCAGTCTGCATCACAAAAGTTTTCAGTTTAGTTCAGGGCAAATGATGAGTTATTGTACTCTAGAGCAATGGTGTTGCTAGGGAGATGCTGGGGGTTCAGTCCACACTGGGTGACACCCTAAGGGGAGTGACACCACTGCTTCTTAAACATCTGCATTTCAACAGAAATAAACTGTGGAATTCACCTGTATCTCTTCACAATGCCAAAGAGATGGGGTGTGTGGGGTGAGGCTCAGAGGGAGGAGAAAGGAGAGGCCCAAGGTTGTTGTTTTAAATTTGAAAAATTAAAATTTTATTTTATTTATTTATTTACATTTGCTTTAAACACTACGTTTTACCAAATTTTCACTATCACAACATGAAACCATGTATATACAAACACATTTATTCTGTGGTGTATGATGTTGTAATTTCAATGCATAATTTTAATTTTGCTAGTTGTTTATGTTACAAATATTACCATTACATTCAATGATTTATGGGAATTATGATTTATGAGTAACATCAGTACAAAAAACATTACTAAGGATACTGTATGGGTGTGGTATGGGAGGAGATCAATGGGGAGGTAACACCATGAATTACTGCATTGGGTGATGCCAACTTTAATCTGCTCTGGAGACATGCTGGAGGATAGGACCTTTGTTCCACCTCTTTTGACCCTGCGTGCCATCTAAACAGGTCAGCGTGAGAATGGGGCAAGAATGTTTCTTTTTCTCAATGAGGACACGACCTTTGTTAAATGAAACGTGATTTAACTTGTGGTGATGGTGTGGGAGTATCAGGAACAGTCCAAGACCTTTTGCTGCCAGAGATGAAATGCAAGATGGTGCCTCTCCCCTCCCATCACATTCCATGTTCAAAATTCACTGACTGGCAATCTAATTAGTACTGGTGAGTCAATTTCTTCTACTTTAATTTAGGGGCTGTACAGATGGCTCCTAAGGGGCAGCAGGATGCTGCCCCTTTCCTTGCTGGATTGGGGCTGTGGCAACCACAAGCTGCAGCCCTAATCTGGGCTTTTTGCATCACAGAAAGGGTGTCTTGCCTGCAGCGGCAGTGGCTTTTCACTGCTTCTTCAATGCAGTGCATGTAAACACTGCGCCAAAGGCATGCCCTTTTGTCACCCGCCATACAGTTGCTTGGGCGATGTGAGGATGATGTGGGGCTGGAGTTGGGGTGGCCGGCATGTGGTCAACATGTCCTGACTCCATCCTCAGGCCAGCCCTTTTGGCCAGTCTGTACAGGTCCATAGTGTGCTACTCAAGCCGAGAGTATAGACTGTATAGTTTATATCTATTCAGCCTCCAATCCAAGCCTGCTGGCAATTGCCTCACTGACCCTGCAATGTGGGGTGAGGGACTGTAGCTATGTGGTGAATGAAGCTGAGATTGTAAGAAATCCCTGAACTCAAGCAATTGTTGTATTTAAAAAAAAAATAGTGGGTGCTGCATTATTTGTGAAGAATGTGGTTATAATACTACATTGGTTAGCACCCATAATGTAAAAGGTAATGTGTAAGAGTTTTTATATGCTCCTCTGAACTATAAAGGGAGTGTGAGTGGATTTTAAACATTTTGATTAGCACCACAAAGATTTTAATGCTTTATTTAAACAGTTTGCTATAGGGCAAACACATTTGGTAGACAAGTAAAATGAAAGCATAGGCATCAGTTTCTCTGTTTTCTATTAAGTAATGTTGCGAAGTAAGCAGAAGTTGGATTCAGATATCAGATAATTATCTTCACACTGTGTGTCACAGTAAATAATTTTAATTGGTTTAACTTCAGGGACCATTACTGGCCTAATTAGAAACATGAAAAGGCTACAAGTATTAGGAAATATCCTGAAGGAATGAGAACATTAGCAATTCTGTCAAGCCATTTTAAAAATAAGTACACAGTAGCAGTCACATTTCAGTAAAAAGGCAGATCACTTGAAAGGTGCTTTTAGGAAAACTACTTGTGGATTTGGTATGAAAGAACTTTGAAAGTAAGTGCAGAGACTCCATCTCAGTTTTATATCTGGTATACAATGCTACAGCCACACCAGTAGTAACTGTTGCTTTTTTGAATTACATCAAAAAAGTTCTCTGAATTACATAAAAATAAAAAAAGAAGTGAGGCTTCTCAGGGCAAGTGAGATCACTTGATCAGGAAAGCTAGAGAATTGGATTGAAGGTTTCTATTGGTTTCTGAGGGCCTCTGCAGATGGGCCCTTTGTGGCGTGTTGGAGGCAGGGAAGGGGAGGGGCAGCCACATGTCGGCTACCCCAACCCCTTCCCAAAGATATCCTGATGCTATGTGCCATTAGCACAGCGCATGGCATCAGGGCGTTCTCCCAGTGTAGTGTCTTCATGTGCTGCACCAGAAGAGGCAGAGAAGAGCTGTGCGCTGGCTCTTGGGGCAGCTTTTGTTGCCTCTAATAGGAGTGGCATTTTGCCGCTCTTTTAGAGGCAGCAAACGGGAGAATCGGGGCCACTGCATGTGGTAGCAGCAGCCCCAATACTCTGCTTCCTGGGGCAGCCCAGGACCACCCATCTGCATCCCCCCTGAGTTCCTTCAATTTTACATCAGCTTCAGCATTTTTTCCCTGTCTCCTGTACACATACATACATGCTCCCATACCTTCTGAGTCACTAAAACTGCCAATATAAATGCACAGTTTTGGTTTCATGTTGTAGTAGAGCCCTATTTTACTACATTCTTATAGCTCTATATGCCACTTTAACTGCCATGACAACATTATATGAAATCTGGATTTGTAGTTTAGGGAGGGACATTTAGAATTCTCAGCCAGATAGCTCATGGGCCTTGTTGTGGTTAACTGCCCTTGAGTCAACCCTGACTGATGGCGACCTTGTGGATGAGACATTTCCAAGACTCCCTGTCCTTCACTGCTCTGCATGGGTCCTGTAAATTCAGGCCTGTGATATCCCTGGTTCAGTCTATTCATCTGACATGTGCTCTTCCTCTCTTTCTACTGCTTTCTACCTTTCCTAGCATTATTGTCTTTTCTAGACAATGTAGTGGCACTTCCATGTCTTTAAGATCCATCAACAGCTTTTCATTTGTTTGTTCATTGCTGGGTGCCAACAAGTCATTTCTGACTTACAGTTGACCCTAAAGCAAGCCTATCATACAGTTTTCTTAGCAAGTTTCTTCAGAGGGGGGTTGCCATTGCCATCCTTTGAGGATGAGAGTGTGTGACTTGGCAAGGGTTGCCCAGAGGTTTACATGGGCAAGCCATGATTTGAACACTGGTCTCCAGAGTCATAATCTTACACTCAAACCACTACACCACACTGACTTAAAAATAATATATAGCCCGCCCATCTGCTAAGCAACTGGGGTGGGGTACAAAATATTAAAACAGGTAACAGTTAAAAACATTCCCTCTCCCCTCCCCCCCCTTAAAACTGAATTAAACAAACAAAGATTAAAATACAATAGTA
>CM034703.1:52173329-52185566 GCA_020142125.1 Phrynosoma platyrhinos
CCCCCCCCCCCAAGTTTTGGGAGTAAACCCATAGAGGAAAATAAAAGTGGTCTGGTCTATCAAATATTGAGGCAGCGGTGGAATCACAATACCCATTGTGTTGTCACTTGAAGAAAAGAAGTTTGATAAAGGGTTGTTCATGACAGTTACATTTCACACTGGGGTGGGGTGGGGCAAGTCAGAAAAGTCAGGATAAATGTCAGTGTCTGCTCCTATCCTCCATCAACACAGTCACTTGGGAAGTTCTAAGAAAAAAGATAATAAGTAACAATAAGACTACTGTAGAATGTAACAGTGTCCAAGTCCAGCCTTTTCATAAAAAAGGTAACACTTGCAATATGAGAAGCAGCTCCCCTAAATATTTTGCAGCTGCTCAAGAAGGAGACAGTAAAATGGGTAAAGTAGACCTTTAAAAAAAAAAAGAGTGTGCAGGAGAAACTAAAGGATGATGGGCTTCAATCCATAATTTGAAAAATATGTCCTTAACTTTTTTTTTTTTAAATGATTCTTCCTACTGAACTACATGTGCAACATGAGGCAGAATCTACTACAAAAGAATTTTGTGATTGGTAAGAATCAGTGATGCAGTGCTAAATTTTGAGGAACCTTTTGACAGTGCCTATAGGAGAATCCAAAAATGCAAGCAGCTGTGTCAACCCACATCAACAAACCAGTTCTAGTGGTTCTCATCTCCACCAGGAGGAGACCTTTTTACTGAGCCAATTTATTTTTAATTACCCACCCAACATACTCCCAAATACTGTGTATTGCAGCAATCTATTGTTGCTGGCAAAAGCCATCCTCTCCCATCTACACAGTAAGGTTTGTAATTAAGTACAGAGGGAACAGGAAAGCAAAAGGAAAGGCAGATTGTTCTTCCTGACACAAAAAAAAGTCCTGGTATGTTAGCCCTGTGAGTCCTGGCCTTGTACTATACCCCTGGCAAGGGGGATAGTTTGCTAATGGGGGGGGGGGATAATTTCAAAAGAAAGGCAGATTGTAATTGTGTGACCTGTTTTCTGAGCCATTTTGCAGGCCTTTCATCTGGAAAAACCATCCAGTGATGATTTCATGCCATGAAGACCATGTGTGAGCCTCCCAGAGGTCTTTTGACAGTGCCTGATGTGAATGTTGGCAGAAAGCTTGGGAAACTTGCATACTGAGGCTATCATACTTGGGGCATACAGGCTGAACATCCCTAATCTAGAAAAAATAAAAAAATCCCCATACTTCCAAAATCTGAAATGTTTTGCTGCCAGCTGCCCACTTCTGCCTTCAAGGTTGCAGCACTCTTGCTAATTCAGTTCTCAGATCCTCAGTGTCTCTCCAGCCTCATGTCTCATACACAACTCAAGTAGCGAACAAAGCTGGAGAGAGAGATGCAAGGCTGTAGAAAAAGGTGAATGGAGAATGATCTGTGAAATGGTGGGAGGCATGGAATTGCAACAAATACTATGCTTTAATTCCCATTATTTCACAGATCCTCAGTCTTTTTCCAGATGCATCTCTCTCCAGCTTTGTATCTCTCATATATCTTTCCTTAGCCATGTCTCTTTCCAGTCTTGTGTTTCTCTCCAGCCTTGCAAATACAGTACATATTAGGTTACTTGTGTTGCGTATTGTGTTTTATCTATATGCAAATACAGGTATTACAAAATATGAAACATTTTTGATCCCAAGCATTGGGAAAATAGGAAAATAGGAAGACTCCACTGCAGGTGGATAGATTCAATCAATGAAACCACAGCCCTGAGTGTACAAGACCTTAGCAGATCTGTTAGTAACAGGATGTCTTGGAGGTCATTCATAGGGCCATCATAAGACAAATCCAACCCTGATGGTAATTAGTAACTACAGAAAGATATATATGTACAGAAGTCAAATATACAATCTTGCATCTAGGAAATTGCATCACAGAGTGGAGTAAAATAGTATTTTATAATAAAAAGAAATCATTCTTAAAATTATGCCTTTTGCTTTAGAGTTTTGAAGCTTTTTTGCAATTTTCTTTAGAGTTTTGAATTTATTGTAATATTGTTCAAATGCAACAAATACAGCCAAATTACTTATAGCAGTGATCTTTCAAAGGCTGTGCTTCATTCGGGTTTGTTTATTGGAATAAATGTAAAGTGCTACAAATTGTTTATCTAAACTTCTTTACATTATTTTGTCACTCTTTTGTCAAAATAAGAAAGTATTCTTGCCAGATAATTTTGATCATCCCTTTCCTGTACACATATACTGCTTGATTAGTCATGCTTGAATATCTATTGCAGGGGTAGGCAACCTAAGGCCCGAGGGCTGGATGCGGCCCCCCAAGGCCTTTGGACCAGCCCCAGGATGGTCCTGCCACTGCCCACCATGATGATATTGATTATTGTTGTTATTACTTGTTCTTGGGGTTTTCTTGGCAAAATCTCCACAGGGGTTTTGCCATGGCTTTTCTGAGGCTGAAAGAGTGTGCATGCATATTTTTTATTTTATTTTTTAATTATAGTTATTTATTTATTTATTTATTTATTTATTTTTGGTGCTTCGGCCCCCCAATTGTCTGAGGGACAGCAACCCGACCCCTGGCTCAAAAAGGTTGCCTACCCCTGATCTATTGCATGGACACAAAATGCAAAATAAGCCCAGAAAATAGATTTCATTAATTATAAACACAAAGATAGACATCTCATAGTCTGTGGTTATGTCTTTCTATAGCTAGAATGGGAATTGCACATGTACAGTGCATTTTGCATCATATACAAACTTGATCTACCATATAGTGGTTGAAAGAAACCACCTTCTCTTTCTCATAAAACAACCAATGGGCCAGATTGAATATTGTTCTACAAGTATACTGGTAGATTCAAGACATGTTATTTTTTATCAACCAATTACAAAGCAATTAATTAATATTTGTATTAGTCTATTGTGAAGTATGTGCTAGATGATTCAAAGTAGCCCTTCCTAAATCAAGCCAATAGTTAAGTGTCTGTAAAAAGTTTTATTGCTTAGTAAGAGTGGACATTTGGAATCAGCAACAAAATATTACAGTCTTCTTATTCAGGATTCTAGCAGGCCACTTCTTGAAAGTCAAGCATCCTCCTCCCAATTGACATTCAACATTCCATGGGCACTGATCATGCTCAGTTTTCATAGTAGTATTTTTAGGGGATAGGTAGATGCAATGACATCACTAGGGTTGGTATCACCCGGTGTAGTAATTCATGTTGTCACTTCCCCATTGACTTCCATACCACATGATACAGAATCCTTAGTAATGTTTTTGTACTAATGTTCATAAATGGTAATACTTGTATATCACTGAATGTAAGGGCAATATTTGTGATATAAACAACAAGCAAAATCAAAATTATACTGCTAAATTACAGTATCATATACACAGCCTAAATTTACATGTACATATTTTCATGTGGTTAAAATGAAATTTGGTAAGATGTGATGTTTTTAAAGAAAAACTTAAAAGAATTAAAACAATTAAATTGTACAAAATACATTTTAAATGTTTATTTAAAAAATACACTTAAGGCCTCTCTGTTCGCCTCCCACTGAGCCTTGCCCACTCACACAATCTCTTCTGTTGAGCTCCAGCATTTTAAAGGGACACAGGTGAAGGCCACAGGTCATTTCTGCCAAAAGGCAGTTGTTTGGGGAGCAGTGGTGTCACTCCTAGCACCCCTTACTGAGGCCCTTGAGTAGATATTTCTCAATGAGTTTTCTGGTTCAATTTCTGTCACCCTTCTTCATCAAAGAAATGACATCCCATCATCACTTTTCAGAAAACCAAATGTTGTTACTCAGCAGGTGTTTTTTTTTATTTTTCATACCACAACAAAAATGCCACTGTCACTTTATTCTCCATTTCTTCCCCCTTCTCAATGGCATTTAATATGAAATTGTTCCATTTGCTTATATTTACATCATGTGTGCTTGAAAATAACCCTGCATTTTATGAAGTTATTCCAAATGCTAAAGTGGTGCAAATGAGGTTTATATCTACAACTATCTACAGTTTCTTTTATCTGTCCTAGGCAGCAGGTTCCTTATCAGACAGCTTTATAATTATGGAAGTAGTTGCATATTAATGATTCTGTGCTTACATAAACAACTGGCCTCAGAGAAATCTCATGAAGTAGCTTGGCAAGATTTGATTTTGCCTAATTAAATGTAAATAATATTTAAACTCATAGATTCCAGCATCCTTCAGATACTGTTAATGCATAACAAAAATAGTTTGAAATGCAATATTTAATCATTATCCCCCAACTTAGGTATCAAACCAAACAACTAAGAATTGTTTAAAGCAGTTGTTCTTGCTAAGTTTGGGCATGTGAAGAAGATCTTGGTTTAAGGGCTTTAGATCACAGCTGTAACCCTCTGCTGGCCTAGCTTTCTGTATGTACAGTCTTCTGCTGAGTGCATCACCAGTTCTTTAGGTATTTAGCCTCTAGACTGTAGTTGGAATAAAAAAGAAAGTCATTGGGTTCACACTTCACAAGTTCTGACTGACAAAATAAACCAGCTAAATGAAATCAATATACTTCCATGTCTTAAGGTATATTTTGGTGACACAAATGTATCTAAACACATACACATGAATAAGAGACATACCTAAAAATCTCTATATTTGAAAAACATATAGATACAGACACAAATTAGGGAATTGGGTAAATTCATGCATTAGTAGAAAATGTAAATTTTGAAACAATGTGCACAAAAATGCACAGAGAATTTATATGAGAGAAATATAAGTCTCAAACAAAAAATGGAAGTAGAAAAGGACAAAAGTGCTGATGGGATTCTGAGAAAAGCAACAAAAATGGGAGTGAAAGATTTTTTTTTCCATCCCTGACTGTAATAGAGGGAACCATTTGTAGCTCAGTGGGAAATTTTTTACTCTCTTGATATTTTGGGCTGCAGTTCCTCAATCTCTTACATTGCCTATGTTGAATGGAATGGATGGGAATAAGATGGCTTATTAAATTGTTTTCAAAACTCTTTTGTCACAATGTTTTAATTGTTTTGTACTTTGTTCTAATATTTGCTTGCAATTGTGGTTAAAGGACCTTTCCTAATGATCTCAGAGTCCTGCCAACTCATACATGGAGAGAAGATCTGTCAGACAGCCTGAACTCAACCCAGGTTTCCTAGCACTGGTCCTATAAGGTCCCATGTTCTTCTGTTTACCCTCTTATGTGTACCACAGAGTTTTATGTGTTCTTTCAAACATCAGGCATCAAACTGAATGTATTGAGAGGTTTGAGCATTTGACTGAAGGAAACATTGATTCAGGGAATTATTTGTTTTGAGGACAGGAAACTGTTGCTCATCCATTCATACTTTATATCATAGCCTAACTACATGAGAACTTTCTAACTTGATATCAATAGGTTTGGAAGACTGAACATATGATCTTACAAATTTGAAGGATGTGTAGCTTTTGTTCTTGATATATGAACATATGTAAATGAAGTATGTATCTATTACATGTATGTGTGTTTAATTAAGCATATATTTGGTAACAGTATATTTGCCTATAACTGAATCATTACTCTACTAAAATTAAGCCCTCGTCACAGCAAAATTCATTTGTTTGTTTCCTAATAAGGTATCTGTCCATCTTTTCTCAAGACTGCTAAAATGGTCTATATTTAATAGTTAGTTTTGTGTTTTTTATTTTATTTTATTCTTCATTTCCCTTTGTTCTCAATTTCCATTAACTTTTATTCTCAATGTATATGATGAGAAGAGCAGAAGTGCAATTGACCTACAGATTCAATTATATGGAAAGCTGTATTAGATTATCAGCAATGCCATCCATACTCCTCACACAGACCAAATGCAAAAATATATGAGAACAAATGCATTAGTGTCTTAATGTGCCAAATCAAACACATAATTGGTTAGCTGATTATTCTAAGCATAGTTTTGTGTGGGCATTTGCTTTATAAGCCTTCTTTTTAAAATAAAGATTCAAATAAAAGTATTAAATATGTAATCAAACAGTAATGTTCAGAAATTCCAGATTAATGTGGAAATGGGAAAGGATAGGCTTACAAATGAGTTTCTATGATACTGATATCAACTGAAAAGTGACTGATTAGTCTATGTTACTATTAATTCAAATATATATAAAGGCATCACCCACATGTCTTGTGCAACTGAAACAGAGCAACTAGAGATTGCCAAATATCACTCCAAGTGTAAAGTATTATCTTTTATAACAAAAGATCCTAATAGAACTGTACAGTTTCCCCCCACCATAAGCTATAGCACAATCAATTATCTCCTCAGTTTTGGCAATACCTTCTAAATCCAAGTTGTTATTATTTTCCCAAAGGAAGGAAGATATTTTATAATTTAATGAGTGGTACTTTGAATTTACATTTGTGATTGTTAGCCACAACATAGAAGTAGCTCTACAAATTATTTATAGTCCTCTAGAAAGTTATCTGTGATATTCCATAAGCCTTAAAGGTATTCCATACAGAACATGATCAGGGTGAAAACTGATTGGCTTAAGTAATATAACAAGCATTACCATTGTACTGGAATTTCATACATCTTGTACAAGATTTTTCTCCCAATATGAAAAATATTTCATGTGAGTTCTCAGCAAGACAAAAAGACAAATGTCATATACAGATTCCTTAAATACTAAGGAAAAATAAAACACACACAACCTTAAACTCCCTGTTTTCTATACATCCATAATTGTCCAGTATTTTACTATTTGTTTACCAATTGTTTAGATTTTAGTATAACTAATATGAAATTATACAATCAGTGAGAATACACTTGAAAAGCATAGGCCTGTTTATAGGGGAACATTATTCCTCAGAACTCAGTGACAACTCCTCCCCCCCCCTTTTTTTTTTGGCAATTCCACCTGAAATATGAGAGAAGTGAAGATTAAAGGTAGTAGCAATATGGATTCATGGCACAGGGAACTTGATTAGTGAACAAGAATGCCATTCCATATCCTGCCCAGTATCCTAGGGCTGAAAGTAATGTCTCAGTTCTGCATTAGCTTTAGGGAATCATCAGCACATAACACCAGCTGAACACCATTCTGACCTGTATCCTGGTCTGACTGGGCTACTCAGACCTTTGCGCCTAAATATGTATTAGGATATTGTAATCTTAGGACATATAATCCTCCACTTTTTGTAGTGCTAACCAATGTGAGTTTCACCAATGTGAAAAGAAATTTACAAAAAAGTCAAGTCCATAGGAATTATTGCCATTTCTAAAATAATACCTTCCAAAGGAAAAATCAACTCTTGGCACAATCCTGTCCCATGAGGGAATCTCTTTCTCTGCAGCATGGCAATTATTGGACCATTCTTTTAACAATAGAACACTTATTGTCTGCTTTATTTCTGCTTAAGTCTACCGCACACGCACACACACACACACGTAAAAAATCCATCCCATTTCAAAAGCATGTTGGAAATATATGAGGTTTTTATGTCCCCACCCCACAAATATTCAGAATAAGCCTCAAGGGTATACAGTAGAATGGCAGGGACATGTAGGAAGCAATGATGTTCAGATTGTAGAGCCTAAAGTTTCAACCCCAGTGAGTGTACAACAGTATTAAATGGGGTTTCTATTAGATGCAGAAACCAAGATAGCAGTATAATAGCCAGTAACTATGCTCTTCTATTTATCTTACATATACTGTGCTGTATTATAGATATTGTACTGATACAGGAAGCTGTGTTATATTTTTGCAGAGATCTACCTCACTGTAATTGAAATTACAATTTAGTCCAGTGTGTTTAAGCTAATTAATTTTTAAAGATTTTTTCTTAAACACACACACACACCACATTAATCCTAATGACTTTCTAAGTGAGTCACAATTTTTAAAAATACCATGCTACTAATGCATCACTTTACTTTGTAAGCCATAGCTCTTATGCATTGAAATGGTTAATGTGGAGAAGCCAGGTTATTACACATTTCAATTCCAGAGTCAAATATAAAAATTTCTATTATAGGGACAATTAATTACATCTCAAAATGGCAAATGTGCATCCTTGTCAGGTAGAGTGTACTCTGATGGCCTTTCCTCAAACACTGAATGTGGAGATTTGATCTCTTCTAATGGTGCTGAGAAAAGGGTAATTACGCTATGGTCAAAGCTAATTTGCTTTCTGCCAGATGAACTGTTGTATTTTATTGTACGCTGACATTTTAAAGTAATTACGGCACTGTTGACCTTAGACAATTCCAGTTGTATCGCTGTCTACAGCTGCAGCAGTTCTACCTTTGGCTGGCAGACAGAGGCTGTAACGAGGTAATGACACGGACAAAGAGCACCATATGGGGCTCCTTTGAGATACACAAAGCCCAGTGAAAGGAAACAAGAAAATTTTAACATCATTATTACAGTCACACATTTTTATAGTCGTAAAGTATATTGTCTCCCCCCCTCCCACACACATACATATACAGAGAGAGAGAGAGAGAGAATTCTAACCTGCTTATACACAGGATCTCAATATGTTTTTCTTCTCTAAATGGCAGCATGCATTAAGAAGAAAGAGGTCAGGTAGAACTGAAAGTGATGGCCTAGGCCTGTCCTGACCTGGGGTTCAAAGGCTAAAGACTATTGATTGAGATAAAAGCCTAGGTTCTTATCTAATGTTAAAGACACTCCTTGTTGTCTGAAAGCTGGCTGCATAATTAGACAGAAAGGAAAGCACTTGAGCCAGAAAAATCACTATTAAACTGAGCTTCATTAAATGGAAGTATTAGTTAATTTCAAGGAAGAAGTTATTATTCATTGATATATTTTAATGAGATATCTCTGGCTGTCTTTTCCTATGCTAAGAAATATAAACGTGTTCACAGTTCTCTCTAGTTAATATATTCCAGCTAAGATAGCAAAATAGATTATGACTTGGAAAGAACAAGGCTTCATCTCATTTAAAGGATGGGTCGAGGGTGGCAGAAATGTAGTTCTGTGTCTAGCATCCTAGAATTTATTATAGCAAAAAATTAGTGGGAGATGGAACTTTGCTGTCATGTTAAACACTGTTTGACATTTTAGTAGCATATGGAGAGCTGGACGATAGAAATATTCACTTTCACAGAGGCTATTCTACCTATAATGCTTCCTGTAACCAGTCTGTATGGCAGTTACAAAAGGAGCAAGAATCCATGAATTTCTCTTGAAGTTACCTTGCCATTATGACAGCTTACTTGGATTTGTAGAAGAGGTATAGTGGCAATCAGCTGACACAAAGGGAACATTTACAAATGAAGCTAGTATGTGATGACAAGTGTATCCTAATGGGGTGAAAGGGTTGGAGGATATGAGTTGTCAAGAGATCACTACTGACTTCCTGCAGTTTTCTGGTCATAATTCACAGTGCTATTGTGGAACATAAGAACTACCTTCCTGCATCAGACTAAGATCTCTTAGATCTCTTTCCAAGTGTGGTCAACTAGATGGCTGAACATGTTCACAGAATGGGCATACTGATGGCAAAGACTCCCGCATTATCATTACTTAGGGTCCTATACCTCTGAATGGATGCATTCCATTCACCTATCACAGTGAATGACTGTTGACAAAATGTATTCTTCATTTACTGACCATTGAATCCAGGGGTACAGAGCCTTTAAGGCCCTGACTGCCACAGGTTATACTTATTCAACTGTTGCAGGACAAATATGTGTGTGCATACATATTCAGCCATCTATTGCAGACATCACCATTTTTACATAGAAGGCATTGAAAACTTTCTTTTCTTCCCCTCCCCAGAGAGGGAGGGAAAAGTAGATATCTTGTAGGAGGGTAGAGATCATTTTTCTGTGAAAGAATGTGGACACTTCTATCATTCACCAGCAATCTGGAGACTGATCACTTTCTTCAGTGCTAAACAGAAAGAGCGTTTTGCATAAAATCAATAGGGTGGGGGATTTGGCAAGGTGGGGAGTTGACTGACAATTGGATTTAGGTCACACTTCTTGAAATCTAAGTTAAGTTAAAAGACTTCTCCTAAATATGCAAACTTTTAAGATTCAACTTTAGGGTAGAGTTTCAAAAATGCAAACCTCATGTGCCTTAAGATGGAGCAGTTTTGTGGAATGGCTATATCATCTCTCTTTTTAATTGGCGATTACTTTATATTCTTGTTTGAGCTGTAGCTGCTGTTTCCTCCTGCCTGTTGTAATATTAATTTACTGGTTGTCTGACTAACAGTGAACACAACCTCTTAGGAAGCAATGTAAACTGTTTTTTTTGTTGCTGTGTGCCTTTAAATAATTTCCAACTTATGGTGACCCTAAGGTGAATCTATCATGGGTTTTCTTGACAAGATTTGTTCAAAGGCAGTTTGCCTTTCTCTTCCTCTGAAGCTGGAAGAATGTGAATTGCCTAAGGCCACCCAGTGGTTTTCCATGGCTGGGCAAGGATTTGAATTCTTATCTCCAGAGTTATATTCCTATGCTCAAACCACTACACCACTCTGGCACCACACACAACAGACTGCGTACTTTAGTAAATATAGCTGAGGCCTAAAGGGTCAAGATAAATTTTAGTAACAACTAAGAAGCTTGGCTTTGCCATGCTGCCTTCAGAAGGCAGATGACCCCTTCTATAAATCACAACTCTCAATTACTGCACCACTGTTCCATGCATTTTAATACATTGCCAGGAATACATTTTACTAAACAGTATTAATTGTATACCTGCATCACAAACTATGACTAAGATGATGGATTCTGCTATAGATGTTATCTGGAAATAGTATTGCTATTTATGGGGTGCTCACATCAACCACCGAATGGCACAAATTTTAGCCTCATGCTCAATCATTTTGATTAACCAAATGTGTGCTACATTTTGGATAAAATTCCCTGACATTTAACTGATATGAAATCTCCATGTTTGATTCAGTGATTTGAATTAATTCGTGTGCAGCTTGTATTTGTGGCATGTTTCTGTAAGAGGCAGATCAGGATTTTAACAGTTTGGGAGTTTTCTCCCGTTTATGTGTACAGAAATAAGAAAGGAAAGAATACACATTGTCACAGACTGTGAAAGAAGTTCATAATGGACCTTGTAGGCTGATGTTGTGGTATGTCAAATGTTGTGTGAAATTAGAGAACCTGGTATTGCTGTTTCTAGTTTTTTTATGTATGTATGAACCAGTGGTAGCTGGAGGCTTCCTTGCCAGAGATATAGTGAATCTAGTTTGGGTTTTATTTCAGACTTTAAAGGACCCATCGAAGCTGTTGAACCCATTTTGAAGGTAGCATTCAGCACCTTGGACAACTTTGAAAAATCTAGAATAAAACCCAAATTGGATTTTCCATTTCCCATGGAATCCAGAAAGCATATGTAAAATCCATAGTGAAAAGCATGCATTACAAATGTGTTCCCAAAAATCTGTCATTATTACTGTGACCTCAGTACCTGTGGTGTGCATTTTTCCTCTACATACAAACTTATGCTCACCAACTAATATTGAACTAACACTGAAATGGCATGCATGATTCTTTAATCTTATTTTAATTCTGGGATGTGTTTTGGCATAACTTGGGTGACGGGTTTTGTAATTTGGACACACTTGATCTCCTAAGTCAATTTTGCCTAGTCCAAAGCTATGAGTCTGTCCCATATAAAATGGGATAAGCCCCACTGAAATCAAAGCCATAAAAATAAAGAGATTTTCTTCTGAGTAGATATTACAAGATTGTTGCACTGGCACAAAGGACAAGAGATGCCTCTTTTTGGGTTTAAACAGGCCACAACTTTTATTTTGCTGTACAGGGTCTATTTACAAGTAATAAACTTCCAACAGTTTTGTCACATGTGTGTGTGAAGGAGTGACCCACCCAGATGGGTGGTCTTTCGCCACATGTGACAAAGATGTAAACAAATAACAACAACAAATTTACAAACCCCTCCCCACTGGAAATGACATCATATTACGTCATATGACATCATTAATTAATGACATCATGCATTTAACTGCATACGTCGCTTCCTTTAATTTAACCTTTTCCACAATTACTCCAATTAATTTATTTAGCCAGATTAATTTTCCTGTGGGGTGGGGGTCATTAGCTGCCCCCAATACAAGGACAAGCAAATTCTAATTTATAGACCCTAGCCCATAAGTTGTGACAAAGCTTGTAATAACATAAAACAACATTTCAATTATCATCCTATGACCCATACCCAACATCAAATTATACATTAATCTC
>CM034703.1:52192187-52208172 GCA_020142125.1 Phrynosoma platyrhinos
TCTAGACTTAGGAAAGCTGATTTTACTAAACTTAGAGAAATACTGGGGTGATCTCATGGACAGGAATATTAAAACAGAAGGGAGTTCAAGACGAATGAGGGTTTCTCAAAAGGGAGATACTGAAGGCATAATTTCAAACTGTTCTAATGAGGAGGAAAAATGAGAGGTGTCTCAAGAAACCAGGATGGATGACTAAGGAACTTGCAACTGAACTATGTTTTAAACGGAACATGTATAAGAAATGGAAAAATGGGGAAATCACAAAAGAGGAATTCAAAAAATAGCTAGCATGTGTCGGGGTAAAGTCAGAAAAGCTAAAGCGCAGAATGAACTCAGGATTGCAAGAGAGGTTAAGAACAATAAAAAGGGCTTTGGGGGGGGTATGTCAGCAGCAAAAGGAAGAAGAAGGAAATGGTAGGGCCACTGTTTGGAAAGGATGGCAAAAAGTTAACAAGGGACAGAGAAAAGGCAGAATTACTCAACACATTCTTTGCTTCAGTCTTCTCAGAAAAGGCAAAGGGTGCTCAACCTGAGGATAATGGAGCAGAGGACAGAATAGGAGAATTTCAGTAGAGAATAAGTAAAGAGATAGTACAGAAATATTGATTTTGAGTTCCTGCATGGCAGGGGGTTGGACTGGATGGGCCTTGTGGTCTCTTCCAACTCTAAGATTCTATGATCACAACGAACTTTGCTGAAACAAGTTGGCTTTTTTTTTCTTTCATTGTAAAATGATCCTCTTTGCCCCATTTCAAATGAGTTTTCTATGCAAAGCTATTTGGGGCCATAAAAATACAGCAGTTCTAATCAACTATATTGATTCATTAAGGACCATACTAGATCTGTGTCAAAGATGTGACCGTCCAATCTGGGCACAGTTAGCTGAGGCAATACCATCTCCTCATTACTATCTTGAATTTATTGTCCATGAAATAGGCTGTTGCCTGCTTTTCTATCAAAACAAATATAAAGACTAATCTGGCACATAAAAATGTAAGTCAGAATATTGATTCCTACTAGCTGTCTTAGCTATACTGTTATAACAGCATTTAGAGATTCTTAATAACTTCCAGAAAACATATTTTTAAGGATTTCTTCCACAGATTTTTCTTTTTCATTATTTTGATGGTGTCACTGTAACTGTTTTATATAGGCCTTTTCATGAAATATGATTTAGGCTCAGGAGTTTTGAAATGAGTCACCTCTTTGCTGATGTGTGATTTTTCCCTGGACATAAAAGAAAAGGAAATACTTTAATATATATAGATAGTACTTTCTGTATGTTCATGGTTTTCATAAATATATAATAAAAAGGACAGTTAAACACTGTTTAGACTCTTCCATAACTCCCTTTCTTAAAAAGCACTCAACAATAGGAATGGAAATATAGTCAAGGAGCATTTCATACAGTCCTATAGTGGAACAAAAAGAAAAAGAAAAGAAAACCAACCCCACACAGTTTTTATTATATGTTTATTCCATTTCATTCTAGCTATGAGAAATTTTTTTTGTATGAAGCCAATATGTGACTTCTGAGTAAGCTTCTTTTTCTTTTTGACTAGCTCATGGAAATGATGAACAATTGTATGCATTAATGTAATGCAATATATTTTTTCAAAATTAATCATCTTGAAACCTACTTTGTATTAATTAAGTGTGTTTCTTTGTGAGCATTTGTTACAAAATGACCTGATCTGTACCTTTCAGACAGATAACATCCAGGGTGTCAGACATATAACAATTCCAGTAACAACAAAAAATCCATCAAACAGTGAATCCATCAAACGGTGGCCCAATAAAAGTATCCTTGTTTGGTGGAGTTTTGTTGTTGCTGGACTTTCAGACAAATGTGCAGGTTACGAGTTGATTAACCATTGGACTGTGCACTTCTTTGAGTGTACTACATCTTTTCTCAGTGTTTTTAATTTAAATTATGCATTTAGAGATAAAATAAGCATTTAAATATGTATAGTTAATTTGAGATTATTTTAATGAGGTCACAGCATGGAATTATAGGTATTGACATGTGAAAATGTCACATGATGGGGGAAAGCATATTTCCCCATCAAACAATGTAATGGCACTGATCTATTTCATGATAAAGATCATACACTTCACACTACAACAACCCCAGTACACACACACAAAAGACCTTTCTGATCCAATGATCATTGGTGAAAGGAAGGTGATCAGCCTACATTTCTTTTTTCCAAATGTTTAATGTATTCAAATTGCAGCAATTTATAAAAACTGGTGATTTTTTAACAGATAAATAACTCCTGTGCACACATATTACCTGGTTACTGCACAAAGAGTGTCCTTTTAGTCTTCTCTTGCTTTTTTTGAAGGATGAATAAAGGAAGTTTCTTAAATAGACTGGGTCCATTATGCTTAGTACATCCCCACCCCCATAAAGGAAGAAATTGTTCCATGCCTACAGGCAGCAAGTGCCAGGAGAAATGGGCTATAACAGGGGGGAGCTATTACAGGTGAATCAAGCCAATCCAGGTCATACACAGGTAATCAAGGAAGTATAATCAAGTTGAAGAGTGCCATAATAGCAAGATTTTAGCTGTTTCAGAGTCAACCATGAGAAGTCAGCAGTCACAATAACCAAATGAGATGTAAATCTTTATCCAGCCCTGAGACTAAGAATCCAAAATAAATCCAGGAGCACAAAGAGAGGTGAAAGCCTGGTAGAATTAACAGTTGAGAACAACAAGATCTCTCAGCAGCTGCAGGAAGATTTATAGCTGCCTGACCTTGAGGTGCAAGGTGGTTCAGCATCTCTTAACAGGGGGGTGAAACACATCAGCCAAATAAAGTGGTTTTAAACTGCTTTGAATGTGGGGCATTTTGATGATATATGCCTCCAAAGCGGGTGGAAACCAGATTGAATGCACACTGGGGCTAAAAAACAAAGCAAAAAGACCCTGGAGAAAATGTGTACCCTTGACCGGGCATATAAACACCTCAATGAAATAGAAGTTCTGAAAGAGCAATCCATCCTAACCCTAAAACTGCGTATAAATGCACCAGTGCAGATGCACATTTACAAAAGACATTGTGGTCGGGTTGGCAATGCAAAAACATGAAAGTGTGATACCTTTGATGGATGTAATTCCAACAGACACAAATAAAATAGTCCAAGAGTGGGCATAGGGTAAAGGGTGTATGTGGAGGGGGGTCTCTATGATTCTATTTTGCCAGTGTTTTACTGGGCACATTGGATGCCCTGATGCCCTATACCAGTGAAGGATTACAGGTGTGACTGTATGGCAGATCAAAGAGGCAGCCATCCAATGGAATGGCATCTAGGCAGCAGGCAGTCTCTGGCAGTGTTCATACGACAGTATGCATGGATGGTGGAGAGACAACAACAACAACAATAAACCCAGCAGCAGAACTTGATGCTGTGCCATGCAATCAGGCATGCACATTTGGGCCACCTTGGGCAGGAGAGTTTTGAACCACTTTCAGAAAAAGCAGATTTGAGCTGCTTTTTTCCTGCCTGTCTTTTCTGCCCCTAAGTTTCTGCATAGGATATTGACTCTTGATGACCAACCACATAATAACAAGGCCAGACACAAAACATTGGGTTAAACAAGGGCCATTTTATTTGACCTATAACCTATTTAAACTGAACTGGGATTCACTGCAAATGATGGGGTTGCTTCTCAATTCTGGCTGAGGTGATGGTCCGTATTCATGAAACCTTTTATCAGCAGCATCTATCTGTAGCTATCCACGCTAAGGGAGGAAGACATCCTCTGAAGACAGGGGCCTTTCTAGGTTGGACTCTTTTGCATCATATTCCTTGGATTCCAGAGGGTGAACTGTGACAGAAATCCAGTTAAAGTCAGTGATAACTCCACATTTAGATGTGTAATATTTGGATCTAAAATTAGAGAATGTGAGTGAAAATTGCTTGATTTTCCTTAACTCCCCCATGAATTAATTTTCCCTTTAAAACAAGGGTGAGCAGCTTCAAAGGGGAGGGATAATTTTGTTCCCTCCCGGACTCTGCACAGACTATACCACCTTCTCCTGATGAAACTGAAAGTAGCAGAAATGTCACTCTGGATTAATTTCCATTATTTTCACTTTTAAAATGTGCAAAGTGATTTTAAGGGAAAGCACACAAATCTTAGTAGGCCATACTACAGTAAACAGAACCTCTAGCAAAAAAAGAAAAAAGTAAGTCTGAGTAGTACATATGAGAGAATGTGGTGTCTCTTAACAACCTGATCCTAAACTGCATAGGACCATATATCTACTTCTCAACCTGTGCTGAATTTTTATTAAAGGAGTTGTATTGTATCGTAAGCAGTCATTCATCATGGTGACTGCTGTACATTAAATATGGAATATTTCAACATTTCAAAAACCAGAATTCTGATTAAATTGGGAAATACCATCCATGTAACAGACTCAGTTTCTGTGAACAGATAATATGGGGGTGGCATTTATATGTATTTTGCATGCATGTGCAAAGAAGATAGGGAGACTAGAATGTAATTCAGCATAAGAGCCCCAGGTACATCTGATCCACAGTTGTGTTCATTATAATTTGCTGTTGCTGTGCCAGTTAGAAGTACAGTGGCTAGCACATATCTTCAGACTTTCAAACCAAGAAAAGGTCTAATTCTATCATCCTGCAATATTCACATTCTTTACTCATAGTTGGAGTTTAGCAGTAGAGCTCCTCAGTGAAAAATATGTGTATTCTAGGGCAAAGTGCACACACAAGAACTGCATATGTTAGTGCATATAATCCTCAAAACATGCTACATTAGGTGAATGTCTATCAAAAATTATAAATTAGGTACAATTTTGTACACAAAACATGAATTAGGAGAAATTCATACTTGGCTACAGTCCTGCCCATGCACTACACTAGAATAAATATCCTGGCTTTTGTGTTGGATGCAGGAGAAGAAAAACCATGGGTACGATAACCATGAAGGAAGGAAGGTCTTGAAGAAATATCCTGCTCAGAAACACCAGATTGTGTCTGCTTGACTTCAGTACTACTGTGTGCTCCTGGAAAAAATACAATCACTAACATAGTGTACAAACAGGAGTCTCAAATTTAATATGTATATACATTTTCATGAAAACCTTCAAAACCTTCAAAACAAGCTTTATATTCATGACAAATATCATGAAGTTTGGAAATATGAAAAACTAGGATTAAATCTTATCCATTCCTAGCTGTACCACAGAAAACCAACTTGTGGTCTAGGTGCAGCATAGAGTTAAAATAAATGATATCAAAGGCCCATGGCTGACTTCCAAATAAAATCCAGGAATGAACTCTGCGATCTACACCTATACATGTTGGATTTTATAATACCAACACTCTGTTAGAATATTATGGAATGACCAGAGGTGTTGGAGGTATTTCAGATGTTCTAGGGGAGTAGGTAGATAAGACCTCCTCTCTCCTGCAACCATGTCTAGAGGAGCAATCAAAGTATCGGGTGATACTACCCACTAACAGTTTTAACTGGTGATGATATTCATATTCATTGATCATCTTATTTTTAATTATAAAGTTAGGAAAATTTCAAAGAAGTAGTTGTGTTAGTATCTTGTCACGTAGAGATCAAACAGACCAGCAACTTGGAGTGGTGAGGCTGCTCCAGCCCCGATCGCCCCCTGATCAGCATGGGCCTGTGGCAACTGGACACAGTGGTCCCAAGCTGGTCACTACCATGGTCCAGAATGGACCACTGGCAAGGAGTGGGTTTTTTGCACTCCTTTTGTGATGAGCTTTGAGCCACATAGCTATTCTTGATTTGTTGCTATTGCATAGTTTCTAGAATTCTGATTTAACATTTCTATTAAATTGATGCTGACACAACCCTGCCTCCTATTCAACCATAATAATATACTCATCCTATCAACTGAAGTAGAGTGTGAATGGCCCTTTTCCTGTCTTTCCTTTACACTTTATTCCATTTTTTGTTCCACTGGCTAAACAGGAATTTGAAGTGGTCAGTCAAAGCTTTACTTCTTACTTTTCAGTTTTATGATGCTATTTCATTACTTTTTCCCCTGCAATATGTCATTTCATATTAAGTGTATTTTTTTCATATTTTACTGAATGTCACACTTAACTGATCAAGTTTCCAGCACAGTGAATTCTTCTTGTTGTTTCTTGACTATTGTTTTATATCATCAAAAGGATGACAATGGACACTGACATTCCAAAGGTGCATTTCCATTGCACTTTTGCCCATGTTATTACCCTGCATATAATTTAAATACTCCATCTGTAATAGAAATTGTTGTTGAAAGTTTGACAGAGACACATTTTGGAGAACTAAATAAAAGTAAAATGCTCTCCCGTTTGTTTATGCAACTATTTAAGTGAAGAACAGCAGATCTAAAATTTATTAACCCTTTAAAGCAGGGGTAGGCAACCTTTCCCCTTTAAGGGCTGAGGGACTTCAGCTCCCAGAAGCCTCAGCCATGTTGGCCAATAGTCCCATGTTGGCCAATAGCTCCTGGGATTCTGGGAGCTGAAGTCCCTCGGCCCTTAAAGGGGAAAGGTTGCCTACCCCTGCTTTAAAGTGTAAGGATTCTTATTACTTAGGCCTGTTCTTGACTACTCAGAAGTCAATCTAACTGCTCTCAATGGGGCTTATTTTCAAATAAGTGTGAGCAGGTTGCAGCTTTGAGGTTAGAAAACAAGACTGGCATTGGGTAACTGAACATTATTTAGAAATGCATATTATTATCTTGGAAGGTATCTGAAGAAATTAGATACAAGTTTCCAAGGTATCCACAATGAGAGCAAGGTGTGCTCAAGTTAGGATACCATAGAGGTTAGAAACACTGTGGTCCACTGGATAATGTTGGAATACCACTTCCATATGTTCTGGTCAGTAGAGTGAATGTTGAGGAATGATGGGCCACATTTCCTCCACTTGTGCTCTAGGCCTATGTAGTTCAAATGCATTTAGATTAGAACTAAGAGCCATTAGCACCAGTGCCATCACATTTGAGAGATGCCTCATTACCACACATCCACATTCAAAAAACAGTCCTTGAATTTTAAGAGTTCAGTCTAGAATTTGTAAAAGTTACTGCTTGTGACTACAATTACAGGAATACTCCAGCCACCATAACCATTGACAAAAAACAATGTTTCCATGTTCTGTTTCATTCAGTCATAGGGCTTTAACTTGCACAAATGCCTCTTTATAGGAGCACAAAAACAGGCTCCTGGCTCAAGATCTCCTGACACTTTAGAGTACTTTAGAGAATATAACAAGTATTACATTGTCTGTCCATTGATGTTGGCATTTAAGTGTACCAGTGTACATTTAGTGTACTAGTAATAGCTGCTGATATTGGTCTCCCAGGTTTGTATCTAGTTACAGCAAAGGGAATACATAGAATGGATAGGAGATTCCAAGGGAATGGAGAACAATCTTTCTTTAAACTGGCCAAAGGTTCTGTATTTATAATAATTAAATTATAACCTCATATAGTTGCAATCAGATTTTACTGCAGTAAGTCTGAAAATTAATTTGATAATGCTAAATTTTAGAAATTGGAAAATTAATTCACTAGCATAAAACTAATAATTGAAATTGGTTAACTGAGGGTTCATGCAGATGGGCAGGAAGAAGTGGGCAGAGGCTACTCCATCCACATTTGCCCAGTGATAGCCCAGGGACTGTGGCACTCTTAAAGTGGGCCGCCATTGCAGTCCCAAATGGGCTACCAGCAAAGAGCACTTTTTCCACATTTCTTTTGCTGGTGGCCTGAGGCTGCCTTAGGCAGCCCCAAAGCAGCCTCTAGCCAGTCCAGGTGCATGTGTCATCTGCACACTACAACCCCCAAAGCATCTGGAAGCCACTCTTTCCTGCTCATCTGTTTCAGGCCAGATTTAACTATTGACAATTAACACTTTTTTTAGGTATCACTGTAGGCCCAGACCATTTTGTTTGCATGAAGGTTACCACTAGTATTGACTCTTTCAAAAAATCTCTCTTTTCTTTCTACCTCCACTAACATTAAATATCACTCATTCTTCAAATCCCCTAGTTTTTTAAAGTTTAATAAGGAGTGCTTTATTTCTATTACAGGGCACTGATTCACTGAAAGTATAGCAGTAAATGGATAGATAATAGTGAGTGAATCAAAGGAGCTAATATTTTATTTTAGAGAGTCTCTAAACCTATACAGAATTTTTTTTCCCATAACTGGATCTTTCAGCCTTCCTAGGCCCAATCAAGAAGTGTGCTCTGCAAAGATCAGTGGTAAAGCATAATGTTTTGCATGGAGGAGCCCGGCATTCCAAATTCAATCTGGGGCATTTGCAATTTTTATGATTATTCTTTTCTGCATTCACCTTACCTCAGCTGATAAATTGGGAGGGTGAGAAGAAGAAGAGGGAAAGAGAGAAAGGAAGAAACTAAGAAATGAGGGATGGGTGTGCAAAAAAAAAAAAAAATCACATAATACTGTAAGGGACTTTGCAGACTACTAGAAATAGTGCAAATTGAGTCCACTTTAACTGCCCTGGCTCAGTGCTAGGGAATCATGGGAATTGTATTTTTTGAGACATTGAGCCTTCTCTGTCAGAGAGCTCTGGTGCCACAGTAAACTACAGTTCCCATGATTCCCTAGCAATGAGTCAGGGCAGTTAAAGTGGACACAATTTGCACTATTTCTGGCAGTCTGCAAAGGCCCTAAGTTCATAGTACTGTGTGAACAAGATTATAAAGGAATTTCTTGCAGTTCACCAGAGATGATGATGTAGCATAGTATACACTGATAGGAGGAAGGAATATCAATAATCTGAGATATGCAGACAACACCATACTACTAGCAGAAAATATCATATACCTGGAACAACTATAAAAAAAATGATCAGACAAGAAAGTGCAAAGGTAGGCTTACTGCTTAATATAAAGAAAACAAAAATAATGACCATGGAAGATCTACCCATATTCAACCTAGAAAATGAGGAAATTGAAACAGTAAAAGAGTTCCTGTACCTTGGGTCAAACATTAATCAGAATGGGGACTGCAGCCAAGAAATAAGAAGAAGACTAAGAATGAAGAAGGCAGCTATGAAAGAATTAGAAAAGATCCTAAAATGTAAAGATATCCAACTGAGCAGGAAAGTTAGAATTGTACGAGACATTGTTTTCCCTATTACCATGTACCGTTGCTAGACAGTGAAAAAGATAGATAGGAGGAAAATCAATTCATTTGAGATGTGTTGCTGGAGAAGAGTGCTGAGGATACCATTGTTAGGCATGGTAACGCAGCGTGTGGAGACCATGTAACGTGAAGCACCAGGATCCAGACTTCTCCGATGAAGCAGGCTGCTTGTCAGCTGGAGAAACTCCTCTCCCCTTCCAGATAGAGCACAGAGATTCTACAGCCAGACATCTCACGAATGAAGCTTTAATCTTTGTCGCTCTATATACATATATGTACAGCATACACCAACACAACTCCAACAGCAATATGCAATCCACCATCAACAATCCACAACCCAATGACCACATGTGTGTCCAGAGGCTTGTGCCTTATATAGCCTGTGATCCACATGGCTTTCTGGCCCTGCCTCTTCCTCTTGGACACCTGACACTCACCTGAGTGACACAGCACTTGTGCAGCAGTTTCTGTGCTTTCCAGCACCAGGTGACTACCCCATGATGTCATGTCCTGTGACATCAGCATGAGGCTGCATGACTCAGCTGTAGCCAAATGCTGTGTCATCATGGCTGCTGCACTATCCCACAATGTACATTTTCCCATGGGACCCAATCCTAACAACCATGTATAGCCAAAAAGACCAACAAATGGCTTGTATGATTCTAACTTTTGTGCTGAGTTGTATATCTTTGCATTTTAGGATCTTTTCTAGCTCTTTCATAGCCACCCTCCTCATTCTTAGTCTTTTTCTCATTTCCTGGCTGCAAGCTGCAAGAAAAGAGATTCCACCTCGACATTAGGAGGAACTTCCTGACAGTAAGGGCTGTTCAACAGTGGAACACACTCCCTCGGAGAGTAGTGGAGTCTCCTTCCTTGGAGGTCTTTAAGCAGAGGCTGGATGGCCATCTGTCGGGGATGCTTTAATTGGGAGTTCCTGCATGGCAGGGGGGTTGGATTAGATGACCCTTGTGGTCTCTTCCAACTTTATAATTCTATGATTCTATGATTCTATGAAATCTTTGAAATAAATAAAATAAAAATGTTAATTTTCTATCCAAATTTTGTCAGACATTTAAAGAGTGATATAATGTTTTGATGTTTCATTCATTGTCAGATTTTTTAAAAAATGCTAAACAATATTTATTAATAAATAATATAAATGATATTGTTCCTTAAATGCTTCTAGTTACATTTTGAAGTTGACCCGTCCATGACATCCCCATGAAATAAATATTTTTTAAAACAAAATTTTAAAAAATGCTTTTTGATAAAGATTCTAGTATCACTAGAAGAGATGCATTTTTTAAATGGCATTGCTAAAGCCTGTGCAAATTAATGTGAGGCATTCCCTAAAGTTTAAATTTTTCTGCTCTTATGACTTCATTTTGTATATTTTGTATATTTAGTTCTTACTAGTAAATTTAGTCATATTAAAAATAGTGTTTGAAATTGTATGTTATATTTTATATTTTAACTTTAACATTTGCATAATCCCTTTATTTTATATTGTGATGACCTATGGTTATAAGCAATTAAAATTTGAACTTGAAAATTCAGAATGTGTGCACAGTACCCCCCAACCTACCTTTTTTATTTCCGTGTTTTGTAGTCTTGATTATTGATTATTATGTTCAGCCAGAGAACTGTATTTTGAGCCCTTGTTTTTAACAGTTTGAAAATATTTTAAATAATATCTATGTGCTTAAACCTTTTTAAATGTTTAGATATTTTAACTCACTTGTTTGTTTTTTTTATGAATATCTTTTTAAAAATTGTCTCTACACTCCTTCCATACACTGTTTTAGATGTAGCAAATATTTAGGGCCTTAGCAGACTGGCGGCACAGGGCCGCCCTGGGAAGGTGCGCCGCGGGACCGAGGCATCCCCATGCCTCGATCCTGCGGCGCACCTTCACCGCCCCTGAAAGGAGCGCTAAAATAGCACTCCTTTCACAAGTCACCGAAAGTGTGCTGCAAAAGCTTGCAGCACACTTTTACTGACTTTTCCGCCGCAGTGTGTCTGGACGCTGCGGCGGGAGGTTGCCCCCAGAGTGCCGGCCATGCGGAGGGCCGGCGGCTCCAAGGGCAACCTCGGGAGGTGGAAGGGGCGCCAAGCGTGCGGCTGCCCCTCCCCTTCCTTGCCTTGAGAATGGCTTTTTAAGCCATCTGCCAAGGCTCATAGATTGGTTAGATAAAATGATCACAACATACAGCTTTGCCTTTGAACCGGATCAAAATATATTGCTCATTTTCTCTGCTGAGGACTAATTCTTAACATACGATGTGTAAGATATGATTTTGCATTATTTTGTCATTGTGCTGAATAGCATCAGCTGCACTAATGATAAATAAGTAATAACATATATGAAAATTAAGGTCCAATTCAAAAGACCCACAAAACTATTCTGCAGGTCTGTAGCAAACAAAAATTGACACTGGATCATGGAATCTAGTGAAATATCAGATGTTTTAAACTCCAGCACACAAACAGGTCCCTTGATAAAATCTAAATGTCTTCTGATTCTTTTGGATGGTATTGGTTTCTCTCTTGAAAACATGCACCAGCTGAATGCACTTTAGTCCTACAGTGGCTATATATCTTATATTAGATTAATATGTGTCTTTTCTATTTATAAACTGACTCTTTTTTGTGTAGTAGACAATCAACTGAACAGCACAAAAAACAATTAGCTACCTGGCTTTTAATTTCTTGCACATTAACATTAAGCAGTCAAAATAAGAGGTTATTTTGGAGTGATTATTATGATTGTAATCAGTCCTGACACTTGTGACACTTCAAACATGCAACCACCAACAGTTCCTTTACAATGAAAGAGCTTCTAGCACAACACATTTTAATAGTCAGAAGAGTTGTGAATTCACAGCTTTGCACAGCAGGTGTAGCAGCACATCTTTGCACCCCTAAATACACATGCTCATCTAATCTGACAGATTAAACAATGACACAAAAAGCCCGATCACTGTTGTTTAAACAAAGACTTTGTCTCCACTGAGCCAAAGCTTTTTGCTCAATCTAATGCCACTAATAACTTTTCCCAAATCAAAATGATGTATATTTTCTTAATGAAAACCTGATGGTAGGAGGAACAGGTTTGCTGACATTTTAAAAAAAATACTTGCTTTCCTGTCTCTTCAATATTTGCCTTTCTGTCATCTGGTAGAAAGATTTTGTTAATTAGTTGCATCTAATTGCTGCTGTTTACAATTAAGATTGTATAGATGGCCAGGGATTATTTTAAGTGAAAATTAAAATTCTATCAAGCAAAAGAGATATAATTTTATTGGGCTGAATCCAATTAGTACCTTCTACCAGTAGTTTAGCTTTTGTCAGCAGCAATCTCCAAATAATTGTTCTGAAGAATGGGATCCTTTTTTGCAATTTCAGGGGGACAAGGTACCAGAGGAACCCCCTCTGATTTTCTCCCCAAAAAAATTGCAATAAAGAGCAAGGAAGGGTGAGCAAAAGTCCACTCATATGACAGACAAATTGGATCTCACCTGCTCTTTCAGTCAATGGATTATATCAACTAGAACAGAACAATCTCCACTGTGCAAATTGGAGTTCTTTTGCAGGCCCTTGTACATCTGCAAAGATGTTCTTGAGGATTGGGGGAGGCCCTGATGTGTGTCACTGCAGAATGGTAGTTTCCATGTCAGTGGAGTTCTGAATCCACTCAAAGTTTTGGTCAGAACTTTAAAGAAGGCATCCAAGATACTTAATCCTATCCCCACAATAGGCTTTGCTCCTTTATTGTTTGGGCTAAAGACCAGAGTAGATTCGTTGCTACAACTGACATGAGAGACACCAGCCCTCACTGTTGAGAAGGTAAAGCAAGTTCAGCAAAAATTGGGTGACTTTGTGTATACAGAAGTGTTTTCCACTGGAACATAGAACATAGAGCATACAACCCAATTACTGATTATTTAAAGTAACTGTGTATCAGTGTACAGAGTTATATCACTACAGACACCCGTATTTCTGTGTTTGTGTGCATGTGTTAGAAAGGGATTAAAAACAAAAAGATAATAATTTCTATTTTATTTAGCCACTGCACATAAAGACATGGGCTCAAGATGCGCATATATTTACCATGAGGGGGTGAATGGGGCATTAATGACTCTAGAGGGTTATTTGGAGACAGCTGCACTTATCATGAATCAGGAAAGGGAAATAGCAAGCCTGGTGTGCTGTAGGTCAGTTACAAACGTTGACTTCAGAGAGCTATAAATCTCTAGCATTACTTGAGCAGCCTAGCCTCAGAACACTTTTCTAGCGTCTTCCTATAATTTAAAGATTATGTAAGGTATATAGAGAGTGTGTTTGACAAAAATATTAATTTAGAGATAAATCCCATAAATGCTCCAAAGAAGCAACTTCTGAAGAGCAGGATCATCTCCCAGTGCACTTCAAATAGGAATTGCTGCTGGTTTTGTCAACAGTAGGAGGTCGTGGAAGCTTGCCAAATGAAACCAAGGCTTTCTCAATAAAATGCTTTCTGTTTCATGCTGTCCTCGAATATCATCCTGTACTGTTTCATTACATTGCCTTGCTGAAAATCTTAATCAAAAATTGAACAGCAGTAAAAAAAAAAACAATCAATCACAGTTAACTCTTTCTAACAAGTTCTACAATATTTTCTGTTGTTGATACTGTTTGTTCTAAAAGCACTATCCAGCCTTGCAGATGTTTGCTTCCACCGTGAGACTGATGGCTTTCAGTTTACATAAGAAACTTTTATGAAAAGTCACAAAATGTTGCAACTATATTAACATTTTAATTACTTTGGAAATTTAGGGTGACACCATTGTCTGTTCTTTATAGAACATCTTACAGTAGACAGAAATTTATCTGAAATGCTTGTCCATAGCTGGTCTCTTACTAATTACTAGAAATAACTTTTAAGATTTTCAAATGGGAAAAGAAATTGAAAGTGCGCAAAATGTTAAATTTGTTTCAACTGGTATGAAATGAGTCTGATGAAGTATGTCTGGGTGACTTGGAAGTCTTTCATTCATAGGGTTGCATAAGTCGATGTGGTGGCTTAGTGGTTAAGACATTAATTCTGATGATCGGAGGATCGGAAGGTTGGCAGTTTGAGGCCTGGGTGCTACATGATGGGGTGAGCTCCTGTCACTAGCTCCAGCTTCTGCCAACCTAGCATGCAAATGCAAAATAAATAGGTACCAATTCAGTAACAGTATTTGGTGCGGTCATGATGGCCACATGATCATCAGAGTAGTCCTTGGACAATGCTGGCTCTTTGATTTAGTAACCAAGATGAGCACTGCTGCCTACAGTTGCTTATGACTAGACATTCATGCCAAGGGACTACCTTTACCTTTACCTTTAAGCTTGATGGTAGTTAACAACAAATAAGGTAACTGTTCTGAAGAGACTTCATTCATGTTGCAGACTCTTATAGCAGTGTAACACATTTATTCACATATTTGAGTTTTATGGATCTACACATATGATTAAAATCTGACATCTACAGTACTTTTATTACTGGTTCTTCACATATATGTCCATTTTTTTAATGCTTGCAGTTCTATTTTAGAAAGGGGAAGCATGGATAATTTTGTTGCAACCAATGCTGTCAATGAAACTATTGGTTTTGTCACCTCTGAATATTCCTTGTGAGACAAAGCCTTGGAAATCTGTGCACTTGCCAAGTTTGTAGTGCATTCAGAAGAAATAAAATAGTTACAAATCCATGTATACCTTCACTAGAAACATACATACAATCATATTTCTGTAAATGTCGAAAATACATACACAAATGAATACATAGGAATAATGTGCAGAAATTTCTATGAAAAAGAAAAAAGAAAAATGAAATCCTGCATCCTGAAACAAAGTATGAGACAAGAATGCATGTGGTATTTGGAGAACTGCAACAAAAATGAAGACTAAAAGTTTCCCACTTCTCTAAAGTAGAGATATGGCACTGAGAAAAGAGACAAAAAGAAGCATCTCAAGGATACCGTTCTCCTATCTCTTGGAGGACTTTCAAGGGGCTATAGGATTTTTCATATTCCAGGAAGGCAAGCCTGCCCTTGGAAGCTTCCTCCAACAGTCATGGAAAGAAGCTGCTATCAATAGACATGTGTCAAAAATCCAATTTCACTCCAACATTTAACAGTATTACCTATTATGGAGGTTCCACACTCCATAGGATAGGCACAATATATACTCTGGAATCTATGTTGTGAAAAATGTCTATGGATACATCTCATAAGAATCCATCAGTGATCTGGGAACTTCTTTTCCGGAACTCCAATTTATATCTGGCAGCTACCATTCTAATTTCCATCTTTCTTCATGCATCAGGGAAAAAATAAAACTTGTAATGTGTTAGTTGTAGGGCATTTTTTGACCCTGTGAAAATTCCAGTGTATTGTGGAATATAGCAATGCTGCATGTCCAAACAAATTTTCTGTTGCAGAATCAGGCAAAGCAATGTGTGCCAGAAAACACAAAGTTCAATAAAAGTAAAATAAAATCAGATAAAATATATTTTCTTTCTGGTATTATAGGGATTTTTATTAGCCAAGGGATTCTAGTTTCTCCTAATGGAAGATATTTTAATTTCCCCAGAAAGGGGCTAACCTATTGATAACTAGAGTAAAATACTTGTGCTCAGCTGCACCAAAGTTTGCCTGGGACTATTTTTTTAATTTATTTTTCTACCTGAGTATGCTTCATTGGTTGTGTAGAAAAGTATTGCCATCTTTTCCTTTTTATTTTTTGTTTATACAGGTGACTCTCTGTATCCACA
>CM034703.1:52208561-52223166 GCA_020142125.1 Phrynosoma platyrhinos
CCCCCACACACACACACAAAGTAATTCTGGAGCATTTACTTTATTCAGACAAGACCAGTTGGACAACTGTTAACTGCGGGACTTTTTCTTCACCTGGCCCCAAATTGGAGAATAACCTGCTGGAAAAGATTTGACAGGTGGGTACTCTGCCTGAGTTTAAAACAGCTTTAAAGACAAATCTCATCTGCCAAGCCTATCCAAGTGGTTTTTAAATTATGAGTTGGTTTTTAAAAACATATATGTGCTCTTTTAACATTTTATATATTTGTAATTGGTGTTCATGTTTTTAACTTTATTATGTGTCTATATTTTGCTGTATTTTATTCTGTTGTCCCTCATCTTGATTCACAGGGAGAATCAGGTAAGAAATAAATATAATAATAATAATAATAATAATAATAATAATAATAATAATAAATTTTATTTGTAACCCGCCCCTCTGCTCGGCAATAATTATTATTGAAAATCAGTGTGTAGGATTTGAGTATTAGGCTATGATGCTGGAGACCAGGGTTCAAAATCTTTCTCAGACATGGAAAGCCTCTGGCTGAACTTGAGCAATTTACACTCTCTCGGACTTAGAGTAAGGCAAAGGCAAACCCCTTCTGAAGAAATCTTGTCATTTAAAATCCCGTGATAGGTTCTAATTAGGGTGGCCATAAGTTGAAACAGCTTGAAGGCATACAACAAACAACAACAATTAACCATCATCTTCATAGTTGTCATCATCATCCCTGGAGCACTAATATGTAATATGACAGTTCATGTTTTAGAATAGCTATGTTGCAGAGGTGCATTTTTGACATGTTCAATAGCAGCCACCAGTCATTCATGAAAGCAGTACAGTACAGAATCATAAAGTTGGAAGAAACCTTATGGGCCATCTAATTCAATCATCTGCCACACAGGAATCCACAACTAAAGCACTCCTAAAACATGCCTCTGACATCTGTTTAAAGACCTCCAGAAAATGGAGACACACCCTCCCAAGGCAGTCTAATCACTGTCAGACAGACTTTATAGTCAAGAAGTTAACAGAATCATGGAATACGAAGATGTTAAAGCTGCCCCTTTGCCTGGAGGCTGTTGCAGGAGACCCCAGCTATAGTTGCTGCTGTTGTTATTGTTCTTATAATTGTTTTGTTCCTACATTTGTATCTCACCTTTCCCTCCAGAATCTAGATTCATAATGGCTTATCTGTTACACCAGATACTATGTAAAATACAAATTAAACCAGATATAGTTTTATAAATATTTATAAATTACTGTCGTCAAGTTAAGGGGATCCTAATGAAACCACCAGATCCCATCTGATCTTGGAAGCTAGATAGGCTCAGGCCTGGTTACTACTTAGATGGGAGACTGTCAATTAATACCAGGTACTGCAGGCTCTGTTTCAGATGAAGAAACTGGCAAAACCATTTTTGAGTATTCCTTGCTTAAGAAAGCCCTAAGGTCACCATAAGTTGACAGATGACTTGAAGGCACATACACACACAATGGAGAAGGTGAAAGACTCAGGAATTGAAAGCTGCCCTACCTGCTGCACTCCAGAGGCCCTTTCTGGACCTCAGGGGTTTTCTGAGATCCTCTCAAATCAAGAGATCCTTCTTTCTTTTGCTAGCTTATTTCCGTGCTAAATAGCCCTTTAAGCAATGATTCAGATCCCTATCTAGCTCTTACCCAGAATTTACCTTGCCATAGTTTCAGCCATGCTGTTACTTCTTTGTCCTCAAGTACATATAGTGAGGAATTGTTCTCTCTAGCCTCCTGAAACCCTCTTGTATTGTTTCTTTGGCCTCAGTTCCTTCATTATCTTTGATTGGCTTTGCTTCATCTTCTGCTCTTGGAGATTATCTCAGTTATCTTTCCCCCAGTACTAAAACATCACTACCATCTTCCTCCTCCACCTATCCTTTATGTCCACTGTCTATTGAACTGTTAAGAATATCAAGAAAAGAAGGCCCTCAGGTGTCCTAGTCCATAAATCATAAGCTCTCAGTTCCTGCAGATTTTCCAGAAAAGAAATAAACTATTCTTTCTAGTGTATACAAATATTGCACTGATGCATGGCACAGTAATGAGAAATTCTGGTTCCCCTCATCAAATAGTTTAAAAAGCAATGCTACTATAAAACACTAAATAAAATTATAAATGGAAATACATTCAAATGTCTTCACAGCATGTTAGGGAGAGGAGGGGTGGGATGATAGAGCTCTGTCAAGTTCACCCCGTTGCATTTTGTTTGTATTTGTTTGTGGGTGTATTTCCATCTCACTTCATGGCTTCCAAGAGTGCCTCTTCATGTTGCTTGTGACACCCTTCTTAACTGTGTGCATGGGAGGTGACAATGAAAAATATATTTGGTTTGTTAAAAATTATTATATTAAATGTCAGTCTTCAGTGCTATTTTCAAATAGAAATCAACCAAGTCTGGTGTGGTGATGTGCAAATTTTCAGGCAATTTGAACTGATTTGGCTCTTCAGAAGGTTACGGTGGTTTAATGGTTGAAAGCACACTGCTGCACACAGCAAGCTGCAAAAAGTCAAAGGGTTAGAGGATTAGGATTTCATTTCCTTTTAGCCATTGCCATGTCTGTTTTCTGTCCAAACTCCTTCTTGTTCATGTTTAACCCATGCTTTTAAAGAGAAGAGTGATCACGAACTTGTGGGCCTCCAGCTTCATTTTAACAAGCCGTCGCTTGCACTTTGGTGTGTAATTTGTCATAAATGTCAAAGGTCAGGGTGTGTTAGAAACCTGCAGCCAACAGATGGTCATTATGACAGTTGTTTATGTTTCAGAAGAAAAATGCATTGTGATATTTACTTGTCTGTGTGAATGTTGCACCTATCTGGAATGTTTTTGAATTTCTCTGTTAAAAATAAGAAATCATTTGTTAAGTGTTAAAAAATGACGGCAGCCAATGAGGAATATTCTACAGCCATATCAACCTGAACACCCCAATCTCATCTGACACGTTCACTTTCTGATGGTTCAGTGTACAGAAACTTTGTTTCATGCACAAAATTATTTTCAAATATTGTATAAAACTACCTTCAGGCTATGTGTAGTTGTGGAAAGTCAATGTGATGTAGTAGTTTGAGTGCCGAACTATGAGCCTTTACAGACTGCCAGAAATAATGCAGCTTGAATCCACTTTAACTGTCTGGCTCAGTGCTAAGGAATCATGGGAACTGTATTTTTTTCTCCAACATTGAGCCTTCTCTGTCAGAGAGCTCTGGTGCCACAATAAACTACAGTTCCCATGATTCCTTAGTACTGAGCCAGGGCAGTTAAAGTGGACACAAGCTGCTTTATTTCTGGCAGTCTGTAAAGGCCTTTAGACTCTAAAGACCAAGATTTATTTCCCCACTTGGCTATGAAACCCACTGGGTGACCTTGGGCATGTCATGCTCTCTCAAACTCAGAGAATGGCAATGGCAAACCCTCTCTGAAAAAACCTGCAAACAAACAAACAAATCCATGATACATTCAGTATAGGGTCATCGTAAATTTGAAATGATTTGAAAACACACAACAACAACAGCAACAACAATGTGTGTATAAGGTGCATATAAAACATAAATGATTCCAATGGATAAAATTCTCTTATTTCTTTATTTTGTGTTTATTTTATTTTGTTTATTTTATTTTGTGTGTAGACTTGGGTTGCATTTCCAAGATATCTTACTATGCACATCTACATACATAAAAATATTCCAAGATAAACAAAACAAAACACTTCTGGTTCCAAACATTTCAGAAAAGGGAGACTCATCCTGAAATACTATTGTACATGATTGAAAACATATCAAAACTGGATACCTTACATCCCATTTAATTTAAGAGATGAATGCAGTTCAACTTACACTTTCATACTAGTATACATGTTTTTTTTTTAAATTTGGATGTATCATTCAACAAAGCTACTTAAAATTAAACTAGGCAAATTTATTTCCAGATCCTCTAGATCAGTTATTCCCAAACTTTGGTCTTATATATGTTTTGGATTTCTCCTCCCAGACTAAGCTTATAGAAGTTGTCCAAAACAGTTGGTAGAATAAAGTCTAAGGAAGATCACTGCTCTGGATGAGTAATTCCCTTATTTGGGTCTATAGATGTTGTTGAACTACAGCTTCTTGCAGCCATTAGGGTTGCTATGAACTATCTGAGAACTTCTGTTTCCACTTTAGATAGATGTGGAATTGACAACACCATATGATTTTTGAAAACATGGCTATGGTGAAATATGTTTTGTGATAAGATGGACATTACTATCCTGCTGCACACTGCTTCTCAGAAACAGTCCAATGAATAATAAAAATTAAATGGCAAGTATGCTCTACATAACCATCATGTGAACTTAGGGGGGTTGCAGACTGCCAGAAATAGTGCAAATTGAGTCCACTTTTAGGGTTAGGGTTAGGGTTAGGGAATCATGGGAACTGTATTTTATTGTGGCACCAGAGCTCTCTGACAGAGAAGGCTCAATGTCTCAGAAAAAAACCAATTCCCATGATTCCCTAGCACTAACCCTAACCCTAAAAGTGGACTCAATTTGCACTATTTCTGGCAGTCTGCAACCCCCCTTAGTTCTTTAAGTTGGAAAGAAATACATAGCTAATGCTCACTGAAAACAGGAAACTTTTTTTCTACAATATATTGCCATATGTCATTCTCTGGACAATCCACAAACCAGAATGTTAGCTTTGCATGAGCTTTAGCATTGCTGGTAATGAAATGCCAGGGAATTCATGTTATGTGATCCAAATCTTTCCAAAATTAGTGATGATCCTTCTGTTTTCTTTCTTTCTTATCTGTCCTGCTTCAGATTAGTATTTTAATTTTTTAAAAATATATAAATATCCAACATAAGACTCCTGTGGCAAACTGAAAATGGTAAGTTGCCAGCATTTGTGCTATGTCTGTTCACTTTGACAACTGTAGTGTGTTAAAAAAAATCATAATGCACAAGTTCAGTTAGTTTAAACAGATTCACAACAATCCTAACCATTTTATATTTGTTGAATTATTCCAAATGTGGTCCCTGAGAAGATTTTTGAGAGGCTAGAAGCACTTTCTTCACAGGTAGCAAATAGGAAAAAGTGTGTTTCTGAGCATACACTATAAAATACTTGGCCATTTAAGTAGCTGATGTGGTTACAGTTCCCTATAGAAATGACAAATGGATTCATTCTGATCTGACATAGAGCTTGGAAGTAGCACGTTACAAGTAAAGGTGTGATCCATAATGCATTTTGTTTGAGATAATGAGAGCATAAAAGTGTTCTCTTTATAAAATAATATTGTGACTGGTAACAAATTTTGGTTTTTTGTGTAACAAACAGCATTCACTCATTCCCCTTTCTCATTATTTGAGGGATGCTTGGGTGATGTTTCTTTCAACTTCTAGTCCATTTTTGTAATTCCAGAATCCTCTGAAAAAAAAGGAGTATCAAATCATACAATGCATAATGAAACAATTTTTTTAAAAAAAAGATGTCTGCAGCATTAACAGTTACTTATTCATGGGGGTGGTAGTAGTGAGTTCATAATGAGTGCTTAATTACTATTCGTAACAAAAGACAAAACATTTATTTATTTATTTATTTATTTATTTATTTCAAAATGATTTTCTAAGTTCTGGCATGGCAAAACTACTACCAGTGGTTAATTCCCTGCCCTCAGATTGCATAGTGTATGATTAGTATGCATTTTTCATCATTTTGGAAAAGTTACATTTGAGGCTAACCAGGTTTCAGAATATCTATGATCCCTCTTCTATTTCTTTATTCTATTAAGGAATAGTAAAAGATGAAGCTATTGTCTCAATATATCTAGTTGATATTTAAAACAGCTTTGTTGGTCACTTATAGAGAGTGGTTGTCACTTCTTTTAAATTAAAAAAAATAAAGCTTTATTTTTGTGAGCATGAGCATAGGCCTCAAAAAAGGGAAGCATCTCTATTTTTTTTAAAAAAAGAAAACACAATATCTATAAACATTTAGACGTTAGAAGTAGCACTGGCAGGGGGTAGCTATTAATCTGTTGCAGTGATGGTAAATTCCTGCATAGTTCACAATGCAATAGTATAGGCTACACCACTGTGAGTAGAAACAAAGGAACCCAAAGCAACCCCACCTTCTACCATTCTTTTCTGCACACCACCTCTTGTTCACAAAACCCCTTTCAATTATACCCTTTGTTGCCAATGTTTACTTTTTCCATTCAAGCCTCTGCTCTCTTGTTCCCAGTCTTCCAGGCAACCAGCTAGTTGGAGCCAGAACAGAGGGAAAGGAAGAAGGGAGGGAGATCCAAAGCAAGATGCAAACAAACCACACCAAAGCTTAAAACCCTCCTAAATGCTGCAGCCACCACAACATTAGGTTTCAATAAGAGTCTTTCCCTACCACACTAGTAGCTATAGTGTTCCCTCGCTCCCTGAATATGTCTCAATTTCCTGTATCTAGAAAAATAGAGGAAGCCACCCGATCTTCATGAAGTAGCAAACATTTTCATTTTCTCAAAATAAATCCCCTTTGTAAAGACTCGCCAGTATTTTCAAACTGCTTTGGGGAGAATGACATTATTCATCAGCAACAAACAGCAGTCATAGAAAGGAGACTTTGCTGTGCTCTGTTGTGGGTTCCAGGCTGTCTTCCATTTCTTTGTTTGTATAAAAGTAGTATATTCCCTTTACATCTGAAATGTAATACAAAGTGCATGTTATATTACACAGCGCAACCTGACAAGCTTATTCTAAAGTGACACCACTAGACAAAGAAATTGTAGTTTTAAGGCTTTCATGTACAGATTTTCAGGAATGGGTTTACAGTGATTAAAATGAAAGAAAAACAAACTCTGTTTCCCTTTGTTGTGTTTAAGGACAAAGTTAATCAAGAGAACAAGTAGGGGTAGCCTGATCATGAAGGAAAGGTGTGCCATCACATGGGTATTCTTTGTAAAATTGGGAGACATGTTTAGAGATAGTTTTGTTTGACTGATGGACACTCAATATACTGGACAGTCTGCAAAATATATAGGAAAGTATTTTGTTTATATGGGTTTATATCTACAAATATTAAATATGTCTGCCCTTTGAGGATTCTGTTTGGTATTATCCTTTTAATTACTTAATTGAAGTAATCCTACATGTTAAAAAACAGTCATGTTTTCACTGAGGACAGGCTTGCTTTTGCGTTTTATATTCTGTATGAGATGAAACTGAAATGACAACTCTTTAGATCAAAAGATTCTCCTTTCAAGGGTAGCACCTCAAGTGGTGGGCAAAATGTGCACAAATTTAGAGCAAAAGAAACAATGTACAGCTCAGGTACTTGACAGGAACTATCTCCTGACAACTATTTGCCAGGTATAAAATAGCAAAATATAGCAAGCAAATGAAAAGATGTTTTGTCTGGAATAGCATTCTTTTTGAATTGTTTTTATTTTGTTTCTTAGCTTCCTGTGTATAGGTTCTACAAACACAAAAAATGGAAGACATCTCTTGTCCAAATAAACCAAAGTCTTAAAACTTTCTACACTTCAATTGCCATTTTCAATGCATTTGTTACTGGCATCCTCAACAAACACTTCAATAGCAAGCAGTCTTGAACACAGTAAGATTTACTTCTGTGTAAACATATGCAGGATTCTACTAGATATAGAATCTTTGGACAAAAAACTACTATTACATATCCTGGCCCAAACCCATAAGATATTCATCGGTCTGCAGAAGTTGTTTGGAAAGCTCCAGTGTATGGGGGTAGCAGGAGAGGACAAAAAGATAGCAAAATATTGTATTTTCTCCATAATTTGTCCCTCCAGCCACCACCAATTACTGAAAGTTTTAATGCTTTCATATATCAAATAACTTTTATGTAATACATTTTTACCTTTTTGTAATACCTTTTTATAACACTTATGAATACCAATGAACCATGGACATGCACATAGACACATGGAGACATTCACAATTTCAAAAGTGATTTCGATAACTGTTGTTAAACTGTGATGCAATCTAACAGAGATGGAAATTAAAATGTATATTTTAATGTATTTATCAGCTAGCAGAAAGTTAAAGGTAACCATCCTCCAAGTCCACTCTCATTTGAAATCTAACTGTCCCCTGCTGAAATTAAAATCCACTGGGTCAGCAGTGTCATCATGCGGGTATAGCTACTCTTACTAAAAAAAACATAAGCTTTCCTACAGTTGTGGACCTTTAAGCATCCAATAAATTTTGTCAGTAGTGCATGGAAAAGATATGTTGGGAAAAGCTGAATGTCTGCAAATATGCAGCCCTTTTCATTTGTGACATGCTAGATGCCGTGCTTGACCTTCTTGCCAAATTAAGGACAACGTGAGACATGATTGGCAAAAAAATGGCCTCATAGGAAAGAGTGATGGAATTTTCCTTTCCTTTCAGGGGGTTCCTCTATAGTGAAGAGAATGAACAGTACTATTTAATAGCCTCAAGAGAGTGGCAGGAGAGTGGAAAGGGGCTCAGATATTCACACAGTGCTTTCTGAGTGGGCCATTTCAGTTCTTGTGACCAATGGGATGTCCCTGTGGAATTTAGCATAGATTGGCCTGAAAAAAAAAAAGGATTAAGACCTTTTAAGGGATGAAAATGTAACAAAAGAACCACTTTTATGATGTAACAGCATAAAATAAGGAGCTCCATTGTGCAACTGATTGAGCAGCATACATTGTAGGTCTTGTTCCCTGAGGGTTTGGAGACTTGTACAAAATGATATGTCTACACCAGAAAAAGAGCATAGTTCTCATTTAGGGGCAAATAAGAGATTATTGGTTTGTTTCTACATCATTTTTTCCACACCTACTGAAAAGGGGCCTGTAGGGAGATTATACTCTAGCGAAAGTTGCTGCTAATTAAAACAAGTAATTAGTGTTCCTCCAGGCTTTGCGGTTTCACTCACTTTTGCCCGCCAGACAACATTAGTTTAAAAGCAATCCAATTTCTAGCAATAACAGACTGTAAAAAAAGTCATTTAACAAGTATATAAGTGTAAGGTTACAATTCAGCCTTTGATTTATCTCCTGCAGACTATTTAGAAATGTCATAGCAAAGTTTGTGGGGGCAGAGGTTTGGGGAGATTGTTAATAAATATTTTAAAATATTTTCTCCCATTTTGTTTTGAAAAATCCAGTTCATTTACAATGATATCACACAGGCTATAAATGAGTGCTTTTAAACCACATTTAGGAAGCCAGAATGGGATTTAATGCAGTTTCCTCTGAGCAGACCTTCACTTAGCATTTTGTAAACAGATCATTTCATTAAGTCCTTTTGTTCTGATTCCTTGTCTGCTGAAATAGAGACTTGTTATTGACTCTAACTCTCTTTGACATGAATAGAAACAGTTAACTTTAATATATTGCTGCTTTAGGCTGTCATGAGACAAAAATGATTATGCATAAGTATTGTTGTTTATACAAAGCACTTTGTACCCACCTGCACAGATTAATCAAAAGGCTCAAATGTTGCTTTTTTTTTTCCTTAAAAGGATAACAATAGTAAAGAAAACATATACCTAGACTGAAAATTAGCTTCTCTGGCTATGGATTTGTTTGTCATGCTGCTGTTATTTCATAATTGCCTATCCTTGACCTTTGTGTTTCAAGTGTTAGCAAAAATATTGTTACGTGCAAAGAAATATATACTGGAAAAATATGCAGAGAAATAGTGCACTGTGTTTGAATGGACTCATTCCAATGATGGTATATATTCCAGATGTCACAGCAAATACCTGACTGCAAATCAAGAGTAACAATCAGGGGGCACAATCCACTGGCAGAACCTTCTGCCCAGAGTGGGAATGAGTGGAAGAAGCTTAAGGAGGGGGTGGAAGAAGGTGCCTCATGGTTATATATTCAAGCATTTTCTTCTGTTTTGAAGGAAGATGCTAAGTCTTTTCTGATTTGTTTTCTAAGCCTTGTTTACCTAGGGTTTCTCTTGAAGAATGAAGCCAGAAGGGGAAAAAATATGCTTCCTGATAAGGTGGCAAAACCTTGTAAAAACAACAGAAGATGGTTTAACATTCCCCACTATAAGGGCTATTGTGCAATGCAAAAGTGTCATGTAGAATTCATTCTCCCTCCCAATACTACTAGAAAACATCTTCTTTTATAGCCTTCATTTTAAGTAAAGAAAGATTGTTACTTCATAGAAAAAAGAGCAGAATACTGTCTGTGTGCCAAGTTCATTAGTTTTTCCACAAGATTATGAGTGCACTTTTAAAAGCATTATTCACAATGGCTTACTTAACAGATTTTTATGCAGAATCTTTGATCATGTACACTGTGATATTAAAAATGTAATAATTGTGGCATGAATACAGAATATAGCATTTTACATGCCATCTACAATAACTTTGAAGAAGTCTCTGATTATTTTGACTGGCTATTATACAAATCTCGACAGTGCAATATTATACTCTACTTTGCTTTTCCCCTTTCTTTTTTTCCAGGGGTCTTCTACAACATAAATATGTAAATACATATGTAAATACATATTGTTTGCTTGGTTGTCTTGCTCATCCCCAATGTTCATTTTACATTCTAAAAAGCTTGCTTTGAAAGCACACACACACGCCAAAAATAATACAGACACCATCTTATCTTTTGATTTATAGCACATATATGTAGAGCATAATCCACTAGGAAGGTTTTTTCTACAGTCCTTATTAAACTGAATGGAAATACATCTATACTTTTGACCAGTTCCCATTCATTCTGATGAGCTTTATGCAGAATATCTAAGTGCTAGGCTGTTTTTATTCATTGTAGAATCTGGTATAATTCTTTGTATGAGTGAATCGCTGTCTCTTGCTCTAGCAGAGCAGCCCTTAGGGCACCAGAGGGCAGAATCTGCTCTCTGACATGCATGGACACTAAATCCTTTCTAGATTAGCGAGGATCTTACACGGCTGTATAATAGTTCTAATTTTATGTAATAAGCAATATTTGCACAGCAATTCCATTACCAGGCAGAAGACAATTTTACAAGTAATTTAGAAATCAGGACTGCATTAATGCTGAGTCTGAGTAAAGAACAATCTCTTTTTATAATCAACATTCTTGTCCCAGTATTTATTTTTTTTGTTTCTGTTCCCCCCCCTCCAAATTGTGTTAATAGTTATTACATTTTGCCAAAGTTATAATTTCACTGTAAGAAGGTCTCTCTTCCTCACAAATGCACACACAGTTTAAATACATATTTCATATACAGTTTCTCTACCTTTTTTTTAAAAAAAAATAGCTGGCTTGGAAAGACAGTACATGCTGCTTTATAATTGCTGCATTTATTTCCAGCAACTCGGAATGAACAGCAACAAACTTTGGACACAGTACTGTTGATGTCTTACATCAATATTTTTGTCTGATGAAAATGTCAACATTCAGTTTAAGCATGCACAAGAATTGTCCTTGAAATGACATTGTACCTGTGGATGTATGTGGCATTATGCATCAGGCTGCACATTTAGTTGTGCTTTCAGTTGCAGAAGGGTTGCCATTCAACAAAATGATTGTGCTGCACAATCAACACAAAATTCTCCATGTGGAAATCTATGCTATGCAAACACAATGTAGGATGTTGGGCATGACTAAATATCAAAATTAAATGCCAGGGATCTGATCCTGCAAGGGCAATGTATTTGCATAGAATCAAACTTGAGAACTTTATTGGGATGTGAATTTTGCATACAATATTTATGCATTGTACAGCATTGAACAATCAGAGCTGTTAGCATTGAAAGTGCTGTTTACTTATTTCCAGTCTCACTCCCCCTTCCTGTCTTCTTTTCTTAGAAAAGGATATTCCCACATCTCTCTAAAAGAGAGGATCATTGTCAAATTGACAACAGTAATAATGTTTTGGATGTGCAGGTACATTCAGCAGTGCACAAACAGCCTGCTGTTACATGCTGCTATTGCTAGTCTTGGCACACATACTTTTCATTAACAGTAAAAATACATTGTAGTTGTTATATGTCTTCAAGTCACCTCCAACATATGATGACCCTATCATAGGATTTTCTTGGCAAGATTTACCATTGTTTTGCCATTACCTCCCTCTAAAGCTGAGAGAATGTGGCTTAGCCAATGTCAGCCAGAAGGTTTCCATCCCTAAATGAGGATTTGAACAATGGTATCTTTGAGTCTTAGTGCAGTATTCAATTCACTATGCTGTGCTATATCTCAAAAATATATATTACTTGAACAATTTATGTGAAATTCTAAAAAAAAAAACAAACAACACTTTAAAGTATTGCCTCAAAATATATTTAAAAGAAAAAAGGGTCCTAAAATGAAGATGTTGCTTCTTTGCATGACACTAATTGCAATGCCCATGTATCTGCATGCAAAGTTAGGTTAGCTTCATTCCACTTTATTAGATATGGGTCCATGTTACAGAATCCTGGGATTTGTATTTACATTTGGTCAGTTGATAGACACTACTGTTCTCTAGAAGAGCATTTGAAGTAACTTGGGGGGGATGCAGACAGGTGGCCCTAGGCCACCCCAAGAAGCAGAGGATTGGGGCTGCTGCTACCACACACAGCAGCCCCAATTCTCTCATTTGCCACCTCTAAAAGAGCAGCAAAATGTCGCTCCTATTGGAGGCAGCAAAAGGCTGCCCCAAGAGCCAGCGCATAGCTTTTCTCTGCCTCTTCCGGCGCAGCATGTGAAACCACTGCACCGGGAGGATGTCCTGATGCCACATGCCATGCATAATGCCATGTGGCGTCAGGACATCTTCAGGGAGGGGTTGGGGTGGCTGGTGTGTGGCTGCCCCTCCCCTTCCCTGCCTCCAACATGCCACAAAGGGCCCGTCTGCAGAAGCCCTTACTAAACTACAGTTTGTTGGCTATGCTGGCCGAATGGCTGTAATAAAGATGCATGTATGTACAGTTTGTTGGTTGAAGCCATGGCAATTATAATTATATGCTGTCTGTCTGTCTGTCTGTCTATCTATCTGAGGGAGAGAGGGGCAGGCCAGCTACACCAATCCTAGCCAAGCCCTTCCTCCATCCACTATCATCCTGCCTCAGGAAGAGAGGGGCAGACCAGCTCCATCAGGCCTAGCTGGAGGAAGAAGAAGGCCCTCCCTCCATTCTGCCATCATCCTCAAACATTTGATCAGGAGGGCTTTAAACTGAGTCATGTTGGGAAGGGAGACAGTATCTTGGAAGATATTTGGAAAGGCAGGAGTACATCATGGGGTCGAAATAATAGTTAAAGTGTTATAGAGGGAACAAGGCAAATGATGCAAGGGTCCAACAGTGGGAGGAAAAAAACCTCACTCAGGCAGCAAGTGGGGAAGACACATGCTCTTAGATGTCTCTACACTAATGCACAGAGTATGGGAAATAAACAAGACAAACTTGAACTCCTAGCATAACAAAACAAATAGAATATAATAGGCATCACTGAAACCTGGTGGAATGAGTCTCACAATTAGAATGTAGGAATAGAGGGGTATAACCTTTTTAAGAGAAATAGGCCAAACAGGAAAGGAGGAGGAATAGCATTGCATGTCAGGGATGTTTATACCTGTGAAGAGATCCAGGAATTAAATCCTGGAAATCAGGTGGAGAGTATCTGGATAAAAAATAAAGGGGAAGGAAACAACAAGGGTGTTATTATGGGAATCTACTACAGACCCCCAAGTCAGATTGAGGACTTGGATGATGCCTTTCTAGAACAGCTGACCACACACTCAGAAAGGAGACATGTAGCAGTGATGGGTGACTTCAACTATCCTGATATTTGGTGGAAGTCAAACTCAGCCAATACTTCAAGGTCTAGCAATTTCCTCACTTGTCTCAAAGACAATTTCTTTGTCTAAAAGGCGTAAGAGGCAACAAGGGGATCAGTTACTTTAGATCTGATCCTAACAAACAGGGATGACCAGTTAAATGGGGTGCAAGTGGTGGGATCCTTAGGTGGGAGTGATCATGTTCTCCTGGAGTTTCTTATACAATGGAAAGGAGAAGCTAGGCATAGTCAAACAGTCATTCTAGACTTTAGGAGAGCTGATTTCAACAAACTTAGGGAAACACTGGGAGTGATCCCATGGTCAGGAATACTAAAGGAGAAGGGAGTTCAGGATGGATGGGAGTTTCTCAAAAGGGAGATACTGAAAGTACAATTTCAGACTGTTCCGATGAGAAGGAAAAATGGGAGGTGTCTCAAGAAACCGGATTGGATGACAAAAGAACTTTCAACTGAACTAAGTTTTAAATGGGAGATATATAAGAAGTGGAAAAGGGGCGAAATCACTAAAGAGGAATTCAAACAAATAGCTAGCACATGTAGGGGTAAAGTCAGGAAAGCCAAAGTGCAGAATGAACTCAGGCTTGCTAGCTGGCTTAAGGACAATAAAAAGGGCTTATTTGGGGTATGTCCATAGCAAAAGAAAGAAAAAGGAAATGGTAGGGCCACTGTGCAGATGATGGAGAAATTCTAACAGGGGACAGAGAAAAGGCAGAATTACTCAACATTTTCTTTGCCTCAGTCTTCTCACCAAAGGAAAAAGGTGTTCAACCTGAAGAAAATGGAGCAGAGGACACAAT
>CM034703.1:52223266-52239342 GCA_020142125.1 Phrynosoma platyrhinos
TGGATGGCCCTTGTGGTCTCTTCCAACTCTATGATTCTATGATCCTGCCTCAGAGGGAAAGAGGGGAAGCCCAGCTCCATCAGGCCTAGCTGGAGAGAGAAGAAGGCCCTCCCTTCCATCTGCCATCATCCTGCCTCAGAGAGGGAGGGGGTAGCCCAGCTCTATCAGGCCTAGCTGGAAGAAGACGAAGACCCTCTCTCTATCTAGCAGACCCTCTCTCCTGATGCTGTTTAACATCGATATGAAGCTGCTGGGTGAGATCATTCGGAGTCATAGAGCTATGTGTTATCAGTATGCTGATGACACCCAGATCTATTTCTCCATGTCTCAATCATTGACCTCGACTCCCAATGGAGTCTCTCCTCCCAATAAATGTCTTAGGGCAGTAATGGACTGGATGAGAAAAAACAGATTGAGAGTGAATCCAGACAAAACGGAGGTGCTCACAGTAGTGGCCCCGAAACTAGGAATTGGGTTGCAACCTCCAGTCCTGGACTGGGTCACACTCTGATAGACTTGATCTCCTTCCCCACTGCCATTCCCTTCTCCTTTTGTGTCATGTCTTTTTAGATTGTAAGCCTGAAGCCAGGAAACTGTCCAATTAACAATTTGTAAGCCGGTCTGAGAGCTGCCTTGGCAGAAGAATGGGGTATAAATACACCAAATGAATGAATGAATGAATGAACAGTATAGATGTATTTGAAGCTACTGAAAGAGGGCTACAGCTCATTCAGACACTTCTTATTGGTTCCAATTCATCACTCTTATAACAGAAGTATACTGCTCTTTATGACATTGGCCAAGAATTCCTCTTGCAGAGGAAAAAAAGTCTTCTTAAATGCTGATAATAACTTGTTTTTCCAAAGCTTGACTCCATGGTCATGACTGAATCAATGCCCAGAGCCAAAAGTAATATTCAATTAAGATTTGAATTTGCCCCTTTAAAAAAAAAAGAAAAGAAAAAGGGGAGAACCACAAGCATACTTCAGCATGTTAATCTAAGGCCAGTTTGGATCTTCAGATCATATAAACTGGCACATCTCAATTTTTATTAAAGATAAACAAGCTATTCTGCACCATTATCTGCAGCAGAAAATCATAAGACTATAAAGTCAAAAGCAAATATTTTAAAATATCAAATCAAAGACAACAATGAAAACCCAGAACAAAGGTATTCCTTTGGTCCATGACACACAGAGGCAATGCAAAGTGTAACTTTACTATTCATCCTTAACACATTACCCTTATATTTCTGTAATCATACTAAATCATTAGTTGTTACCCTTCCACGTATATTTTAGATAAAATTTTCATGAAATTTCATAGCCATTTACAAAGTAAAATACTAAAAAGAACCACTACAACATCAATAAATTGGTAATCCTGATTTAAAAAATGCTAACACTAAAATTAGCACAGAAAAAAGAAGAAGAAGAAAAGCTTTAAGCTGCATTAAAGATCAACAGCCCACCAGTAGTTGTGGTCTTCAACACACTTATTTAAAAATGCAAAGACACTAAACACATCTCTCTTGAGAGACTGTTATGGAGCACTGATGTTGCAACTTAAGGCCCTTATCCTTATAAAGGCAAATCAAGTATCTTATCCAATATCTCCATGTGATGGTTAATGGGATAGGATTTTATCAGAAGATCTTAAATTCTAGGACAACTCATATGGGAGAGACATTCCCTGAGATAATCAGGACTCAAACAGTTTAGGACATTTTAAACTTTAAAAAAAGTACTTTGAATTAGATCTAGATGTGAATTGGCAGCCAGTGCAGCTGTGCAAAGGGGCTTTGTGAAATTAAAAGTGGATTTCTGGCCACTTAAGGGGATAATTTTTAGAGGTTGGTTTTGTCCAGAAAATTTGTCAACTTCCGTATCAGATGAAACTTACATGTTGTTTCAAAGATAGTTCTATGATAAGTATCACAGTAGTAAAATCTAAAGCGTTCTGGCAGACAGATATGGAAAAGCAGGATAATAATAATAAACAAATAACAAATTAATAACGTGTGTTCCATATGGGATATCTTGGGTTTTAACATGGTCAAGCTAGTATATTGTGTATTTATTTTTCTACATATAGAATTCCAGTTGAAATTTGGAAGTCAAAGCTGCAACCAAAGAGGCCAAACACTAGTGTTCAGTTGCTAAGATAATGGTCCAAAACAGACCACAGAAATAATCCAGTTTGAGACCACTTAACTGCCCTGGCTCAATGCTAGGGAATTCTGGGAAGTGTAGTTTTGTGAGACATTTAGCTTTATCAGAAAGCTCTGGTGCCATAATAAACTACAATTCCCAGGATTCCAGGGCAGTTAAAGTGGTCTCAAACTGGATTATTTCTGCAGTGTGTTTTGGACCAAATTATCTCAAAGCAGCTTTAAAATTGTGTTTTAAAAGATTGCAAAAGGAAGTGTGTATCCCCTTTGCCTATATCAACAGTGAGCCTCTCCTATATTCTGTAGACCAAGAAAACCACAGTCTAGATCAAATTGTGTCTACTTTTATTCATAGACATTTATAAGCTTATATGCGCACAATTTTGTGTTCAATTGTAGTTTATATTAGCAATCTGGTGTACAATTATCCATCCGTTAACCCTGCTGACATCAATCGGCCTTGTTCACATGTAGTTGCACTCAAGCTTATAGTACATGTGGCAAATGTACAAGTTCTTTGGCAAATAGCTCAAACAAGGTACAGAAGTTAATTTGTTTCAAATTATGTCTGTATGCTCCTTCCCCCTTCATAGAAATGTTGTCAGAAATAAATATGTATTGACTACTGAACCTTAGAGAACACAACAACTGATGTTATGATATGAACAGAGAGCCCATGTGGAGAGCCCACTGCACAATTATATCAGTTTCATTCCATTTTATCAGACATGGCTCAATCCTACAGAATCCTAGGATATATAATTTGATGTGGTACTTAATATTAGACAATAGACTCTGCTCTCTAGCAGAGAATTCAACAAAGTTTGGATATAAAAGAATTTATATACCCAATTTCAAATAAGACACCCAAATTACATTCTTTTTTTTACATGTCAATCCACTTGTGTTATATACTTTCTTATTTGGCCTCGCAATAAACTTTATGCTGGAAAACCCCCTTATCCTGTTAAAAAACATATAATTGAAGGCAGAAATAAAATTAAACATGAATATAAAGATATTCCTCTTCATTAACATTTTTTTCAAAGTAAACATAATTATAAATCACTTAAATTCTTTGTTACTGAAGTTGTTGTGTGGCGCCACCAAGTCATTTTTGACTTCTAGAGACCCTAAGGTAAACCTATCATTTGGTTTTCTTGACAAGTTTCTTCAGAGGAGGCATTGTCATCCTCTAAAACTAAAAGAGTGTGATTTGCCAAATGTCACCCAATGGGTTTTTATGCTTGAGTGGGGAATTGAACTCTGATCTCCAAAGTCATAGTCCAACATTAAACCACTACGCCAAGCTGGCTCTCAGTAGTTCAAACTAGATCATCCACCAACATGAATATACTTCTTTTGCAAAGGGAATGCTTTTGGGTTTTTACTTTAAATTCTTCTCTCTCCATAGGACTTAATGATAATTTAAATTTTCAGTGTTTTCTGTAAGGAATAGCGTTTAAGTTAATCAACATTTAAAAATCACCTAAACTGTGCTTTCCATCTTATAACTCAATGAGGGTCAGGATTACTAAGCCATAGGTTCTATCACCAGCATGAATTTGAATGCAGGTTTGCTGCCTGGTGATTGTAATATCTGAATATTACACTTTTGTTCATCCAAGTAATTTTAGTGTATAGTAATGTTATATAATTAATATTCAGAATGACGTTATTATATTTAATTTATCACCCAAGAAGGCTAGTAGAAATGACATTGGCCATTAATCATTTCTACTTGGAATGTGGAATAGGTTTGGAAATGTTATCATAATGTGTATGAAATATATGGTTATATGTGATTATTGTTTGCTGTTATCTATAGTGGTAAAGAGGATTATGACAAATAAGTATAGATTTCCAGCATACCTGACATTGAATCGATGCAGCAACCTAGAAGTATGAAAAAGTTTGTTTACTCCTAAGGAGTTCTGAACTTGTAAGTAATTTCATTTAGATAGTGTTTAATGGTTCCAGTTTTAAACATACACCTACTAGTTTAAAAAATATATCTACATTACTACATTTCATACATAGTATAAGAAAATTTCCAAACTTATTCCACATTCCAAGTAGTCATGTTTGATGGCTAATGTAATTTCTACTAACCTGATTAGATGCTTCTTACTAGCGGCAATTAATTGTTCTTATAAGCATAAGTGCACTACACTTTATGACACTTCTCAAATGTAATGAATTGTTACAGAGGAAAAACAATTGTTACAGAAGAAAAACATGGCTGCTGGGTTTATATATTGGTTCGTGTTGTTTTACTGAATTGAATTGTTTGTTTTAATCTCTCTTGATTTAATACTGTTTTAAGGGGGGAGGGGTCTCTGGGATTGGGTACTGTATATGTTTTTATGGTTGTAAGCCGCCCTGATTGGGTTACCAAAGGGCGGGATATAAATAAATTTTATTATTATTATTATTATTCTGAAATGCTGGTACTAAATTGTTTTTCCAGATCTTAATTCCATAGTTAGAACTCAATCAATGCCCAGAACCAAAAGTAATGTTCAATTAAGCTTTGAATAGGGTGTTTTTTTTTTCAAATTAATACTGAACAAAAATTCAGCTTGAGAAAAGACTGGATGCTTAGTTCATATAAACTGGTACAGCTCCATTAGAACTGAAGATAAATAACATCTTCTGAACCATTATCTGTGCCAGAAAATCATGGAACCAATGTCAAAAGTAACATTCTTAAAATATCTTGAAGAAAAGGCACATTCTTTCTAAATGTTTAGTGCCAGATGTAATTTATGTTCAACAATGGTTAGATTTAAGTTTGTAGAATAGTCTAGGCACAACAATATTATATAAGAACACCTTGTCTTGGCAAAATATGTGTTATCACAAAATATGTTTCACAGAAAATGTGAAATACAACTGATGGTAACTTCAGGGGGTTGCAGACTGCCAGAAATAGTGCAAATTGAGTCCACTTTTAGGGTTAGGGTTAGAGTTAGGGAATCATGGGGACTGTAGTTTATTGTGGCACTAGAGCTCTCTAACAGAGAAGATTCAATGTCTCAGAAAAAAAACAATTCCCTTGACTCCCTAGCACTAACCCTAACCCTAAAAGTGGACTCAATTTGCACTATTTCTGGCAGTCTGCAACCCCCCTTCATCTCAAACAATTAAAAAAAAAACAGAACATCTTATGATAAACCACCAAACCATGCCCAAAACATGGGCTAAATAATGCTGCTTCTGACTGATTTAAGGGCATGGTGTTTAATAATAATAATAATAAAATTTATTTAATATCCCACCTATTGGAAAACCAATCCAGGTGGCTTACAAATTAAAATCGAATACAAACCCCACACAGTCCCTCCCCCCTTAAAACAGTATTAAATCACAACAGCTTAAAAACAATATAACAATTAAAACTTAAAATTAAACAATGCAATAGACACTCCACTATGGCCCATAGCAGTGTTCCTGTCCATCCAGGATGGGGTCACGTAAGGAACAGTGCAAATTAAGGCCAGGAACCATTTAGATGATGTACCGGCCCCAAAGCAGCTGGGAGCCACACCAAGGGTGTGCTAGGGTGTGATAAGCTGGTCCAAAAAGGAGTCAATTTAGATTAACTCCTGGCTGGCATGGCTTGGGACTGTGGTGGTTGCCTGCTTTGGGAATGAGCTGTGCAGTCACCACAGTCCCAGCCTGATCATGGAGCCGTGTGCTTCAGCTCCCAGTCCAGTGGAATACATACTGGCTTAATATTCATTCCATTCTCCAACTGATACAAAATATACAGGTTATGGTTAAACCATTCACATTTTTAATGATACTTCAATTCAAGTGGGTTTTAAATTAGAATCATACCAGCATAATGGCTAAGAGAAACCTATTATGGAGTATTCTTTGCAAAATCTGTTCAGGCGGATTTCCCATTGCCTCTCTCTAAAGCTGAGAGAATGTGACTTTCCCAAGTTCTCCCAGTACATTTTCATACTTCAATGGGAATTTGAACCCAACATATATGGAGCAAGAAATAGCAGATGTCCAAACTGGGTGTAGGAAAGGAAGAGACACTAGGAATCATATTTCAAACATACATTGAACAATAGTGCACACACACACACACACACACAAAAAAATCATGGGAATATCATGCTGTACTTTCTACAGGATAATCAAATGTTTGATTACATAATCAAATGTTTGATTATGTAGATCATGAAAAACTTTGAATGGCTCTTAAAGAAATGGATGTGCCACAAACTTTGTTATGATGCATTACCTGTACTCAGGACAACAGAATATGGAGAAACAAAATGGTTTTCAATTGACAAGGGGGTCAGGAAAGGCTGCATTTTATATTCATATTACATATTTTTACATATTTTACATATTTTTCCTCAGTGATAAGATAATCTATAGAGAATAACATTTTAGAGTCGGTGTGTACAGATGTTTTCCATTTGCAGCACCGCAGTCTACTGAGAAGCAAGATGACTTCCTTCATTACAGCAATTTCTTCCATCCAGTAGAGGTATCTCCAAGTATCTCTTATATCCATTCATGTTTTAATCAGGACATTCCTCTTGAGCAAAAAGATGGTTCAGGTGGCTTAGCCTTTTTATATTATGGTGCAAATATCTACTGCATAAACTACTAAAAATATCAAGTGCTTCCACATGAACAGATCCATTTCCAGGCATAACTCTTGTGAATTTCTCAGAATATGTTACTCTGTTATGCAAAAATATTATAAATAATCCCATGCATTCACACAACATCTTGAAGGCCCATAATCAAGACACTTCTGCATCTTAAGCATGAAGTGATCTCTTAACGCTCTGCATGGACTATAATGGCAGTAGCAGAGCCAATATGTTTCAGATATTTGCACAATCTGATGTACTGGAACTAGCAGTGTGGATTTGCTGAATACCTTAACATTCTTTTTTTTCACAATGGATTTTTCATGAACTTCCAGATGTGTTCTGATAGATGTCTGATGATAGTATGCTTTAGTAGCAAAGCGTATTTCAGCCCATAGTATTATTGCCAAATTAACTAAACAATCTCATCACAAAGAGAAACATTACAGCTGGCAGGAAGAGCACACTGAATGAACAGCTAGCCTGTTCTTCTGACAAACATGTAAGAAATGGCTTATTTTACAAGATGTAAAGATTGTTGTCCCCTCACAACCAAGACAAAAGATATCATTTCATGAGTCAGCTACCAGTCAGCTATATAAAAAAGCTATTACAAATATGATATGAAACCTAGCATATATGTAATTGGGGTGTATAAGTAAAGAGCTTTTGAATTTTATTTTTCAGCATGTGGCCATGCTAAATTTGTTTTGTTGCTGAATCCCTCTTGACTGGACGTGCCTGAGAACAGACAACATTCCCATATGAGTGCAACCAACTCAGGAGAATGCATCTGTATCTAAATCAGCACAGTACTGGGCTGTCATGTTGCTTCTGTAGGATCTTACAGTGCTTTTCCTCCTGGAAATATGTCTCAGTGTTTGGTTAATGTGTTTCTTTCAAAGCCCTACACATTGCTTAGGACATATCAGGTGGGTATTTCATAATTTATTGTACTACTGTCATTTCTTGATCATGGTTTCTCTCTGCGTGTGTTATTTTTAATCATGTATAAAATGGTTTTCACTAGGCAAAACACTTGACAGGTTTGTTTCATTCATCCCACTGTAAACTGTGGTGTAAATCAATATTACTCTATTTCATAAACTGAAGGAAGATATAAGACATGTCCTTGGGATATTGCCCCTTTTCAGGTATCTCTAGGGGGGAAGCAGACGGCGCAAAGCTTCAGGGCAAGGAAGGGGAGGGGTAGCTGCACACTGGGTGCCCCAACCCCTTCCCGAAGACGTCGTCGGAGCGCTGGACCCTCCGCACATCCGGGGCTCCGAGGATGCCTATCCGCAGCAGCGTCCACACACGCTGTGGTTGAAAAGGAGCCAAAGGTGTGCCGGCAGCCTTTTGTGGTGCACCTTTGGCGATTTGCGGAAGGAGTGCTATTTTAGTGCTCCTTCCTGGGGTGGCGAAGCCGCGCCGCGGGGCCAAGAAATGCAGATGCCTCGGCCCCGATTCACAGCTTCCCGGGGTGGCCCCGTGCCACCCATCTGCTCTGAATGTTCATCTTCTCAGTATATTTGAGTCACATGTGCTCAAATAGAGACAAGAATAGTTCTACATAAGCTTGGTTTAAAGGCCAATATGGCCTATTCTCTCCATGTGAACTTTCTTTCTTCTTCAGTGTTTTGTTTGTTTGTATGTATTGTTTCTCAGCCGATGTACTAGGTGCATCTCAGAGGATTATATTTCTCATATTTTATGGATATCCTCATAGGAAAATAGCACAAGAAATAATAAGGACATGGACTTGTTCATATATAGTTGACCCTCCATATCCACAATTTTTTTTATCCATGGATTCAAGCATCCATGGCTCGAATATGTTTTTTTTTTAAATTCCAAACAGCAAACCTTGGTTTTATTATTTTATATAAGGGACATCATTTCAATACACCACTGTATTTAATAGGACTTAAATATCCATGGATTTTGGTACCCATAGGAGGTTCTGGGACCAAACATCAGTGGATACCAAGAGCCCACTGTAATGTGTATCTGTCCTCAGATTTTTTTTTTTAAAAAAATGTTCTGTTAATATTACATGATCTAAAAACTTCAGTGTGCAATCCCAATAGTCCTTGATGGATATCTTTTAGTTGACCAACAGATTCTATCCTGGCAACTAACTGCTAACTTCAGCCTGTCAAGTAGGATAAGACTATCAAATCCCCCTTCATTTGTAACTAAAAAATCCCTTAAATAAGTTTGGAGCAATGGAACTGTTGATTTTGCTTCCTCAGAGCAAAAGTTTATTCTTATCACATGAAAACACATTCCCTGCTGCCTTGTAATAATTCATTTAACAGTTCATAGCTGACCATGTTAGTTTTCTCCATTAAATGTTATTGCATGCAAAATGATGTGAGGTGATTTCAAAATTCTGTCTATTGAATTTGATATGTGATTGCTACTTCCAATAAAGCCTACCTTTTTTGGCAGTATGAGGTGACAATCTTAGACCATTAATCTGTGTTATTACTAAGGAGTCTCTATGATGAAATGTGGGAGGAGGTCAATGTGAGGAGTGATGCCATGGGCTACCACACCCAGCAACATGAACCCTAGTGAGGCCGCTGCTTGGTGGGGCAACATTTTGAGCAGCACCTCAGTCCACAGGTGGTCCAAGACTGTTCCCACTGTTACAGAACAAAAGTAGTAAGAGCTAAGAGTAGGAAAACACAGACCCATACCTCTGCTGTTATGGAGCCAAAGAGATCGAATAAATGTCAGCATTCCAATGATAAAATGTTTCCCATATCCTATGGATGTTGCCCCAGCAACTTGTAGAACTGAATTTTAACATGTTTTTGCTCTATGCATTGTGTTGTTTTGTACAGAACTGTCACTATTACAGCATAGGTCCCAGATGACAAAGTATATACCATTTGACTCAAACTTAATTATAGATTCCCAGATGACAAACACCCAAAATTATAGGTCTTCTCATGGGTCATGGGTCAGAGAAAGAAAAAGAAGAGGAATCAAGGCAAAGTTCACCTTGCAACTCTGCTTTTAATAAATGGCACACATGCTTTGATTCTTGATACAAAGCCATGTGCTCATATATAAGCTTTATTTTTTTAAAACAACAACAATAACAACAACAACAAGACTATGTTATTTCCCCCATGCCAACTTGACTTGTGCAGCTAGTTATATGTGACTGAGCATCTCTTTGTAGTAATAGAAAGAATGGGAGCCTTTTTTTACAGGTAGTTTTATGATTTCCTTTATAGATGAAGAGAAGTTTGTAAGACCAGGTTTCAAGAAATATATTTACCTTTGTGCATTTGTACCACTAAGCTCTAATGTTATAAAATGGGCAAGAGCTCTATTATATCTTGGCAAAGTGGTTGTAAAGTGACATCTCTCTTCCTAAGGAATAATGTGATGAGCAGTGAACACTAGAGGGGGAGCTTAGCCATTCAGGAGAACTAAAATCTCCAGACCCTTTGGAAAGGCAGCAGAGTGGCAGTGTTGCTACTGACTTAAGCAGCAAAGTTAAGGCCTGGACAGTCAAGGTTCAGAAGTCAATAGGTCAAGAATCATAGAGAGACAATTTATTGTTATTTTTGAGAAAGACAGAAAATCATAAGTGGAAGTAAGAAATTTAGGGCATTGCTTCTGACTCAGAGGAGGAGTATTTTTTAAAAAAAAACCTCTCTGGAGGCAGTTTAACATGAAGAGTAGGATTACAGGGATTTTTCTCCTCACAAGCACTGGCTGTCATGTAAATGTCTGAGGAGTGATGGAATGAATTATCATAAAATTTTGACAGATTTGATGGCTCAACCAAAGGGGAAAAACAGACATTCCACTTATTGGGTTCTAATAAGACTTGACATTTCAAATGAGTTTACATGGCAGTTAGACCTTTGCTTTTTTCTTTCTAATTCTGAAATGATTTCTATATGGTGAGCACCTATTTACATATCTGACTTTTAAGGAAGACAGGAAAATGCTTTTCTCATTTACCACTTGACATTGCTTTTAATGAAAGTGTGCATATTCTGTAATATGTATACACACCAACTTACACTATAGGCTTGGTGCAGATTTAACACAGACCAATCTTCTAACCTTGGATAGGAGTTGAGGAATGCACCATAGGCTTTGGTGCTCTTTCTCTCTCCTATAATCACCTGACTCTGCTCTCTTGTGCCACTCTCTGGCCTGGCCCAATATATTTTGCTGTCTGAGACAAATGAGAAAATGCCACTCTTTCCATTCTATGTACAAAAGCCAAGTGGATTGTGTTAAAAGAAAGTGACTTGCACACACAAAAATCCAGTCTTCATGCTCTTGCTCCCCTTCCTTGTCTAGAGCACATAGTCAGTCCTTCCTGTTCTTGACCAGGGGCCTATACACATTCCACTATTATCATACTGTAGAGAGATCTTGTAATACCTTTGAGACTAAGGGGGGAAGCAGACGAGAGATTATCACACTTTCTTTTTTACCTGGGCTGGGATCGGGCTTGAATGGCACAAAAATGCTTCTGAGACTGCCAATTGACCAACACCTATCCCCATGCCATGCTTAGCCCACCAATTTTCAAGGACAGGGAGCTTCTGTCATTGAAAATCAGTGGGCTAAGCATAACTCAGGGACAAGTGGTTGTCTGGAAGTCTCAGTGGCATTTTTGTGTGTGATAACACCCGTTTACACCCATTCAAGCCCGATCCCAGCCCGTGCCTGGATCAGGCAAAATAGCAAGTGTGATAATCTCCATAGACAGCATGTAGAACAATATTTTATGTCATGCATTTTGAAGTGATCCTCAAGCTAGGCATGGATAACTCCATTGGAAAAGCCAGCAAGGAGAGAATTCCCTTTGTTTCTTCACCACAGTCCCTACATGTCCTCAAAATCTGCTACAGAGGAATGAGAAGTGGATGGGAAACAGTGAGAAGAAAAGTCCCCAAATGTCTATGTGTGTGCCTTCAAGTCACTGGCTTATGATAACCTCATGAATTTCACAGGGTTTTCTTACACAGAGAATACTCACAGGTGGTTTTGCCAGTTCCTTCCTCTCAAAATATAGGTTACAGCACTTGGTATTCATTGGTGGTCTCACACCCAAGTACTAACCAGGGCTGACCCTGCTTAATTTTCAAAATTAGATGGGATCTGGTGCCTTTAGGGTATAGCAAAATATGGGTTTGACTCATAAGTGGGAAATACATATTGGAACTACCATTTTACAGGAGTACTCAAACTTTAGCTCATTTCTACCCTAGTACCCTCCATAGGATTTTCTACCCTACACACACCCTTCACGTATGGCTCCTGATGCAAGATCTTTGCTTTGATTTTTTTACATGGGAGGATCCTAGAATTGCAATTTTCCTTCACTATAGCCAGTAAGTGATCCTAAAAATAATATTACAGTGCTAACAACATGCTGTAACACTATGTGGCCTTGCTTGGGGCAGAGGCAAGAGAAATGTCCATGCAATCAGACAACAAATGTAAGATACATAGTGCAGGGGAAAAAAGTCATGATGGCAGCAGAAATCATTTCCTCTTCTTCCTTAAGAGACCTATGCAGGTGCATCTGGAAGAGATGAGGCTGGAAGCATCATCTAGTCATGAAAAATAAGTTTCCAATGCCAGCCCAGGTCAGCAAATGCTTTTAGGTAGAGTAGGGGGTCATCAGAGGGATCTTACCACTTCTGGAGAAATAAAAAAGCATGGTCTCATCACTCTGACCCACCTTATGCTGTGACATTGAATCTCACCAATTGGTTTATTAGGAAAATAATGCAAAACACAATTTCTTTTTGGAGTTGTCTACCCTGGCAGGAAACCTCATACTCACCCTGTAGCTGCACACAGTTTCCCAGTCAGTAGCAACTTTGATAATGTCACACTTACTGTGGTGAGATTGGAGCAACCCAGAAGAAAAGGATGGTCATATGATCATCACATGTCCGATAGTGCAGAGTATTTCCAGCCACACAGCTGTGTCTTCACAGAAGTGACTAAAGTGATTGAAGTGCTTTAAAGCTCAATCTGCAGACTTCTACAATAACAATATTTGGAGGGTCAAGAAACACCAGGAAAAATGTATAAATCTGGATGGTTACTATGTAGAGAAAAGTTAACAACTACAAATCAACAAAAACTTTCTGTCAATTTTTTAAAGGTGATAATTAAAACTTTACGATACCCCCTCATAAACCATTTCAGTCACTTTAGTCACTTCTGCCACAACCTGTACAAAAATAAAGGACACAATGAGCTGATTTTCTCAACATCATGTACTTAGGGACCAGTGATGACACTGACAAAATTTCATCGATATACCACAATAACTTCTGGGTAATAGCTAAAACTTTACGATACCCCTTGTATTTGATTAGAAGTCGTATCACACACACCCCTTTAGGGTGTCACCTGGTGAGGTCCTCACCCCCTGCACCCCCCAGTGATGCCATTGTTAATAATAATAATAATAATAATAATAATAATAATAATAATAATAATAATAATTTATATTTCCCACCTTTCCCTACGGATCGAGGTGGGAGTACAAAGATAAAATGTACAAAATGTACAGTAGTACAATCAATAAAAAAGAAAAAACATAGCAATAAAACCACAACAGTAATAAAAAAAAACAATAATAAAAACAATAATATAACAGTAATAATTAATACAATAATAAAATTACAGTACAGGTCTATGCCGCGAGTGATATAATCTTTTTTTTTAAGGATCTATCATGTCTAGCAATGTTATGTAAACATGTGGGGGGAAATTAAAAGTTATATCCATTTTCGGTTTCCCAGTGTAAGCCAATGGTGAATGTCTTCTGACCTGGGTTCCCAAATCTTGATTAGAATTCAGGGTGCAGATCAGAGTGGACTAGCCCAGATGCAGCCAGTGCAAAAATTGGGCCTATATATAATTTACTTAATAGAGCTATTAACTGAATCAGCATGCCATTTACAAGTGCCAGCAACAGAGTAGGACCTAGAAAAATTCCCCTTATGTCTTGTGTATTGTAGGTGAGGCCACATAGGATGCAAACCCTAGAAGGAATCATGGTATCTATTACAGCAAGTGAGCATCTTTTTCCTCCTGCTTTAAAATGTTTCACTGTTTGGGTTGTTTCTCCTGACTCTGGGTTGTCATATTACGTGGTTAACCAAATATGGGGCTCTTTTAGCTCGACTGTCTTATCACCCAATCTTAGCTAACTCCATTTCTGTGACATCACAGTATTTTGTCTGTATAAATCACAGCCCTTCCCCTTCTGCTTCTCAGGTTTTTGGTCCAGAGATCTCACAGAATCAGATGCTACTGACATGAAATACAGATGCATTTCATTTGTATATTTTAAATTCATATTGGTTTCTATTTACGCCTATTTCACCCTCCGAAACATTTGTTCTCACATCTTCTCAAAGTAGAAATTTGCTGGTTTGGAACAGGAGAAAAGTGGTCAGTAATATTCGTCCTGTGTGTTGTATGGGAAAATTAGGTTAATGTAGTAGATAATATATTCAATAAACATTTGATTTTAAGACATCTAAGAAATTGCACTGTTACAGCCAAGTTACCCCAAGACATTTTGCTTCCTGAAGGCTGTACAAACCAAACAGTGCCCACACCTCAAAATTACTTGTCTCCAATCTAGAGGTCATCTGTTTAAGGTAAGATGTCTCAGTCTGCTTTATTATTGGTTCCCCCCCCCCCATATAGCATTTGAGTAGAGGATCCCTAAATTGTTACAAGCCCTATCTTTATGAATCTGCCATCTTCCTGCATGATATGTGCTTTTCGCATTTTACTCACACAGTCTAGCTGAGTACTGACAATATGAAATGCTTTCCCCCCCCTATGGAAAGAAACCTAAATTTAGTGAGCCTGCTTTATTAAATGAAAACGATATCAAAATGAGAAGGGAAAAACAGCATAGCAAAAGGCTTAAGCATCATTGGTTAAAACGGATGGTTTATAATGTGTAAAATGTGTTTATTTGCAAATCCAAAGTTCAGATTTCCTCATACATTTTTATACTGATGGAGATAAAATGCTTAAGTCTTAAATCCCTCTATGCCATGCTGAGTTGCTAAGGGCTGTTGAGTTTTTGTTATTTCTCCTCTTGAGTTGGCTCTGATTAAGCCTGCTGAGTGAAAAATTTGTATTTGCCGACAGAAATAGGAACCGCACCACGTGCATTTGCAGCTAGCAAATGCTCCGATACATCACAAAGATTTGCTCAACCCACCTTCAGAGGGCAAATCGAGCATGTTATTTTCTGTTTAGATCTGATGCTGAAGCCGATCAGTCCCGAGTGTTACCCAATCTCTGATTAAAGAAAAGGCCTACAAAGCTGCGAGTGTTCACGCACTGCCTCATTAGAGGCCTGGATGGAGTGACCCAGGCATTCTTGCACAAGACTGAGTGAACTTCAAATAGAAGAGTGTATCCATCAAATCGAAGAGAGGCTTTTATGTCATTTTTCCTACTTTGCCTTTAAAGTCCTTTAGAAAGGCCCTTTGCAAGTCTAGCGCTGAGGACCATCCATAGAAACAAACAAGCCCAGCTTCCAGAAACATACTGAAAATTATGGAGTTCCTTGCTTTTTCTCACAGTTTGTCATGCACAGGAATGCAGTAGAAAGTAAAATGCATTATGTGACAGCTGTATGTCAAAAATTGTGGAAGTGCCTGTTGTTTGACAGACAGGTTGTGTGTGAAAGAGAGAGGGTTTTTAATATAGCACAGAACCCTGGAGGGCACATACAGTCTCTCTCTCCTTTTGTTTACAGGCTGAGATCCTGTTGATGAGGTATCATACTGTCCAACATTTCATAGCTTAAAACTCGGACACATGTGGCCAAGCAACTTCAGAGTATGATTAAGATGGCAAATGGTTTTAGTGATGAAGAACAGACAAGAGAGACTGCAAAAGTTTGCTTTTGCTTAACCCTACTGGGAAGGGCAAAAGTCCACACTGTAATTTCCTCTCCTCACCCCTACTGACTTAACTGAGCACAAACTACTTTTGCACTTTGAACTGAGAAATTGAGGACAAAGGTAGAAAGGGAGGGGAGGAGGAGAGAGAAACTGTGGGACATTTTAAAAGCAGCTGGAAAAGTGGTATCACAGAGAATTAATTGGGGCAGTCCTTGCCAAATTGGGACAGTAGGAGGGCAAGATGTACATAATTACACCAATGTATATGCATGGAATGGTGTTGCCCAATGACATATCCTTTCTCTCTCCATACAACACCAAAAAGCAGACATGGCT
>CM034703.1:52248046-52262636 GCA_020142125.1 Phrynosoma platyrhinos
GGGTGGAAAAATGAAAAGCACAGATATACGATGGGGGACACCTGGCTACATGAGACTATGTGTGAAAAGGATCTAGGAGTCCAGGTAGATTACAAGTTGAACATTAGTCAACAATGTGATGCAGCAGCTAAAAAGGTCAATGCAATTTTAGGCTGCTTCAATAGAAATATTGCCACTCTGTTCTGCTTTGGTCAGGCCTCACCTGAAATACTGTGTTCAGTTCTGGGCACCACAATTCAAAAAGGATGTGGAGAAACTGGAGAGTGTCCAAAGGAGGGCAACTAAAATGGTGAAGGGTCTGGAAACCAAGCCCTATGAGGAACGAGTTAGAGAGCTGGGGATGTTTAGTCTGGAGAAGAGAAGGTTAATAGGTGATATCATAGCTGTGTTTAAATATTTGAAGGGATGTCATATTGAGGAGGGAACAAGCTTGTTTTCTGCTGCTCCAGAGACTAGGACCCAGAACAATGGATGCAAGCTCCAGGAAAAGAGATTCCACCTCAACATTAGGAGGAACTTCCTGACAGTAAGGGCTGTTCGACAGTGGAACACACTCCCTCAGAGTGTAGTGGAGTCTTCCTCCTTGGAGGTCTTTAAGCAGAGGCTGGATGGCCAACTGTCAAGGATGCTTTGATTAGGAGTTGCTGCATGGCAGGGGGTTGGACTGGATGGCTTTTGTGATCTCTTCTAACTCTATGATTCTATGATTCTATGATAATGCATCAGCTTATGGCTTCCATGTCATTGGGGCACTGAATATTTCCAACTTATGACAACCCAAAAGTAAATTCCAACTTATGGCAACCCAAGAGCAAACCTATCACAAGGTTTTCTTGGCATGACTTATTGAAAGGAAGCTGAATTGTAGCTGGCCTAAGGGTTTCCATGACTAAGTGGGAGTATAAACTCTGGTCTCCATAGTCCAACAACCAAACTACTATACCATGCTGGCTATTGCACAGTATATACTACAGCATTCAGTCTGAACTGTAAAGAAACTACCCTAGGTGCCGAACCATATCCTCCAAATAGGTGTGGTACCCTGGATTGTCCTTTAAAAGTTTGGACTAAAACCAAAGTAAATTCACTTCCCCATTGACATTGGAGTCACCAATTGCCATTGGTATGGTGGAAGAAATGTAGGAAGAAGACTATTTAATAGATCTTCATAATTTGTGACCTGCTGACCCTCCCCATTCTATCTATAGGAGCCAACTCCTGCTTCAGTTTTTCTTAAACATGGAAGATAGAACACAGCATCATGATCACTACCATTCATCAGATGACAAGCTTAAAGGGGTACACTGCCAGGAACATAGAGATTTTTATTTTAACAGAGACGTCCTGCTCCCTGCACACCACCTAACAACTGCTTCCTCAGGTGACCATCTCACTCCGCTTAATGGTACGTCCATCTCTTCCAAGTAAAAATATGACAGAGAACTCCCCAGCATCAGCTGAACAGAGGTAATTTGGGATGAGAGCAGGATCATTACTCCCCAACTAAAGGGAAGATTCTCTACCCTTTCAGAATTGCTCTGCACCTTTCTCAAGGGAGCAGGCACTGATTTACTTAGCTGCTTTCCATTCCAGATGCAATGGGATATGTTAGAAGGCCTACAGGATGCTGATGAAATAATCCTAGGGCAGTCTCTTATGCCAGAAGGTTGAATGTGTGAGGTGGCCTCTTAAGAATAGTTTGTGTTGGATACTATCTGGCCTCAGAGGGAGAGAGACAGTCCCAGCTCCATTGGGCCTAGCCTAGATTGAGGAGATTATCGCATTACTAATAAACCCAATTTACCTCTTCTGAGTTAAATTCAAATTTGGGATGCAGCCAGGTACTACTACATGGATTTTGCCACCATTGCCACCTCCCAACTGCATCCCTTCTAAAATCTGGATAAAATCCACCCTCAGCTGGCCTCTTTGCAAAGAAGCTTTACAAAGAGAGTTCCTGGCTTTACAACTCAGCCATCTGAGGGTGGATTTTAGGGGAATTTTGAAGGGATGCAGTCAGAAGGTGGCAACGGTGGCAAAAAATTCACATGGCAATACCCAGCTGCATCCTGAATTCGAATTTAACTCGGAAGAGGTAAATCAGGTTTATTAGTAATGTGATAATCTCCTAAGAAGGAGAGCCCTCCCTTCAGTCCATCTACCATGGTCCAGGCCTCAGAGGGAGAGAAGAACTGCTGGACCTGATCCCCTTCCCCACTGCCATTCCCTTCTCCATTTGTGTCATGTCTTTTTAGATTGTAAGCCTGAGGACAGGGAACTATCTAATTAACCATTTGTAAGCCACTCTGAGAGTCTTTTTGGCTGAAGAGAGGGATATAAATACTATAAATAAATAAATAAATAAATAAATAAATAAATAAATGTGACTGTACAAAAAGGTGCACATACACAAAGGTACAATTTAGCCTTTCTGGATTTCCATATAGTATACTGTAGAAGCTGTTCTGACTCCCACAACCCTACTTTGAAATTTTAGCTGAGTTGGACAGATGCATTATATTTCTGTTAAAAGTTTGTGAAAAGAAATTATCAGGTTCCACTATTTTTAATGTCAAGTCGTTGATAATTGTCATTCTAGTTTTGCAATTCTGAGCAGATAGCAAACACCAGAGGTTTAGCAAATTTGCTTCACTACTGCACAGAACAGAGATTCAGAGAATGATTCAAGTTTGGGCAGTCACAAGTTGTTGAACCCCAACATGAATGGGAGGTGGGGAGAGGCCCTAAGAATTGATCCTGCTAGGAAGAGTTTGGTCCAGAAGAATTTTCATGGCCTGACTTTATGGACATTTACACAGAAGTAAATCCCATTGTGTTGATTTTCAGTCTCTAAACAGGGATCAGAGATATACCAAACTTTAGACTCCATCTGCAATACAGAAATAATGCAGTTTGACAACACTTTAACTGCCATGGCTCAGTGCTAAGGAATTCTGGAATTTGTAGTTTGTTGTGGCACCAGGACTGTCTAACTACCATATCTCACAAAACTACAAAGTCCAGAATTCCATAGCATTGAGTCATGGCGTTAAAGTGTTATCAAACTGCATTAATTCTGCAACACAGATGTAGACTAATGGGGGTTGCAGACTGCCAGAAATTGTGCAAACTGAATCCACTTTTAGGGTTAGGGTTAGTGCTAGGGAATCATGGGAATTGTGTGGTTTTTTTTCTGAGACATTGAGCCTTCTCTGTCAGAGAGCTCTGGTGCCACAATAAAATACAGTTCCCATAATTCCCTAGCCCTAACCCTAACCCTAAAAGTGGACTCAATTTGCACTATTTCTGGCAGTCTGCAACCCCCCTAAGTCACATATAGGACTGAGTACTAACAATAAAAAATGGAAGAATAGTTAGATAAGGTAAGGAAATAATTTAACTTAGCATCCATGCACAGTAAACGCTAACACTACCTGTAAACTGGGAATTGCAGACGTATCCATGTTTATTTTTCAGATGCTCATTAAATAATGTGAGCTGTAGATTATGACAAATCTTGTGTTACCCTTCAGAGATACATCATCTACTGCTTGAGGCCAAGAAATGAGTAGTTTCCATAATTAGTAAGGGAAATTGAATAATTGGGCTGTGGTTTATGAGGGTTCTTACACTAAGAAGAGAAGTTCCCAGTCAAGTGGGTTAACTTGATTTATTTCTTAGTGCACAATTAACTGCTTCCATTTAGCATAAATTCTACACTTGCATATTTATTTTGTACTTTTTTTTTCCTTGCCAGCAAAACCACAGGATGAACATTTTCTGCTCACATTTTCTGAATGAAGATGTACCCACACAGTACTTAACATGATTTCTGGCAGGCATTATGCTATAATGTGGTTTTTCCCATAGATAGTTGCAGAAAAATAACTAGCTTTTCTCCAATAACTTTGGTTGTATTTCAATGAAAGCTCCGCCTATTGGAAATTTAATAGCAATTTAATTTATTTCGTTATAGACAATCAGCAGAGCTTATAGTGAGGAAGTATTACAGTTGAAATTAAGTTTCTGCAATCCTAAACTTATTTACTATAAACTGAGTCCCATTAAGCTTCAGTTGGACTTACTTCAAAGAAAACATATTTAGAATGTCTTTTTTGCTTAAAGCCAACCAAAATCAAGGAAACCTTTGGTGTATCTTTACTCTTTGAGAAAGGCTAGATGCATTTCACAGCTTCCCTACAACAAAAATGAGGAATGTATGGCCCTTGAGTTATTGTTGGACAACAGCTCCCATCATCCCTCACAGCTGACTGTACCAGCCAGGGCTAGTGGGAGCTGCAGTCCAGAAATATCTGGACAGACACCAACCTTCATCCAACCTTGTGATTTCTTTCTACTAGATCCTAAAAACCATTTTTCTCCAGTCTGAAACTAACATGACCAAGGCTGCATCCACACTGTAGGAATATTCTGGCAGTGTCAAACTGGATTATCCCTGCAGTGCAGATGCACCACAAGTGGTTATGACTCAATAATCCCTCAGGCTGACTGAGGAACAACCCAGGTCAACTGCAGCCTATGCCCTTGAACTCCTCTCTGGATAAGCTTGAACGAAAAGATTTCTAAATGTGGCATATGCAGCATAAATTAAACATCTTGATATTTCCTTTTTCTTTCCACTTTTAATAGAAATTAATCAAGGGACTTTGTGATCACATGCACTAATCTTGCATGCTATTATGTGAAAACACACACACAAAAAACCCCTCATTAGAATCAATGAGAGAAAAATTTCATAAGATGAAAGGCTATATGATTAGGCACAGTGTGCATTTCTGTTGAACTTGAAATGTGTAAATATCTCCCCTACCTTATGTTGTTCTACTTGTAGATGAAAAGTTGCTGGCATTACTTCAACCAACAAAAAAGGATCTAAATTGCTCTAAAATCTAGTCTCTACTTTTCAAGATTTTGCAGCTAAAATTTGGAATTGGATATAACATGGTAACTCTCCTTTATAATTGGAAAACATCCATAGCAAAAGCTGGTTAACATATCTGTCTGATGAATTTACATTTCAGCATTTTATTATAACATGGGGGGAAAAACAGCCCAAATATTCAAAATAGGAGTGAAATGAGGAAAATCTTTTGTTTAAAATTTTTGCATTCTCTTTGTTAGAATTATATATATATATATATATATATTTCATGCTTTATTGTGCTTGCAATCCTATACAATCACTTGAAATTGAGCTTCTGAAATCTCTGGGACTTAATTCTGACTAGACATGTATCAGATTACACTGTTGACAGGAGAGAATTCTCCATCATTAGAAATAGAATCCTATAAGCATGAATTGTGTAAATCTTTTTCTAAAGACACGCCATGTATTACTTTCTAAAGGAAACAAGGAAATTGGGGATTTTAGACATCAGGCAGTCTTATTTTATGAAGGAGACTGCCACTCCAAATCCCACTGAAGTAAATAGTAAATCACTCATTGATTTTAATGTCTGTGGAGTGGTTATGCATGAATAAGACATAGGCTCTGCTTGGTAGCTGATTGATTCATAATATTTTTCTGTACGTTGAGTAGTATGTGTGTAATATTTCTGAAACAACAATCTTGCTTTTACAAACAGATGCTTTCCAGTAACTGTTTTGTTAGAAAACAAATCAATACTATTTCAGTATTCACCATAGCTTGTGTTGTTCATGAGAATCATACATGCATGCATACATATACGCACACACAAAAAAAAAAAAAAGAAGGCAAAGAATGAAGCACAAAGTGAAGGGAGAAAATTATGCTGCCTAGCTACAAGCTGCAGAGGGAAATTAATATTCAAAAGGTTAAGGTGTCTGTGAAATGTATGTAATGAGTAACACTCATAGTTTGTTACTATAGGTTCATTGCCTCTAATGTTGAGGACGGCACATGGATAATTTACGATTCCCATTGTCCCCTCTGCAGGGATTAATTCTGAATTATTTATGTACCTATATATGCACAGAACTGAAACATTTTAGTTAAAGTCAGCCACTCACTCATAGTCCTGAAATTATGCAGCCCTTGTTGCTAAAAATGATGTTAGACTATTGTGATTTAAGTCATAACATTTTATTTTCAGTCCCACTGAGAGGGAAAGCATACAGAGGGTGGGAAAGTTTCCTCAAGAAAATCTCTGGATGCATTTTTAAAGATGTAAAGAGATAGCAGTAATTTTGCAGAGTCAAATTATCATTGTACCATGCATGTAAATAAAAGTTTATTTTATTCATTTCACCATCAGCTTGTGTTCTTGTTTTTTCCAGATGGCTATTTTTAAACAAAACACTTTGCAGCTCAATTTAATAAGATCCTATCTACTTATATTTAATGTTAATAAACAGAATCTAATTTCAGGAATTTGGCTTGAGTGGTTAAGCATTCTCCCCCATTAGTATATTTTAGTATCAGTGGAAATAATAGGCACTTTCCCCTTCTTTTTTTCACTAATATCTCATAGCTGATACCTTTGTCCATGTTGACAATTTTTACTCCTGGGGAGAATATACAATTAAAGATTTCTTAGTAAAATATTAGCAATGGGAGAATCAGCAGAAGTGGTCTTAGGATAATTTTAAAGGCCTAACTTGATCACATACTTTTCATCCAGGAGGATGGAAAAAAATACAATTTGTATGTTGAACCTGCTTTAACAATTCTTTCTCTTTTTTTCTCAGCAAAATTTTTCTTCATGACTGGAACTGCAAGCCTAATTCCTGTAATGAGCACCAAAAAAATCCACACTAAGAATGAGGCTAATTAACACAAGGGAGAAAAAGAAGTAAAGCCTTCACTAGACCGACCCCAAGCCTTTGGGGTTTCACACAAACTGGCCTGTTTTTCTTTCAAGAATTATACCCCTAATAATTATGATGTACTGCAAGCAGACAGCTTCATACCCAATTGGGGTATTTAGTATACAACAGATAAAGATTTAGAAGTGTCTGAAGTGTAAAAGGGAAGAAAAAAATGTATAAAAGATAAATCCTCCCTTCTTTTTTCTTCCCCCTTCTCCCTCTTCTCTGTACAACTCAACAATTGCTAATAAATTAGAAGGAGGGGCATATTGATGTACTGCTTGACTGTAACACAAAGAAGTGTAGTTAGCAAAAAGCTGCGGTGGGGAATGAACAGTATTTTAACTCGGCAGTTTAACCTCGGAGTCTGTCAGCTGTGACCTTTTACCAACCCCAATGAGAGCCTGATTTCTCACTTTGGCTACTCACTGTTGGATGAGTGAATGTAGGATTTGACAGCGAGAGGTTTTACATGAAAAGGGAAGGTACTTAAAAAGCATGTTTTGTGATGATAGGCTACATTTATTCACTGTTCATTACGCCCGGTGTTGCCATGGCTTGGGTGGATTGATTGGGTGTGAGCAGCTTGTCTTCTCTGGAAGCTAAGAGGCATTATTGACCTGCTTGGGAGCTGTGGTGACCTCTAGATGACCCCCCTTTCACCTGAAATTGACCTTGAAAACAACCTAGGCTTCACCCCATTTTGAATAAATAATAAAAAAGTGTTGTCGGAGCATGTGGTTTATTAGAATTGACATATGGGACATTTTGCCTTTCCCCTCAACTTTTATTAGAGGTCCATACACACTGGGGTGGGGTGAGAGAAGAGAATTGCTTTCTAAATATCCCAACCCTACAGCTGCACGGCTCAGTATTGGTACAGATTTATGGGTGGAGGTGAACTAGACGTTCTACTGCTGGATGGTAAATTTTGCCATTCATCATTATTGATTAGAGTCTATGCCATATGACAGGGCCCAAACCTTACTATGACAATTGCTATTTCAGTTGTTATGGGCCATAATGGGCCATAGGGATGATTTAAAAGGGCACAATAGCTATCTGTAATTACACATGAATAATCCATGAATCCTCTACCCCTGTGTTCATAATCAGACCCTAGCAACCAAGGCCAAGGCATTTGTACTTGCTTTTGCCTCCAGCAGGTAGACCCAAAGAGATCCTTCTGTAACATGCAAAGTGCCACAATGGGCAAATAAAAAGATCTAGTTCTTCTCTGCCTAATGTTGCAATTTCTCTTTCTGATTTGAAGAAAATAGTTAATGTAGAGATTAATGGAGCATTACATAATCAGGGATGGTTCAATTACCCAATGAACTTGACTTCTTTGGGTAAATGGTGGCCATGGATGCATTAGCAATTGTCATTTAAGTGATGGAGTTTATCCACAGCTGTATGTGTTGTTGTTGTTGTTGTTTTAAAAGGTCTGGTGACATCTGCCACTTTGATCATTTCTCTTTACTGACTAGAATTAAAGAGGGAAGGAAAACCCTTCCAAAGAAACCACTGTTGTAATTTGTTTCATGGATTAATCAATAGTTGGTGTTATCAGAATCATCACTTGACAGACCCGTCTCCCCAGATAAAAGAATCAATATTCTCTGTCCATGGTATTCCAGGGTCTCAGACAATCATGTCTGTGCTTGGATGGAAATCAGTGGCGCCCATATAGGAAAACACTGAGTGTGGTTGACCACTGTTTCCTCTGCCAAACATGCCTTTGTCCCTCCTTTTTCATTTGTTGCTAATGTTACCTGGCAAGACAGACAACAGGGGGGAAAATCATACACAGTTGTGCTATAGCATCCTCACAGGAGGAACATACTAATCTGATTTTTTGCCCAGCTTGTGACCTGCTTACACCTGTGATTGTTCTGGAATGCCACAGTGCCCCAACTTAAGTGAAGCATGTTATCTGTTGCAATTCATCTATATCCTATGTCTTTACATTGATGAATAACTACAAGGGTCCTCAGCAGGTTTCAGGACCTGCAAATTACAATCAGTCTAATTTAGAGTTTGTGTGTGTGTGTTTCCTTTTGGGTTCTTTGCAATAGCAGAGCTGGGAGGTGGGACTCTCACATTTTTCTCCTCTTCAGATATTTTTAGCATAGTACTAGGGATCTAAACATTCCGCTGTGCAGGCCTTAAATCTTTAAAAAGTATCTATTGTTGAATGAAGGCTGTGCAATTTTATTCCAACTGTGTTGGAAAAATGATCCCCCCCCCCAAAAAAATATTATTTTCTCCTCTCTGCTGACATTTACTTGTATGTCAAGTAAACACAAAGTGGGAATGTGCTTTCTTTAACAGCTAAATCTTTACAGAAGGGGGTGGGGGAGGACTTGTAATTGGTATGACATTAGAAATCTATGTAGTAGCTCAGTCAGCTCCCATCTCATCTTTGTTTCTACCTCTCTATAAAGGAAAAGGCAGTTTTGCCCAGAGGAAGAAAATAAAAGGGATTCATCGTTAAAAGGTACATTAATGCAAAAAAGAGAAAGGGCGATGGAGAGCAGCTTTATTGGGGGTATGTGGGAAAAGAATGTTTGAGTAGGAAATGACCAGTTACTTTTGAGGTATATTAAAAAGGTTTAATCTTACCAATCATGAGTTAAACTGGATGTTTTAATCAGTTAGCGAGTGCCCAAAATAATTATTCCAGAGTGCTTCGTCTGCAGAATGTGTGTATAAAGCATATAAATCCTCCTGCTCCCCAGGGATATCACTGAATAACACACAACAAGAAGACAAAAGTGATATCAAACTCATATAAATTAAGATTGCAAATGATGTGAAAAATACAATAAAATACATGACCCTAATGCTCTGGGTACACTATGCAGGGAAGAGTGTCCAACACAAATATACTCATTAATCTGCTACATCCACTCTCTCAACTTTTTCAGGAAACTTTCTTTATATTTATTTCCTGCAGTTCATTCAAGGGTCATCACAAGCATTTAGAAAGCAGGGCTGATTACTAAGAAAAGAAATAGAGCTATTTAGCTGGTTTTTTTTAGTAAATAAATAAATAAATAAATAAATTTAGTTATGTGTTTTTTTCTTAACCATGACATGCATTTCCCAGGATTTAGTACCCATGCTGAAAGCAATCAAGAACATCACTTAAACGCAGTCCTTCTCTCTTTGTTCACAAACAGTTATAAAATTTCATTTATACAGTAACTTGGTTCATTCAGTGACAAATTCCAGATTGCATTTGCATACATTTTTTGGTAATTACAGGTGATAGGATGCAAATTAGAACTGGATGGAAGCTGTGCAGGTGAAATGATCTTTAATCCTTGCAGCTTTTGCAAAATGGGTTTGGAGCTGAATTATTTGTATAATCCTTTTACTCGGAAAATGGAAGTGGAACATGCCCCCTCTTACCATTCTGTTTAGGAATGCTTAACAGACAGCACCCAAGCTAGCAATCATCTTCATGCAACTATACATTTTTACTCTTTTATTTCTGCTATAATTCCTCCTATTGGTTCAGTGGAATAACTTTCTTACCTTTTCATCTGGGCTGAATTAAACTAAGATATATTTGTAATTTCATGGGATGTGTTAATTACATTTTTAACCCATTGTTGTAAAAAAAAATCAAGAAGCTTGAGGCATGGAAGATTCTATGGTAGATTCTCTTCTACAACCCATTCTATCCACACAACAACTCTGAGAGAAAGACTTAGACTGACACAACAGGCCTATAAGAAAAGATATGAGAAAGTGAAGTTGAAGGCTTTTACGGCCAGCATCCATTGGTTTTTGTGGGTTTTTCAGGCTGTGAGGCCATGTTCTAGAAGAATGTATTCTTGTATGTATGTGAATGTATATCAATACAATGTATTATTGTATGTATATGTATATGAATGCATTCTTCTAGAACATGGCCTCACTGCTAAAAAAATTTGACAAAAACCTATTATGAGAAAGGTTAGGCTGAGATACAGTGACCAATCAAAGTTACCAATAAACTCCTTTGTTGAGGCAGGATCTGAACTGGCAAGTTTCCATCTGTTTCCAGTTCAAACTGTGGCACTCATTTTTTTTATTATTCCAACTTGAAATACTTGATATATATCTTGAAAGAAGATGCTGGACTTGTCTGACTTTCAGGTATAGTGTCTTTCAGAGGCAAAGGCCTGTGTTGCCCCTAGACTCATAGCTGAGGATGGGCTCCACCTACTGCAACATAACTGTAGTTCTTCTCTCACTATCACTGCTATTCCTCCTTAGTAATATAGAACCTCTGAGATGCCTTCTTGTTGTTCTGCACCTTCAAGTCATTTCCAACTTATGGTGACCTGAAGCCAAGCTTAGCATAGGGTTGCTTCTTTTTTTGAGGCTGAGAGTGTGTGACTTGTCCAAGGTCATCCAGTAGATTGGTGGCCAAGCAGGGAACTGAACACTGGTCTCCAGAGTCATAGTCCAATGCTCAAACTACACTGGCTCCTACATGTAGGCAAATACAGGCATGTAAAAGTTATGTGTAGGTAATGCCTATCAAGAGATCCAGTATGGTGCAGTGGTTTGCATGTTGGATTATGACTCTGGAGTTTGAATTCCTGCTCAACTCCCTCTGAACAAAGCTTACTAAGAAAACCCGATGATAGGTTCACTTTATGGTCGTCATATGCTGGAAATGATTTCAAGGCACATAACAAGAACAAGAACAGCAGCAACAACAATAATGCCTACAAGGTAGCAATTAATTCAGTTTAGATACTGATATAATGGCAATGTATATAAGTATAGCCACAATATCAAAGCTCTGTGATGATCCTTTTAACCACCATCACCAATGATTATGATTATCAATAGTAATTGGCAGTTTTATTTGGACAGTCTATCAATCATGAAGTTCAATACATTTTAAAAATTCATTAAATAAAAACATTATTTTCACAAAACATGTTGCTGTTTTTTAACTAAGATAAAAGAGGAAAAGGGGGAGAAAGACAGCAAAGGATTTGAAAGCTATAAAGGGTTTTTCAGATGTGGTGGGCTCATTGGTTAACATTCATGCAGAACTCATATATACACTAGTTCTCTACTATTTAAAACAGAGGTAGGGAACTTGTGGCCCTTCAGATATTCAGCTACCAGAAACCTTAACCAATGTGTCCAAAGATGAGGGATTGTATAGCAACGTCTAAAGGGCCCCAGAGTCATTCCATAATTGATTTTAAAAATTGTCCCTCAAAAAACTATTTAGCTCTTTAAGTACAACAAATGTTTGCTTGATTTGAACACAAAGAAAACAAATTTAAATCTGTCCATTTTACATGTTTTTCCATTCTGCTATTGTTCTCTTTTCAATTACAGTCTACTCTCATCCTAAACTTTCTGAAGCAGCTCTTTAAAAAACTGAATGTATATCTCTACCTGTTTAGAATCTATGGGCATCTTCAGTACTAATAATATGGCTTGTGAACATGAGCTGATACTCAAGTGGGATCTTTGGGATCAACATCATGTTGAGCACAATGTAAAACACACAAAATCCCTATTTTCAGTCACTATTGTGGCAACAGTCTGAATAGTATTGGAGTAAACAAAGTAAATATTTGAGTAAGGAGCCAACATGGTGTAGTGGTTTCAAAGTTAGACAATGACTAGAGTTTGAATCCCACCTTGACTATGGAAACCTGCTGGATGACCATGAACAAGTCACACACTCAATCTCAGAAAATTCTGTGCTGAGCTCAATTTCAGGTCACCATAAATCCGAAAGTACTCAAAGGGACACAACAGCCACAAATTTACCTACATAATTCTACAGTTATCATTCATCATGACTCTATCATTTATCCTTTTTTTGATGCTTTCACTATCATAGTACTATTTATTGTTATCTGTCCTTATCTGACTGTCACATAATAAACATCTGCAAATAAGAAAGATTTAACAGACAGTAATAGGAGTTTGGGACGAGTATAATGGGCCCTTGGTATTCTCTGGTGGTTGATTCCAGGAGCCCCATTAAACTCCCATTAAATACAGTGGCATAGTAAAACAGTGTCCCTTAAATAAGATGGCAAAAACAAGGTTTCCTTTTGGTAATATAGTAAATTATATTACTGTAATTTATTCAAGCTGTAAATTATTGAATAGAGAACCAGATAATAATAATAATAATAATAATAATAATAATAATAATAATAATTTATTTATATCCCGCTCTTTGGGAACCCAATCAGGGCGGCTTACAACAATAAAACCATACAATATATCCCAAAACATATTCCCTCCCCCCCTTAAAACAGTATTAAATCAATGAAAAATTAAAATGACAAATTTGAACAATTAAAAAATTAAAATCATTACAAGAATAAAATTGGCCCAAGACAATGTTCTTCATCCATCAGTAGATGGGGCCACGCAAAGATCATTGGGAGTGGGAGTAGTAAAGTTAAACCAGATAAAGATCATGGATAAAGATAGAGAACCAGAGGAACTATGGTCTGAAGCCAGGGAAATAATGAAATAAGAATGCAGGCAGACACTTTCAATAAACAAAAAGAAAGAGAGAGAGAAAACATGGATGACAGAAAAAACACTACAAACAATAAAGAAAAGAAGAGAAGAAAAACAAAAGGGAGATAGGAATAAACTAAGAATTATGAATGCAACAGTACAATGGCTTGTGTGGAAAGATAAAGAAAATTACTACAACAGCCAATGCATAGAAATAGGAGACAACAACAAAAAGGAAAGAAAAAGAGATCTATTTTACAAGATCCGGGAAATCAAAGAAAAATGCAAACAAAGGACTAGGATGCTCTATGATAATACAAATAACATAATTCAAGACCACAAATAAATAAAAAGACATTGGATGCAATAAACAGAAGACTTATACAAAAGTGATGTCAAAATGAAGGGCACGTGGAATGAAGAGACATATGAAGATGAACCCCAAATTCTAAAAAGTGAGGTGGAAATCAAGCTAAGATATGTAGATCACACCATAGTAGAATCATAGAATCATAGAGTTGGAAGAGACCACAAGGGCCATCCAGTCCAACCCACTGCTAAGTAGGAACTCAAAATCAAGGCATCCTCGATGGATGGCCATCCAGCCTCTGTTTAAAGATGTCCAAAGAAGGAGAGTCCATCACACTTTGAGGGAGTGTGTTCCACTGTCGAACAGCTGTCATTGTCAGGAAGTTCATCCTAATGTTGAGGTGGAATCTCTTTTCCTGCAGCTTGCATCCATTGTTCCGAGTCCTGTTCTATGGAGCAGCAGAAACAAGCTAGCTCCCTCCTCAATATGACATCCCTTCAAATATTTAAAGAGGTCTACCATATCCTCTCTTAACCATCTCTTCTCCAGACTAAACATACATAATTCCATAAGTTGTTCTTCATAGAGAATGGTTTCCACACCCTAGACCATTTTAATTGCCCTCCTCTGGACATACTCCAGTTTTTCAACATCCTTTTTGAATTGTGGTACCCAGACCTGGACACAGTATTCCAGATGTGGCCTGACCAAAGCAGAATTCTGTGGCATTATTACTTCCCTTGATCTAGATACTATACTTCTATTAATGCAGCCTAAAATTGCATTGGCCTTTTCAGCTACCACACCACACTGTTGACTCATGTTCAACTTGTGGTTTACTGGGACTCCTAGATCTCTTTCATACGTAGTCTCATTAAGCCAGGTGTCCCCCATCTTACATCTATGAATTTCATATTTTTGTTCCAAGTGCAGTACCTTATATTTCTCTGTGTTGAAATT